>JAINUG010000001.1:21221285-21968785 GCA_029706075.1 Aldrovandia affinis | reverse complement strand
GGCCAGAGCCAAGTTGGTGCGGCTGGTAGAATTGAACCCCGGTGGCAGTGGACAATGTGCATCCCGGTCAGATGCTCTTACCGTTGTTACACCACACCAACAACATGTTGATTTCTTAATAGCGTTGTCGTTACGATTGGGCTCGTGATGGGGATTCCTGTGAGGGGTGCGTGGAGAAAGAGGAGTCACCGTTGAGTGGGAACGAGTCCCCCGTAAACGCAGCAGACACTGGAGGGAAGGCAGCGCTTCAGCAATCTCCAAGCTGCCGCTCTGTTACTGCTGTTACAGTGGGACAGATCAACACTTTCTCCTCCATATGGGCAATCATCTCACCCCTCCCTCTCTCCCCCTCTCTCTCTTGCTCTCTTTGTTTCCACCCCCTCCTCTCTGTCTCTTTTCCCCTCTCTCTTTCTGTCTCCCCCCGTCTCTCCCCTTCTCCCTCTCTTCCAATCTCTTTTTCTGTCTCTCGCACTCTCTCACCCTCTCTGTCTATGGTGTCTCCCCCCTACCCACCCATACATTATCTCTGCCCTCTTCTTTCTCCACTTTCTTCACCTGTCTGTCTATATCTCTTCCCTCTTCTCTCTCTACCCCTCCCTCTTTTTATCTATCCCTCTATCCATCTCCCTCTACCTCTCTCTGTCCTGATATTGGTCTCTTTCTGCAAGGTCTTCTGTGTCTCTTATATTCCTGTCTGGCGATGAAGGCGTCTCCCTGTGCAAACAGTTTTCTCTTACTGGTCAACTCTTTCCAATCCTCCTCCAGGTATAGGACAGCCACTACATGTATGATTCTGCTCCCTTCCCCAAAAGATGTTTGCGTTGATAGTGAGTGCAGGTTCCCCATGCTTCCCCACCCCCTCACGCGAGGGTTATAATCCCAACGAAGGAGTAAACTATTCAGGAAAATTAAAAGCGTGTCTTCGTGATGACCACGCCGACCCCGTAGTTCGTGCGATCCAGTCTGACAACCGTGTGGGAAAACCCGCAATCATCTACCACAGAGGCAGACTTTGAGAAGCTCGAGAGGATGAGTGGGAGGTTCATAGATGTGCTTATCTCCATGAGAGAGCGTGCTTACACACCATGTCATCTGCATCCTCCGTCCCTCACATCTACCCCCCACCTCGACTCCCTGACTATATTAACAAACTGCCCCCCAACCCCCCTACTTCCTACCCCTCTGCAGGAGACTGTGGGGGGTCTACTGGGCAGGAAAGCCATCGTGCCGGTCTCTGCCCCAGTTACGACACAATCACGGGACGTTACGTATAAATAACCTGCCGATGATGAATTGGCACTTAGGCCCGCGGAAGCACACTCAATCAAATGGGCCGTGAATCTCCCCTTTGCTTCCGACAGGCTGCTGAATGTTAAATAAAGTTATTTGAATATTTGTAATATTAATGCCAGCATGTCAAAAGCTTGACGGGGCTGAAAGTTCCAGAGGAATAAAAAAAAAAAAGAAAAGAAAAACATCCTCAAGTCCCTGATCTGAATATTGAAACAAACCTGGAGGCAGAGGAAACGAGGCTGCGCGCTTCTGGAAAGGAAGGAGAGGGAGAGAGAGAGAGAGAGAGGGGGAGAGGGAGAGGGGAGAGAGAGAGAGAGAGAGCCAAGAACATTGAACTCTTGGGTTAGCTTGCTCCAACTGACATATTCCCCAGGTGGAATCTGTAGCCACCGTTAAAGAAAATAAACCACAGCCACTGAGTGGAATCCATAGCCAATATACGGCATCACGGATTCGATACACCTCTTCGCTTCTTAACTACCAGTTAGTAAGAGGACTTTCACATTTTAAATTAACATTTTAAGCATTTAGCAGACGCTCTTTTACAACGATTTACAAGATGAGCATTAATACATGGTAAGAACAATTATAGTTCAAGCAAGAGATCAGTGCAGTAATACAGTGATAGACATCGTTGTTGGCAGCTGCAAACCATACCTGTAACACTGGGAAGGTCAGTACATTTTATTTATCCAGTTTCCAGTGCTATATTACAGTACTGAGCATCCGCAGCACTGGCCATGGTCATGCCCGTAATGAATGTTCAGAAGATGCACCAAATTGGTATGCTGACTATCTGAGTCGATAGAATCTGTGATGGCATCTACAGCCACTGTACAGAATTTACAGCCACTATATGGAATCCAGAGCCACTGTACAGAATGTATAGCCACTATATGAAATCTAGAGCCACTGTACAGAATCTACAGCCACTATATGGAATCTAGAGCCACTGTACAGAATCTACAGCCACTATATGGAATCTAGAGCCACTGTACAGAATCTACAGCCACTATATGGAATCTAGAGCCACTGTACAGAACACACACAGCTGCTGCAGTCTTTTCAGTTTAAATTATTCAAACTGCTTTTTTAGTGTCCTATTTCCTGTATGAGTCTTGTATGATTTGCATAGAAATCGGGCCCTCTATAAAAGCTACAACTACAATAAGGTTTTACACAGCTACATAATTACAACGGAATAAAAACATTCGACACAGAACCCTATAAACCAAAACGATGACATTACCATATGTAATTTACCACATCGTCTTTTGAGCCGCCCTCCGAAATAGGGAAAGTGAAGAAGAGAAAAGGACAGCAGCATCTAGGGATGTTGTGTAAAAGACTAATGTTGGGATGTCATGTTGACAAGTAAGTGACAGTTCGAACACTCTCCTGGCAATAGAAGTGTATCGTAAATGTGACGGTGTATCGATCTGACACCAGGAGAGGAGATTGTGCTTCTTTCTCCTATTGCACTTTGGCTACTGAAGACCTGAGTCCCTTCTCAGTCTCCTCCAGCTCTTGGCTTAAACCAAAATGTGAGTTCCGTGATCGTTGGCCTGCTTGTTGAACTAGCCCTAAGGTGTCGGGTTCTGCTTTTCAGACGCCATTGTCCCGGTGTACCACGCGGTTTAAAATGAAGCAAAGCTTCTGAAACCTTTCCTCGTTTACATTTTAGGCATTTAGCAGACGCTCTCATCCAGAGCACTTTACATTTATTTACATAAAATCCATTTAAACAGCTGGAAATGTACAATGCGATGCAGGTTAAGCACCTCGCTCAAGGGTATAACAGCAGTGCCCCACCTGGGAATCGAACATGCAACCTCTGCGTTTCGTACCCAGTTCCCTAACCATTATACTACACTGCCATTACTGTTACACGACACCGCCCATTTTCGACTTAATTTAACTAGGCAGTAAAACATGTAAATGCCGGGCTGTGACCAGGCAGTTCGAGGAACATTCTCTACAGTAGGTGCCCCATGTCACAAACCTCTGTCAGAGTGTGTAATGGTGAAGCCAGACACACCGGCTGCATATTCATGTGGCCTGAAAAGACTCACGGCCCCCAGACAGCAAGCTGCGAGACCCGTGCGTCTCGCTGTCACAGAGTAAAATATAGAGACTGGGAGAAGTCCTGTTGGGCTCTGGCGGTGGCCTGATTTCCGCGAGTCACATTTATGAGACATCTGCTGCTGTGCAGTGCAGTGGGTGCAGCAGTGCATCTCCCAAGAGCACAGAAACGCACACCTGCATGCTTTAAACACGCAGCACATCCTGTACTACAGTGTCTCCCATTTAGACACGGGCATGTTAACGTGTAAAATGGAGCATTTTCTAAACGCATATCAACTGGTGAAATGTATGATACAAATTTTCTGGCTTCTATCCTGGTTTAATTTGTTCTGGAATATACACGTAATTGCCAAAATAAAGGCTACACTTGGGGGTAAATTGGGGGTGGGGTTACACTCTAACGGCCCTGGATGGAGGATGCTCATCGGAAAGGAAAGGGGGCGCGGACACTCGTGGTATCCATCGCAGTACGATCCCTCATGTACTCGAATGTTGCATTTATTTAGGTAGTTATGTGTACCATTATATTTATAAACTGCGTACACAACGTGTATATTAGAATGAATATGAGTATTTCTACATTCTTAAAGCGTTTGGGTGTACACACCTAGGAACACCAAGCTGTTCTTCAATATGACCATTTCTGCAAAATATGTTTTCTCCCTGTTTGTACATTGTCTGGGGTAATTAGCACATGCAAAACCCATTTGAAACTGAATTCAAGAACCTCATAGATGTTCACCAAGGTGTTTACAAAAACACGCAACACCAGCAAGCTCGTATATTTGCAAACATTACATATCAATGGTGCCCTTGACTGTGAGTCTTTGTTAAGACTTCCTTTCCATAAACCTTATTTTTAAAACAATGAAACATACGGTAGTTGGACATAATTTTTTACAATTTCATACCAGAAGGAGTCAACAGATAATATTCGACGGTATGCCCTGAAATATATATCTCTCTGTGTATTCTTTTTAGTTTTTCTATGTACAGTTTGTTATTCCATAGTTTCACATACGTTAGCATGTATGTCATTTCTGTGCAGAACATGTTATGAAAATGAGGACCTAAAAATAACATGAGTGGTTAGCTATGTAGGCTATTCATAGGAGACGTTATTGCCGCACTTGAAGGAAACCAGGACTTCAAAACCAGGAAATTATCATGAGAAATGTACATGCACGCATACAGAACACGCACACACACACACACACACACACACACACACACACTTGCTCTTGAATTTCTTCTAACACAAAAAAGTCTGACTAGTCTATATTTAATCAAGTGTTTAAGAGAGATACAAGTTTCTAGACTCCGGGAGAAAGAATTGTAACTGCTGATTCCATTCCCGTGCCTCATCTGAGGGAGAGCTTCGACAGCATGTGAGAGGCGACATTAAAAGCGGGGAGGAGAGGAGACAGAGAGAAAAAGAATGAGAAACAGAGAGATCAGGGAGAGAGGAAAGAGGGTAGAGAGACTACATGCCAGTCTGACGAAGGGATGGATGGAGTGGGGGCCCTTTTAAATCTTATGCCCGTTGCCTATATTCACCATTAATTATGCTTCGTGGAAGCTGGGGCGACCTGTGAAACTGTTATTAAATACCTGACAGACGCAGACTTGGCACAGAGGGCATGTGAAATATGAGGCTTCAGAGATCTGTATTTGGGTAATCTTATTCTCTCTCTCCATCTCTGTATGTTTCTTTCTCACTTCCACACACACACACACACACACACACACACAGCAACACATACTCCCACATTACTCTCTCTCGCTCTCCATTCGACTTCAGATGTGCTGCATTGGCATATCCAAAGTCTAACACTGGCCAAAGCGAGATTATTATGGATTTAGCACTAGTATAAACAGCAATGTAGCCACAGCACAAATTATCACCGAATGCTAATATTGCGCTGCGTTTAAAACCACAAGAGCTGAAACAAGAAACAGCAGCTGAAGTCTCTGAACTCCGCTACACCAGGCCAAAGTGTGTCCTCACAGAACCGTGTTTGTGATCCCCTTTGGAGAGTATGGTCTCACCGCAGAGCAGAATGCTGTGATCGATCCCAACATGGGGGTGGGGGATCATGGGAAACACATGGACGGCTGTGCCCCAGGGCGTGATTCAGTCGGGCCTCACAAAGGCAAAGAAACCCATGTCTTTAAGAGATGTGTGTATCTACCACTGAATCCAGCAACTTTCATTTTTTATTTTTGCCAATGGCTGAACAGTGATGTGGTTGGGATTGAATGGTGATACGGAATAGTGCAGCATGTAAACTATCGACGTGTCCGAGGGGCCCTTTCCTCAGGCAGCCGAGATTCCTCCTCCTCTCGCCATCCTGATTTGAGCCGCTGCCGTGGAGCTGCAGAAAACACCTGAACGCCCTCTCGTAAGCCTTTCTGAAAGACACTGTGGGGACATTTCTGCCATTAATAAACCCTTTTGAGATCAGCGGGCGGAGGCAAAGCCGTGGCCATCGGAGTACAATGGGAGTTCGGGCCGTGCCGTGCGAGCGCCGCGAGAGGGAGAAAGAGGAAGAGAGTAAAGCCTGACGTTCTGCACTAATGGGGGTGTGGTGGAGTAGAGTAGAGCGCAGGACTCTGGGGGCCGGCGTTCGTGGAGAGGCACACAGACCGAGAGGGGGGAGAAGATGGGGCAGGAGCTCCGACGGGGTGGGGGGCTACAACAACGTGCCTCCGGATCAGACCCGCTAATGCGTGTTTATTACCCAGAAAACCAAGCGTCCTGCTGTTGTAGCACAAGGAGAGACAGACACAAAGAGGGAGAAAGACAGAGAGAGAGGGAGAGAGAGAAAGCGAGGGAACTGGTCTGACAGATACCAAACTGTCTCCGGCTCGAAAGAAATCTCACGTGAAAGCCGATACCAGGGAAACGTGGGGCAGCTCGTTCGTCTCAGCACGGGTGGCTTAAAGCAGTCTTGACAGAAACAGGCTGACAAAAAAAAAGAGAAAAAAGGCAGCAATTGCCCGTCCTTTAAAGTGTTTCCTCAAAAAGAGGAGAGAAAAGTGAGCTTTTCATTTCCTCTGCTTCCTGCGCCTTTCCAGTGAAGTGGGCTTTTCGTTCTACCGAAAGACAAGCGAACCCTTTGAGAAGCCCCTTCGGAAGAAAGTCATCTTAAAATGGATTCATTCCATCGCCGCAATTCTCTCTCGCTCCCCAGGCAATGCAGATGGGGGGTAAATTTGGGGTTCCAACATGTCTACTGCCGCCCCCCCATCCCCCTGGCCCCAACGAACCCCCACTCCAGGATTGTCTCACTTCCTGACCTGGTCCCGGCTGGCGTAATGTGTGTCCCTGATCTCCTCCATCAGTCTGAACCTTTTCTCTGATCTCTTATCCGACCCCCCGAGGTCAGCCCTCTGCTTCTCACGTCTTTCCTGCTTGAACAATGTCTCTCCTTCCCTCCCCACTGTGGTGCGCCCCATATCTGGTTTTCATCCTTCTGAAAACACCAGAGAGGTGAAGGGATATAAAGTGGGAAAGAAGTGAGAGAGAGAGAGGCATATCTTTCCTTTGCTAGCTCTGTCTCTCTATGCTCTTGATGTCCCCTTCATGTTGTTTCCTGCTGTTTCCTTTCCTAGCTTTCTTGGAACTTTCTTTACTTTTGAACAGGGGCCTGAAAAAACATAGTGGAAAAGTGTTTTTTTCCTCTGTGTGCCGAGTGCCACTGTGCTATGCTATGTGGGCATCAACACCAACGAGCCTGTACACGTGTCACATGTTCCCACCATGCACCTCCACAGCGCTACCCTCCTGCCTGTCAGTGGGGGACATCCAGGACTGAGCTGTGCGCTGTGGACACAAACCTTTTCCCCTCCACTGCTTTCCCATGGTCCCTCTCTGCTTCTGTCACCCACGACTATGGCCATCTCACTTCCTGTAAGGTGCTGCAGACTTTAAAACTCACGAAATCCAGCATCTAATTAACCAGGCTGGGTAACTGGGGGGTTCTTAAAGACCAAAGGCCGGATTTCTACTGGTTCAGCCGTTTGAGAGCTGGGCACCGGGGTTCTGGTGGGGGCTCTTTCGGTAATTCTGGAGCGCAGTCTGTGCTCTGTCACAACTCCTGTGAACAGCTTCCTGTCACACCTGTCAGTGCATGCTGGGTGCAGATCACTGCCCAATTACCAACCACGGCGGGGGAGGGGGGGGGTCGGGTGACACCTCCACTGCTGGTGGACCTGTGGGACACCCCAGCTTTCCTAACACTGCTGCCACCCACCCTGTTTGAGCCGCGCCCCTCTCGGGGTGTCTCCCCAGTGCCTCTACGCAGTGAGAGAACACATCTGTCACATCGCAACTCTCTGTGGAGAGCAATGGACAATGGCTTCATCAACTCAGCAGCGAGCGAAGAAGCTGGTGATCACCTTTTTTTTCTTTTTCTTTAGGACATGAAACGAAAGCCACTCGGCAACTGTGAACGCTATTTAAAAGGGATGTTGTCCCTCAGCTTGGGTGTGTGTGAGTATTTTGTGTGTGTGTGTGAGCATGTGTGTGTGTCTGTGTCAGTGTATGTGTGTTGTGTGTGTGTGTGTTTGTGGATGATAAACGTTGAGAAGCAGAGGGAGCGGAGAGAAGTGATGCGAAACGGACACCTAGGCTCACTCTCCCACCCCCTCCCCGAACTTGGAGAAACTTAGAGGCAGGAATATAGACAGCAGCTGGCCCTCACACACAGAGAAAGGGAGACAGAGAGAGAAATACAAAGAGAGAGAGAGAGAACTGCAGAGCCTGACAGAGAAATATAACAGGCTTACAAATATGCAGAGAACAACAGACATAAAATAAGATTAGTAGTATCCAACCAGAGGGCCAGGCCAGGGCAACTGGTCCCCTGCGGGTGTGATTTGTGGACACATAAATACAGATAAGCACCTATTGATTTGGGTGATATTTTCATTTGATATCCATTAAAATAGCGTGGAGGAATCTGACGCTCCAAAACACATCCGGCCATTCATCCTCTCTCGGGCTGTATCGAGCACTACTGATATATTTATTTATTCATTAAACAAGCTTTATTCAGTAAGCTAATATTTTACTTCAGCATGGCGCCGCGGTGGGCGAGGTTAAATACGGCAGAACCGGCGCAGACAATACTCCGCCTCCCGCGCTTATGGCTACATCCCGGCTTGGGTTACGTCCAGCAGCTGGCGCGTGAGCCTCCTGTTTCGTCGGCTTATAGTCTAGTGGACCGGGATCATGCTAAGGGTGATTGGAGCCTTCTGTAGGCTATCTTTACAGCTTGGGGGGAAACGGCATCGAATTCCCCCGAAGGGAATCACCTCCGCTGCTCCCACATGCCGAATCACCGAGCTTCGTGTGAACAGTTCCGTCTTCTGAGCTCTGCTTCACTTTAATTCCCCGCGTGCTCTTAATCCCTTCGCCTCGCATCAACTCTCTGAGCTTCCTGCAGGTCCGCTCCTTTTACAGCAACGTCCAGCCGCGTCTCACGCTCGTTCCTGCGCCTCTGCGTTCCGTCAGAGCCTGGCTGTTTTTGGGCCCGAGCCAGGGCTCCTCGCTGGCGTGGAGTAGCAGAGCGCGGGGTCGTTGAAGGTGAAAAGTCGGCGTGACTCCACCGTTACAGTACGCTATCGGCGGCATCGGGCGGTCCAAATGCGGAGCCGTGCCTGAGGACCCTCCTGGTATCTGATGTTTGAACTTATCGACGCGCCGGCACCTGTGGATGGCGCTGTGAAAGAGGCGGCCTCGCCTCAGCCAAGGACGTCGCGAGGGCATCTCGGAGCGGCTTGATTCTATATCGGGAGAGTTTTATATCTATTTATTGATCACCGCAGATGGCCGTCAATCGATCTTATCTGCTTTCAGCACAGGCTTGTCAACTGCCAGGGGGATCAAATATGGAGCAGGTCTGGGAGAAGGCCTTGAAATGTCATCTGAAACCTTGGGCGGTTGTGTGTGTGTGTGTGTGAGAGAGAGAGAGAGAGTGTCTGGGTCTGTGTGTGTTAGTGTGCATGTGCGTGTGTTTATGGAGGTGTGTGTGTGTACGTGTGTATGTGTGTATTTGTTTGCAAATGCATGGGTGCGTTTCAATGTTTTTGTGTCTGCGTGTGAGCGAGTATGTACGTACGTGTGTGTATATTACGTGCACGTGGGTGCACAACCTAGAATGTTCCACAGATGACAGCAGCATCACCATTCTGCCACAACTGAGAAATATCCTGAGAAGTTATTAAAATCAGTATGAGGCGCTTAGATTTCCCAAGGCATGTCCTGACACACTGTTTTTGCTGATTATCATCAGTGACGAGGGCTGGTGCAAATAACTCGCATCTTCTTGGGAAATAAGCCAGCTGATTGTATGCGTGAGCAACACCAATACACCAACACACCAGGGCTACGCACAGCCCAGGCACACAAAGAGACCAAACGCAGCACATCTATGCATGTTTGGAGGAAGCTCGACTCACAAAAAATGCCCTGGTAGGTTGGAAAAATATAGATAGGTTTTTTCACAGATCAAAACAACATACCTGTTAAGTCATGAAATGTGTCTATATATATATGGTTATTGTACTGTACAGACATATGTTACATAATGTAGTGCATGTACCAGAATAGATGCAAGTGCAGGAGTGCGTGTTAGCGAGAGTATTCATATGGATGTTATGTTGATTCATTATGTGTGCATTTGCATGTGTATGTGAGCTAAAAAGGATGAGAGAGATCATTGAGCGAGAGAGGAAGAGAGAGAGAGGGAGCGAGAGAGAGATAGAGAGAGAGAAAGGCTGAGATTGGAGGGAGAGAGAGAAAGGGATGGAGTGAGAGAGGGAGAGGGAGAGAGAAAGAGAGAGAGAGGGAGAAAGAGAGAAACAGGGAGAGATTGCCCGTATGAGAGTATTTCACGACAAGCGCTCATTTTGCTTTCCGAACACACCGGCTAAATCCCCTTCGTTAATGTTGGGGAAATTCTGTGGCTGATTTGTTCGAATCTCCTCACTGAGCAACAAGGTCTTTTCATCAAACCACATAAAGACACGGCGCATAAAATTTTGAGCGTGGTACGCTAACAAGGTCGCCCCTCGTGTGTGTGAACGCAGGAAGCGACTTTCAGCCGAAACAAAGACCCCGCAGAGAGGAGAGGCACATCCTGTGCAACCTAATGTGGTAAAAATTCCCAGATGTGTCAGAAGTGAGGTAATAACAAGAGGGTTTTACCACAAGATTGTAAATAGCCTGTAATAATCCCCAAGGGACAGAGAGCAGCTTTACATTATAGATGATGGGAGTGTACTCTGAGCAGTCAATTATGCATCAAAGGAGAGCCCGCATGTCATGTCTAAATTCATGCCACAACAGATTTTTAATAAGGATGCACAGGCCCCCTCAATACTCCTTATTTTCTGTTTACTGCATGGAAGGCATTCTTTAATTTAGCCGTCAAGAGTTTTTTTTTCTTTAATTACAAAATCTCTTTTTTTGGGGGGGAGGGTATTCAACATTCCGAACATTGCCTAGACAGGATATTTGCTAGAGAAATGAAAGATTAGCATTCCTAGCATGCAAAAAATCCCCCAATGAATAAGGAAAGTGTTCATTTATCATTTTCTTCCCCAAAATAGAGGCATTGAATTTAGCGCATCCATTGAATTGATTATATTTTCTGAAATGACTTATGAGTTTCCACGAAGCTCCCAAAACAACGGGGCTTGTCGACATTAGTCTCCGCTATTCGTAGGAAATACAATAAGGGAAACACAGCTCCACTGCAAACCAGAGAAGGTGAGAACAAAGAGACAAAGAAGCCAGTGTGTGAGTCGGACATCAAGATAAGCGCAAGGCCGCGTGGCAGCGGTAAGGCGGTTTATCTCGGGAGGGGGGGATAAATAGACGGAGTGTGGGTGGGGGGTTCTCACCTCGGCAGACGTTCCCGTTGTCGGGCTCGAACCCAGCCTTGCAGGTGCAGCTGCCGATGGGCACCATCCACTCGCCGTCCCCATTGCAGTACAGCTTGATGGGCACGTCCACCTCCTCCGAGTTGAGGATGCACGTCCCGCGGGCGATGACCAGCGACGTGCTCTCGGCGCCCGTCATGGTCTCAGGGAAGACGGCGAAGTTCTGCACGATGCTGGGGCACTTCTTGTAGAAGACGCGGACGGAGAGCAGCGACATGCAGGCGCCGTAGTCCTGGAAGGCCAGGTAGAAGCCGTTCCTGGAGAGGGGCCCGAAGCTGCGCACCTCCGTGTTCACCTTCATCAGCCGCCCGCCAAAGTCCACCTGCGAGAAGCTCTCGTCGGCCGCGATTGTGTCCACCTTCAGGTAGGGTGCCTCCATCCAGAAGGCGGTGCCCTTGGTGGCGATGACCGAGTCGGTCTCGTAGTAGTAGAGGTTGAAGGTCTCCTTGCAGGAGCCCGGCACGTTGGGGATGCTGCCGCAGTCACGCACGGTGAAGCGCATCTCCACGTAGACGCGCTGGGCGCCACGCCGGTCCACGAAGGTGGTGAGGAGCCAGTTGTTCTGGCTGGACTCGAACACGTTGCACACCTGGTAGGTCCGGATGGTGTTGAGGTTCTCGTCGTAGCCGCTCACCTCCTCCCACTGCGCGGGGAAGAGCGACAAAACAAAAGCACCGCGTTATTGATCGATCACTTGGCGATGGAGTCGCTAAATCGCCAGAGCTTAATTTAAGCAAAAAAGAGAGCGTGAGAATACCAGCAGACTGATACAACAGAAGATGCACAGCAGTAAAGGAGCAGCAGCTTAACAAACTGAATTTTTGTGAAAGCTAGAACAATGATAACAACTGGACAACCGCCCCACGTTTGACGACCATGTTAATGAAGCGCCGTCAAACAAAAATCCGTGAAACGTGAGATCTTTGTCTCCCCTCTCAGCGCGATGCATCGATTGAAAACAGCATATCGTACACCCGACAATTGTTAGCATCATGAAAAGGAAATCATATGATCGATCGTATCATCATAAGTAAGGGATAATGTGCAGCGAACGAGTCGGTTGTTGAAAATAACCGCACGACAGGGCGATGCAACCCCAACGCGAAGCGGAGGAGCCTTATCACCCTGAAGTGCTGTTATTCTCACACAACCGACAGTACATTATCCCCCTTAGACCACGGCTACTTGCAAAAGCAATTGATACACAATCGGTGAATTATGCTAGAAGTACATTTATTCTCAAAATTAGACAGCATTTCATGAGGTGCGTCCGCTGCGAAAGAATTGTGGCACAAAGGTGTTGCTGATTGCCAACTGGACTACTTCCATTGAATGAGGTGTGTTTTCATTGTCGGGAGCCTACTGTTAAGCTCAGCGGTGGGCGCTTGATATTTTTGTGTGAAAAACCTTACGACCTGAGGCATGGATAATAGACACTAATACACGATAATACACAGATAAAAGACACGCCCAATAGCAAAAAAATACCGGCACCCTCCAACCAATCGGAATCGAGAATGTAAGCAAGCCATGGTACAGCTGTGATTAAAAGTCATGAAGGTAACCCCAGATGTAGGACAGATGACAGGAGACCACTTCACAGGGCTGTTCTTCACCCAATTACCCGTGCCTCGCACTCATCGCACTGCGTTTCGCCCCGCTGCTGGGCAAAGGGAAGGAAACGACTCTCATTAGCACAAATCCTTCCGTTCTCTTCGGGAGTCTCCCAGAAAGTACACAACTTCTCCTCCCGATGTCCTCCTCATCTGAGAGGAATCCCCAGTGGCCATTACGAGAAACTGAACTGACAGAGAGAACCCTGTAGCCTGGCTAAAAAGCTGTTTGCTTATGCCGTCTGCATCGAGTCGTGAGCGGCTGACACGACACGCCGGCTTCAGAGCCTTAATGCTTATTGCATTTTCGAGATGACAGGGTAATAATAAATACGCTGCCGCTGTGAATTAAGAAGTAGTTCCGTGGCTACATGACAACCAAAGAGTAACTAACTCGGAACAGAGTTGCGTGGGTTGTTTAATTAAACTTATGCGGACCGCACAACTCTGTTTCACATTAGTTTCTTCAAAGAGTGTGTTGTTACGCACTCATTCTTAAAGCAACTACAATATTGTCATACTGTATAAATTAAGGTCCAACTCAATATGAATTATTCATGCATGCTGTTCTCATATCAAGGTCCGAAACTTCTGCAGGATAGAGACATCTGCTAAATTCCCACCACAACAATTCTGAATGAAAATGATGGTATCAGCCACACATTCTGAGCATCTTCATTACCTGGATCTGGCTGAGATCCACCTGAATACGACCCCGTAATTATCTGTGGTGCGAACACAATTGCAAAGCTATCTTAGCCAGACATGACAAAGCACTGACATAGCACGTTAGGAAATTCAGTGCTACGGTTCCAGGGTTATTCGCTAGTGAGTTACAATTAGGGAGGGAGGAGAGGAGGGAACGTCTGCCGACTGGCTGGCTGCTGCTTTAATGGAGTCCGCGGTCAAAGGAACACAACGTTTCAGGATTTGTTCCCGTTACAAACCCGATGAGAATTTAACATAGCGAAATCACCCTAACCAGACGCTCGTGTTCGTTTTTCAGCCAGCAACTTTCAAATGCGATGCATCCACTGCAGCAGTGCTGGGGTAACGACAGGAAATGTGCTCTACGCTGTGGTAAAAAAATCATAAAAGGAACGGAAAGCCGAGAATGGTGCCACACAGGATATATTAATAGTTTCTGGGCCTGAGCTAGCGGTGTTGCTATCTTCAGGCGCGATGTATAAAAAGATATGAGCTTCGGCGCACTACGGTGCAATGAGGTCGAGACCGTATTCCCTGAGCACTCCGGGTCTGATTGTGAGCCGGGGGGCCAGCATGATAGATGTGGGGCCCAACCCTGAAAGATCAGGGTGGAGATTAATGGCCGGGCGCCACTCGAACCCTGGTGCCCTTTGTGAGACGAGCTGCCCAATAGGTCTCATTATAACACCCCTGCCCGCCCCCCCCCTCCATGCAAAGAGATCCTTCGAGCTCGCAACACGTGCTACGGACGAGGGAAAAAATCCCAGCCGACTATTTATTCTGAAGAGGCCTAACAACTGAAAGAAATTGGGGTTGGGGTTTTTCTTTGAAGACTGTTGGCAGGTGTTCTGAAAGAAAAGTGGAGAGGGGGAGAAGAGGAGAGACAGTAATGGAGATGGAGGATGATGAAGAGGACAGGGGTCTCGTTTGGTAGCTCAGTTACTTGATGGCAGGATACTCTTATTCAGAAAGCCTTGCGACGCTTATACCTTGCCTAAAACTGTTATGCACTCATTTAACTGGATTTCCTTGACTGGATGAGTTGAGGTTAAAGTACTTTTCTCACAAGAACGACAGCAGTACGTTGCCTGAATATTGAAACCCCTAACCCACAGGTGTAGAGTCCGGCGCAGGAGCCACTGCTATAACTACCACTAAATCTCTATGCGTCACAGGACCCAGGCGCCAAAAGGCCCAGTCTGTTGCCACGGGGATGATGAATATCCTTGATTAAGTGAAGCTGCCAGTGGAGTGTATTCTTTTATTATTTTATTCAAGTGGAGAGAGAGACATATATATATATATACAGTATATAGAGAGAGAGTGAGAGAGAAGGAGGGGGAGAGAGAGAGCGGTAGAGAGAGAGGCAGTGAGAGAGAAGGAGGGAGAGAGAGAGAGAGCAGTAGAGAAAGAGATAATGCGAGAGAAGGAGAGTGTGATAGAGAGAGAGAGAGAGAGAGAAAAGTAGAGACACACAGTGAGAGAGGAGAGAGACAGTAGTAGAGAGAGAGACAGTGAGAGAGGAGGGAGAGAGAGCAGTAGAGAGAAAGACACTGAGAGAAAAGGAGGGAGAGAGAGAGAGCAGTAGAGAGAGAGAGAGTGAGAGAGAAGGAGAGAGTGAGTCTACAGTCTTCCACTTTCATCTGAGGAAAAATGAGCGCATCTCTTTCAATATCTGTTTATACGAGGGTTATTTTTTTACATTTGTGTTTTAGCGTAAAGTGAGAATGCATTACTCACACAAACATGTCCTATTCATCCACAAGAAAAGAATGGATCGGTCACACAAAGCTGTGTCACGAAGAGGGTCCTGCTATCGACGATCCATCACTGCCCACTGTGCCGAAACATCAGCGATATGTAACCTTGTACTCGGGGATTAAACATTCTTTTTTATTTTCAGAAAAATAACCCGACAACTGAAAGGTTAAACAGTTAAAGCTGAAGCAGAGCGTTCATTCTCATCAGGGGCTGCCACGATGATGTAACTGTGTGGATTTGCAATAAAGCCACTACAGTATTATTGCTGTATTGATGAAGAGATTATCACCGTTTCATTTCCTGATTTCTTAACCTGCGACGAGCCAAAATCCTTGTTCAAGAGAATGGGATCATCAATCCTCCTCCCTAACTGTCCTCCGAGAGGCTTTCTGGCCTTGCAATAGGTGAGCCCTTGTAAAAAGAAAACGAGGAGAGCAAGAAGAAAATGTAAAGAAGGAATTGAAGGAGCAGATTCGTCCGTTCAAAAAAAGAAAATCAATATCAGCCGCTCGCATTCACGTCACGCGGCGTGCGCTCCTCAGGCCGGCGCGCATCAATGCAGGGCTGGGCCGCGTGCGTGGAACAGCGAGGGGCCCAGAGGGGTACAATGTAAGCATTCTTCTTTTGACACGGGGCCAGGAACGGGGGAACGTCGCAACCCTGATTGAACGCCGCCCTGACCGGAGCAGAAGGCGTTTATCATGGCTGTTCCCGCGGCAGCGGAAGGTGTGATAAACTTCAGGAGGGGGAAAAAGGCTGTGGAGTTAAAAGTGTGATTGTAGGGTGAGGGTGGGGAGGGGGCAGGGGTGATGGGGTTGGGGGAGGTTTTCTATAAGGGGGGAGGGAGACAGGAGAAAAGAGCACGGCGCGCTGACATGATTAATGAGTTTACAGAAATCCCGGACACAAATTAAACCCCTTTTTCGGCTCCTCGCCTTCGCCCCTCGCCTCCGTGGCGCGATGACCATTCATCAGCATTAGAATGACCTGTCCCTTTCAACATCGGGCGGCCATTAATACAAGCAGGCGGAGAGGCCTCCGCGCTGTCCTCGCGAGCCGGAGGGACCCTCCCGCCTCTGCCAGTCCAAATGACTGCAATCTTTCAGAGGCAGGCCCGCGGCTGAACACACACAACACGCGTGCACACACACACTCGCGTTTGGCGTCGGACAGCAGCGTGAATGCTGGTGTCAGTCACGTGACCACGTGCAGGAAGAGACTGCAAGTCCGAGCGGAAGATATACGCAGCCTCGGGATCCGTTGCTGTTCTACTGTGGCTGCACGTCTCACTTCCTCCCTGTTGGATTGTGCTAGAGCCCTCCGCCCCTGTGTTCATAACCTAACTCAGTTGTCTTTTATGTTTATATGAAATTCTTCCCCCCGCCCTCCCCAGACACAAACCCTGCCACGGACTGCTTCCCTGCCCCTCCCAGCACTTCCCCAGCCCCACAGCACAACCTCCGTATCATATGACTGTGGCACTACACCTTGGATTGCGTTTGGCCCCTGGAGCCTAAACCTGCTCTGCTCCTGGACTCTGAGGCTTCGGGCACCTGCAGCACTGTCTTGATTCATTCTGGCCTCGCTGGGTACACACACAGATCTGAATGCACACAGCAACTCTCTCATTGCTCCCCACGTATTTGTCTCCGCCTGTTAGCTCTCTCTCTCTCTCTCAAATTTGAGACAAGCCCTGCATGGAATGCATTTGCATTTGTTTAGGACTTGAAACCAGAATGAAAATATGAAGTCAGAATGAAAAAAGTCTGGTGTAAAAAACTATATATATATATAGATATATAACAGCAAAGAAATCTACAACCCATCATATGATGTGTGATAATCTCTCCATTTCCTTTTTTCCACAAGTTTCTAAATCTTAAAGGTCTGGGTTTACCCAAAAGGCCCTGGAGGAGAGATATCAGTTTGGCACTGAATTTCAATTCTGCTCTGCGGGTAAAAAAATAACAGTTTGTCTGGTGTCGACTCAGAGATAATGGAATTCTTTGCTCCTGATGTCAGTGTGCGCTACTGTGAGTACCTGTAAAATAACCCTGATTGCCAGAGATTGCACACAGATCGTACGTATTCACAAATATAAATACAAATATGCTCATCCACTCTGGGTCTATTTCAGGATGAGGTTGGCAGGCCTGTGCATTAATCATTCTTATATTTTATTTTAAAAATGTATTAATATACTGTCACACGCCACGTGACAAACCCTGGACAGGAACAGAGCAGCCAGGAGGCATGGAGTGGAGTTTGTCGGTCTACGGACCAGATTTTATTTTATTTTTCCTGTCTCTCCCCACAGACATGGGGAAGAGACAGTGGGAGTTGCAGGTTAACATATAACAAACACAAACACAAACACAGACACAAAATCTTCACCCTACTCGCCGCGAAGCTTTCGGGTAAAAACAAAGAACTAAAATAACAAACTAAAATAATCATAACTTACAGGACACCGCGCCTCTTCCTCTGGAGTTCCCCTGGAACCTCCCCAGGCACACACATATCCAGTGACCTTTCAAATGCTTCCCACCCATTCATACTGAGACACTCGAACTTTGCAGTTTGAGTTTTCTTACCCATTCATACAGAGACACTCGCCACTCCCCACAGTGAGAGTTTTCTGGCAACCAGCCCGAGACACCCTCCACTCTTCCAGTGAGAGTTCTCGGGCTGTTGCCCAGAAACACTCTCCACTGCCCGAGTGCGAGCTCTCTTTCAGAACAGACTAGCTAGTCAGCTGTGTCACCTAGTGATGGGCGCGCTGTCATCTCTGCCCTCTTGGCTCCTTCCTGTAGCCCTCCACAGCAACGTGCCTCGCGTTCTTTCTCAGAGAAAAAAACGCAGTGTCATCCCGACCATAATGAGGTTACAAAAGGGAGCACAAATGAAACAGTGGGGAAAAAAAGAGGTTTGGCTCCAGACTGAGGGATTCTATCATTAAAAACGGGGTCTTTTCAAAGCAGCGAGGGAGGTGACCGGAGCGGCGGACCTTGGGAGCCAGACGTGGGCGGCTGCTCTCGTTTCATCCAGGTGCCCCTTCTCATCTGGAGCGCTGATTAGAGGTGAGCCCGTCTGCAGTTGGCTGCTCATCACAGATGAAGGGCCAAACAGCCTGGGGGGTCTCCAGCAGAGAATGCCCCCCCCTCAGAGATAAAGAGCAGACGCTGTCACGCCAGGCTCCACGCAGAGGGGTGTTTGATAAGAGCGGCTCTCCCAGCCTGTCTGTAACATAGCGGGGCAGCAGTGCAGCTTGTGAGGGCTCAGGAGATGAGGGGAGCTGTGGCCCCCGCGCCCACACAGCCGTGGAGAACCGAAAGCACACAAGGCCTCCTGCTGCAGGTGACAGAGCAGGGCGCATTCACCGACTCGCTGGAGGTCATGATTCCATTGGCCTTTACGACACAAAATATCATCATAATCCACCACCATATTTCACTGTAGGCATTGGAACTCAAATTAAATGGCTGTTATGCTCAGATGAGACAAAAATGTAGCTTTTTGGCCATGCACACTAGCGGTGGGTGTGGCGTCGGAAGAGGGACACATGTCAAAAAGTACCTATACCTACTTTGAAATAATGGTGGTGGAGCTTTGATGTTATGGGGTTATTTTGTATCTACTGGTCCTGGGACTATAAGGTCAATGTCATTATGAACTCCAGCAAGTACCAAGGAAGTTTGGCCAAAAACATGGTTCCCTCTGCCAGGAAGCTGACACTTGGCTATAAATGGATATTGCAGCAAGACAATGATCCCAAACATACCTCAACCAAGAAATGGTTAACTGACCTCAAAATGACTGTTCTGCAACTGCCATCTCAATATCCAGACTTGAACCCGATCAAAAATGTGTGGTTTCAATTGAAGAGGGCAGTCGACAAGCGCAGATAAAAAAAAGATCTTGAAAGATTCTGTATGGAGGAATGGTCAAAGATACCCCCTAATATGTTCACCATGTCATAAATGACTATAAAAGACAATTCAGTAGTGTCATCCTTGCGAGGGGAGGGTGCACAAATGACATATATTTTTTTTGTTAATGATTTTCTATTTCTTTTAGGATACAACATAGGTAATTACCTGTATTGTTTATTTTATACAGACTTTTTTTTGCTCATCTTTATCAAGGGTGTGAATATATATGGTCTTTTTGTACTTATACAATAATCACACGTTGTAAGGTCTGAACGCGGAGTAATCCTGTTATTTCTCAGTGTCCATGACTTCCTCTGAAAGCCTCGTTCCGTCGCTGGTTGCAGTGTATGCTTAACTCTCAGCTGCTCCTCTTAGTAGGACAGATTGAGCAGCTTTCCCCGTGCTTGAATTCAAGGCCGAGAGCTCTCCACACCACACCACAGGTTGGCATTAAAGCAACATCCACTGAGTATCTTTCATCTCTGGAGAGAGAAAAGGGGGAGGGGGGAGGGGAATGAATGACAAGTACCCCTTTGATGTCTCTGAAGGAGCACTGGGCACCGTTTTGCGAAGGCTCTCAAAGCATTCGTTTCTCAAAGCAAAGCGCCTCAACGCAACATCTTCCGTTCGGCTTCAGCGATAAACATGTCCGCCTCTGCCTCTGGATCTCCACCCCTATAGGCCACTTATGGGTGAGGTGCCTGGTCCTTGGTTGTCAGAAACCACATTCTTGTATTACAGGCAGGCTAGATGGATAGCTGGGGCCCGCTTTCTTCTCCGACTACAAAAAGAACGGGTCCATATACAGGTAAGTGTGGAAGATCATTCCACCACTGGGGTAGCCCAAAGAGAGAAGATCTTATACAGATCTGGGGGAAATTAACAACATATCACAGAGAATCTTGTTTCATCCCTGATAGTTGTGCTAGACAGTCGAGACAAAATATTGTTGAAAAAGACTTTGTTCCAGTTTTTTTATTTAATCCATTACTGCAATTTAGAGGAAGACTCTAAACAAAGAAGACTCCTTTCAGTCCCTTCATGTGCCAATGCTAATGTTCTTTAATTAATTTAGCTTGATATCTCATCTTTACTCACTGTAATCATTATCTAAAACACATAAGAGGCAGGATTTGCCATGGCAACACGTACAGTGACTTTTAATTCCAGACTATATTTAATGTCCCATCTGTGTTTGAATTAGCAGGAAATGATTAAATTGTTCTTATTAGCAACCTTGCTGTCATCTTACATGTTTGAATATGACTGTGACTGGCGAGGGCAAGGGCGGGGGTGGGGGGGCTGATGTTTAAACAGCATAATCTCTCTCAGATAGCAAGGCCTTGACTGTTCTCCACCACCCTATTCAATATCTGATTTTTTTAAAAGATGGGCAGTGCAGCAGCCATGCGAAAATCAATATCCCATACACACAACACAGCAGAACCCATCTGGAGCCAGAATAAAATGCCAATTAAGTTTTTTTTTCTTCTTCTTCCTGACTGGTGAATGAATTTTCCTTTTTGCTGACAGCTTCTTTATTAAATTGTACACATCCCTTCCAGGCAATATACAGCGTAGGTACAATATTAGCTATTAAGGTTTATAATACGTTTATATTTTCCTTTCCTATGATTATTATTTTTTGGCTTCTAAAAGCATTTCAGGGAAGGTAGTATTGCGCTGGGAGAAGTTAAGGGAGGTGGTGGGTTGCGGGGGCTGAAGGGGGGTTCCTGCCTTTCAGTAGATCTTTAGTGTTCAGCGTTCATGTTTAGCGTATTATCTATATCAATTACCTATTATCTTCATGAGAATTATCACCGTGCACAGGTCATGTCCTTTAAAAATAGGTTTTTTCTTCTTCTTTTTTGTGGGTTTTCACACCTGTATCATTTGAATATTCACAGAAAAGAAAAAAGTAGGGAAATTATTCCAGCTGACTGGGAAATAAACAGAAATGGAAGGATGGGGAATTGGCAAATGCACCAAGATGAAAATGAGCAATTGTAATTAAACTCCCTCAGTGGTTTTCTCCTTCAGAAAGACTGAAAATCACCTTGGAATTAACTTGGAGAGATGCACTGTAAAAATGTAATAACGCATCCATCTCAACCCTAGCTAAAATACACTGCCTGGCCAAAAAAAAGTCACCACCTGGATTTAACTAAGCAAATAGGTAAGAGCCTTCCATTGGATAATTACTGCAGTGATTAATATGTTTTAGCTGGCAACAAGTTATTTAACCCTAACTGATGCAGTGAGTAGCTTCTCATTTCTTAAACAACCATGTCGGAAGACATATCCTGTGGTCGTGGGAAAGATGTTAATCTGTTTCAGAAGGGTCCAATTATTGGCCTGCATCAAGCAAAGAAAACAACTAAGAAGATTGCTGAAACTACTAAAATTGGGTTAAGAACTGTCCAACGCATTATTAAAACCTGAAGGATAGTGGTGAACCATCATCTTCGAGGAAGAAATGTGGTCGGAAAAAAAATCTTGAATGATTGTGATCGCAATCACTTAAACGTTTGGTGAAATCATATTGTAAAAAATCAACAGTAGAACTCACGGCTTTGTTTAATACTGAAAGTAAGAGCATTTACACACGCACAATGCGAAGGGAACTCAAGGGATTGTAACTAAACAGCTGTGTAGCCTTAAAAAAAACACTTGTCAGTGAGGCTAATCGGAAAAAAAGGCTTCAATTTGCTAGGGAGCATAAAGATTGGACTCTGGAGCAATGGAAGAAGGTCATGTGGTCTGATGAGTCCAGATTTACCCTGTTCCATAGTGATGGGCGCATCAGGGTAAGAAGAGAGGCGGATGAAGTGATGCACCCATCATGCCTAGTACCTACCGTACAAGCCTGTGGGGGCAGTGCTATGATCGGGGTTTGCTGCAGTTGGTCAGGTCTAGGTTCAGCAACATTATGTTCCCAAAGAATGAGGTCAGCTGACTACCTGGATATACTGAATGACCAGGTTTTTCCCATCAAAGATGACAATGCCACGATTCATCGGGCTCAAATTGTGAAAGAGTGGTTCAGGGAGCATGAGACATCATTTTCACACATGGATTGGCCACCACAGAGTCCAGACATTAACCGCATTGAGAATCTTTGGGATGTGCTGGAGAAGACTTTGCGCAGCGGTCCGACTCTCCCATCATCAATACAAGATCTTGGCGAAAAATTAATGCAACTCTGGACGGAAATAAATGTTGTGACATTGCAGAAGCTTATCGAAACGATGCCATGGCGAATGCGTGCCGTAATCAAAGCTAAAGGCGGTCCAACTAAATATTGAGTGTGTGACTTTTTTTTGGACGGGCAGTGTGTAACATTCTCCACAATGTAGCTCTTACCTTGTGGTAGCATGCATAACAACAGCATTGCGCAACCATTGTGACGTCATCTTATCTAGGTAGCGGGTTCGCATGGTGAAAATGCTGTTTCCAATAACAACACTACCACAAGGAGTGCTTTGTTAAAAGGCTGATGATTGTGTTATGTGAAAGCACAGGTAATGCATTGCGCTCTGTGGAATAGTGCTTTGGGTACAGGAGGTCTGCTGAGCCATTTCGGTTAGACGCGGGAATGTAATTCAGCCCAGCTCTGCAGCCAAGGTCGGAAAGCGGGACCCTTCCTTACGGAATATGCCTTCAGGGGCCCGTCTCAACTAGAGCTCCCTGAGAGAGGAGGACATTATTCCACTGTAGCGGGCAGAGCAGGCCCAGCTGGCTCAGCGGGGCAAACAAAAGGAGGAAAGACTCTAACCTCAAAGAAATTTTGGTTGATGCAAAAAAATAAAAAAATGAGATATATATATATATATATAAAGAGAGAGAGAGAGAGAGAGAGAGAGAGAAAGAGAGACAGAGAAAGAGAGATAGAGAGACAGAGAGAGAGAGAGAGAATGGGAAAGAGAGAAAGAGAGAGAGAGTTCTTCCCACCACAGTGCCCCCTGCAGTACCCACCAATGGAGCCACCACAGCCAACACAGGATCCCTCAGCCACGACCGGGACACTTCCCCCCAGGACACAGCCAACCCAGACCTGGCCTACCCCAGGCCCTCTGCAAACCAGCAGCCCCCCAGTGAGCTGGCAGACATACAGCATATGTTCAGCCTTATATGCTCTCGCCTCATGGGCTAAGTATAGTGGTAAGGAGTCAGAGAAATCTCAGGGTATGCATAGAACAGGAGATCAGCCATTTCTAGGCCCAGGGAAATGTGCTGATCTGTGGAGATCTGAACTCCAGGACCGGAGCGAAACCGGACTTCATCAGCACATACGGAGACAACCACACGATTGGCCAAAACTACCTTAATTCCCCTATTTATTTACCCAGGAATAATTATGACAGGTGTAGAAACAAAAATGGAAAACAACTCTTGCAGCTTTGTCGAGGACTGGGTCTGTACATCATCAATGGTAGGTTAAGAGGGGACTCCTACAGCTCACCTCTTGGCAACAGCACTGTAGATTACGTGATCATGGATATAGATCCATTCTCTTTCAGAGCCTTCACAGTCAGGCCACTAACTCTTCTGTCAGATCACAGCCAAATTACTGTGTATCTTAAAAGGAAAGAAACTAACAGCACATCCACACAGCCCAGTAAGCTCACATTCATAAATCCTACAGATGGGCCTGTAATAGCATAGAATAGTACCAAAAAGCAATCAAAAATCAAGAAATACAATCACTCTTAGACATCTTTCTGATCACTACATATCCTCACAATAAACAAGGAACATACCTGGCAGTGCAGAATATAAATTACATTTTTGAAAAATTAGCCTTAATATCAAATAAGAAATTGTCAAAAAATAAGCCAAAAAAGGTAAAACAAGAAAAATGATTTGATACAGATTTCAGAACCATTAGAAAAAAGCTTAGAACATTATAAAATCAAAAACACAAACAACTAGATAACCAGGATCTGCGAGACCCAAGAGAATATTGTGAGACCCAAAAGAAATAGAAGCAAACACTCAGAACCAAAAAAGAACATGTCAATAATCAACTGACTGTAATCGAGGAGTCCCTTAACTCTAACCACTTCTGGGATAACTATAACTCACTCAATAAACAACAACATGACATTTTAAATGTTACATTTTAAGCATTTAGCAGACGTTCTTATCCAGAGCGACTTGAAGAATTGTCTATTCAAAATGTGGATATATGGACTAATCATTTTGAGAATCTCTACAGTAAAATCATAAGAAACCCGGACCAAAACAAGACATACGAAAACTTGGGAAAATTTGAAATGACAATTAAAGACAACCAGAACCCTCTGGACTTCGTCATTACAGAAAAGTAATTACAGGAAAAACTGCTGGTCCTGCAGCCTAAAAAAGCTTGCGGACCAGATGGCATTTTAAATGAGATGCTGAAATACATAGATGACTAATTTAAGACGGCCATTCTGAAAGTGTTCAATTTGATTCTGAGCATAGGTTATTTTCCTGACATCTACAGTCAAGGTCTCATAACCCCTATTTTTAAGAGTGGAGACAAATTTCACCCTAACAATTACTGAGGCATTTGTGTGAGCAGTAATCTTGGGAAGATACTCTGTCGTATTATAAACTCAAGACTTATGCACTTCCTTAACAAACACAATGTCTTGAGCAAAAGCCAGATTGGCTTTGCACAAAAACACCGCACAGGTGACCAGATTTACATCCTACGCACCCTAATCAACAAACATGTCAACCAAACCAAGAAGAAAATATTTACGTGCTTTATTGTTATTTTTGTGTTTGTGAATATGGCATGCCAATGAGGCTTCATTTCCATTTCTGTTTGATTTTGAGTGAGAGAGAGAGAGAGAGAGAGAGAGAGAGAGAGAGAGAGAGAGAGAGAGAGAGAGAGGGAGAGAGAGAGAGAGAAAGAGAGCATGACAGAGAAAGAGGTAGCGCTCTAACCACCCTCCGGGGAGAAAATAGACAAGCCACCCTGGGGGGAATCATCGTAATCAAGGGGCATTAGCACGGCCCTGATTCCCCACATCGCCTCCAATATCAGAGGTAATTTGCACTCTGACTGCGATGGGCGCGGCCAGTAATGCTGTGTCTTTCTCAAGCACAGGTAAGGAGCACCAGGGGGCCTGCTGCCTCGAGCTCAGCTTTGACGCTTAAAAAAAAGCATTATATGACATAATACTATATCAGAGTCCAGCAGCCTGCTGTGAATACAGAGAGAATTTCAGCTTGAAAGGCCTGAAGGGGCTTATCCATGCAGCTCAAAGCAGTATGCCATCCGCACTGCGCTGAAGCCTATCTCAGCACCATCACCTTATTAAGCAGGAAGCCATATCAGGACCCTTTACGGGTTTGAAGCCACAACCCTAATGAGTCAGGGCCGTCATTCAAATAAGAAGGGCATTGATATGGCTGCAGTGCATTTAAGTGCCGCAGTGCATTCGATCAGATTGCATAGGCTTTTCAAATCTTTAAAAGTGTACTTTTAAAGATATGTAGTTGCCCGTTTGTGACGTTTCATGAATACATTTATTCATCATTTGATTTCTATCAAGTGTTGCCCTGGTTGTTTTGTGAAATAGCATGCTACTGTTTTTGTCTGTAATATTTAACAGGAAAAAGCACCAGGCATCTATTAATTACTTTGTTCTGCTGGCTAAAAATAATGTTTCTGTCAGTTTTTCTTACTCTATTCATTGTACTGCTTTCATCATAATCAGTGAGAACTGTGTTTTTACATGTATATCACATGGTGTAATAACACAGTAATAACTGTTAATAACACATTTCTTTGAGTTATAAAACACAATCAGAAACTAATTGTGAGAAAGAAAAAAAAGGTGCTGCAAAGGCAAACCAAATATCAAAACACAAACATTTATTGATTTTAGAGTTGGCACAAAAACCAGGTAAGGTGACAGCACAGGGCTCTGTCAGCACACTTACCTACACATTTATTTTGGCCCCAGGGCTCTAACTCTACATACATGACTAGAAGTAGGAAGCTCAGTGTGTTACTAACACTTCAGGGAGCAGGTCGTTCACATGTGACCAGCCACTGGCTCGTCCATTCACACTCTGCCCCTTCACAGCAGCGAAGTGCGTTAAACGTGACGCATAATGACACCAATCACATTCAAAGTGATAGTATGACAGTAATGGATTGTTACAAGCGCAACAACTAAGCTAAATGCTTACCAGAGCTAGCAGTAGGCTATCTTTTGCACCCACTGTAAAGTCAAATTTAAAGTCAATAAATGTTCACTCGTTGAAGTTCAAAGGTCGCACCTTTCTTGTCTGCTTGTGAGTTATAAGGTGTGGACATTCACAGTCATTTGTAGACCTAGCCAATGGTACCAATTATTTTTGAGATAGAACATCCATCAGTTTCAATGTGATCATAATTAGGGCACTGTGCAAAACCACATACAACAAAAGATCAAGTTTTTTCTTTATTCAGTTCAATTTATTCTGTTTGTGTGCTGTTTTTACAATGTAAATCACACACAAGCATGAAATAAAAACATAATCTCCATGTTTAGTCTACAGTGCCACTTGCTACTTTACATAATGATGTTTGAAAATGTTGAAAAATGTAAAGCTGTAGTGTGTTGTGCAAAATTATTTACATATACAAAATTATTCATTAAGAAACATTGAGTTTTGGTTGGACAGACATTATTATCAGAATTATTTATTTCAATTAACACCTACAGATTTTTGAAGGCTTTAAAATCAATAGTGTATCATGTAGTGTATATGTTAAGCACAGTGATTGATCTGGTTGCTGTAAACTGTCACATTTTTCCCTTGTTACGTCTCCCGACGGAGCTTCAGCAGCTCTCTGCACAGCGCTACAGGAAGAGGCGGAGAGAGAGAGGGACTTCTCCTCCACTCTGTGGGCACTTCCCAATCAGAGGAGAGCTCTCCCCCTCTTCTCACTCCTCCCTCTGTGCTTCCTCTGCCCGCTGAGGAACCCAATGTACCGATGTTTCGCCTACTCCCCTGTACAGAACCCAGCACCCACACCACATCACGTAGGCCCAGCCTCATGAACCCAGCCATCCCCAGCCTTGGGTTTATGGAGCCTTCCTGTTACACACACACACACACACACACACACACACACACACACACATGCACCACACACACACACACACACACACACACACACACACACACACATACATACATACATGCACATACGCTCGCACACACATAAACACTACAGACACAGCCAGCAACAGCCATGCTGAATCTTTATTCTACCACATCTTCAGACACGTGTGCTGGAAAACCGTGCTGGAGAAAAGCAGCATAATGCTGCTGGCCTTACACACACACACACACACACACACACTTAAACATATGCATCGCTCGCACACACCCAGAGACACGTGCACTCAAGCACACATACACATGCCACACAACTGTCACACAGAATCTTTCCCAAGCACAGTTCTACCTAAGCAGAAACAGCACATATGCCTTCCATGTGCCCTGCCTCAGCTGTGTGCTTTCATTTCCTAGAAGCGGAATATCAAAACAAGAGTGGAAACCAACCCCGCGGTGAATCACTGCAGCTGATCTGCTCACGGTGGATGTGCTCACGGGCAGCTCCGTATGCGATGGTCCGTGCGTGATCCGTGTCTGGAGTGCCAAAAAGAAGAGGCCAAAAAGAAGAGCCTTTCACCGACGCTTCTCTTTCAGGTTCGGCGTGTGATTGATCAGCATCTGGTCTATGTCACACTTAAGGTTTGGGGGGTCTGATCGATTCTGTCCTGTTTAAATTCAATTAATAGATTCCATGTTTTATGCAACAGGATGAGTTAAATGAGCAAGAAAGAGAGAGGCATTGGGAAGACAAGAACATACTTTAACTACAACCGTCCCAAATTGTTTATTGATCGTGTTTCGTGACTGACTAAATTGACAATATTAGTAAGCAGCCATCAGCAACCGAACCATTTTTAATTAACAGCGTCTAACACTTACCCACAGGCAGTGTTAAAAATAACTTGATGAAAAAAACAATCTGTTATGTTTTATCTATTTTATCGGGTCAAAACGATGTCCCAAAGTTAATATTTATGTTTAGTGAATTCACATAATTAATCTAAGTATTTCTGTGAGATTGCTTCATTCAAAATAGTATCTGAAGGGTACAAGGAACAGAGCATTAGCATAACAATATTCCAGGAAGGCTGGCAGAGACTCATTGAATCATATGCATAAATATAGGTCAAAGTATAGATACACCACTCTTGAGAAGGATAATGTAAGAGCATTACCTTTATGCGTTACCCAATGCATTAAAAATGCTTTCTGTCAAAAAACGTTCTCTGATCTCTACCAAATGATCAAAGTGCTTCGATGCTATTTTAATGTAAGTGTGTTTTAAATCATTTAATGTGAAGTTTAGGAAGGTAATGCTACCAGACGCAACACAAATAATTCACCCGATGCGTGATCTTTACTATAACTGAAAGTCTTGTTTATCTCAAAAATAACAATTACAAACTGGTTCTAAATAATTATACATTCAGAGGTAGGCTCTCACCCTCCCCTGTTTCTTGTTTTTTGGCAGCCACTGATAGAAAGGTGATAAAATGGCCAGCAACACCTCTCCTCCCCTCTGAGCGCTAGCGTGAGTGTTTACAGAGACAGGCTCCTCCCCTCCTGCTGTTTGAGACCGCTGGGCAGTCCCAGAGCAGCAGGAGGGAGGGGGAGAGGGAGACAGGGAGAGAGATGGAGGCAAGGAGGGAGAGAGAGGGGGAGGGAGGGAGAAAGGGAGGAGGGAAAGAGAGAAAGAGAGAGAGGGAGGGAGGGAGAGATAGAGAGAGGGAGAGAGAAAGCATGAGAGTGTGAGAGCGACAAAGAGACAGTGTGAGAGAGCATGAGAGACAGAAAAAGAGAGAGCCTGCCAGAGAGAGATATAGCAAGAGAGGGAGAAAGAAAGAGAAGAAAATAGTACTATTTGATTGAACACAGTACTAATTTTTTTTGCAAGAAGGCCCACAACATCTATTTGATATTGATACTGTTATGTAAACTTGTATTACAGTATTTTTATCTCTGATTTGTTAAGTTATTGTTTTTAGGAAATGCTTTGGCAACATAAGTCTGTATACTTGTCAACTTGAACTTGAACTTGAGAGAGAGCTATCAAATTCTGGCTTCATCTAAACCTGGCTGGCCCACACTGCTACCGGCCCCAGCACTGAAAACCAGCCAGCTGTGCCCACAGAAACACCCCCTCAGACAACTGCCCATCAAACCACAGTGTGTGCAGAGTGTACAGGACATCATTGCACCAGCAACATTTCAAACAACTGACAAAAACAAAAATGTGTACACTGATGATTGGCCAGAATCTAAATCTGCAAGACTAAACAGAGACAATTCCATGCCAGAATATCTTGTCAGAGTAAAATGGCCACAACAAAGGCACACATTAACGATGTACAGACTAAGTGACCACAGCCTTGCCACCACAAAACGACCTGGCAGGCTAAAGAGAACAGGCTGTGTGGTCAGTGCAACCTGGCAGAGGTGGAGACAGAGGCCCACTTTCTCCTTACCTGCCCCAGGTACCTCCTCATCAGAGACAAATATTTACTAATACTCTCTACCCTGGTGAATTAATTTCCCAGACCCAGATAAATTAGAAATGCTTCCGGGTCAAGTTACCACTGCAATAGGTAGTGGCGAGGTGGCGGCCCGGTACAACTCTGCCTGCCGTAATTTGAGAGGGTGTTGACTAATTTGAATTTGAATTTGAATTTGAATTTGAGAGATAGAGAGAGAGATGTGGGGTACATATGTGTGAGAGGGGGAGGGTTGCCTATATGTATGTTTTTTTCCTTGGGTGTTGTTCTCACATAGGTATTTTAATGCTTTAGCAACACTGAATTTGAATTTGAGAGAAAGGGAGAGATAGACAGAGAGAGAACTCCCCCTCTCTCTATGCACACCCTTACATCTTGCACCCTACTCCTCCGTCCTCCATCATTCTGTGCCATCAGCCCACCCCAAACCCCACCCCGAACCTCACCCCGGACCCCACCCCAAACCCCACTCCACACACAATCTCTCATCCCAGTGAGTGAGCCTGCCTCACCTCCTCTCTGACCCATTTAAGCACACAAGTGGAGATTGCCCAGGGTCAAGCCATCTTTCACACACAAACGCATTTCTGCCATGCATGGTGGAAATTCTCTTCACACAATGTCCTGTGCTTTTTTACTCTCTCTCTCTCAATTCATTTTCAACGTGCTTTATTGTCATGAAATACACTACCGTTCAAAAGTTTGGGGTCACCTTCCATCTGGACTATGGCTAATCGGGCACTCCTTCATTCTTCAGCAAGATAACGACCCGAAACACACCTTGAAGTTGTGCAAGAACTATCTGGTGAAGGAGGAATGTGAACAACAACTCAAACTAAAGACCTGGCCTGCCCAGTGTCCAGACTTCAATCCCATAGAACTTGTATGGGACAAACTGGAAAGGAAGAGTCAAAGCAAAGCAACCCACAAGTTTCTCTGGGAATTGCTGCAGGATAGCTGGGAAAACATGTCGGGTGATTTCCTGCTAAAACTTATTAACCGAATGGCCACTGTTTGTGAGGCTATTCTCACGCCAAAGGGTGACTATTTTGAGGAATCCAAGATTCAATTTTCAATATAATTTTCTTGAACATTTCTTTGATGTTCATTTTGTTCATTGTTACATGTGTTTTTTGTCATTTTAAAGTATTTACAGAAATGTATACGGTGTAAAGCATTGTCAATTATGAGATAAAAATAGTTTCCAGCAGGTGACCCCAAACTTTTGAATGGTAGTGTACAAAGGGTAAATATTGCCAAAGCGTAGCATACAAAAATACAAACATACACAATACAATAAAAAATATATATAAATAAAATAAAATGCTAATAAAACACACAAGTCAATGTTATTCACTGTCCTTCAGGTTGTGGCAGGCTAATACATAGTGGGGCTGTTGGTCCCTCTCCCAAAAGCACTCGTGGCTTTTCCTCATTATTCGAGGAAAGGAATTTGTTCTCACAATGTAGGAGGGAGTGCATCTCCGTCTCTACCTCTCCTGTCTTACAGTGACCACAAATACGTGGTACTTCTTTTGGCAACCATGATTTTTCATGTCTACCTTTTTCAATTGCAAGGGTGTGGTCACTGAGGCTGTACTTGGTCAGGATCTGTCTCTGCTTTGCATCTCCGGCAGACAAGAGATACTCTGCCAGTGTGTATTCTCTGTTTAGGGTTAACAATTCAGTTTATTTTGCAATTTTGTACTCTTGTTCCAATGTTCCAGAAAGGCGATTTTGGTTTGTTTCATAATTTGATTGACTCTAATTGGTTGTGAAGCAGTGCTGACCTGAAGCTGGTTTGTGTTAGTATATGTTAATGTAGTGAATTTCAGGACCAGCTGACTGAGGGGACACCTTTCTGGGCTGAGCTCTTGGGTTTGTAGAGCATTGTACTGTAAAGAATTGTCTGGGCTTATTTTTAGGTGTTCTATAAAATGTAGTGTTCTTTTCTGGATTTGAATAAGAATAGGATATCTGCCTAACTCAGACCTGCATGCATTATTTGGGATATTCCTATGTACTTGTAATATGCTTTTACTGAATTCTGCATGCAGAATTTCAGCTGGATGTTTTTCCCATTTAGTGCAGTCTTGCCCACTGCGTGGACCCCATATTTAACTACCATATAGCACAATAGGCTCAATGACACTATCGTAGGTTTTTGTCCAAATTCTAATAGGAAAATGTATTTTATGGAATCTTCTTTTGATTGCGTAGAAATCTCTACAGGCTTTTTCTCTGTATGCATTGACTGCCAGACGAAAGCTCCTTGATGCACTGATTTGCAGTCTGAGATAATTATAATTTAGTGTATGTTCTAGGGCGGTGTCGTCTAGAGTACAGCGATTTTTGATTCTCTCTGTCTCTGTCTCTGTCTCTGTCTCTGTCTCTGTCTTTGTCTCTGTCTCTGTCTCTGTCTCTGTCTCTGTCTCTGTCTCTCCTTATTCTCCAGAGGGTTCCTCTAATGTCTGCTCACCCTGCAGGATGCAAGGGGGTCAAGGGTCACCTGACTCACCCACTAGTTGCTCTAGATAAATGCCTAAAATGTAAATGTAAATGTATGTATGGTTTTGTGTTTTCTCATGCAACTCTGTATGTATGTATGTAAGTATGCATGTGTGTGTGTGTGTGTGTGTGTGTGTGTGCATGTGTGCATGATTCTGTTCAGTGTGACTTATGTTAGCATTATCCTATTTTCAGATTTCATAGTTCAGCTAATATGATAATATGGACTTGGGTTCGATTAGTTGCTGACATGGAAACAGTTAATTTTCTGGCTTTTTTCCAATTCCTTTGTTTTTAGGGCAGATGATTGATGGTTAATATTGAACATGAATTTCTGCATGGAGTCTCAGGTCTGGAGCCTTGCACATATTCATATGCACACTAAAATTATCAGTCTGTCCATTACTCCATAGACCTATAAACACTGCTGTTAGCACATGGATTTCACATGAAGGATGATGTCATTCCCATTCGTCAATCGTCAAGATGTATAAGATGTATTACTTTTAAGGCATACACTTTGCCTTGAAGCATGATTAAAACGAAATCCCAAAGTTTACTTTATTAATTTTATTTTGTTTATTAAATATATCATAGTAATGTAAACCCTGAATGCTTTTGCAAAACTGTATCAAAGTATAAAATATTGTGGCAGCCCAAGGAAATGGCTGCCTGGCCTACAACACATGGGAGTCAGGAAACACTACATTTCCCAGCAGGCCACAGTTACACTTTGTGTTTTGACCGGATTGATTGAGGACCCCCCTTTGTGTACCGACTTGTGGACTGCCTGAGGAACTGACCTGGATTTTGGATTGGATTTTGGACATTGACGATGAGATAAGGATTTGTGGACTTGTATGTATTTGTATTTCCCTGAAGACCCCACCCTTTGTTTTGTGTTTATAAGTATTAGTTTAATAAATTATCATTTTGTTTTTTAATACTGCCTCCTCCGTGTTCTTAAACTTGCCTACGCCCTCTGCAAGGACCGTGAGTGTCGCCCAACCCCTGGGGACACCACAATATATATATTTAGTGTTTTCATTTTTGAAACACCATGGGGAAAACAAAAGAAAAATCCTCTTGATGGTTGCAAGTTCACAATCTGTTGTGTAGGAACACAACGTGGGCAACACGCCAACTTCCATCACTGGAGAAAAACCTGAGAGTCTTGCACCTGACGCTGGAGTTGTTCTTGTTTTATAAAAACTGGGGGACGTCTCTGAAGCTGTATCCTAGTGGTGACGGGACCCTGCCTGCTCTTCTGTCTGTGTCCCAACGGCACTGTTGCCTGGAGAGGGGGTGAGGGGAGCAAGGTCGCAGATGGATATTTCTGAGTTCTGTTTGTAAATAATGAATTGGCCATCCACCTCGCTCCGAAACATAAAGCGTTGCCAATCCCCGCGTTATGTGGGGGCGAGGCACCTTTTCACAAAGTTAAGCTTTAAAACCAAAGAGAGAGAGGTCCCTGCAGGGAGGGGGGTGGGGGGCTAGACTGGGTTTCTACCCTAGTGGTCCCATCAATAAAAAATCTGGAGAAATGGCTACTGGGATGTGGGGGCTCCACTGAGGTGAATGAGCTCCTCGCCCTCTCTGGCGGATACTTCACTCAGAGGGAAAAAGAGGGTCCCAGCATTCTCTAATCGATCGCTCAAATCAGGACACTGACACAAAAGGAGACGAGCGGGCATGCTTAACGGAGGTGCCTCTTCTGTTCCCTGCCTCTCAGTGCCATTAAAGCTGATACCAAGAGTCTCCCGGAATGTCAAGGGAAATGGGTGACATAATGTGATGAGTGAGATGATTTGCCGTGCGTGGTAGTGTGTTACGGAATACCCCCGCAGTTATCTTCAGCTAACGACATGTAACAACGTGGCGCTCTCTGGCAAGCATGCAGCGCTCAGGTAGTGTGTAGTGGGTAGGGCAGCAGTGTAGTGTGATGGTTAGGGAACTTGACTTGTAACTCAGAGGTTGCTGGTTCAATTCCCAGGTGGAGCACTGCCGTTGTAACCTTGAGCAAGGTACTTAACCTGAATTGCTTCAGTACAATATATCCAGCTGTATAAATGGATTGTATGTAAAGAAATGTAAACTGTGTTAGTCGCTCTGGATAAGAGCGTCTGCTAAATGCCTAAAAATGTTAAATGTTAAATGTAAGGTATGCAAACGTGGTGCACGCGAGTACAGAATAATGCAAACCGATAAGCTGTGCTCACTGATATGTGCTCCTCAGCGTAGATATTCTATGTGCATCTTCACAAGAGGATGTGCAGCATGTGGATCAGCCACATCAACCGTGTGCATTTTTACCCACGTGCTTTGCTGCAGCATCATTGCAATGCCTTCAGGACCGGTTCACACCCAGCTGGCACCCGGCGTTCTCACCACCGACATCGCCACAAACGCCGCTGCGACGATTTAGCAACCCGACGTCGCCAATGCGACGTCGCCACGAGAACGTTGAGGCTAGTCTGGCAGGAACAGGGTTTAACGTGGTTCTTCGTCAATCTGAAGCGCAATGAGAATTTATAAAAGGCCCCGAGACCGAAGGGTCCCTGTTTTAATGTCACAAGGGAGGCGCCATAAAATCACATAGTCTGGGAGAGCAGTCGCCCTGAGTGAGAAGAGAAAATGAGTAAACGGATAAACGATTGAAACGACGCAAGACGGCGGCACAGAGCAAACATCGCTGTGCTTTACTTCCCTCTGCCAAAACGAAGGCGTTTTTATCTGTTGCCCTTCTGTCTGACGCTGATCGGCATTCGACATTAGTTCACCTTTTTATCATTTGCATTTTGTTATGATTACTGATTTGAATCATGTTTGTCAATCACCGATTTCCCATTCCGTTTCATGTGTATAGTACACTGCAGTATCTGTGTCAGTTCCGCATTCTCTCACGTTTCATCTTCAGAAGCACAGTGCCATGTGAAAATATCTATGGAAAAGGCACAATGCTAAATATAATAGAATCATAATCTACTTTATATATAGATCAATTCATACATTCATTATAGTACAATATTTGGAAGCCTTTAACCTGGACCAGTTTCATTTTTTACTTCTGGCCAATCAAATAATCAGTGGAATAAAAGACTTAAGACCACATTTTAAAATGGGTCACACAATGTATTGAGTTACATGCCTGTCTATGCCGCTGTCGCCTCACAGCAAGAAGGTCTCAATGGGGTTCAAATCCAGGCCGGGGCCTTTCTGTGCGGAGTTTGCATGTTCTCACCTGAGGATCCCCGTGTCCGCGTGGGTTTCCCTCCGGGTACTCCGGTTTCTTCCCACAGTCCAAAGACATGCACGTTAGCCTAATTGGAGAGTCTAAATTGCCCGTAGGTATGAGTGTGTGAGTGAATGGTGTGTGTGCCCTGCGATGGATTGGCGACCTGTCCAGGGTGTATTCCTGCCTCTCGCCCGGAACGCATGCTGGGATAGGCTCCAGCCCCCCCCCGCGACCCTGACCAGGAATAAGCGGCTTAGATAATGGATGGATGGATGGATGGATGTCTGTCTATATACAGTATCTATCTATCTAAATAATGTATTTATATATTATGCAAAATACCTTACAACCTACAGGTAACTGCCAAAATAAAGGACATTTTAGTAAATGAAGGGTTCTGGCAGTTCTGGTATGGTGTGGTGTGCGTTTTCCTGCCATGGTTTAGGTCTACTCAACCCTTTAGAGGGCAAGGTAAACAACAATAAATACAAAGCCATTCTGAGTGATCACCTCCAAAATGTATCAGAGATTCTGGAGCGGCGCCCAAAACACCAAATGATGGAATTCCTCGTGGTGGAATGGTGTTGCTCTCCAATAGAGTTCCAGACACTTGTAAAACTTGTAAAATCTATGCCAATGCGCACTGAAGTTGTTCTGAAGTTGCTCTTGGTGGCCCAATGCCCTATTAAAACACTTTATGTTGGTATCCCTTTATTTTGGCAGTTACCTGTATGACATACTTCGACAAAATAATGAAATATCTTTAATATAACATCTTAACGCCTCGCCTCACCCTCTTATGAGAGGAAACTTTTCTGGCTCTGCTCTCAGCCTAACTTTGTTACTGTACATGCGGAGGAGGGAAGAGGAGGCAGGCCAACAACACAATGCAAGATCAGGAGCTTCTCTGTTTTATTCTTAGCCTTCATGCAAGACCGTATTATTCTCACCATGTTTCGATGGCACTACAGCGCTCAAACAGAAGTCTCACTTTGTGCAAGCGTTAATATAGTGAGAACAAACTGTTATTTCCGGGAGTTGATTTACCGCACAGTATTAAAACAATAAAACAATCATCTTCGACACTACTTACCACAAGCATTTTGTTAAATTAAAATTGAAAACTTTTTTTTTGACCTCTCAGGTGGTCTAGCGGTTACAACATTTGACGCTGGCCACTGCGATCGGGGTTTGATTCCACCGGCTGCGCCAGTGTCGGCTCTGGCCTGGAGTGCCACTAGGGGGCAGCAATTGGCTGTCCGCCCCAGGGAGTGGGGAGAGAAGCTGACATGAGTTTGCTGCATATAGGAGTGGCTCTGGAGTACTGGAGTTACGGTCGATGGCTTGGCAAGTGCCGTCACGGAGGAGACAATACTTCGCCTTTGTCACGACCGGTCACAGGGCTACGGCAGCGAACTACGAGGGAGGGATTGACCTAAAAGTAGCAGGTGAATTTGGCTACCAAATTGGGAGAAAAATGGGAGAAAATCTGAAAACAAATTTAAAAAAATTAATATATATATATCAATATTCATATTTCCCCGAGAAGCATGGAGGGCTTCCTGTGAGCAAAACAAAAGGCGAGTTTCGTCTCGGAGGAAGCGGTTATTGCCAGCCTCAGGGTAACGGCTTGCCCCATAGATGTGGGTGGCAGGCCATGAAAACAAATTTAAAAATTTTAATATATATATCAATATTCATATTTCCCCCATAATTCTGGGCCCCATGTGACATTTGGGCCTTAGGGCCAGGCCTTGACGGCCTATGCGGAGATCTAGCCCTGCAGCCGGGATCCCGGTTTGATCTCGGCTGTACCAGCCCGGCTCTGGGCAGGAGCCCTGTTCGGGGCGGCTATTGGCTGTCTGCCCCAGGGAGAGGAGGAAAGGAGAGCTGGCACGAGCTCGCCGAGAAGCATGGAGGGCTTCCCTGTGAGCAAAACAAATAGGCGAGTTTCGTCTCGGAGGAAGCGGTTCATTGCAGCCTCAGGGTAACGGCTTGCCCCATAGATGTGGGTGGCAGGCTTGTGGGGTAGGGAGAATTGAAGAAATAGAGGGTACAATTGACCAACAAATTGGGATAAAAATATATATTTTTAAATGAAGGCAGCATGGTTGGAATGAAAACCTGCATACACACAGCCCTTTATGGTACTGAATTAGAAATACTGCTCTATAGGCAGAGCAACACACAGACACACACATGCCTGCGCATACACTCTTTCCCATGCACACAATCATTAAAAACTGGGTCGATCTCTTAGACCTAGATTCATTCAACATTTAGTCCTTAACTGCGACTCACAATTAAATGCATTCGTTAGAAAAGGTGCTGAGTCAAAGTGGCATATAAGAATTTAAGAAATGAGACTCTCACACTTACTAGACGTTCCAATCGGGTCTGATGAAGACCCGAGGGTTGAAATGTTAACCAACCTGCAAGGTTAAATAAACCATTACACCTGCCTTCTGGGGAAAAGATGGAACACTTGAATTTGTTGTCGAAGCTAAGGACAAATGTAGACTGAATCCGGGCCTTGCTCTAGTACAGTGCTTCTCAATTATTTTCTGTCACGCCCCCCTAGGAAGAAGAAAACATTTCGCGGAAAAAAGCTGAGACCAGTTCGTTTATTTCGCGGACCGGGGGGGAGGGGTGCTACGCGGAAAAAAGCTGAGACCAGTTTATGTATATCTACGCGCCCCTCGGAACCGGTCCACGGTGCTAAAAAGGTTTTTTTTTTTAACGTTCTTCAATTTTGCGCCCCTCTTGCACCCCCCATGCTACGCCTCTGGTCACACGCGCACCCCCTGGCATCGCACCGCGCCCCCCCAGGGGGGCGCGCCCCACTATTTGAGAAACACTGCTCTAGTAAAACAGTGATCAAGGGAGAGACTGTGAGGAAGGTCTGAGAGCCCTTGGCACCACCAATCAACGGAGCAACTCCTCATCCAGCGAGCAGGGCGGTTAGAGCAGGAGCAGACAGTGCTAGCCCCCCTGCTGTGTCAGTTCCCAGCACCCGAATGCTCGCTAAAGGTCAGTCCGTCACTTCTACGCCTGGTCGCAGGTGATCAATGACAACGCTCCACTTCAGCTTCATTAACACAGTGGAGCTAGATGGGCTGGTCCGGGCTGTCTCCCCCAGACTTAAAGTACAGGATTTCCACCTAAAACCGGACCTATTATGCCGCACGTCGCCTTTGACAAACAAATAATAACAGAAATAATCATAAAGCTGAAGGTTGGAGGGGGGGGGCTTACATTTTTTCGGAAATTCACTTGAGCCCCGGAGACACTCGCATTGATCGGTTAATTTGTTTTCTGACAAGCGGAGTAAACGTTTCACAACTTATCACCCGTCAATCTTTTCACATTCCGTATTCATATTTTCATTTTCGTCAGGTTTCTCCTCCTCCTTATTTTCCTGCCTTACTGAGAGAGAGAGAGGGAGAGAGAGAGAAAATGAGAGAGAGATAAGGTGTGTGCTCACCCCAGAGGCAGGATAGGCTGTCCAACCCAGCTCCGCTGTGGCAGTCCGTGTGTCCATCACTGTTTCTGTACCAGAGAGAGAGAGAGAGAGAAATTCAGCTCCAGCCCAAGTAAGGGACAGACACAAACAGCAGTGCAATGTGCTGCTACCCTACATTTGTCTTAAATTGACAAACGTAGGATTGTGGTTTCAAATCCCAGCTCCTCTTAAATCTTTCCTGTATGTATATCCAAGGAGTTGCAGAATGTATAAGACAGACCTGTAAATATGACGAGGACACCTTCAACAGCTGAGCTGTACATAGTTATTAATATGGAAATCATTGTAACGACACCGGGATTAGCACCAAAAATACACCCGGCAGGCAAGATGTGCTGGGCAACTCCACTGTAATCACTTATTCGTCGGAACACTGATTCTGGCCAACTACTGACAACCAGAGAAGGGTTCAGTCATCCAGGAAAGTGGAGGGCAATTGAAGGGCAGACAGAAAGCAGACAGATTAGCTCCTTACCCGAACAACTCGATTCAGATCTGTCTGCGACAATTTACCCACAAACACTTGGGGCAGAGCCATGAAATTCCTGCATGTGTCCATGCCCGGGCAAGCCCCATTGTAGTCTCTGTTTACATGTACACAGTTAAAATTGCTAAAGATATTATACAACACATATTTTCACTTATTAATTCTCTGTTTCCAGGGTTCCACTCCCTGCTGAGAATGTTGACAAAATGAATCACTAGAAAAGCCGTTGTTAAAAAAAGATGAGTGTGAGTCTTAATTTAATAAGCCCCATCTATCAACTGTCTAACTGTCAACTCGTTCCCAACTCTAAATATATCTTGTTGAGTTTTCTCTGAAGAGATGTTACTCGCGATTTGCCACAAATCAACGTCTCCCATATACCCTCCATTAGATTTAGCGAATAAAGCCTGACAGCCTTAAAATAACAAAAGAAAGTGCTGCTGAAACAGTTTTTTTTGTTCTCTCTTCTCTCTCTGCTTCTCTCTTTCCTACAATTGTTTTATCCATGAAACTGTATCAGGAAGGAAAAAAAAGAGTGCTTCTTCTCGGTCTCTAACAAGCTCAGACAGCAGTGAGATATATCGCCGTGGCGACACTCCAGCGGACATTTATGATTAATATTTTCAGACTTGGCATGCCGCGAGGGAAAGCTGATATTGTACCGGCGTGGAGAAATCAAAGCTTTAGGTCAGATTTACTGCTTTTCGATGACTCTCGACATTGCGACGGTGTGACAGGGGGTCAGCCGGGCCGACACTGAGATACTTGTGTGCTGGTTTTGACAGAGGATAGATCATTTGCTGTCTCCCGTATCCCAGCAACTGTGTATAAAACCAAACTATCCCTCTTTTAACGTAACATAACATAACATTTAGCAGACGCTGTTATCCAAAGCGACTTACAGTAGTGAATAGTGAATGCATACATTTTTCAGTACATGTGGTCCCAATGGGAATTGAACCCACAACCTAAGCGTTGCCAGCGTTGCTATTTTAACAATAAGAAAACCGAAAAATATGAAATCATCCCAGATTTCCACTTTGGCAGCAGAGGCGGGGACCCAGTCCCCACAGGGCTGAAACGGGCCATATTGCAGCCCACGACCCCAGTGGGCACCGCAATCCCCAAGAGAAAGAAACACAAAACGAAATCTGGATGCTGAGCGAAAGGCGACCTTTCTCACTCTGCTCTCCTCTGAATATTTATGAAGGGATGCATGCCACAGGTCAGCGCCCATCACATATCTACGTGAGCCGCATGGAGGAGCGGAGCAGGAGCCCTAAACCGTGACGGCGGGCCGTGTTTGCATTCCAGCCTTTCTACCATCCGGCCTAAAGGCACGAGGTGGGGATGGGAGCAGAGGAGAAGGGTTGAAACGTTTTTAAAAATGTCATAAAATGCATCCAGGGCGCTGTCGTTGTTTGTTGAACGTGCAGCCATTCGTCGTCCTTAAGGTGCACGCGTTTCAGTTCCTGTTGCACCCTGGGAAAAAGCAACCGCCAGGTCAAGAGTGTTCATTTATTACTCGCACCGTGCATTCCACTAGTACCCGTCTGAGGCAGTTATGTCGAACACCCAATGAGCAGGGTTTTTGGCCTGTATAATTGCCTTGAGCAACTAGTTAAAGCGATAATTGAGTCCTTTAAGAGACAAAAACATGTAAACTAAGAGCAAACAGACAATAACTAAGTTAAAAAAAAATACAAAACCTGACAAACGAACTATGAGTTTCCCCACGTGTGAAATGAACTATGATAGCAGCACTGACACCAAATCCTCTTTCTCCCAGACAAAAACTGTGTTTCTTAGCTGTTTTGCTAGTTTCCTTGCCAAGTTAACTGCAACTTTGTGGGAAATTGAAATGGGTTTAGCAAGCAATGAGCTCTCTGATTCTGATCTGGATTCATCAACAGACAATTAGTGTCTGTAACTATGGAGCGAATTAACTCATCAGATCTGCTGTGGCTTTATTGCTGTGATGAGGACACGTTACAAGAACAAATTAGTAAATTAGTTGAGGTTTAAGGATTTAAATAACAAGCTGTTCTGCACATCGTGGTGGAAACGGATAGATTGAACTTGAGTACTTCTAAATAGATTATGCTGGTTAAAGCAATACCTCAAAGCAATTACTGTGAATAAAGCTTAATATAATGGGGATTTCTCGCCCACAATAAACAATAAATCAATTCAAAGGGTGGACTGATTAGGATTCCGGAAAGAACATGTTTGAGGAACTCAGCTTGGAACCGGCTCCACCTCCTTCTACAACCAGCCATTTCTAATCAAGGCCCCGGCACCCAAACTGATAAGGAATCACAGAGTAGTTTTGCTAAAAAGAGCAAGGTCCATATTTCCAAAACCCCTCACTGACTGCAAGAGATTTTAAATGAAATATTACGTTTCCCTAATTCCCTAATGTATGGAGTCCACACATAGATACTGTGGATGAGTTGTTTCTTCTTGACACCTTTAATGGTGTGTGTTCACATTCTTAGCAGCATCGTGTAATGCTGTATGATTTTATCATTCAAAGGCTATAATTCAAATATGCTGACTGCTTACGGTGTGTGTAAGGGAAGGAGATCATCATTCGGAATACTATCGCTGATAATAACAAATAATGTTCTAATGATCTCTATATTACAGTGGTTTTTATTCATTTAAACAAAGGTTTGCAGCTACAAAATGAGGGTAGTGGGTGTTATTATTCAAAAAATAAGGTTACAGTAATTAAAATAGTCAGGTTGCAGTGCATAAACTCCTTATTACACCTAAAAATGCATGTTTGCAGGTAAAGTGGTGCAAAGAACAGGGCAGTGGGCTACTGAGCAGTGGAAAAAAAATCATATCGTCAGATAAGTCATCCTTCTCTCCGGTGCTTGTGTGGCATATACCAAAAGAAACCTACAGGCCTGAGTGCTTGCTTCCCATGGTGAAGGGTTCCGGAGGCTCTGTTATGGTGTGGGGTGCATTTCCCTGTCATGATAAGATTGATGAAGTTCACTCAACCCCTTAGAGGACAAGAATGCCGATAAAGACAAAGCAATTCTGAACACAAAGTGAACACCTTCATGTTCGCTCTTCCAGGATGACAATGCCCACATCCACAGTACTCGAGTGGACACAGAATGGTTTGATGAGCATGAAAACAGTGTAAACTATATGCTGTGGTCACCAAAACTTAACCGAAAACTTATGGGAGGTTCTGGAACGGTGCTTGAGACAGATTTTCCATCACCATCAACAAAACACAAAATGATGGACTTTCTCGTGGAAGAATGGTGTTGCATCCCCCAATAGAGTACCAGACACTTGTACAATCTATGCCAAGGTGCATTGAAGCTGTTCTGACGGTCGTGGTGGCCCAACGCCCTATTGAGACATTTTATGTTGGTATTTATTTGAATAAATATTTTAAAAAATATATATATACTTGTCTATATACAGTATGCATAAATGTGTATATGTCAAATAAATTAATAAATGAATTCCAAACAAAATGTTAATGTATCTTGTTTCTTCTTGTTCCTCTCAAATTATTGTCATTTTAAATCTAATGAAGATAGTCTTTGGCTCTGGAAACAGGGTTTCTGATATCACAAGACAAGGTGGACCTTGTCCATGGCATCAGAAATCGTAATGTTTGAGGGTGAAAATATTAGACGTAGATAAACAAGTATTATCTTCAACAGTTCAGTTTTGCTGTGCAGTTTTCAATCAAATGCATAAGTGAATTAATTACTGGGGGAGAGAAGGAGTGCCGATTTAATTTACGATTGTCGCTGTGATGCGGTGCAGAAATTGAACCAATTAGACAGAGCTTCGGTGTTAAAAGCAACAGGAGAAATAAACGCGTGCCCAGAACAGAAACAATCATGCAGGCTATTTTTAAGCACAGACTGCATGTTCTTTCCAGGTTCACTGTAATTCAACTCCTTTCAGCATCCCTCTCTCTCTCTCTCTCTCTCTCACACTCAACACACTCAATCTCTCTCTCTCTCTCTCTCTCACATTCTCTGTCTCTGTATGTGTAAAAAACATATCTGTAACTAGTAACTGTACCTCCCAGACATGTCTCTTGCGATTGCCTCTAAAATTTAAATCTAAATGTACTTTTCCATAGATCAGACAAGCAAAGCCTATTCAAATATACAGTGACTGTATACAACCCTTCTGTATTTACACGGCTATGGTTGATTTGCTACTGGAAGTTACACTGTTGAAGAAGTAGTATGACATGGTATACACCAGCAGATCTGCGTATCCTTTTGCTCAAGGATAAATGGCTCCACTATCACTGTCTGAGCATGATCGCATGAACTACACATTAGGCTGCTACACAGCTATTAAGGCTTTTCAGTGCAAGCTATTAAATGAGAGAAGTTATTCAGTGGTAATTCATATGAGTTGAGAATTAGTACTTTGACAAATGGCATCTGGGCATAATGAATAAATTTGTCTTTTTTTATTTATTTTATTTTTTTATCAGCCTTAAGTGGCGAGCTGGAAGCAAAGTCAATATTAACAAATGTGATATCTGTGGTATTTCTGTGGCTGAGGTTCCCTCGCCACGGTTAACAAGACTCTCAAGGCATGCTCTCACTGGTCCTTTCACACAACCAGCTCTTCATTACCATAACGCCGAATGCATTACTGATCACACACAAACAACTCATTATGGTGCCGTGGAAAGGGGGTGGAGGGGGTGAAAGCCAGGAGGGCTCTTTCCACGGGAAACGACCATAAGCTCCGTGTCCGTTCTAGCACCCCGCCCAAAAATAAATTCATTAAGCTCCCCGACATGATGGACAACAGCCTGGCTGGCTGCCCTCCCAACCTCTGCCTCCTTTGCTGTGCTTCCATGTAAGCGTGTAGCCCAACACGCCCTGACACCTCACGTCAGAAGTGTGTGCTGTTGGCTGTTAGCTTCACTTTCCAGCTCCCTTTCTTTCCCTATCTCCCTCTCTTTTCTGCATGCCCAGCTCCTTATTTTCTGTTATTTCTCTCATTGTCTCTCTCTCTCATTAACTACCACTTTTTCCGCTCTCCTCCAAAGCAATAGCACGCCTGTAGCCTCCTCCTCCCGCGGTCGGCCCTGTTAGCTTTGACCCTGGCCGGTGTAATGAGGCCCGCACATGAGATGCACTGTTGATAGGATTATTAATCTCAATGGGCCTTCTGGGTAATAGGTTCTCTGACAGCACACAGCACAGGAAAGAGAGCACCTTCTGGCACCTGGAGAAATCCTATCAATCACCCAAACTGCCTGCCCGCCGGACAGATGGAGAGACCCCTGATCACTCCCCCAAAAAAGCCCCCCAGCCACCAACACCACCATCACCCCCTCCCTGAACATCCAGACAGAAGGGCCTCAGGATCTTCCCCATAAAGTGCTCCATCTAAAGCAGTCCTGGAGAAACAATGCCTCCCCCTTGAATTTCAAAAGAAAATTCAGTTTGGACTGCATCTCCATATTGTGGTGCAACACTGGATTGTCATATACCAGCAGCCGCATCAACATGGCACAGAGGAAAGGAAAGACTGCCTTCTCTCACTATGCACCACTGGCATGGAATGGGTTACAAGAGCTTACCCACTTAGATACCCTGATGTCGCTTAGTGAATTAAAATTCCTGATACAGAACTCTTTGCAGGAAGAGCGTCATTGTTTTCTGTAGACTGGGCCCCCATTGATAACATGTTGTATTACCTCCAATCAAAGCACTTTATTATCATGTATGTTTTTATGTTTTTATGTATGATATACTGTGTTTTATTGCTGCTGTTGTCTTGGCCAGGTCTCCCTTGTAAAAGAGATCCCGTATCTCAATGGGACTTCCTGGTTAAATAAAGGTTAAATAAAAATAAAAATAAAGAGGCGCTTGGAATCGCTCGAGCATAAAACAGAAATAGTCAAAGACAAACGACAAGCGAGTGGTTAAATTCGTTGCGTCCGCGCTTCCTCATAAGGGGCTCGCGACCCGTAAGAAGCTCGGTGCGCTGTTCAAATCTCCTTATGAGTCGATAAATCCAGAGGGAACGCAGTCGCCGCGTCATCACTCGAGCATAAAACAGAAATAGTCAAAGACAAACGACAAGCGAGTGGTTAAATTCGTTGCGTCCGCGCTTCCTCATAAGTAGCGTTCCCGACTTGGTTAGATCACTGAACTGCACTTCTGTTCAGCTGCTCATACCACCAGAAATATCACAAAAGAAAATAATTAGGGTTTCATTTTTGATTGTGTGTTTGAGTGTTTTGATTCAAAATTGAAAAGTGAGAGCGGGGGGTGTGTAGGATTTGAAAAGTGTTGTCAAATACCGCTTTAATTTAGTTACCGAAGCTCTAACTTAATTTTGGCGTTTGAATAGAGCTCCCTGGTCGTGCTTTGAGGTATGATTTTCAGCAGCTGTCACTTGCAAAAACACAGTAGCTCTTGAACACAAATTATCATAAAATGCTCTTCTATTGAGAGAGAAGGGAAAATTTGTGCCATTTAATGTGCTGAGCAATTACTGCAAAGTGATGAGGCCTTCACGCCACGCTGAGTCTCGCTTTAATCGGCGCTGAAAGAGATTACGACAAAAAAAAAGATTGTTTTGTTATAAATGTTAATCGACTAGAAACTCTTGGGACAGAGCACAGAAAACTACAGATTTTAAGGAACAAATGTGAATGCACTCAGGAGGCCAAACTCAATCTCTCCTAATTCTGAATCTCCCATGCTGTCAGTGTTCGGACCAATGAACCCCATGGAAAGCCAGCTATTTTCCACAGGAATTATGGGAGATAAGTTCTGTGTAACACACTGAAGCATCATTTCTTTGTGCAGTAAAAGGCTCTTTAACTCCGATGGGTTTCCAGGTAACTCGTTTTCATTCCGATCAAGCTCTGGTGTCTTTTGATTACCCAATTAACAAACTCAATTAATTGTTTGAGTGGAATTGTTCAGTCGCTTTTTCTTCCCCCACAGCCCACAGCTCTCCGAATGGCTTTAAAAAAAGGAACAAGCAAACCCACTTAATTCGAGCCCACAAGGAGTGAGATTTCAGGAAGGGAAGGACGCGGAAGTCAACGGATGCCGCACTTGAGTGGATCGGCTCGTGGACGCAAAAGAACGCGAGTTGCCGAATTCGTTTGAGTCGGCCGGCTATTTTGATTAGCTCCTCTCTCTGGCCTGACATTTGCAGCGTGTGGAGCCGCATTGAAACGAGGCCTACGGGATAGCTGCAACAGAGGCAGCAATTACCGCGGCAGTCATTACCCAGTCAGGCAGGCGTACATTAAGGATATTTCACAAAAGGGGCCACAGACTGCATCCGTCGAGGAAAAGGGAGAGACGAGAGAAGGAGAGAGAGAGAGAGACGGATAAAGAGAGAAAGAGAGAAAAATAGAGTGGGAGAGAGAAACAGATCAAATGGAAGAGGAAGGGAAAAAAACTCAATGAGCCAGAGGATATTAGCATCTGTGTTCAGTGTCTGGTCTAATCAACTGCCGCACATAAGCGGAAACACAATGTCATGCCAGAACTGCTGTTCAAACAGCAAATATCTTGCAGCGAGCAGCCAACTCTCCGATGACACAACAACATCAATGGCATCAGAAAAAAACAAAAATAACGCAAAATCACCAAACGCAAAGGAGGACGTTGAGATGTTGCGATGACGACCATCCTGCCGTCCAATCGTGTAATTGGCTTGCTGTTTGGGCAGCAGAAGCACGGACGCATGCTCCGCGGTTCATCTCTCGTATGAAACGCGCTTGTTTATCACGTCCCCGTCTCAAGCGTTTACCGTTACGCGCCGAGCTTCGTATGTCTGTGCGAATGCAGCCGTGAAATAGATCAGGGCCGAGACGTTGCAGGCTTTTCAATTAGAGGACCCGGTTTAAGCGACAAGCATGATGGGGGTTTGTTGTCTTCATCAGGAATGCAGATCAATGACAAGCCATACGAAATGCCAGAGATAATTGTCTCTAAAATGGCGGGAAATCGCCATGCGACGTAAAACACGCTTTGCTCTCCAGCGCAGGTGCAGATGGGGTATCTCTATCTCCAATGTGGGCACATCTGCTACGGGCCCAGCGCATGCAGATGGCGTGAAAACATAACGCCATGCTTACCGCTAAGGGCCCCCATTTACACACCCTCCTGGCTGAGGGAGAATGAATTTGAGGTGTAAAGAGTAACTAAATCACTACCACCTCTGGGGAGGGGGGCTGGAAACTCCTCCGTGAGAGTCACACACACCGCAGAGCTGGCACCGGGGAAATCAAAGAACCGACAAGTATGAAGGTGTGAGCGTCTCTCTGGATACTCCTACAGAGAAATCGCATGAATTCTGCACAATTTCACGTCTGGTATACACGCGAGGCAAATGTCGCACGTCGTCACATTATTTCACGGGTATTTACAGGTGACCAAATAAATGTCTGTATCTTTCGTGGGGGGATATTTCACGTGTGAAATTTGTGTGATTTTTCGGCTAGGGTAGGGAGGGCGTGTGAGAGTAAGAGAGAGAACGAGATAAGGATGCTGAACCGAATTGAATTAAATGGAAGCACCCGGCAGGCGGACAAAACGGCATTTTGGCTCCACGTTCACGTCGGGAGCTTGGGCGGGACGTGCCTGAAGTCTTCCAGATCCCTCTCGGCTGATTGAGTCATCGCACCAGTGATAACAAACACCGCTGCAGAAAACAGACGCTGATAAGCAGCATCAAATTCCAGTCGGATGCTACTCGGAACAGGTGTCACAACCGCCACTTCAACTCCCGCCCCCCAGCCCCCGCACCCCCCCGTCTCCTCGGCCTGTTACGAGACACGTCCTCTGGTCAGGACAAACGATGGCTTGTAATTAGCATTCATTAACATTGCATTAGCCGAACGATCTTTAGAGGCAGCGCGAGAAGGCGCTATCTTTAATTCATTACCTCTTCTTTTCTCCTTTTATCAGCGTTATCATTATTCCACTCGTTCGGTCAAGTGCCAGGCTTCGGAGGCGGGGTGGAAGTGGCCTTGCAGAGAGAGAGAGAGAGAAGCAGTACCCTACAACAACTAACTCCTCTGGCTCTGTGTGTGTGTGTGTGCACATGTGAGAGAGAGAGAGAGAGGGAGAGAAAGAGAGACAGAGAGAAACAGTGCCCCTACAATTACCTCCTCTGGCTCCGTGTGTGTGTACATGTATGTGTGCGTGTGTGTGTGTGTGTGCATGTATGTGTGCGTGCACCCCACTGCTCCAGTGTTTCACCCCTTGCTCCTTCTTCTCTCAAGGAGTCGGCCCCGCTCCCAATTAGAGAGCTCATTTCCAACAGGAGCCTGCTCCTCTAATTACATTTATAGAGGACTCAGCTCCCTCCAGCCACAGACACACATTCGCACACACTCTCTCAACAGACGCGTGCTTTTAAGAAATAATTATCACCGCCACCAGCCCTTCCATTCCTTCGCCCCGCTAAGCACCTATAGCGCAGCCTAAAAAGAACAATTAAAACAATCCCACCGCTGACACCAAAGCGCAGACGTTACCAAAGTCTTTGTGTTTGTTTGTTACTTCCTTTTCGGTTCTTATATATGACCTTGGTAATACAGATTTTTTCGCATATAATAATACCGACGTTACAGTTTCAGATGGAATTATGTTAAGTCAGAGAAGGCTTTCATGCTGTGGAAAGAGCCGTCTGCCCATGCATCTCTCGTCCTGCTTTGTGCCTGAGTGAGGACAGACAAGCGCGTGGGCTGCCGGTGGATTGCTGTAATTCAAATACACGTGCGTTGCGTCTACTGTTACTGAGAAACATGGAGGAGCCTCTGCTCCAGCTCGTCGCACCGAAGGCCCCTAATGCGCTTTCGCCCGTCGAAGTCACGCCACCCAAATAACGACGCGGAAAGCGCAGACGTACGTGGCATATGGTGTTCGAGCTCTCCGTCACCTCTGCATTCACCCCAGGGGAGATTCTTACTCATTTCTTTACATTCACATTTTAGGCATTCAGCGGATGCTCTTTTCCAGAGCAACTTACGCAGTTTTATTTCTTAACGTAATACATTCTAAGGAAACGTGCACACCTCGAAAGTGCAACCTCTTGTGTTACGAGCCCAGTTCCCTAACCGTTACACAACACTGTACTCCTCCTGCACTCTGGCCACTGTCGGTCATGCTCTGGTAACCATCACCTGTTTGATGACTTTTGTCTGTATCTCTCTCCAGGACTGATATGAAACAGAGGACCTGGGAATCAGCTGATTGCGCTGAGCCTGGCGGCGAATGAAATCTCGTCAGACAGACCAATACATTCCCCCTGGGTGCTACCAGTGGGGAGACCTTGTTCCTTCCTATATCACCAACAGCCATTCACACACACACATGCGCGCACACACACACACACACACACACACACACACACACACACACACACACACACACACACACACACACACACACACACACACACACACACACACACACACACACACACACACACACACACACAATCCATGAAGCTTAGGATCGATTCAAGGGCATCAGGAAAGGGAAAGTGTTAAGTTGGACAAAACATGAATTTATCAATCAGTCTGTGAAGGGCAAGTATCAGACTTTCCCCTGCTTTGATTTCCTAATACTTATTGACTTCTCTCTTCAGGGTAGTCAAGTAAAGTCAATTTCAAGCCGTAATAAGATAGATAGCCGTAATAAGATAGATGAGTTAAAAGATAACTCCGGTGCTAGCTGCCTGACTCATTATAGGTGATAGTTTAACAATGCCATTAACAGCAGTGAGAGTCAAGCACAGACTTTTTACAGTCAGGCTGGTTGAGTCTGTTTGAGTCTGCCTGGTTTAACACACTTGCACACAGATGCATACATGCACACACACACACACACACACACACACACACACACACACACACACACACACACACACACACACACACACACACACACACACACACACACACACACACACACACACAATCCATGAAGCTTAGGATCGATTCAAGGGCATCAGGAAAGGGAAAGTGTTAAGTTGGACAAAACATGAATTTATCAATCAGTCTGTGAAGGGCAAGTATCAGACTTTCCCCTGCTTTGATTTCCTAATACTTATTGACTTCTCTCTTCAGGGTAGTCAAGTAAAATCAATTTCAAGCCGTAATAAGATAGATAGCCGTAATAAGATAGATGAGTTAAAAGATAACTCCGGTGCTAGCTGCCTGACTCATTATAGGTGATAGTTTAACAATGCCATTAACAGCAGTGAGAGTCAAGCACAGACTTTTTTTACAGTCAGGCTGGTTGAGTCTGTTTGAGTCTGCCTGGTTTACCCATCTAACTGCCCTTACAGCCATGATCTACCTGAGGATACAAGTGTACAAGGCATAACCACCAAAAATCGCTTCCATCCACCCTCACGCACACAGAGACACACAGTCTTTATTACAGATACACACACACGAGCACATGCAGACACACACACATATGCATACACGCAAACACACACACACACACACATATGCATACGCGCAAGCACGCACGCACACACACTCCCAAACACACACACATACATGGACGCACACACATACACGCACACATACCCAGAGACACACACTTGCACACAGATGCATACATGCACACACACACACGCAAACACACAGTACATATAAAAAAATATAAAAAATGAAATCAGCAGGGACAGGAGTATCCACCTTGCCAAGACTGTTCTGCTCCAGCCAGCTGTTGTGGAGAGGGAGTCCTGGGAATCCATTATTTCATCAGAAGCTCATCATTTACTGTTTGCTTAGTGGGAACAATCGCAGCACCGTGTCGAACCCACGCGGTCCCCACTGGCTCGCTCGCTTCAACACACCGCAAGCTCCAGACATCCCCACGGCAAAAAGAAAACGGAAAAACTGCAGGAGAAAGTACATTCTGATCACAAAAGGCCTTATCCAGCAGCGCAGTGCTCTTTTACTTTTCCCTTAGAAGAAAAGGCGAGATGTGCATATGTGCACTCTCTGGCTGCATTACGCTACCCTGCTGCACTGTGGTACAGCAAAAGAGATTGAGCTGCTGTTAAGTTTAGAGTAAGGGTTATGGTTCTAGAGAAGTGCACAGCAAAATTCTCAATGCTGGATGTAACTCAACCCTAACAGTTACAACTCGAACAGAGTACGATAGATATAAAACTACACTGAGTAGTAGCCAGTGACACCCAAAAGGCTTTTTTTTGAAAGAGCTGGAGAACTGAATCCTGGGAACAGAAGTCACAGAAGCTTTCTTTCCAGTAAATGGAGGAGAGGTTGTATAGCATGACCCATATTCACAGTTGCACTGGGTATGGCAGATGCTATCAAACCTTTCTTTCAATGTCCAAGGAAGAAAACTGCCACAAATGCACTCTGGGTAAACTGTAGTCCGTCAGACTTGGTGTGAGTGTTTTCCTGCGTGAGCCATGCAGAGGTGTGCATTTCTCGTCCGCATACAATATGCCGTAGGCTGTTTGGCAATCACATGCAAATGTCAACGTCGGTCTTATTGAGGGGGTCAGACAATTAGACACTTAGACCTTTACCTCCACCCCCTATGCTCTTTCCTTATTGCACTGCAAAAAGCTCAACTCAAAGCAGCGCCGACAGGGTGCGAGATGGATTGGGAGATTTGTGCTGTGATAACCGCCTTTGTGTGTGGACATGGTAAATGGCCGGGCGGTCTTTTCATGGGCGTGCATAGCGAGCGGTGGCTGAGGGCGTCGGGGTCCTGGGCCAACTGGCTGGGCTGGTTTGAGCATGGCCACTCGGGGAACACGGCTCCAAGTGACAAGCGCCTGTCTGTAAACGACAGTGCTGTTGCCGTTTCTCAAGAACGTCCCGAATATCAGGTTTGACAAATGGGAAAACTAGATCTGGGTTTAAAAATAAATAAATAACAATAACAAAGAAAAACGGCACCATTGCTGTTGAGCTTGCAGATTAAATTCAGGGAGCTTGATGGAAACTGGAAGTTCATTGCAGATGCTCAAAGCATCCGAGTTCCCGTTTATTATCACCCAGCTGTCTCCGTTCCTTTTTTTCCAGAAATTTCTTCTCGGGAACTGATGAAAGTTCTGATAATTGTCTTCTCTGTCTGCCTATGTGTGCGCCTCTTTGTGCCCATTTGTGTGCGTCTCTGTGTATGCCTGTTTGTATCTGCGTGTATTGTGTATGCATGTGTGTCAGTATTTTTAATACCTGCCTGTGTGTTTTAATGTCTGTCCATCTGTCTGTCTGCATTTCTGGTTACCTGTCTGTCACTGTGTATTCATTTGTTTATTTGTGTGTGTGTGAGTGTGTGTGTACGAGGGTGTATGTATGTTTGTGTGTTGTATGTCTCTATCTATTTGTGTGCACTTAGTGGTGTGCATGTGTGTGTTTGTGTGCATGAGTGTGTATGTTTGTGATATGTGTGGTAACTACCTGTGGTATATACAGGTATGCGTTTTTATGTATGTATATGTGTTTGTGTATGTGTGTTTGTGTGTGTGACTGTTTCAAAAACAAGGAAAGCATCCAGATCAGTATGTTTGGACAGCTACCTCACGGGAAACTGCTGGCTGGAGTGAGAGTTTTCACAGCCTGTGGCGCTGTGTTTAGTTAAGATCTTCTTGCTGCATATCCTGCCACACAGGTGGATGGTGATCCCTCTCTCCCCATGTGCTTTTCTGACACAGCCGCTAATGAGACATGCAGGTCGTGCACAATCCCGGAACACCGAAATAGGTGATGCGCTGTGGGCACCTAATGAAAGTTAGCTACCTGCCATTTGACCAAAGGCCCTTGAAACAAAAGTTTTGAAACAATTACCTTCCTTTCTGTCCAAAAAAATATATAAATATACGCACCACTCATCTTTTGTTCCCCCTTGTCAAAACAATGAAGGTTATCCAGTTCAGTTTTCTATTCAATTTTGTACCCAGCGATTACAATGTAGGTGCAAGGCAACAGCAGATGAAACAAGATTTAAATTCAAAAGCAGCCAGCAAAGGAACAGTACAGGAAAAACACCACTCCATTTATTTTTCAACACAATACATCCAGTCAAAAAAAAATATTTAAAAAAACCCCACACAGAACGGTATCCACTCAGTAAAGGTCAACGTTGGCGTCTAATGTCTTCTTTCAGCGCTGTTCAGCTTTCATCCTATTAGACTAGCCTGGCTGTGATTCACTGTTGTTATTAGGCGCGGCTACATCCTTTCGCCCGCGGCTGTGTGGCGCATTATCATAAAGGATGCTAACAGTTCTGCATCCGTTGCCCTCCGCTGCCGCTGCCTCGTATAATAAAACAAGCAGCTTGACGCGCACAATGTCGTTCCCTCACCCTGCGACCATCAGACACGTTAAATGCCTCGCGCTGACATGTGGGGGATTAAACAGTTAATGCCCTGCGCCATTTCTGCCACTGTGGCGATATCTATGGAATAAAGTTGAAGGATTCTGCTATGCAGCATTACTGGAATCATTTTCTTTCCGTATCAAATTATTTAAAAAACCTGTGTGTGTCTGGGTGCGTGTGTGTGTGTGTGTGTGCATGAAATAAAGTGGAATTCTTATATTTCCCCACGAAATACGACCTAAAAGTGTGAGCGTTTGCGTGTGTGATTAGTGTTTTCGGTCGTGCACACCTACGTGTAATAAAACAGAATGTGTTTAATGAGCACTAAAGCATCTTCCGTGTAGCCGCACAAAATATTCATGAGCGAGCCTTAAAACGAGACGCCCGTGCCTTTGTGGGAACAGCCAGTCACACATAAAACAAAGACAGCTGTGAAAACGTAGCAGCCTAAAGTGTGCACTTGACAAAATGGTAAAATAATGTGACAGGAACGAAGGAGAGAGATGGAGGAGGGAGAAACAGGTGGGTGAGAGGGATGGGGAGAAAGAGAGAAGGGAACGCAGAGCGAATGATAAGAACCTGTGGCAACGTTCGCCGCGGCGCGCGGGCTGCGGAGACCGCCTGAGCTAGCTGAACCTAATCACAGCCTACTTACCCAGCCATTCCAACAGTGTTAATTAAACAATTATTCAGCTGAAGGAAACACTAATCTCCCCGACCCCCAAATACCTATTAACAGTCATTTGAGTTTTCCAGTCACTTCCACTTAAGGGAGCCCGCGGCGGTGACGCACTGCTGACGCGCGGGTAGAGGCGGGGTAATTACAACCCTCGCCGCGCGCCGTCTACTCAAAGGCGACAGGTTTATTCCGATATCGCGCGCAGTGTCATTTTGTTCCGCTCTTTTTTTGGGGGAGAGTGCGGCACTCGCGAGCTCTTCTGCACCTGGATAAGATTCTCTCTCCCTCTCTCCTCCCCATCTCTCTCTCTCTCTCTCTCTCTCTCTCTCTCTCTCTCTCTCTCTCTCTCTCTCTCTCTCTCTCTCTCTCTCTCTCTCTCTCTCTCTCTCTCTCTCTCTCTCTCTCTCTCTCTCTCTCTGTTTGCTTTATTGGCCTGTCTAAAACAACATTCGCGTTGCCAAAGCGTAGCACATAAAGGTAAAATAACAGAAACAACAACGATAACAAGCAATATACAATATCCCTATACAATTTTAAACAAGAAAAATGAAATAAAATCAAAATAATAATAGAATAAATAACACATTAGAGTATACTCTATAATCGGTCTCTCTCTCTCTCTCTCTCTCTCTCTCTCTCAATAGACTGGCAGCTACTGAATGCACACAATATGTGTATTCTACAATATCTTTATATTGTTTATGTTTATTAATTGTAAAACCACTAAAAATACATATGTTTTGAGTATATAAAAAGGAATTGGCGTTACAGCGCTTTACTTTAAACATGAATTTCAGCTCTAACGAGGCTTCCCTGCTCACACTGCTTCACTAATAGGCACTGGACACATCAGCTACCATAACTAAGGGTATGTGTTTTTCACCACCTCTGTCAGGAACCTGCAGTTCCGTCCTCCAACACCAAGAGGTCGATGGAAGACTTTCTGAAGCTACTGGTTAAGCAATAAACGCATTACGATCTCAAGTAATCATTCAATTACCACAAATGAGGTGCGTATTGCAGTGTAGTAGACTAGTCAGCAGTTGGAACTGCACACACCCACATGTAATCATACTATTTGATTTGTAAGTAGGCTACTGCTTTCAACTGTGAAAATATGTCTGTAGGACATATCATGCCCATCCTGGAGTGGGCAGATATTTTTAAAAGAACTTCCATCCATCCTGATATGGTTGAAATCCGGGCGAGAGGAGGAATACACCCTGGACAGGGGCAGATATGTTTAAACCTAACGTGCATGTCTTTGGACAAACTACCCGGAGGAAACCCACGCGGACACGGGGAGAACATTTGAAAGCAAAAGGAAAATGTCAAAGGAAAATGTCTTTTGACAGCCTAAAGGCAAAATAAAAATATAAAGAACAAAATTGTCATTGATGACAATTCAGTTTTAATTCAGTTAAGGGAATGTTGGTGTTCAATTTAATCATTGTCAGATCATTTGTTTCCTCTTTCATGACTTCTGGTAGAGGTGTAGAAACTCCCCTCTCTGAAACAACACTCGGATAGGCAGTGCCTACTTGATGATCAGAAATGAACTGCAGCTTCTTGAGAGAGGTAGTGAAAAATGCATGCCCCTAACCATAACAAGTTAGTGGGTTGACGAGCATCAGACAAAATCTCATCCACAATGGTGTCGACACAGCTGGGAACATGCGGCCCAGAAAATTGAGATTGACATTGGGTTCCCTCTTTACCTGTGGTCCATGCACCACATACCTGTTACAAAACCAATACGCCTTGCAAAGTATTGAGCGTTATTTATCCTTAATCCTTAAACCCTGTCACCAGAACCAGAACAATTCTAAATGGGACCCCAACTCCTTAGCTAAATAAGAAAATAACTACGGGTGCGTGGTGTAGTCTCTCATATGATAAAGTGTTGATGCGAATTCTTTTTCTCACCTTCATTTTATCACCCAAGGTCATTTTTCCCATAATAATCAATGCAATGGAGCAGCGAATGGAGCAGCAAAAAATTAATGTCTTTAATGTTTAATGTCTGTGGTTTATAAAAAGACAAATTTGGTCTTTGGGGGGCCACTTTTGTTGAATAATAATGGGGCGAGGTGTAGCCACAGCTGATTAAATATGAGAGTGGCGTGCACGGATTTGCCAGTGGGGATTTGGTGTCAGTGACACGGTCCTTCCTAGGGTTCAATCCACAGATTGATGAGAGTAACAGGGTGCGTTTAGGTGGAGGGCAGTGGGGGTGGTGTGGTGTGGGGGCGGGTGGGGGGGGTAAACTGGGCTGGAACCTCCTCTCTCACTGTCAATCACGCCAACTCGGTTTTGCCCCAGCTCGGCCCTAATCTGCATCTGCCCCCTGCACCTGCAGCCCTGAGTGGAACAGACACACACACACACACACACACGCACCGTCGCCAAGGGGATGGGGACAATAGACACGGAGGAGAGAGGAAGGACCACGGGGGCCTCATCAACCGCCCGCTGATGCTGTTACTGCCGGGGGGCAAGAAGAGATAGGCGAGACAAAGACACAGAGAGATTGTGAGGGAGAATGTGGAGAGAGATAGAAGAAGGGAAGAGAGAAAAGAGAAAAAGGCAAGAGGGAGAGAGAGATAGAGGGAGGGAGTGTGATGTTTAATTAATGCTTCTCTTATCAGTCACCTGTGCTCATATTTCAGCGCTTCACAACAAAATGTAGGCGAGTAGTTTTCACTTGCTCACACTTCTGTGTGTGGGGGCGTTCTCTCCGACGCAGTTACCTGTGCGGTCTGTCACAGCAGTAACAGCGCTGCGGAATGATTTCCTCTCTTTAATGAGGGCCAGGGTGGCATGGTGAGCGGGGGGGTCGTGTGTCAGATCACACGGCAAATGGCAATATCATTTCACAAAGTCATGTGCTGTTTAACCTCGGAAAGAAAGGTGCGGCGAAAGACGGATCTGATCAGATCGGGTCCTCTACCAGAGGGGCTCCTGAGAGCTCTATTTGGTTTTCATTAGCTCTCCGTCCTGCACAGCTGTGATTGATCGCTGGGTGTTATAGGAGAGGCCTGGGCCCCGCTCGATATCCCTCCACCAGACCTCATCACAAAGACCCCCGTCGCCATGGCAGTGATCGAGGACTGATTCAGCCGGATGAGTCTTGGATCGCAGAAACACTCCACAAAGAGAGAAATGAGTGAACGCTCTGGATTTCAGCCGCATGGTGGGGGTGGGAGGGTGGGGGGCACGGACAAACAAATTGTTTAAAAAATTGAGATTTCTCCAAACACGGGAAATATCTGTCTATAATGAATGATAGTTGACAAAGCGTGATCTGGCTTCTCATTCGCATTATACAGGTAACTGCCAAAATAAAGGAAGCACTTAAGTAGATGAAGGGTTCTGGTGGTGCTGTTATGGTGTGGGGTGTATTTTCCTGGCTTGGCTTTGGTCCACTCAACCCCTTAGAGGGCAAGGTAAATGCTAACGAATACAAAGCCATTATGAGCATTTCAATCCTGATGGGAGTGGATTCTTCCAGGATGACAATGCCCCCATCCACAGGGCATGACTGGTCACTGAATGGTTTGATGAGCATGAAAACAATGTAAACCATATGCCACGGCCGTCTCAGTCACCAGATCTCAACCCAATTGAACACTCCTGGGAGATGGAGCGGTGCCCAAGACAGCGTTTTCCACCACCATCAACAAAACACCCAGGAAATGTACAGAAATGTGACCGAGCATGATTGTGTGTCTTCAAATGCAAGGCTGCGTGAGCACAGAGTGCCTGAGAACTGAAGAGGACAACTAACAAAGAAAGAAAGGGCTACACTGCTACATTTCATGACCCTTGTACATTCCCTTCCCTTTCTATACCCCCATCCACTACAGAGGATTCCCCACTCTCTGCCCCTACTCCATTACAGACTAAGTGGTGAGTACAACAAAAAAAGGAAAAAATCCATCTTCTTGAACACTCCTTCAGTGCTCTATGGAGCATTGTGTGGACATACTCCATCGCGTTCATTGGTACTTCTGGCTCAGTTGAGACTCAGTTGCAGCACAGTTTTGACTCCATTATGGCTTAATTTAGATGCCGTTGATAACAGGGTGCATGCATGCATATTGAACATGGATGAAGGACAAACATGAAATTGGCCATCAAATTAGGAAAGAATCTGAAATTAATAATAAAAAATAAATAAGTACATTTGTGTAGAACCTAGAATTTGTGTAGTCCATAGGAGTTCCAGAAGGGGTCCAAATCTAATGTCAAAACAGCTGATTTCCATAGGCTTTTAGCTTGCCAAACTAAAAATGTTGAGGAACAGCCCCAAAACTGACCCACATCTCTATCATTTTAAATGGTAAAACGCAACTATGGTACCATATGCTACTGCTGTATCTGTACTGTTGTTTAAAGGTCAAGGTTAAGGTAAGGTTCTAGTGCTTTTCATTGTCTCAGATTTTTATTGCGTCAACTGTGAATTCCCTACTTTCACGTCCAACTAATTACGATTGGCTGAGGTCTGTAAGAAAGCGTTGTCAACCAATGAAAAAGCTGTGGAGTCACTGATGCTGCCACTGATTAGAAACGGCAGTTGTTCAGCTGTGCGTAAATCCCTTGCTTCTTACGCCAAAGCAAAATATCAGCAAAATACAAGCATGTGGAATCATATTTCATTCAACAAATTCCTCCTACCAAGACACATAATTAAAAATAGGTCCCGTTAAAAACCTTGGCGTCCGATAGGTGCGAGCGGAAATGGGATTTGGAGTAATTGCCAACATCGATCTCTGCTGAAGCACCTTATCCAGGTTCCCAGAGTGCAGACCCTGAGAGCTGGAAGGAGGCATGCATTCTAGAGAGGAGCCCTATTTCTCTGCCTCTCTCTCTCCCTCTTTCTCTGCCTATCTCCATAGCAACCTCCGCCCATATCGCCCACCCCATATCACATATACACACCCTAAAACCCCCACTTCCACCCCACGCCCCCGTTCCCTAATCTTTTCATAGACTCTCTCACCTGCCACATTCCCCAGCCCCTTGTACAGTGGCAGCCTCGTCTGAATCAGGAAGAGCATCAATAACTCTCACCACTAGTCTGTACAAGGCTACAGTCAAACCACTGTAGCCTTGTACAGACTAGGGGTGGCCATACACTCAGATGGCTTTTTGAGGTTTGGAGTAATTAAGTAGCTAAGCTAATTCTCAACATAAAACACACCGCAAGGAGAAATCTTACTTCCTGATGTCTGTGTGGTATTTGAACTGCATTTGGACTTCTGGGCACACAATGAACATGAGAAGCAGAGAACAGATTTGAAACTGTCTTCAAATCAGTTTTTACAAAGCAGCCGAAGCGCTTGCGGTAAAAGAGACAGACGCATCTCCAAAGATCTCCACTGAGGCCGATAGTCGGAGGTATATTTAGAAGAGAGCAGTAACCCGAAGCAGCCTCTCCACCGAGCTCACACACACACCCCGCGGTGGCGGCGAGGAAGGGTGTCAGCCAAGAATAAGAAAATAAACACAGTGCATTGTGATTTTGAGGAAAACATTTGTCCCAAGGCATCATTCTCCCGCTTCTCGCAGGTACGCTCCATTGATATTCTAAGAAAAAGAGAAGGATAGAGGCTGAAAAGTGAAGATTTTCTCTTCAAGTGCCTATCCAATTCTTCTCTTTAGTTTTTTGCAACTCTTCAAAATGTGCAACATCACATACACCCTGGTTTGAATATTGTGTTTCGTTAGTTTCTCCAAGCGCTGCTGTTTTTTGCAACCACAAGCCAATGTAATTTTATTCGGACAGTTATCTTTTGCGGTAATAAGTCAGGCCATGACAGTCAATGTCATCAAGACAGAGAGACCCAGGCGTCAATGTTGGTCATCAGCTATTTTTATTCATTTAACATTGATTTCATATCATATATCATATTGATTTAATATCACTCTTATTATAAAATATGTAGAATCCTCAAAGAGCCACTGAGTGGAGGTTTGGTGTGGAAGGACACATGTTTGTGTGTGTGTGTGTGTGTGTGTGTGTGTGTGTGTGTGTGTGTGTGTGTGTGTGTGCGCGCGTGTGTGCATGTGTGTGTGCGTGTGTGTGTTGTAGGGGCAGTTGGGTTGTACTGTTGATGTGATACAGTTAATTGTGTAGTGGGAATGGTGATGTGGTTTAAAATCAAGCTTTTAGATCGTCCGGGTGCTTCTTAAAAACAGCCCGTACCCTTATGTTCCTCGGCCAGAGAAAGGTTTTGATTAGCATCAGATGGCCTTAAGCTCAACCCTCTCTTTCATGTTGTTGCTGACAGCAAGTTTTCTTCCGATTTCTGCACACCCCTCGGAGAGCGCAGTCGATGGAGCAGCGCCCGGCTCCGACACATAAAAAGAAATCAAGCTTAATTGTTCTTCATTAAAAGAAATGAGTGAACAAAACAACAACTGCTCTTCGGTCCTTGAGGAAATCTTGTGGACTTTGAGGTTTAATGTGTTCTGTTGTTTTCGCGGATTCGCACGCACCCCAGAGAGAGGCCCAGAGGAAGACGTCCAACCCTCCTCAATGAAAAAAACATGACTTATTTAGGCAGTCTCCCAGTATTGGTGTCTTCTGCGTAATGAAACTCTAAACAGGCTTGCATTACTTGGCCATGGACGTGTGGGAGATCGACCAACTGAATATTTCATCGAAGTCCTGCAGCACTGGCAAATACTGAACAAAAACAAAAAAAACGGACTCCGGTCGGCACAGGAAATAAAATGCCGGCACCCGTGTAAATTTGAGGGTGTGGTTAACAAGAGTGGCCACACCCACACGGCGGAGCGAGGAACAATTTACTGTGCCGTGTCAACTAAATTCTGCCTTGCTACCTAACAACAAGCATCCGGACAGTCAGTTGGTGACAAGACCCAGTGTTTTTGTGTTAGGTTTATTTTATTTATTTTTTTAAGAATTCGTTTCAGATTTTCTCCCATTTTGGTAGCCAATTACATCCGCTATTTTCAAGTCAATCCCCCCCTTGTAATGTGTGTTCCCTGCCGTAGCCCTATGACTGGTAGTGACGAAGGCGAAGTATCCGAGACACTCGCCAGGCCGTCGACCGTAACCTGGTACTCCAGAGCCACTCCTGTGCGCAGCAAACATCCTGTCGGCTTCCCTCCCCCCTCTCTGGGGCAGACAGCCAATCGCCACCCCTGGTGGCACTCCCGGCCAGAGCCGACTCTGGCGTGACAGGGAATCGAACCCCGGTCGCCGTGGCCAGCGTCGAACGTTGTAACAACTGGACCACAACCGTGTTAGGTTTATTTTTATTCGTTTTTCTTTTTAAAGAAAGCGGATTTCATGGCAGCCCTGCAAACGCTGAATGTCGAGGCCACACCCCTGAAACTGAAGCGGTATGACTGAGGCCAACTTGAATGCTGGTGCTCTCCTGGCAAAACACGTGCATGCCACTTGTAGTGAAGTGGCAGGCCTCTTATCAAATTATGTATTTCTATGGCTGTGAGAATGGGAAAATCTCTTGCAATGTGTAATACACATACGCACACACACACAGGCTTTGAAGTTCTCAAGCTACTCTCTCAATACCACTATTAAATCTTCGGTCTGATTTTCTGACATGTTTGTTTCCAAGGGGCAACAGCATCACTCACTCATTACTCATCCAGAGCAACTTACACAGTTTACATTTCTTTACATGCAATCCATTTATACCGCTGGATATTAACTGACACAATTCAGGTGAAGTACCTTGTGCAAGGGTACAATGGCAGCGCCCCACCCAATTGCGACTGACCAATAGAGCACTACAAAACCAAAGACATCAGCCAATCACCTGACAGCTGGTCCCATGAGGGCAATGGGCTACCATGACTGCTACTGCAGCTTTACATTTGTTCACCAGCCGGTCAATTCGTCAGTTGGGATTTGAATCGGTTTGGATACTGTTCGGGACACCGTTCGCTAGCCTCCCTTTTAAAATATTCACTGCCGTTCTGCTGAGAGGCACTTGTTTGACACCAGAGAGCAATTTACCGCAGAATCACTGTTTCAAAACTTCCAGCAAGCTCTCCCCAAGGCACCCCACGGGAGCCATATTTCACACTGACACAAGCATATTCCACTGCTGCTGCATGCTCATGTGAAAATCTGAAAGTAAAAAAATCCATAAGAAATAGAATTTCTCAGGAAGTAAATGTGTTCTTTATTTTATTTCCAACCCCTTCTGTCATGAGTACGGCAGGAAAAAGAAAGCGAATGGAGTTCACGCTTTACAATAAAACAAAACATGTGGTATGAGTGACAGGCGGTGGCATTCCAGTGGTGCTGTGAGCCGAAACTCCATCCGGCTTTAACGAAGTCCTCGCATGTCTATGTGAGTATGTGTTGGTTTTTAGGAACAGTCTGGCTTGGCTTTCCCCCAGCAGGTGGTGCCCTGGGGGGGTTAAATGCTCTCCTGTGGCCAGGATCACAAGCAGCAGGGAGGGCCGGGAGCCGGGGGTTTGGGTCAGGCATGCCGGAGGGCAGCTCTGAACCAGCTGTCAGTCAGAGTCATGTTCAGAACAGCTGGCTGCAGTGGGGAGGGAGGGCTGACTACTGTGGCCGTGGAGGCAGGCAGACAGACAGACAGGCAAACAGGTTGGTAGGCAATTCAGGCAGGTAAACAGGAAGGCAGGCCTCAGACAGACAGACAGAGCTGCAGGTTGGAAGGCTGACAAGCAGGCTCAATGTCTGCTGAGATTGTTAGAGGGTCCTGATTCAGAGCAGCTGGCTGCCATGTTCCCCAGGTGCAGGTAAATGTTTATACCTCTATAAGCAGTTCTGCCCAGTCATATTAATTTCACTCACTGCACTCTCCCACACCACATGCATAAACTGCCTCTAACTCACTCCCGTCCTGACTAACATTTCCTCACTCTCCCTCCTTACAGGCATTTAGCAGATGCTATTATCCAGAGTGACTTACAGTTTACATTTATTTACATGCAATCCATTTATACAGCTGGATATTCACTGAATCAATTCAGGTTAAGTGCCTTTCTCAAGGGTACAATGGCAGTGCCCCTGGGAAGTGAACCTGCAACTTTTTCATTACATGCACAATTCATTATACTACACTGCCACGGCCACATTATATTCTATATATATATAAATTTTTTAATTTCATCACTCAATTTCCCCCATGGTTCTAGTAGCACTTAATGTAATTTCTTTCCTGTGGTTCTAGTGCACTTTCCGCAATTCTTTCAGACATGGTCCTTTACGGTTAACACGGCTGCTCTGATCAGCCACTGAAATACCACCATTAAGTCCCTGCGCAGTGATTTATCCAGGCTGGTAAACAAGCATACTTTCCAATACATTATTAATTAAAATAACATTTACAAGAAAAGTGAAATGTCTAAAATAGATGGTCACCGTTGCCTTTACAACTACTGTTAGCGTTCTGTGGAAAAGGTGCAGTTTTCCCTGATGAGGGATGAAGGATGAGAACGAAGGAGAGGGATGGGTGGACTGATTCCCTGTCGATGGCTCACCGAGATGTGGTCTCCCCTGGTCCTGATTTAGCTGCCCCCTCCCTCCCAGAGGCCCCTCCCTGCCATCGATCAGCGCTGACAGGCCCCGGGGCCACAGCAGCCCCGGCTCCGCGCACCGCCGTCTGCTGAAGACTTTTTAATAATACACCATTAGCAATAAATGGGCTGCACTGTTTACAGCTACGAGGGCCAAACAACACCCTCTCAGAGAGAGCGCGAGACCCATGAAGCGCGAGGCGGCCGGGGATCGATTCTCGCCCTGAGCCGCCCTCCGTGGGAGGAGAGGGACGACGGCGGACCAAATCAGGTGGGGTTAGTGCAGCACAGTCACCTCTCACTAGAGAGGATGTTCCTGCAGAATATGATGAGAGCTGACAGTGTGTGTGTGTGTGTGTGTGTGCGCGTGTGAGTGTGTGTATGTGTGTTTTGGAAACGTGTGTGTGAGTGTGCATGAGTGTGTGTGTGTGTGTGTGAGTGTGTGTGTGTGTGTGTGAGTGTTTGTTTGTGTGTGTGTACGTGTGCATGTGTGTCTTCGGTATGTGTGTACACGTGAGTGTCTGCGTGTTTGTCCGTATGCATGTACATATGTATGTATGTGTGTGTGTGTGTGTGTGCATGCGTGTGTTTGTGTGTGTATGCATGTACATGCGTGTGTGTGTGTGTGTGTGCATGCATGTGTGTGTGTGTTTTGTGTGTGTGTATGTGAGTGTCTGTATGCATGTACTGTATGTATGCATGCGTGTGTGTGTGTGTGTGTACGTGTGTATGAATGTACAAGCGTAGGTGAGTGTGTGTGTGCGTATGTGTGTGTGATGCATGCACATCCTTTTGTTTACACAGTAAATTTGAAATGCCAGTCAAGCTGAGCGACACATTTAATTTCATAAAGGTTCCAAATGCTCCTTTAATCTCAGACTAATGCAAATTAAGCTCACAATGACCTTTCACACATCTGTAATTGATCATAAAACCAGTCTTATGCATCCATCATCAACAAATAAAACTACATAGTATCTCAAATAAATCCACGCTTGGGTCTCCTACGACATTTAATATCTTACATTTCAATACCTGTGTGTTTTACACTATGCATTTAAATATCATTGTTGTGGCAGATGCATATATACGTGTGTGTGTATGAAATAGTGATACATACATACAACCAATTTTGAATAATGTCATATTATAACATACTGTAGGTACATTATTCAAAATGTGATGGTCATTAATTACAGGAAACATTATCTAGGTCGTTCTCTCTCTCCATTCCCTGATTTGATATGTTTTATGATACATATCTAAGAGCTTACCTATGCAATTGAGCATTCTGAACTATGTACTGTGGGGGTTGGATCTTTTTCACAACCAGTGCTGTGGATGCAAGGCCGATGCAATCGGTTGTAAACTTATTTTTTTCTGAAAGACGCAAAACATTTCCCCATGACCGCATGCTTAAAAGTGTCAGAAAAGGAAACGCTGCCAGTTCTGGTTGCTGTTTTACGACGGTTTACCCAGGCTACGTTTTCCCCAGACGATAAACTTATGGGAGTCACTCTTTGCCTATTTGCAATGAACGGCACAGATCATTAAGTTTAGACCAAGAGCTAGTCCGTGAACGCTCGCGCACATTAATGCTTAATCTTCCATTAGCCAGGAGGGAAAGGCCACTCTATTCATGAGATCAGATGCCATCAGGGTGTTTTGACTTCATTTAACTGCCTGGAATAGGACACTGAGTCGCATAAGCCAGTGTGGCTGTTAAACAAAGAGACGGCTAATTAAGCATAGAGTGAACACAAAAAACCATGTACCTGAGAAATGTCGGAAATGTGGGGCCTACATTTTAAAATCAAGATTCCTTTCACGTTATATCTGATATCTGATATCTGAGGCTCCTCTCTCTATACCCAGAAGATGGATAGCTGTTCAAATGCTATCATTTAGCAATCCCTGCCTCCGGCAAGCGTGTACAGTGAGTTTTTGTTTCAATGAAATGACGGGAGAGACATTTTCCTACAACAGAGAATCCTGCCGACTTGGTTAAATCTTTAGTGACATTAAGCGTCCCCACAGTCAGCTGCTTGAGTTCCCAACACTCACAGTCACTGGCACTCTTCTGAACTATCACGTGCACACAAAAATCGAAATAACACCTTTCTGATAAATAAATAAAAAAGGTCAACACATGAAGTGAGGCTGGATAGCATCGCTCCCTTTCCCCCTACGCCCCCGTGGGCGCTCACCGGACGTAGCGTTTGTGATGAGGCCTCGTTTGTGCCGACTCCAGACTCCTCGATCCGCGCACCGGGCTGTAGAGAGATCGGCCGTGGGGAAACACCAAAAAAAAAGGCCTAGAGGAAGGCCTTGGTCGGCAGTTTGTATTCAATTGCATTGCAATTGAGCAGGTTGAGCATGACATAGCGTGCAGTGTGCTTACGTGACATTCTACAGGACAATATCAAGTGGCCCCCTGGTCTTTGGCAGCCACCCTGATCCCGCCAACACATAACGCAGGCCCAGAGGCGACCGCGACATCGCGGCGATGTGAAACACATTGTAGGAGCGTCGCGAGCGTGTCGTGTGCCAGCTGGGACAGAGGCGCACTGAAGGGTGGAACACGAAAAAAGGACATGCTCAGACGGATGCATTTGCCAACAAGGACACATTTGCCACTCTCCTTTCCCCCGACAGCAGGCAACAGGGACAGCACACTCCAGCAGCGTTCGCTCATTAAAGCGAAGGGCACTGACACCCCGCTCTATTCGAGAGGTTCCGCGAAGACGACGGCGAGGTAAGCCGTCAGCATAGAGGCCTCTTGTTGAAGGTACACAGGGATAACATCCACTGCCTCGGTCTACCCCTCGGCGCACCGCCACGGAAATCTGACAGGGGCGAACAGCCTGAAGGTTCGCTCGTACACGCTTTACCCACAACGCTCCTGACGCAACGTGCAGTTTCTGCGGTGAGATGCCGAGGCCGGGTGCTTAAGTCAGGTCACTAATGAAAAGGGACAACGGATGTGTACATTTTCGGAATCTTAGGCATTGGAAGTTCACTGGGATAAGGGCCGTATGCGAGGGAGTGTAAAATAAATAAATACATGTGTGTTATTTGGCTATGGTCCACTTTATTTATTTTGAATTTACTTTATATTTATTTGATTTTAAGTACTTCAAATGTTAACTTTTCTTAATTTCACATACTTGCCCGCAAAAATGCATCAAAAATTAAGAAGCTGTGAAGACTGCTGAGATTGCTTTGCCGGCTCAAAGCCTTCATTTTCAATTCCGTTTTTATTTTCACAGAAGATGAAGAAGAAGACTAAAAAACAAGGACTAATGACTCGCCTCCTCTCGTTCTTCCAGAGCGAAATTTAAAAAATGGGTCAAACAACCTGCACCCCCCTCCCACATCCCATCCCCCACCCCCCCCCCCGGCGGTGGCAGGGTACCAGAAGTGGGCCGCCTCTTTGCTCCGACTCCCCGATCAGGCCCTGGTGAAGCCATAACTCACGGGAGGCGGGCGGTGAGGATGTGAGTCGCGGAATGATGCTCCTCTCTGTAATGAGGGGATTACGCCGTGGTATCACCTGTGTGTCATAAATCAGCCTCGCCTCGACTCCACGCAGCTCCGGCGCTCCTCTTCCCGCTGAGAGAGGCGATTATTTACACAGCCACAGACTCCGTTACAGGCACCATGTGTATGCTCCCTTCAACCGCGCTCCGCACCCCGCCCCGCACTTTACAGAATCCGCAGCCATCACTGAGGCAGACCCCAAAACCTGCCGTTTGGGACCGCAAATGTAGGCTACAGGTTACACAGGAGCCAAACCCTTAACGAAACGAAAGACCAGATAATGTGATTTCACTGCCCACTTCTTTGAGTGTTTGCATCTTGGCCTTAATCCTCAGCTTTTGTGTCTTTCTTGTGTCATCCTGATATGTGCGTGTTTAAAACTACATTCTTAAAATGTAAACTGATGTTCATAATCACATTGTAACAAAACCTATGTCGAAAATAGATAGAATAGGTAGCAGAAATAGCACAGATCAACAGGGGAAGCCAGACCCGAAGGCATTCATTATTTACGTTGCAACAGAATTCCATCACCACCTGATGTAGTGCTCTTTAAATGGGACCTGACATTATCACGCAGCACTGTCTGGCTATCAGCATTAGCCTGTGTGTGTGTGTGTGTGTGTGTGTGTGTGTGTGTGTGTGTGTGTGTGTGTGTGTGTGCGCGCGCGCATGTTAGCCTTCTTACATAGAATGTTGTCGTTTTTCAAGCCAATTAAGCAGAGGATAGAGGACAGCTCCAGAGAAGACAAAAGCCCCCTGCAGCCGCCCCCAGAACCGGAGCGGTGCGGAGCCCTACCCCTGGAGACGTACGACCACGCTCTCGCTGCCTTTCCCTCTGCTCACCCGTGAGATCGCTTTTCATTTGCGCTGTGGAACATCACTCCAAACGCCCTTCCGGTTGTTTCCGACAGCAGTCAGAACGGAACGGGAGCAGAGCCGCGCGTCGCGAGCTAGAAAGCGCGCGCGAGCCGAAAGATTTCCTGGACGTTAAAATTAAAAGCAATAAAAAAGGGGGGTCCTCAAGCACTTATCCACTTGTAAAAGCCTTTTCGATTCTGATCCTCCACCATTCTGTTTAACTTTTGATAAAAAGGTAGCTAAAATACCCTATTATAGAGCAAGGTAAACACATTTAGCTAAAATGTTTACAACGAAAGTGCATTTCACAGGGCAACGTCGAGAAAAACAAGCCATTCGTTTCCATATGAACCATGGCTTATGTGGCTTTTTTTGTGTTTTTATTTATTTATTTTTGCGCTGTTGTAAGTTGTTATTGGTAAAAACAACGGTAATTGCCGTAGATAAGGCATTACTTTATCTGTAAATGAAACAGAAACAGCCACGTTGCAGCAGCCGCTGGGTGAACGAACGCGCGGAGCTCGATAACAATCTGAACACGAGTCTGTTGCATAGATATCATTTTTCTGGGCAATTTACATAATAAATTATAATTAACAAAATGGGCACAATTTTCCTGTAGACGCCACGGTAATTCAGTAGACGGTGAGCTGGCCGTGCCACTGCATGGACAGAAATGCTGTTGTTCCATGCAGTCAGCAGCTCTCTCTCTCTATTGCTAGACTGTTTACAAAATGTGTATCTCTTTCTTTCACTCGGTCTCTCTCTCCGTTTCTCACTCTCAATTCAATTGAAGTTTGCTTTATTGGCATCACAAAAACAATATTCATATTGCCAAACCATCGCACATAAGGGATATATGAAATAACAATGAAAACAAACAATATACAATATACCTATACAATTTAAAAAATCGAAATATTAAAATAAAGAAATAACACATCTGAGTTTTGGTTCTTTGTCATTCGCATTCCCTCAGATGGTGGCAGGGAGTGATCTCTCCCTCTCTCTCACACACACACACACACACACACACACACTCAGATGGCCTGGCAGGGAGTGGTTTAACATTATCATTCTCCCTCAATATGGTTTGTCTACCACACCAATGAAGAATCTCTCAAAATGGTACAACACACACACACACACACACACACACACAGTTCCATAATGCAAAGGTTTCAGGTTCAATTTCTATGTGGGGCACTGCTGTTGGTACCCTTGAGCAAGGTACATAACCTGAATTGCTTCAGTAAATTTTTTTATAATATGTATAAATGGATTGATTGTATGATAAGAAATGTGAACTGTAAATCACTCTGGATAAAAACGTCTGCTAAATGCTTGTAATGTAATGTAATACCCAGACAGGTGTCCCCATGTCACTCAACACTGGCCCTTATTTCACTGATAACACTTCCTCATCCCTCAACCCCCATTAGCCATGGGTCAACCGTGTTGCTCTGTAATCCACAACCACGCCCACTACCCATGCCTTGACTCCTCCCTCCAGAGAGCTGGAGGGGTTCAGGTCTTCGGTTCAATCTGCCACACGTTTCCCACACATTTCCCAGTCCGAACCAACCTCACTACACACTCGTGAGATGCGTTTCATTTCTACTCGCCCGTGAACATAAATTATTTTAGAATAATGAGGAAAAATTAATTTTCCTTTTTCCTCCTTTTTAATAAGGAGGAAAAACAATAAGAAAAGGCAACAAGAGCAATTCTCTCTGTTACATATCAATAGACCACACTACACATTTCTGCTTAAGCCAGACTCCAGCAATACAAGAAATTGCTCTATTGATGCAAAGCCATATGCAGCTAACTGCCATAATAAAGGAAACACCAACATAAAATGTCTTAATAGGGAGTTAGACCACCAGGAGCCACCAGCAGATTCAATACGCCTCGGCTTAGATTCGACAAGTGTCTGGAAGGGATGCAACACCGTGCTTCTATGAGAAATGTAAACTTTTGGTGTTTTTTTCATGGTGGAAAACGCTGTCTCAGGCACCACTCCAGAATCTCCCATAAGTATTCAATTAGGGTTGAGATCTGGTCACTGAGATGGCCATGGTGTATGGTTTACATTGTTTTCATGCTCAAGAAACCAGTGACTACTCTGTACCCTGTGGATGGGGGCATTGTCATTCTGGAAGAGACCACTCCCATCAGGATAGAAATGCTTCACCATAGGATGAAGGCAATCACTCAGAATGGCTTTGAATTTATTGGTGTTTACCTTGCCCTCTAAGGGGTTGAGTGGACCTAAACCATGGCAGGAATATGCACGCCACGCCATAACAGAGCCACCAGAACCCTTCATTTACTCAAGTGTCTCCTTTATTTTGGCAGTTGCCTGTATATAGGTCGCAGGTGGGGTGGAAGGAAACCTAATTCCGTCAAAATGAATGTTAATTCCCTCATAAGTAAAACATGCTGTAATGATGCAGAGATGCAGTGAGACTATTACCATCCTTGTAAGCATGGGGGAGCTTACGGCACTGGGTGGGTCTCCAAAATCACACAGAGAACATTTGTGCGGGTATCTGGCAGAAAGCCCCAAGTTTTGGGAAAAAGGTGTGTTAATCCTCCGGGATATCTCCTGGATCAGCTCCCCACTTTCGTTCGTCAAGCCCACGCCAGTGAGTCACGGTGAAATACGCCGTACATATATATTTTTTTCCTTTGTCCCTTTTCCTGGCACTTCAGGGCCACATTGCTGGGAGAAAACCGATAAGTTAATGTTATGATGTTCATTTTATTTTTGGAGAAAAAAAGAATAATAATTACACGCAAATTAATTACTCTGCACTTTATTTCATATTCAGTCTGCACGCGTTCTTTGGAGAACAATTTTTATATTCCAATACAGATGGCAAGGGGGAAAATAGGTTAACAGCAGGGGGAGGAAAGATTGGGACGCAAATAAAGAGGAAAGGAAGTAGATTTTAATAGAGAGAAGAAATAAAGGTTCTCACTACTCTTCTCACTCGCGTATAACTGATTTTATTCGCTCGTACATGGTACCACTAGGATATGTGTCAGGACTATGAGGAAAGTCCACTAAACCCATATAAGTTATAGTAGTGTAGTATTAATATGATTGTTTTGGGGTTGTATATTATTGTTTTGTTTTGTACCTTTTCTTTTCTGGAAAAATTTGAGTTTTTCAGGGGTTTTTTGTTGTCGTTATTTTTGTCAGGGCACCAAATGAATGAAAAGAACCAGATCGGAGCAGAGCTCCAGGGCACAAAGACCTTGTGTCACGGGCTGTGGAGGAGTGACCCGTTAAACGGGAAACAAACGTGCTCTGCGGAGCTAGCAGCACAGTGACGTCCAGCAGGAGCAACGGGAACGAAACATGAGCCGCTGCCCTTGACAGGGCTCAATTAAACCCATTTCTGTCATTTCTCACAGTCATTTCCGTATCACAAAGAGGTCACAGAGCCAGCATTAGCCAAGAATTACTAGCAGATTAACCTTTAGACACACCAAATTCCTCCCTGAGAGCTGTTTTCATGAAAAGTTTTTGAGTCTTTCCTCTGCTTAATAATTTGGTTTTTTTACTCTGGCAGCTGTTGGAAGCTTGATGAGTTGTAATTTTATCAGAACCATTTAGGTGCTGCAGAATATTGCTGCCTTTTAAGTACCCAGATAAGAATAGCAAGCGTAATGCTACCTGTCACAAGAACAGGCCTAAGCGTCACATGTTCTTTCCTCTGGGTCTCGATCCCGAGGTAGGCCTAAAAAAAAAAGATCCATGTCATGCTTGGCCTGCCAATATACGATCCCCATTTTCTGTAACAAAGTTGTGTTGTGAACCTTAACATCCGTGCCTTGGTTCACCATTTCGTTCACCAGCTAAATGGAGTGCAAACGTTTTACGTTTATTGGAGCGTGGTACAGACGGGCGACCAACCCCTATCAGGGGATGGAGCTTGCAGCTGTCCCCAGTATGTACACACATTCTACCATGCAGGTGCCCACATCAACATCTCCAGCATCTTCTCCACGTCGTTCAATCCGAATCCGCAATACAGCGAGGTTTGTATCCAAAATCTTTATTGTATAATTTTTTTAAAGAATTCATGTCATTGAAAATGACGGCAGTTGAGGGAATTGCTATTTCCTATTTGAAAAGCGCTCACCTGTGTAATATGTGTATCATTCCAAAATCAATCGGGGCCTTTTATTGACGGCCTATGGCAGCGCTGTTCAATTATTGCAATTATGCTTCGCCAGAAAGGACTGCCATGTGACATTAAAGTTGCCTTCACTGCCGGGGGTTGAAACTGAATATAAGGAAGAGGACCTTAGAATGTGAGGTTTTATGTCCTGCTTTGTCAAAAGTTTGATGGACAAGTCGAGCGTCACCAATGACATGCGAGCCATTAACAGCCATTTAGCTGCAGAATTGGTCTTTGTGTTCCTTCTTTAACAAACTCCCATGTGACCGCTAAACCACAGGCAATTCATTTCCCTGTTCCGAGTGGCCGACAGAGGATTCCGGTTTCTCCGCTTTAACTGCAATCTCCAGATGGTGTTTTAAATTACCCACAAGCCAGCAGCAGCATCTCTTTTTTTAAAGTTTATTGTTAAGAGCGAATGGCAGAGAATCAAGGCGGCGGTATCAGACGGGAGAAGCACAGGGAAGAGCGCCGGGCTTGTGCAAGTGAAAACGTGTTTTGCTGTCACAATGGGGTAAAGAACAGCACATGCCGTTGAACCCCCGACGCTGCACAGAAGGGACGTTTATCTGGTACATCAAGGCTGCAGCAACAAGTCCCCTGGAAACAGAATGGGGAAGGGTTCGGAACATTCGTAAGTCGAATTCCACCCTGACCGTCTAAATTCTCCATTGTTCTGCATTTTACCTAACACAAGCCTCACTCTATCTATCCCTCTCTCTCTCTCTCTCACTCTCACTCTCTCTCTCTCTCTCTCTCTCTCTCTCTCTCTCTCTCTCTCTCTCTCTCTCTCGCCTCCCTGTCACGGCAGAACAGAACGTGCTTCTCCTCAGGTTTTTGGTCAGGCCCCTGTCTACTTTCAAGGCTCATATATATTTAACCAGGCAACTCATGCCTGATAAAAAAAAAAAACCTGTTAACACAAGTACACAAATATATTGTTCAGACAAGGCACTTTAAATAAGCTAATGGCTCTCTCTCCACAAACAGATTCCTCTTCATATAAAAGCCTGCTAAATGTGCCCAAAGTCTCCTCAGTGATAACTTACTGCCTAAACGTGACAAGTTCTTGGCAGTCAGATCGCAGGCTTGAGAATTTGTTTAAGGGGGTTTTCACGTGCATGTCTGAGGAAATCACTGCCATCAGCAAAAAAAAAACAGTGGCTCTGAAAACAGTGACTCACGGCGGTTGTGCCCAAGCGGTGTGGATGGGTCCAACTTTTCCGTCGGCACAACACCACCTCCGTGTCTGCGCGATCGCCGGAGAACAAGAGGGACATCTGCCCAGTGAACAAATGGATATCACATGCCCCGACCTCGCCGCTCGACCTCCGGCGCGCGCCACGCCACCATCTTGTGCACCCCCCCTCCCCTTACACACGGAACAGGATCTCCACCATGGAAGAATGCCTGTTGTTTTGTGACCCAGGCAGGGCCGCTGTGTTGTAAATAAAGAGACACACAAAGTGCAGGGCAGGGCCGCCGTAACCTGAGAGGAAGTAAATGGAGCGGAGACGAGCCCCGCTTGAGTCAGACTCAGGCTGCGCCATGGCCCCCATCCTTCTGTCAGAATCAGTGGTGCAGCCAGGAATTCATTTTGGATGGGGGGAGGGTATGAGGAAATACAACAGATTACAGCCCCTATTATGGTAGGCTACAGTGCATACCCGCCAACATTTATACTGACACAATGTATAACACAGGACGAATTGTTGACCGGGGGGGACAAAGGAATTGTTGACCGGGGAGGTTGCACAAACGAATCGCTCAGATCAATTGTTCTGATCAATAACGACATTTGATAACGACTGCGCAGAACCGACGTTATTTGATATAGATATGAATGACTCTGAGTGTACTTGCACTATGTCTGTGAATAAACAGTTTGGACCTGTCATGAAACATTTCAGTGGGAGGGTTAAACCCAGAATTCTTCCCCGCCCCTACCAGGTACGCTAGTGTTCAGGATCATGAAGCACACAGACAGAGTGAGCACCAGAGTGCCTCTCGATGAAGGATGGGTGTGAGTGGGCGGGGACCAATTTGTCGTCAAGGTGCTTTCCTCTGAAGGAGATCACCTATCGCTCAACAGGCCACCGGGTTGGGTCGAGACGGTCACGGTCCCTTCCAGGGCTCCCTTGTCTTTCCTGAGATCTGAAACCATTTCCTGTTCTTTCAACGGAACCCACACCAACGTCTGTCTTCAGGTGATAAAACAGAGGAACCAGCAGGGCCGGTCAAGCCCGAATCCGGTCCTCACACATCGGAGGCGAGCCTATCCACTCCAAACCCCCCCCTCACCCGCCACAGCCCCACCCCTGAACATCTGTAGCACCAATAGAGAGAGAGAGAGGGGGAGGGAACTCTGCAGTCCGATTCCAAAGCAGCCGCATTGTTCATGTGAGTGTGTTCAACAACCAGTGCTGCAGCCGCCCTTTGTTTTGTTTTGTTTTTGTTGTAATTTTTCTTTTCTTTTTTTGGCTTTGGGACATTTGCTCTCAGAAAACAAATGGGAGTATTAGTTCGGAAGTAGCGCACTCCTTGTTTTAGCAAAACGAATTAACCTGTGCCAGTGGCGCGGGGAGAACAGCTGGTGTGACGGAGCCGTCCCCTATGGTGGACGTGTTAGCGTGATTTCAGCCCCAACCGCGTCGACTTCACATACCTCCTACTCCACCACAAACAAAGATGGATACACATGATTATTCACGTCGGAGCCGTTTTTCCACATAATTAGTCTTTAGGGTTGCCAAACCGACCCCCACACACACACACACACACACACACACACACCCTCTCGCCTCCCGAAAGAGCACACTGATGGAGCCCACTGCTGAGAGGCGGAGCGGGACAGGCATGCCGTCGCCCACCTGCCTGTGTGTTCCGTTCCAATGCCCCCCCTTTCAGGATGATTAAATATGGAGTGGCCTGGGATACAGGTGTGCCCCTTGGCATCGCCCGTACCTGCAGCACATCTGTTAACCTACTTCAGCTATTTCACTCCCCGCGTGAGAGCCACTTAAAAGCTGGGACCGAAGACAACGTGCCTCTACCTCCAGGGCTTGTGGAAAAAAAATGTTTTTGTTGTACCGTTTAGGAAGGTGTCCTCAGTTTCCTCTGTTAGGGAAATGGTTAATGATTAGGGAATTGGGCTTGGTTGCAGGTTCGATTCCCAGGTGGGGCACTGCCGTTGTAGCCTTGAGGAAGGCATTTAACCTGAATTGCTTCAGTAAAAATCCAGCTGTATAAATGGATTGTATGTAATAAATCTGAAACCGTGAGATGCTCTGGATAAGAGCATCTGCTAAATGCCTAAAATGCCAATGTATAAGTTTGGGTTATAATAATAATAATAATAATAATAAGCATGATTATATATTAACCCAAGAATTGTAAAGTAATGCGAACTCTCATATTATCTAGGGCAAATCATCATTAGCATAGAGCAAAAAAGTGAAGCTAGAAAACAGGCAAGAGGCACCTCTTTAAAATCCAGTTCTAAAAATATCCAAGAAGGCCGCTCTCAAAATCCGACAGAACCTCACAGTGGACCAAGCAATCCCACAGGTCACCTTGGCATGGTCCTTCTCAGGGTGCAACACAATATGAGCTGAAAGACCAGCACCCTCTCCCTCTCCCCACCCCCCGGCATTTTAAACAGCATTCCTCCTTTCACAGGATATATCGCTCCCATCAAGAGGTTCAGCGCAGATGCACAAACACTGCACAGAGCCCCTCAAGCATGTATTTTGAATGTTGTTTGGATAAGGAACAAAGATGGGGCGGGGAGAGAGAGAGAGAGAGAATGCAAACAGAGCAGGGGGAACTGAGGCTGATAATGGAGACGCTGGCCTGGTTTCTGCAGGGCAGCGACAAGCGCGCCTGGCACACCGACAGATGCGCCAATCGTCGGGTCCACCGGGGAGTCTGGGGAGGGCCGGCGTACCTAGCCTTCTTTCTCCGTCTGCCTCTCCTTCTTTTGTTCTCTTTCTCTATCTCTCTCTCACTCTCTGCCCTGTCTTTTCTCTCTCAATTCCAATTCCAAAATTTCTATCCTTTTTTTCTCTCTCTCTCTCTCTCTCTCTCTCTCTCTCTCTCTCTCTCTCTCTCTCTCTCTCTCTCTCTCTCTCTCCGTTTCTCACTCTCAATCCAATTCAATTGAAGTTTGCTTTATTGGCATCGCAAAAACAATATTCGTATTGCCAAACCATAGTACATGAGGGATATATCTCAAATAAATAAATAACACATTGGAGTTTTGGTTCTTTGTCACTCGTCACTGCAGAGATGTACTGTGCAGCCAGTATAGACCATGTCTTCAGTTTAATCATACTCTCTCTCTCTCTCTCTCTCTCTCTCTCTCTCTCTCTCTCTATCTATCTATCTCTCTCTTTATCCATCTCTCTCTCTCTCTATCTATCTACCTATTTATCTATCTCTCAAGACACACAGACAATAATATGATATTCTGTCACTGACTTTCCTGGTGGGCACAGTGTGTCATCCAGGCCGGTAGAAGCAGCTATAATCCTCACATCGGTAGTAATGGGAGACCGGATCACCCCCATGGCAGGAGCAAGGGGGGCGGGCAGATTAAGAACTCATGCATCACCCACCCCACAATCAGCACCACCCACCTCTGTTCTTTGGCTGGCTAAAGCCATGCCCTCAGGAGTGTGTGTATGTGTGTGTGTGTGGGGGGTGATGGACATACAGGAAGTGAGACACATGGGTACAAGTGTAGGACACATTGTCCTAACGAAAAGGTTCAACTGGAAAGCTGTGAAACGTGGAGGCGTTGTTTGTTAGCCTGAGAGAGAGTGCCAGTTGAGCAAATAAATCATGCATTGTCATTCTGCCAGTCATCTGGGGCCGAGGCGGTCTGCTCGGAGCGTCATGGCCGCTCTTAATGAGACGGGCGCGTGTGTCTCTGCTCAGAGGGCGGCGCCTGGGGACTCCAGGCCCCAAACAGCGCTTTTCAAGGAGGCTGCAGGGCGTGAAGGCTCTACCCCCACGACGCCGCTAAACAGCGCACTTCAGCGGAGACGCACTGAGACGTTCCCCTCCCTCGGCACAGCAGGGTACGACTCTGTCTCAGAGCGACGCAGCGCACCGAGGCTAACAAACACAAAACAAGGAAAGAATCCAGGAACGGGATTGGAACCAAAAAACATTCAGAATGTTCCGGCAATTGTTTCAACACAAATTAAATAGGATGTGTTTAAGTCATTTATATGCCTGTGCATGTTTGTGTGTGTGTGTTTGTATGTAGGTGTGTGTGTGTGTTTGCATGAGGGTGTATGTGTGTGTGTGTAGGTGTGTGTGATTCCATAATGTTGTTATGGAAGCTTTTGTGCGCTGAGTATTTGTGTGTCTGCACACCCATTCTAGCTCTTCGATCCCACGCTTCCCCCCTGCAACATCACGTTCACTCACACCCTTTAAAACCTTGAGACAATAAGAGGCTCCAGACTCGACACCTCGATCCGAATGGTGCCGCGTCCGCCTCAGACTGACACAGACGCCCCGCCCAGAGTTTAACGTGCTCCCCAGATGGAGCCGCCGGATCGATAAACAATTACTTTCCCTCTCGCTCTGCGCGGAGGCGCTGACGCTCGTCTCATCGGCCTGCCGGCGCTCCCGTCATCGGCCAGGTACCCGCTCCGCGTGTCGGGCCAGCCTGCCCGTCCGCTCCCAAAACCGGAGGAGCCAACGGGGCGCAAGCGCAGAATGAGCGCTGCAAACTCCCCGGAACACAAATGCTCTATTTCTGTCAGATAGTCCAAGAGAGAAAGAGAAGGAGAGAGAGAAAGCAACAGAGTAGAGAGAGAGAGAGAGAGAGGGAGAGGGGGAAGGAGGGGGAAGGAGGGAGGGAGAGATAGAGAGAGGGAGAGAGAAGGAAGGAGGGAGAGAGAGAGCATTGGAGAGTGTGAGAGCGACACTTCACCGTGTCATGCTATTGAAACGCATATAAAGCTGTCTGTGTCAGAGCTGTAGATACGAGAGAAAGGATGATCACGGCACACTAAATGAATGCGTATAGTGGTGTATGTTAGCTGCATATTCATTAGTTCATTTATAAACATGAACACCCATAGTTTGAATTCATGTATGTTTGCCTCAGTAACAAAGGGCCTAAATCGTGTCCTGCACTGAGAGGACCCTTTACTTGTCTTTCTCCTACTTTTTAAGAGCAAAATCTTTTGGGAAAAAGGGAATCTATAAACGTGGACATGCTGTAAGTGCAGGCATCCTAGAATAGGGGACAATTCTCAAAATTGTATTGTACCTGATGAGTGAATGAGTATATATACAGATATATATATATATACACAAAAACACACAAAATTACATACACCCACAGTATGTATCATGTAGTGGTCAAAAAGGGGGAAACACTTCAGTAAATGAGGGGCACAAAGTATATTGAAAACAGTTGCTTCTGCTCAGGTGTTGCTTCTGAGTTAATTAAGCAATTAACACCCAGCATGCTCAGTGTTGTGTACAAAAATGCTGGGCAGGCCTGGTTGCCTAGAATTATGGCTAGCCATGGCTAGAAGGCGAGACCTTAGTGTTGAAACAGGAGTGATTGTTGGGGCACGTTTGTCAGGAGCTTCAGTGAGGAAGACTGCTCAACTTGCTGATGTTTCAGGAGGAACAGTGGCCAAGGTGATGTTGGCATGGATCTCTGATGGAAAGACATTGTCAACAAAAGACAAATGTGGTTGAAAGTGCATACTCCCAAATCGGGATGTCTGTGTCAATAACCCTACAGAGCAGGATACCATAGTCGTATCATCTTGGTGTTTCCACTTTTACTGCCACTACTCTATACATACAAATTGTATTTTGTGGCTATGTAGCAAGATTTATGTAGCAAGATTTTAGTTTCACATGCCACGCCCGGTTGAAAAATCACTGTTTGCGGAGAACAATATGTTTCGGGTTTTGTAAAATCCTTTTTCCAAGAAAATGCTACAAGTGTAATCTGTTTCTGCAATCAAGGGTCTTTGGTTTTACACAAAGGGATTTCACTAGCAAAGCTCCTAAATCTCCAGCAAATCCAGAGCAATCCACGGCCCTCACCTTTCAGCTTCCCTGCACCGCCTTCCATGCATTCACCTTCAAATCTAATCCCGACCTTTCAGGTAAAGTGGGAGAGAGTGGATTACAAGGAGGAAGGGAGAGAGGGAGGCATGCCATTCACACACACACGGAGACACACACACGCACGCAACTTTACGGCGTTCACACACCTGCACTGCTTTAGATTAGATTATAGTATTAGCGTATACTATAATGCTCGCTGATATGTGTTTTGTGTCTCAAAGCTGCCTTCATTCCCACAACAAAGCTAATACCTACAAAAGTGCACATAACACAAGCTCTATCATGTAGTCTGTTATTAGCGGACGACACCGACCGGCTCGTCCGTGTGTGTGTGTGTGCGCGCGCGTTATGTGTGAGAGTCCCGCTCCAGCTCCGTGGGTGCGGGGCCCCTGAAGGAGGTGGAGGTGCCCTGTGAGGCGTTTCTGAGCACCCTGCATCGATCAGGCCCGTGTAGCACTGGTCCCTTGTGACCCCTCTGTCTGACATTGTGAACATGGTCCCCCCCCCCGGGTCCCCGGGCGCACCACACCGAGTGGGAAATCACAGGCCGATCCATTCTCCCAACAGATCCAGCTTTTCAAACTCCCCCGTACCCTCGCATGTCCGCGGTCGCGCGACTCTCGCTTCATCCCCGCTGGAGTGCGCGAGCGTCTGTCCGGCAAACAAAGCCGCTTCGTTTACACCGCCAACAGAAGAGCGGTGAGTTGAAGATGGAAGAGACACTCGGAAGGAGGATGACCCAGGTACCCTCTGTGGAGACTCACAAGGAGGGGCGGGGGGGGGGAACTTTGAAGCGTCTTACGCTCCTCTCCAACCCCCAATTCGACCAGAGTTGGAGGAAAGCTACAACAAAAGTCAACAAGTGTTGTGCGAACTCTGGGCTCTGTGTGGTTCCTCTCAGAAAAGCGAATGGGTGTGAACTTTGGGGAAACCGTCAGAAGTTCAGTCCTAATCCTCTGCTTTTAACATCCCATAAGCCCTTGTCCCCCAGGCTGGCCCACCTGAGGCCCTCTCTACCATGACAAGATTATCTCCAAGCCTCTTTCAGGAAGTTGTGACAATAGAGAAAGCTCCTCTGTAAAGTCGAGGATACTCAGGGCGTTCCATGCTGAGGCCAGCTGCCTGCTGGGACACCGGCCACTGTGTTGGTCCACTGGTTTTAATGTTGCATGGATGTGGGCTAATCTAATCTCCTGTGTCCACTATCTGCTCATCCAGATGACATAGGTACCAGTGGCTCTGCACAAAGCCTGTTTTAAACCAATCCCCATGAACAAGCAAAGGATGCAAACATGACCCTGGGCTATACTTGTAGCCAATCAGATGCCAGCATTTCAGTACAGCCCTACTGCTCATTATGAGCAGTGATGGATCAACTTGTTTGGTATGGTTTGGTGTGGCCCTCTAAAAAAATCCACCTCTAAGTCATACTCATATCTGACTATTTAACCGCTAAATTAATTGATTTGAACCCAAACTCAATGTCCTAATTGGTATGCTCAAAATAATGATTAGGTCCCTGAAATCAATGATTCGTACCCTCTAATAGCCATTTTGAACCCTTAGTTCATTTATTCCTACCCTCTAATTACTGATTACAGCCTTCATTTGTTTGTGTGATTTTCAGGCTACGAATTAGAACGAGATTAAATTAAAATGAGGGTTCACAAAAACGGAGGGTCCACAATTAGCGATACGACCATACAAACGATGAAATTAGGCATCCAAAATAGATGTTTGAGGTTCGAAATTAGAGGGAGTTCAATTACACATTGATTTACAGTATCTCTCAATGTGTTTTTCTTAGTGTGTCTGTATCTTCTCCCTGGTGCAGAGCAAAAGAGTCAGAGCCTTTCAAAAAGCATTACGGGAAACAACGGCAGCCATTTTCCCCAGCGCACCAATCGCAATCCCACGGCAGTGGGAAGCCTTTTACAGGTTTACACTTTAAACGATAAACAGTGTGCATTCACTTCCTGTGTGCATGAGTATCCCTTCACTGTATGCATTTTTTGTCACCCAAGATTCCCAAAGCAGAGTGAGCTGTCAACGTATACGGTTTTGAGAATATTTGACAAGCCCTCAAATGATTTTTTTTTTAAAGTACGGCCAATTGAAAGAGAAAGTGATGGAAAGAAAGCAGTTACTCCATCTGCCGGTAAGAGCTGCCGCATCGGGCCTAAAAATACATGTAATTAGCATTCTAGACAAACAAATTAAAAAAAAGAACCTTAACTACCGTCTGTAATTGTGCCTTCAAGCTTGAAAAGAGCATTTCTGTGGCATCATTCAAAGATAATCATCCTGAGGTGGTAAAGGTAATGATACATTCACAGTGTACACACGGCTTTCATGGGAAGAGGGAGAAAGGGAAAGAGAGGGAGGGAGGGGCGAGCCCTTGCTGACGCACGCTCTGCACTGTGTGAGGGTCCTGTGGGTTTGGGCCGTTGTCCAGGCTCCGGAGAGGTGCATCATGGGCGAAAGGATTGATCCCGGGAGGCCACACTGCCGGTTCCACACACTTGTCAGTTTGACGTGAACACCACATGTCACCCAGCCTATCTGGCCCTATCCACAGAAGCTGGCACTTGGGGAGGGGGGGTCTGTCCACTACAGAAACACAGCCGAACAGGCGGCGGAAGAGGGACGTTTCCCCTCTGAGAGCGAGTAATTCAAGCGAAGGCGACAGATTTTAGCAGCCTGCTATTGCACGCTTCAGGGCACACACTTGACTTTCAACTCCAAAAGAAGCCAGGCACTGCCACCGTCCCCATCGCTGAGGATTAAGATTAAGTGCGAGGCAAGAGCAGGACTGCACTGCGCCATCCGAGACCCAGCTGCACATGCAACATACTGCAGCAGAAGACCTGTTCCCACAATGCAATGGGCAATGAGCTGGGTGGGCAATGTTCCCTTGATTTCGTGGGCCTCCAAGAATGTGAAGTACCCATGATGCATTGGGGCCATGAAGCGGGTGACACACCCACAATGCAATGAGATACCGAGCAGGTGAGGTACCCATAATGCAGTGGGAGCTACAAAGTGGACGACTTATGTATAAAGCAGTCATAAAGCGAGGGTATTGGTTCCCCATAATTTACTGGAAGATCAAGGGTTTCCCTAACAATCTGAAACACAATATGAGCCACAGTTTCTTTGCCTGTGACAAAAGAAAAACATAGGGTATGATTTTAATCAATTCCCAAGGAAGTACAGAACTCTCCTTCGCCCTTCAAAGAGTCAAATGCATTTGCATTGCCCTGCCATTCCTGAAAAGGCAATTTCAGGGGACCGTGGAAGTGTGTAGGCTAAAGCAGGCTTTTCTGATTATGATTAGATATGAGATTACCATTTATTTTCTAATTTTCCTTCAGGAGCAAGAGCGCAGGACCTCACGTGTACACAGAATCAGAGCAGGATGGAACTGGCTCCAGAGGGATGACAGGGGGTTTATTTCTACTTAATAACCCTGTTTACGTTAGTCTGGAGAGCAAAGGAGGGGACTCAGAGAATGAGGGCAAAGACGTGCTGGATTCATGCCCTTGCTCAGATTGAACTAAAGCAGTCTGTTTAATCTGGCAACATTTTTTTCTAACTATATAGGTTACTGCCAAAATAAAGGAAATATCAACATAAAATATAGTGTCTTAACTTTGGGTTGAGATCCGGTGACTGAGACGGCCATGGTTCAAGGTTTCCATAATTTTCATGCTCATCAAACCATTCAGTGACCACTCGTGCCCTGTGGATGGGGGCATTGTCATCCTGGAGGAGAATACTCCCATCAGGATAGAAATGCTTCATCATAGGATGAAGGTGATCACTCAGAATGGCTTTTTATTTATTGGCATTCACCTTTCCCGCTAAGGGGTTGAGTGGACTTAAACCATGGCAGGAAAATGCACCCCACACCATAACAGAGCCATCAGAACCCATCATTTACTCAAGAGTTTCTATTAATTTGGCAGTTCCAACTCAATATTCCAAAATACATTGTACCCCAATACAGCCCTTTTGCAAAACTCCAAAATAGTGAAACGCATAAACAATTTTTTACAATTCTTGCCAACTGACCATATTTCAGGCTTCTGTCCTAGGCTAGTGGCGTTGTGGTTTGTGTTTTGTCGTATGGGGAGAGAGGGCTGACCTAGGCGGCCGTTGGGGAGGTCAAAGAAGCAGGACCCCTGACTAAGCACACTCGGCCACAGTTGTCCACGCGGAGCTCACTCGCGTTTCTCACCTCGGTGTAGCGAGAATAGCTTTTAATTGCTTTACAATGGGAATGGCACCTCTCTGTCCGTTGCCCTCAATTTCCGTCGGCCGCCCGCCAGACCAGGAGCCGGAATTGCTTTCTGGAGAGAGCGCTCCCCGGTATCGCTGGCCTTTCCCAGAGTTTAATGAGAGCTGAGGACCAGGGAGAGGAGCCGTCCGTCCCTCTGGCCTGAGCGCGGAGAGACGCTCTTAGTTTCGCAGGTAATTGCCATGATCTGAAGCAACTCTCCCTGGCGGCTGGAATGGAAGGAACTCTTATTTTTGTTTAGAAAAAACGGAAGAAAAAGAGAGCAGGAGAGAGAGAATGGTTTTATTGTCCCTAATCGGACAAGAAAGAGGGATGCTCTGGGAAAAACACGTGAAAAACCCGAGGTTCACCCACGTCACCCCTCTACTCTCCTCTCTGCACTGGCTCCCCATCGCAGCACGCATCAGATTCAAATCACTGGTGCTTGCTTTTCAAGCGGCCAGAGGTACTGCTCCCCCTTACCTCCAGTCACTCATCACTCCCTACACCCCTCCCAGACCCCTCCGCTCCGCCTCCTCTGGTAAACTGACTGTCCCTTCCCTCCGGGCGCCTGGCAGCCGCTCCTCGCGGTCTCGCCTCTTCTCTGTCCTGATCCCTCGCTGGTGGAACGACCTTCCGCAATCGGTCAGGACCGCGGACTCACTTGCGATCTTCCGCAAGAGACTCAAAACCCACCTCTTCAGACTCCACTACCACTGAACTCTGTCCATCTAGCTAAATTGTCTTCACCACTGTTTACTTGTTCAACACTATACTCCCCCCCAAAAAATTCACTAACTTTTTCCTTCCAGGTGTTACAGGTATGGTACGCAGATGCCTGCAATGATGTCTATTGCTGTATTCCTGCACTGATCTTGTGCGCTAACTATGATTGTTCCTACCATGTATTAATGCACATCTTGTAAGTCGCTCTGGATAAGAGCGTCTGCTAAATACTTAAAATGTAAAATTTAAAAATTTAAAACAGCGGTGTTTCGCTGTTTGCTTTGTCTCTTAAGCGCAGTCGAACTTATCGAGGGAAGAAAAAAGAAAAAACAGGCCGCAAAGAGCAAAGTCTTCCGCCTCCTCCTTGCGGGCCGAGGGTTTTAACGAGAAAGTGGATGTAAGGAGCACAACCTCCCTGTCGGCTTTTTCACAATCACCCTGTTTTGTCACTGGGTGTGCGCTGCGCGATGGTTCGGCTCTGTGACCGTGGGTGGTTCAGTGGGTTTCATTCTGTGGGCTGGGACCACGGCCAAACAGCTTGTTTTATTGGCTGTAATAGTTTCCTCCTGGCAGGATGCAGGCGGGGGCGGGGTGGGGGGGGGGGGGTATTAAGGAAGAAAAACGACATGCACTACATCAGACAGAAAAAAAACAGCCCATCGCTCACAGCTCAAGGCACCCCCACCCCCGCATGTGTGTAAATCAGGAGGCACGGGCAGCCAGCAACAGATGTGTCAAGTAATTCAGCCTTGCGTTGTTCCCTGGGATTCAATCCGGCGTCAGTCACCGCGCTCCTTCCCGCTAACGCACCCCGACACTTTAAAAAGGTCCGCCCGACTCCATCCGCCCTCGGGAAAAATCAATCGCCAAAAATTGCTCTCTTCTCAGGACCGTTACCGGTCCTCTACCTCGGCTTATTAGCACAACAAAAATTAAACACCTTGTTGCACAGCACTACCATCCCCCCCCACCCCTGGATGGGACCGGAATGAAATATACATTGAGAGCAGTGGATGAAAGAAGGCAAGCTCAGCTGTTACCCGTTTCCAAATGCGATACGGAGAATCATGGAAATGTAGCGAGAGCTGAGGATTGCCAATGGAGCATCCTGTGGCGTTACAGCGAATGCTGAAGGAGCTCCTCCAAGTACTCGCACAAAGTGCAACTAGATATTCTGCATCTTATTCCAATTAAATATTCCTAGTGTGTGTGAGTATGTGAGTTGGAGTGAGTGTGTGTGTTTGTGTGTGCATGCGTGTGTTCATTCATGCGTGCCTCCACATGTGTGTGTCTATGTGTGTGTGTGTGTGTGTGTGCATGTGTGTGAGCGTATGTGTATGAGTGTGTGTGTGTGTGTGTGTGTGTGTGTGCATGCATTAGTTTGTGCGTGCATGCGTGCCTCCCTTTGTGTCTATGAGTGTGTGTTTGTGTGTGTGTGCTCTGTGTGTGTGCATGTGTGTGAGCGTATGTCTATGAGTGTGTGTGTGTGTGTGCCTGTGCATGTGTGTTTGTGCATGGGTGAGGGTGTGCGTGCATGTGTGCGTGTGTATGCATGCACATGAGTGTGTCTGTGCGTGAGCGTGTGCGTGGGTGCATGCGTATATGTGTGTGTGTGTGTGTGTGTGGGGGAGGTATATCTGCTCCTGTATATCTGGGGAGGTATCAGTATTAACATGACTGAAGAGATGTTGTTCCATTGAGATGAAACAGCCGCTGAGATCAACAGCTCTTTTCTCGGCCTCGCCAGTGGAAAATTGGATCAATTTTCAGGCCCTAACCAGGCACTTTTGTGCAGGTTCGGTGAGACCTCAGAAAAAAAACACACGAGGTTTGAGCTTTACTACAAGGCATTTTTTGCCTCAGCGTGTCTTAAACACTTGCCTCCTTGTGCTGTCAAATATCTACGCTCAATCTTTAAAAAATAAATACGGGGCTGATATTTCAGTCAATGCATACAAGCGCAGCAAGAATTTCTCCTGGAAACACAAATGCATAATGGAATTTAAGTCTTAAACGCTTTAGTGTTAGCGGATATTAATAGTTCATCCATAAAAGTGCACTGCGGCAGCGGCAGAATATTGGAAGGTTGTATATTGTGATTATAATAAGCAGAAAAGCAGTGGGTCTCAAGCTTTTATTATTATGAAGCCGATCATTCCAGACAGCTTTTTCCATATTTTAATTTACGTGCGGTGTGCGCATTATCGGAATCCATACTTTAGCGATTTATGAACTTATGACTGTGAATGGCATGGAGAATAACACAGCACTGGGGAAACTCTGCTCACAGGAGGGAGGGAAGCAAAAGAGCAAAAGCCCCTTCCCTAGCACGTCAGGCTACGAGGGGGATTGCAGCTTGCCTTGTGTTATCTTGGTATCTCCTGGAGGTTTATGCAGCCTTAACCTGGAATCTCCCACAGGTTTGCTTTGTTTCCCCATCACACACACACACACACACACACACACACACACACGCACAATATTTACAGAGTGACCTTAAAGGGGAGGACCCTTAAACGGCCTTGACAATCCCACCAAGAACACGCAATACCTATCTCCTCCACCGGGGGTCTCCTTTCTTGATTCCTTGCCATGGAGGATGTCCTTAACTGTACTGTACTGTACACGGCACAATATAGGGGAAAATGTGATATCCAAAACACAAAGAAAAGATATATACAGTCAATATGCAAAAATACATTTTCCAATATATTTGATGGACATTTCTTATTCAATTGTATGCATATATTGTACAATGTGACATAAAGTCATCTATTCACGGTGTGAGACATATTTAACATAGAAAACACATCCGATTTGAATTCTGGATTTCATAGTTAATCAGACGAACGAAGAGGAAAGAGTGCTTGCATTGATGGTCACATGATGTGATTATTTCACCGTGATATCGGAAAAGGGAGAAGCGAGTTGGTTCATTTTTTTTGTTGTGTGCAAACAGAGAGAAAGGGAGAGAGAGAGCGAGAGACTGGTAAAGATAGAAAAATGAGGGAATTCATTAGCTCGTCTTTCGGCAGATGAAGCCCAAATCCCTGAAGGGGGCTTTCAGCTCTTCACAGATCCATGACTTTGACAATAAAGGACTGAAGTCAAACCACAGAAAATTTTTTCTTTTTTTTTTTGCACAGTGTTGCAAATATCCAGTTTTTGGCTTTCATGGGGTGGGGGTATGGGGGTGAGGGGTATCAGTGGTACTCTGAGAAGAGAAAACTGTGCTAGGGTTGTGTCAATCTGCTGGTTCCTGTCACACACTGGCCCAGATTCTTCCACAACGTGTTAAAAAATAACTGATTGTCAGATCTACTTCTTCATATCTGAAAAAAAATCATACCTGTTCTTTCTTACATCCGTGACAGTAAAACCTAAACACACATACGCACGCACACACAGTCACGCAAACAAACAAACAAACATACCAGAAAGCACAAGCACAGAAGCCAAACTTCAACGGTGCGAGAAGTAGAAATAACATCAAAGGAACATTAAACAGGAAAGGGTCATTAGACTGAAAAGAAAAAGATCCAAACCGAGAGGCGTACCCTTGACCAGGACCAAGGCGTAAGCCCAGTACTCCACTATGCGGCTGGATGCCTGATAAACAGTCCTCACAGAGCATGGGGCTCGCCCCCACGCGCTCACATAAACGGCCATGCCGGGCTTCGCTAACGGCCCGGGCCCATGCACCCCCGAAGGGGAGGCCCTTTTTCATGTTTCGCTCATTAAAAGGAGACCACATTTCAACAATGCGCGAGGGCTGGCACCAGGTCCGGTCAGGCGAGATCGCCGTCGTCAAGCTCGGGGCCAAACGAGGAACACGTGGGAGCTTCAATCATTCTCCGCCCTCCAGCTACGCGCTTCGAGATCGATAAATCACTCGATGCACCCACCCCCCACCCCACCCCAGGGCGTAAGGCTAATTCAAGAAACATGCGCTGCCGTCGGTAGCCATCTAAGACCATTGTGCACGCACGCAAGGGCGAAAAGTCACCTGCACTGCACTGCTGTCCGTGCCAAAGCTTTGATAAGCAGAAAAGAACAACAAGAACAGCAACAACATTACTAAGTTTGTTAAAAAATACCCAACAAACCCTTTGAAAAAAGGTTTGGGCGTAATTAGGCCACCGCCCTGAGGTTCAATAGCAGGGGCCAAACCTCGGTAAGCGCTCGCGTGATTGTCTCCCGATTGTGTCCTCCGGAACGCATCCCTTGCCACGGAAGCGGCGCCTCGCCAGGCGTTTGCGGTTTCCGTTGAAAGGGGCGCGACCCTCTCAGAGATGCCAGACTCCTGTTTGTTTTCCCGTCAACGAGAGCACGCTAGGCAGGCCGCGACGAGATGGGACTCATTTCAAAAAAAGGAATGTTTGAACCGTCGGGGCACAGCACAAAGTCGGGCTTATCCCCATTCACTGCACTGTGTGTGCAGTCTGCAGACACAAAGGATGTTAAGAGCTGCTCCGCACAGGGGGAGAGGCGAAAACCTCCAGGCAACAAAGGCGGCTATTCAGGAGATCAAAAACACAGGTATTCCAAGTAAACGCGGCGAGTTCTGTGAAAACGGCAACACGGTTGCCGGTTTTCCTTTCACCCCCGTTCCCATGGTGAACGGGCAGCGTGAGAATATTGGCCGAGCTCCGCTCCACATCGGCAGCAGCCATGCTGATTATATTTTTCTGGCCCGGCGATAGGAACAGCTTGAAAATGAATCCGTAATGAAATCAAAGTCAGGTTTCTAATGACTTTTCTGTAAATCCATTTTCTCTGACTCATCCTGGGTGGACTTATTCTCTCTCATGTGGACACCAAAGCAGCTCCAAATTTGAGGTGACACATTGTGCAGCTGCTCCCCACCCTGCCTGCTCACATGCACACACACACACAAACACACAAAAGTATATACACACACACACACACACACAATAAACACACACACATGTACACACACATGCATACGCACACATATGCACACGCACGCACAGAATTATACACACACACACACACACACACACACACACACACACACATACACACACACACACACACAAACGCATAAACATACATACACATGTACACACACATGCATACACACACATACATACACACACACACATGCATACACACACATACACATACACATACACACACACGCACACACACCTCAGGCCCGAGGCACAGTCAAGCGGAGTTGAACAAATCTGCGAAGACAAAAGTGCGAAAGGGAGATGACAACAGCCTGGCAGTGTGCCACTCAGAGGCCATATACTCATTAATGGCTCACCTCAGGCATTGATTAAACTGACGGAGCGCTTTCGCAGGCTGACGAAGCAGCCACTTTAAGATGGGGACAGAGGGGACAGCGGAGGAGGGGGGACGAGGCTCCCTTCAGGGGCGACGGCTTGCGCTCTACACTTCCGTCCACCCCCATCCATCCATTCGTCCATCCATCAACGGCCCTGCACAAATACTTTTGGAAAGTAAATTAGCGCTAATTGGATCACCCAGCACACTGCCGCTGTCCCCCGGGGCCCCCGGCTGTTGAGAGGTGACCGGATTAATTCCACTTTGTAACGGTTAATATCAGAGCACGTCGGTTTATCCCCGGCAATCTGCGTTCCGTTTGTTCGAGGGGTGAGCGGGTTGCCGAGGGAACGGACGGTCAGAGCGCTCCAGAGAAGGCATGTGTTTACAACCCCCTGATGCAAACAGACACACACACACACACACAGCAGCAGCGGAAACAGCCAGATTAACCTAGGGGCGCCCACCCCCTGCAGCTCCCTCGCCATGCAACATGAACCCCTGGCTCACCAACTGGAAACCATCAGCCAATTGGGGAGAATTATGAGATTAACATAATTAAGGCATTCGCTTACAGAAAGAAGTTAGTCATTTGCAGGCACAAATTGGCACAGAGTTACGTAGCATTCTCCTGTTATTATAGATTAAGTACCAGATGATTTCCTTGCACCGGTGTCATGGCTTTTGTTTTGTTTTTTGATTCTGTGGTTATTTTAGAATATTATGAAAAGATGGGAAGAAGATTTTTGATGCATATTCCTTTTTGTTTTATAAAACATCTCACTTGGCCCATCAAAAACAGAACTCAGCTATTTTTTTCCCTCATGGCCTGACAGAATTATAACATGAAAGTATTTATTTGTATCTTTTTAAGGGGTTATGCGCCAACAGAACAGGATTCTTCAGATGGCTGGCACACTGCCGACCCTTAAATTACAAAACTGCTCTTCCACAAATTATTTCATATTATGCCTGCTAATGTGCTGATGTCAACAGCTAGGCTGGAAGAGGCTAGAGGCACCTTCCCCCATTAGATAGATGGTGCTTGTGTGTGTGTGTGTGTGTGTATGTGTGTATATCTATGTGTGTGTGTGTGTGTATGCGTGCGTGTGCGTGTATGTCTGTGTGTGCGTGCATGTGTGTGTATGTGTGTGTGTGTGTGTGTGTGTGTGTGTGTATGCGTGCGTGTGTGTATGTCTGTGTGTGCATGCATGTGTGTGTACGTGTGTGTGTGCGTGTGTGTGTGTATGTGTGCATATTGTTAGGTTCACAAATTCAGAATACCCTAAAAGAGAATACTTGCACCAAATGAGAGACAGAACATAGGAAGAAAATCTAACAGTTTATTCAACCCAATGCATTCGGGGTTCAATGTCTCCCTGCAGAAGCTTAAACATCTTTAAACAAGTATGTGTGTGTGTGTGTGTGTGTGTGCATATGTGTGTGTGTGTTGCAGGAATTTCAAGTCCTGCTACACTGAAGATTCAAGTCTTTTCCCCATGTGAGAGAGCGCCATCATTCACACAACAAAAAACTGCACCAACACTGCACAAATATCCCTCAAGTTCTCCGATCTTATTCTGTTTGATATACAACACTGCACTGGACTCGGCCACGTCAGGTTGTATTTCTGTCAACACAGTTCCTTCAACCAAGAAGTGCATTTCCTCAAGAACGAACGGTCGAATGAATGACTGAACAACTGAAATTCTGACTGACAGCAGACGCTCCTCCAAAGTCGCAGATAGACAGTGAAGTCGGCCGATGTTCACAAACTTCAGCGAGTGCAAACCTTTTTTTTGTCTTTACTTCCCCTTGCCTGCGATTGTTCACTCACTGGTTAACAGCTCGCAACATCTGAAGCTAACAAAGCTTGTTTTGAATGCATGTGTAGTTAAAAGCCAATCAGACACAGAAGAAAATCCCTTGTCTGAATTACTTTTTTTTGCCTCTGTTCTGACGACCGAAAACTTTTGCACTGTCACAAAATGTCATTTTTTAAAATCATCAATCAGTGAATTCTATGTCAAAACAAAAGCATGTAGTGTAGCAGACAGGCAAACATTCACAAAAAAGTTTAACTATAAGGCATTCTGGAGGGGAAAAAAGTGCTTTTCAAAAGCTTCTCTGACACCTGCTGTGTACAATTCTGGCTCCAGCTGCTAACGGCAGCTTATGATGCATATTAATTACTGGTAGAAGGCAAAATGAAAATACCATTACTGTGAGAGTAACAAAGACGTCTTTCTTCTCAAATACCTCATTTTCATTTTTCCTTCAAACGCAGACATTTTTAAATCGAAACCCTCCAATCTTCCCCCTCCATCCAATTTGCCGTGGGGGGAGTTCGGGCGTTTAGCCTTTTCGGTTTGCTTTTCTTTTCTTTTGCATGGTTTTTCTTTTTTCTTTCTCTCCCTTTTGACTTTATGAAAGGAGAAAGCGATTGATATTTCCCGAGGAGTTGCTGGTGTTTTAGCAGCGGGAGCTGGATGAAAGGGACGGCGAGGGCTGCGAGCACGCGAGGCGGGGACGCACTCCGTGTCGCGCGCGGCGTCCGATGCGCGGCCGCGGTCTCCGTGGCTACTGCCCCGCTCGCCGCGGAGACTCTGATAGAGCCGCTAATTAAAAACTTCACGCGGTGCGGACGGCGGGTCTCCGTATCCAGACCAGACCGGGCCCGCGCGTCGCCACAAAGCCCACACGCCGGGCGAAACTCCCCGTCACTCTGACAACGCGGATCGCTCTGGCAGGCACTTGAGCGGCCCGGCGGGTCTGAGTGCTGACCGCTCCAAGGGCTGGGCTTCCACACCACAAACAGGCAGGCCTCAGGGTGACACGATCCAGTCACAGGCCAGGTGTCACCTAACCCTAACCCTAACCTTAACATAAGAGCAGTGGTGTGTGTGTGTGCACGTCTGTAATGGGAAGGTCACCTCACACCCTGAGTTTGGTCAAGACCTTGATTACCCAAGACCCCCTCCACACACACACACACACACACACACACACACACACACACACACACACACAGACACACACACACACACACACACACATAATGGACCTGGGACACTTTCACTTGGCGAGGTAATCCTGTCAGAGGTTGTGCCGTGAGAATGGGGAGGTCACGGGTTTCGATCGCTGCTCGGATGGGGACCGCGCTGGCTACATCGATGCCATGTGACTCACACACTTGTGGCCAGTCAGCTGAGGTCAGTGGGGGCGTTCGCAGGGGGAGGACGTGGCAGCGCACACTCGGTGTGGACGTGGATGGTGACGTCACTCCCTGGGGTCCATATGGTCCCTGCGCAAGTCACCTTATATAAGGTCCCCGTGTAAGGTACAGGTAACTGCCAAAATAAAGGCAACACTTGAGTAAATGAGAGAGCCCATAAACGGGTGCAGGACCACCAGTGTCCAGGAGGGGTGCCACGGAGAGTATACTGTCAGAGAGCATCGTATACAGAAGGGCATCTAAAACAAAAAAAGCAATAATATGAATACCTCTATGACGGCCTTCATTCGACAGGCAATGGCATCAGTGGCTGTGCATGTGATATCTATGCACTGATGTTTTTATCTATGGAAATCGAGCCTGGGCTTCAAAGTCAATTCCACCAGGAATCGGGTTTCTGGCACGCTTCCCTTGATCGGCTCTGGGAGCGTATGTTTGTAAGGTGACGGATCGTGTTCGGTCTCTCAATTTACCCGTGGTAAAACCAGTGGCTCGGCCTCCCCCTCTGGAACGGTGCTGCGAATACCCACGGCCAAAAGCGGACTGCCATCTCGATATTAATAGGACAGCCAGCGCCTGCGTGTGAAACCAAGTCTCCGTACCCTAGTGCTTTACGGGCCGAATGGAGGAGCGGGAGGGGGCTCAGGCCAGCGATGCGTTTCAGGAAATCAGATCATGCCCCTGGGAGGCCCACGTTATGTACCAAGAGTGGCGCTAAATGACAACAGCGCCTGAACGTGCGGCACGCCCACGGAAAGCGGCGCGAACGCAGGCCTGTTGGGTACGCAGCGCAGCCTGCGTGCGACTCCCACTGGGACACCGCGTTCTTTGTTTGTTTCTTTTTATTCAGTAATACGCCATGTTTAATAAAGCAGCCTGTTAACAAAAACGTATATATAGGTCAAATATAGGACGCCCCTGCAGATACAAAACTTCAGTCCAGCCCCCGCCCTGCCATTACACACCATAAATAACCCCCCGCCCCCTCCTGGTCCACTGTCATACCAATCAATCAACCAATTAAATGTATGTAGGCAAAATACCAGAATTCATACGAGTGAAAAACAAAGTGCTTAACATAACAAAAGGATTCAAACAAATAAATAAATAAAATAATAAAAATGGGGAAACAAATTATGAGAGAGACTAATGCAATTATCAAAATAATAGGAGGTAAAATTCAATAAAATCTCATTTGTATTTTATTTCATTTATTTCCAAGGGGTCGGGACACTGAGTTCCACTCCCCGTGTCCCGATCCCTTGTTTCATCTCCAGTCCCGGCATCATTTACACAAATACCCACGGCCCTACAGCTGCCTTATGGGTGAACTCCAACTTAAACACATTAGTATAACCCAAAAGAAAATACTGCAAAATCTTTCCTTTTGCTTACACCATTTTTTTTTCCTTTTTAGATGAGGACATTCCCGTGGTCGTAAAGTCAAAACAAAATAGATAAAGCTCTTACTGGGACTTTTAAATGACCGTCCATGAAAGATTAATGAGACACGTAACAGCTTTATGGCCATGCCTCTTGGTTTAAAAGGAAATAACCACGGAAAGCTCTGATACATGTTTTGAAATTGCGGCCTCGTGAGCGCAAGGTGGGAGAGCTCGGCGGCCGTGTGGGGGCAACAGCGTGCTTTCACACCCGGTGGACCGATTTCCGTCCACTGCCATGGGCGCTGCGACCACCCAACGTTCCCACAACGTTCCCGTGATCTCCGGCATTCCAGAAAGCAGCGGTGGGAGAATGAGATACTGTGACATCACAAATGTCAAGTGGAGCTACAATATCCTACCAGTGACTCACCGATTTGAACCAATAATTGTTGTGTGTTGTGAAGAGCGAGACCTTTCGATTGGTTCAAATGAGTCAGTGATTGACAGCTAATTACAGCTCTGCCAATTTTTGATGTCACGGCACCTTGTTCTCCCGTTGCCAACAGAAATGTCAATGGTGACAATGATAGAAGCGCTGGGTCTACCACATTATTTTTGGATGATTTTTCCAGGTCAGGTAGTAGAGGCAGAAACGCTTGGGGTATTCAAGTCAAGGCTTGATGCAGCACTGGATATTCTTTGGACTCTTATATTCTAAGAGTACAAAGAATATCCAGCACTTGACCAGGAAAGTACTTTGACTAGGAAACGACGAGCCTAAATGGACCGAACAGCCTGTTCTCGTCATTATGTGCTCATATGTTCTTGTGATAATGTTACGCGTTGTGCTCTATCCCGTGGGCTGCGGTGGAAATGGAAAATGGAGCCGGGCTCCCGCCGAGTGCTAAGCACGCCACACCTGTTTGGTTTTAAACGCAGCGACATGCCACACTCGCCAGGGTGCCGGCACTTCAGAGAGGTGCCCCTGGCTGGATCTAGCCCATACATTTTTGATGGTGGAAAAGTAGCCCCATTCTTAGCAGACGAGGGTCATTACCCGGTTTTCTCCTTCTACGGAGCAGAAGGGACACAAACACACACAAGCCTGTCGCTTTGTGAGGCATTTGTTTATCTTTTAAAAATCAGAAAAGTAGGCCGGTACCAACGGAAAGATCCGTGGATCCGATGTGAACCGCTCTCTGTGCATGCTCGCGATTCAGAAGCAGATCTTGACCGTGCCAGTGCCGGCTGTAGCTGGCAGCCCCACAGGGTGGTGCTTAATTGGCTACAGCGTCGCCCAGGGAGGGAGGGTGTCCTCAGCAGGCTCCTCCCCGCCTCGTCGCACAAGACCAACTCCTCTAGCCAATCAGGCGCTCTGGTCTGTGTTAATAATCCAGTCCCGCAGCTGCAGTGACGGCGCAGTCCAGCAGGGGGCCTAAGAGTGAGAGGAAGCACGTTCCAGGGAGCGTGGGGGTTTGTGCTCTCCAGGACTTGACGGAGGATAAAAAGGGAAAAATATGGGAGAACCGAGGTTATAAATAGCACACAGTCTATTGGCTTTGACACCTCCCCCCACCAAAAAAAAAAAAAAAAAAGAAAATAATAATAACCCTGACCCCCTGATCATACCTCAGAAACCCAGTCCGTTCTCAAGCTCAGACGGCCTATGTGTGCCTGGAGATGTGCCCCAGGCCAAATAGCAGGCCCAGCCCGTTGGCAAGACCCAGGGTCACCAGCACAAGTGAACTCAGACAGGCGCACCCAGCTCTTCGCTGTGGATTTTCATATTCACAACCAAAGGAACCATGTCTCCCGCCACGTCTCTGAACCGACATTCAACCAGAACTGGATGATCACGATTCGTTCCATTTCCAAGGTCAACGCGTCCTCTATCAGTGTGACTTCGGCCTCCTTCTGTACCGCACAGCCACTTCAAGGTGGATGCAACCTGGCTAAGGTTTGGCTGCGTTAACAAATGACAGTGAGATTAGGCTAATTTAAATGTCCACACAGCCAAACAGTAAAAAACAACACAAAGACAGACCAGGAGGGGTTCGTGCCTGCCTGATAAATATGTGTTTACCAAGGATTTCAGAGAGACGCAAGAATTATGAACGCGAAAAAATATTAAATTCTAATTAAAAAAGTAACCTCTCGGTTTCTCTCGCCGGTTTATAAATAAACGACGCTAATCTGTAATTATACGTGGCGGCGACGATAGGCATCAGCCATTTCGTCAAAATCCGTTGCCGGGACGTGAAGATGATACAGTGCCATGGGGGCCTGCCTGGCGCTTCAATGTCAAGTTAAATAGATCACGGTCAGAGAGACATCAGGCCGGAGAGAGACGGCCATTTGTTCCCCGCGCAGTGTTTTAACCCCGCGGACGGGACGTGATTCATCGACTTCCGCACATGAACCTGATCCGTACAAGAATGGATGGCTGTGGGGGGGTGGCGACAGGATTTTTATCTGTCTCTGACACAACGTCTGTCCTGGCTCTCAAATGGCTCTCGACATTCAAAATGTTGTGGGCGATTTAGGCACCAGGATCCCACAACACAACACAACACAACATCAACATCCATCAACATCCACACAACACTGCCCTGACATTGTAGCGTTGCTACAATGGCACAGGGACCTCACGAGCAACAAGGCGCTCGCCTTGGGTGCAGCGGTTATTTGATATGACCACAGCGGTCATAGGAGATCCCCGGTCCCATTCCGCCCCAACAGGTCATTCCTCTCAACTGGTGACAGCCGCAGTAATTACGGAGAGGGGCATTCACTTTTTGTATCATTCCCGCTGCTTTAAAATCAATAGTTAATTACCTGAAAACGCTCTCTTTCCACCCAGGCTCTGCAGACCGCTGGGCTGTGGACTCCCAGCGCACGGGCCACGAGCAAGCGCCGCGTCATTACCGCCGAAACGCTCACTGCACCGCCGACGCCTTCACATTCCTGCGCTTTTTTTCTCCTTCTGTCTCTTACTTAATTGTTTTAACCTTTCGTTTCTTGTTCAGCTTCAAGCCAATTCTCTTCTGCCTTTAAAGAGCAATTTAATCAATGGGGGTGCGGAGCAAACTTCACCAGAACGAAACCCCCCAAAAAATCTGTACGCACAGGATAAACTCCAAATGTGACCGATTTTAAAAAAAGCCCCAAATGTAGGTCAACAATAGGCTTCCGTGGGCTTTCCTCGTCCAAAACGCATGTGACCTCGTGCGAGACGGTAAAAGAGCAAATTGAAAAGGACGAATCAATAACTAGTCTTAACACCTGGAACGTCACCCCACAGCACGAGCCAAACTCGGGGCCAGAGTGGAACCCTGGCCCAAGGGCCTCAAGGGCCAACTCAGGGGCCCGCTCACAGTCAGGCTCGCTCTCCTCCAGCTACAAGAGAAGTCCCCCCGGCCCAAAGCGACCGGAGACGCCCCTCTCTCTCTCACGCGCCGAGCACATCCCCCACAGAGCCCCTCCCGACACCCCGCCAACGCCCCATCAATCACCTCATCACCCTGCCTCCAGCCCGGGCCACGTCCCTCTCAGGACCGGTGATTCATCTCCGCCCGCCCGCCTGCCCGCCCGCCCGCCCGGAGTCACGGTGGATCGTCCACACCGTCCACTCCACTCAAATAATGTGAAATTGCACATTATACATCATGTCGTACATTACATATATTATGGCAGATTTGGACGAAATAATAATAAATGAAGGTCTTTGTTCCTGCTGACTCCCGCAAGTCCGACCGATTTATTTTCTCTCCCTCCCTCTCTCTCTCTGCCCCTGCTTCCCCCGTGTAAATACCGAAAATGGATTCATATTTCAAGAAAAAAACGTAATAACTTCACGACTGCATTCTATTAAAAACAAACCCCCAACAAAAACATGCAATTACTCCTCTACTGTGGGGCTTAAGAGGGAAGAGGAGATGATGGCTGGTGCCGCTACCACGGTTTGTGGCCGCTTCAAAACATTTTAATTACAACGGGCAGTAAGGGCTGGGCCCCGGGTCCGTGCAGGTGACACGGGGAACAATGAGGCCTTGTGGGACCCAGGGGCCCCTGGCTTCCCATCCTGAGGCATTTCATTAGCCAGAGAGTGGTAAGGTTATCCGTCGTGGGAGCGGGTTATTACAGCCCTGCTATTGGCCCGATAATCAATGCGTTCCGCAATGTCCCTCCTCCGAGGATATCGAACAGGATTGTGTTTCCTGCTGAGGCTGCTTTATTCGCCCTAACCCCCACGGCCCGCAGGAGGGACGAAACAGACCGTAAGTCTAAAACAGTACAAATAAAAAGAAGGGGGTATGTAGGGGGAAGAGGGGGTTGGATCACTCTCGGCGGGTCGGGAGAGATTGCGGGTTCAAAGCCACAAAGCGTGGGGGATTCATTGAGAAACATGTTGGACTCATTGCGGCGCTTCGGGGTGCGGTCACCAGTTAGGCCGCTTGCGAGCACATGTGAGGAGGCACACCGGGAACCATCAGCTCAAAAGCCATAGGAATTTTTCAGTCATTCTTTTTCTTTTCTTTTTCCATCCCGTTAAGTGTGAGGGCAGAAGCAAAGCGGGGACACGGAGAAAGAGGTGCATGCTGGGAGTTGGGCTGCAGCCGCGGAAGGGTCGGCGGAGGTGCTTTGCGACGGGCTGTGTGGATCTTCACACCTAATGAACTCACGCCGTAGACAAGCAACGGAGAGCAGCTCAATCGATTCGAGTCCCTCTCCCCTAACAAGCGCTCTGCACTGGCGTGACCTGAGAGCAGCGAGGGCTCTGGATGTCCCAGCTGGGAGCCCCGCACAGAGCTGCCCCGCCCGCACCGGCCCCGCGTACAATATACCTGCCGTCCCATCAGGGGCACGAGATCAGGTCCACAACTCAGAGTGCACAAATCCACATCTGTGCCTCACGCTCTCACTCCCTCATTCTCTCCCTCTCTCTCACACACTCGCACACACACACACACACACACACACACACACACACACACACACACACACACACAGAAACACACATGCACTCACGCACATACAAACACATGCAGACTCACACATACACACACCCACAGACGCACACACACACACACATACGCACAAACACACACACATACAGATGTGCCCACACATAACCACACACACACACATACAACATGCACACACATACACGCACACACACACACAGATGACATGCACACACATAGCACACACACACCCAGACGCGCACACACCACACACACATACCCACACATGCACACACACACACAAACACACATACACACAGACTCACTCACCTACACACACATGCACACACATACACGCACACACACACACACACACAGACACACACACACACCCACACTTACACCCAGACATGCACACACACACACACACACACACACACACACAGAGACACACATACACACACTCACACACACAGACACACACACAGACACACACACACACACACACACAGACACACACAGACTCCACACACACACACACACACACACACACACACACACACACACACACACACACACACACACTCTCCCACGCTCCTCATTACCGACGGGTCCACGGCCGCTCGCTCCCCTCCACCCGTCTGGCCGCATAGCTGCTCCAGATGAATCACAGTCTCTCAGAGAGAGGCCAGTCGATACTCACACAGAGGCTCTGCCGCTGCGCAAACAACCCCCCCACTGCCACCGGCCGCTGACTGACACCACACCTTTGTAGCTGTAATTTCTTTGATTTTTTTATTTATATTTTTTTTAACAAGGCTGTCCTGTCATCCTTGTTTGGGTTAGGCTGACACTGTGTTTTTCCTCTTGTCTCCTTTTCTCTACCTTCCTCTCATTGCTATGTCTTCAAACTACTGCCTCGCTTCCGCCACCAACCCAACCATCACCCCACCTTCGCGTCAACGAAACAAACAAATATGGCAATCCCCAAACTCCTGATCGCCTGTACGAAACCCTGAAAGATAAGGACCCCACAGCGGATCTGTGCGGTGGGGAGATAAACAGCGGGAGGCTCAAGGTGACCAGCGCGGCTCGCCCCTTTTCCCTCCGGGAGAAGACCCCTCTGATCTGCGTCTCGCAGAGAAAACCACAACAATAACAATAGAACACCAGACAAATTCTGACAAATTCCACGGGAAACAAGAAGGGAGCCGAGCCCGGAATCCCACACGCTCGGCCCTGTGTGACCCCAGAACCCCGCCCACAGGAAGGAAGGTGAAAAGGCAGAGAGGGGAAATGAGGGGGGGGGGGGCTCCGCAGCACGCCTGGCGAACTGCAGGGGGGTCTTTCGCAGGTCACACTTCGTCACGGAAACTCCCCAAGCCAAAACCTCACAGAAACATCCTGCAGCGCTGGCTGGTTTTCCTACTGGATTTGGCCAACAGTCTGAGGCGCCGTTTCGGAAAGTCGCAGACTAATCGATTATTAGGCTCGTCATTACCGTGGCTGAAGATCAGACTGACTGGACAACACGCAGAATGTGTTCGGCCAACGATGACAAGCAGGACCCTGAAATTACGGAGCCCTCACCTGGACCAATGATGGACTGACCTGAGGACAGGGGACACCTGGCCATCGCCTAGCAACTGGACAATAACCTTCAATACCACTAGGCTAGGCTTGTTTCTTCATTTAAAAAACATATTTCCCATAAATAGGTAAATTCCATAATAAAAAAGTTAATGCTGTAAATATCGCCTTGTTTTCTTTTCAAACGTGTGAGAAATGCTAGCTTGCAAGAGCAAATGACAGCCTTCAATTTGCCATTCAAAGATCGATCGTGATTGTTCTCAGGCCAGTCACTAATTGAATAGCCCCGACCTAGACCGACTTGAAACGTAAAACCAGCTGGGCTTTCCCTCGCACTTCTGGCCAATTATTAAATTATTCATAAACTTATCCAGAAAGAAAAAAAATAAGAGCGTACCTTTGAGCCATTCAGGTGCATAGCTGCTCTACGCTTGGCACCCCAGATGGTGTGTCTGAATGGCGCACTAAGCAAGCAACAGCTGCCATGTAAATATCTAACAGTTGAGGGCCGCTGGTCATTTATGCTTGAGAAAAAATAGAGGAGGGGATTCAATTGAAAGGAGCTCTTTGAAAGCAGCTAATGATGTATACTTAATCTGGCAAAAGAGACATTGGGTATAATGGGTCATTGACTGTGGTGTGAAAACAGTGTTTGTTTCAAAAGTATCGGAGGGATTAAGGCTCATTTTTCAACTGAGCACTGTGATTAAAAATAACTGTGAAATTAGTAACTGTGTGACGAACATAAATTGCTGGGTGCTTTTTGGCCTATTACCATCAACAGCTGTATGTTAATACATGTATCGAATAAAAAAGGGGCCTTGATAGGCCATCGTTTTACAGCCAACAGCTTAAATATGGTTCGTTCTGCTCAAGCGGTGTTCCAAATGGCAGGGAGAGGAAAGCAATGCTCAAGGCAATAAGGTGAGAATAAGGGTCAAATATCCATTGAGCACCATAAATGAGCCTTTTTGTATCATTCAAGGCTAAAATATTACAATATCTCATATGTTACAATATTACAATCTTGTGACTGTGTGACAAGAACATAATTAATACTGGCCTAAAAGTTCTCATTTTTTGAATTAGTTCAAGGGCATCCTTTCGTTGTTGAATAATAGACAAAGTCAGATGTAATTACCACCATCTCTAGGTGAGCTTTGAACTTTGTGATTCTCTTTGAATACGTTTCATTTTACGTCGCCCAGTATAAAATACAGGCATACTTGTGTTCTGCTTCTGCTGGGTATATTTCCTGCCCAGTGTGACTGCTGGAATGGTACGCTCCACCCCCAGTACACACGCCATTGGTTCCTCACAAGTCCTCCATATTTCTGACTGGCTGAGATACCTTTGACAAGTCCTCAGCGTTCCACACGCGGAAACCTGGCAAACAAGTCTCATCTCTCATTCCCTTCCAACTCTGTGGGCGAATCCATTTTGGCAGAAGAAGAAGAGGTGGAAGGACAGCTCCATCTCATTCGCCAAAGCGAAACGAAACCCAAAAATACACACGCCTGCAGAACGTAATAAAGCAGCTGTGAAAATCACATTCCATTTCAGGTGGTGTCTAATTCAATACCATCAATAACAAGAGCACGGCACGGTCCGTATGCTAATCACACCACGCCGTACTTCCCTGCTACTTGCAGCAAAACACCAGTGAAATGGATCTGGCAGCTTTTCGTCCTCTTCCCATGGATCCATTTGGAACGTCTGGAGCAGCCGAGATCCCATTTTCACCTCCACTGGTGGCGGTTAGTGTCACCTGTCGCTTTTCAGTTCCCAGAAAACCGGGCTTCTGCCTTCCACTAACAAAAACCCATCAAGCGAGTTAATGGACTGTGGTTCATTTTAAGCCGGTCGATGGTTTTCGGGACAAAGGCTGGCAATGATGCAACAAATCTGAGTGGAAAAAGCCACTGGGCCAGGTTATGGGCCGAATGGATGCTAACCTGGAGCTAGAACCCCATGCCTCCCAAACACATGGTATGAGTTGTGCCACCCAATGCATGTGACGAATGCCATGCCCCCTGGGCGGCAGTGTGCTATACTGAATGTTTAACTACGGCACCTGAGCTTGGTACTATAAAGATTGCAGATTCAAATCGCCAAATCGGATGGGACACCTGCTATTGCATTACTTGTGTACTTAACCAGAATTAAACTAGGCAAGATCCAGCTGTGCAGATAAGATAATGTACAAAAAATACCTGTACAAATAATGTACAGGTAACTGCCAAAATAAAGGAAATGAGGGATCATTTAAGTGGATGCAGTACCGCGAGTGTCCGTTGGGGTAGGTCCAGACCTCCCATTTCCAAAAAGCACCCCCCACATTTGAGTGTGTCCCCCAGGTCACAAAAGTGTTGCCTTTATGATGATTTGAACAGGCCCAGTTACTCTTGATAATAATGCCATGTGCTAAACAGATAATTAATGCAATACCAGACAGAGCAACCTGTCAACAGATAACTAGTGATCTGGAATCTCCATCTCCCATTGCAACTCCAAAGTGGCCAGCCAGCACTGGGGAGAGGTTCTTAATGGTGCAGTTAATCTCAGAATGGTTTTGTATTTATTGGCATTTACCTTGCCCTCTAAGGGTTAAGTGGACCTAAACCATGCCAGTAAAATGCACACTACACCATAACAGACCCACCAGAACCCTTCATTTACTCAAGTGCTTCCTTTATTTTGGCAGTTACCTGTATATTGGCATGCTTCTTGTCTGAAAAATGCCAAAGTGTGAAATCTTTTTATATTATACCCACTGTATATATATTTATTTTTTCCCTGAATTAAATAATACAATTCAGATGGCCAGGGGCGAGCTACAGACTAGTAACAAGGGAGGGATATGCATGTGGTTAAAAAACATTGTTCTCTGCGCCCCCGCCGCCATTATTCATGATGACAATTGTAATTCCCCGCACTTTGCAGCAGCATCGCTTATTTTCCGTTTGCCCCAAAACCAATTAAACGCAGATTGGCCCACTGTTCACCTGCCGCCCGCGATGGAAAGATGAATGACGACGGAGGGAGGGAACAACAGGGACGCTGTACCGCCGCGGCTCCGCTGCCCGCTATCTCTGCCCAGTAAATTGCAGACGGCTGATTGTTTGGGTTTAAGGGACATTAATCAGCACAGAAGGAGAGCACGACACTCGGGGAGAAAAAGAGAGAGAGCGACAGAGAGAAAAAGAGGGAGAGAGAGAGAGAGAAGGGGGGGAGGTTGAGGCTGTTAAATCAAACTGCTGATTAAATCAGAATTCTCTGTTGTACGGGACTTTCGAGGGCACTTGTTAAACACTCAGAAAATGAGCTTTTAAAAGTTTCAGAGTAAAGAACAGAGAGAAACAGAGTGAAACAGAGAGAAACAGAGAGTGGGTGCGAGAGAGAGACCGTGTGTGTATGTGTGTGTGTTTATTACCCTGGGCTCTGGAAACGCCGTAAGATCATTTCTCAAAAACAGAAGCTGTTTTAATGAGTTAATCACCCAGTTCATTAAACAATGCTATTTCCCAATAGCAGACACTGCCAGCAATTAGCTACCTGGTCAGCTAGAGCCCTGCGGCACAGCCCAGAGGACTGACAGCCCCTCCGCAATGGCAACCCGTCCGTCTGCAAGCACTGTCAATCCAGTGCCCGGGCAACTGACAGCCCAGAGGCAACCAGGCCCTCACCATGCCAGACATCGACCAAATAACTGTATCTCTCTCGCATTCATTTGCAAAAGGCAATGTTCATGAATTACAATAGGGTTTAATGTAAAGGGGAGGTCAAGGTATGGTAGGCCAGGTGTCATAGGAAGGGTTAGTAGCAGTGGGTCTGCTATTACTATAAGTAAACGGGGATGTACAAATATAATTTGGGTATATTTTAAACCAAGGACATCCAACTGAGCAGTCGGCACTGGAGATTGGGGCAATTCAGTATTCCCTATACCAACACAGACGTGGGAGGTTAATGGAAATCAACAGACAGTCAGGCCTGACATAAAGTCCAACACTGATTAAACAGATTGATGAGGACAGATCTGTCGCTATGGCACCCCCATGCTCTGTTTGTGTCCCCCCCCCGTTGACCAGTGTTAAAACTCTTTCACAGCGACTGAAATACAAACAGCTTTCACCTACTCTTCAGCTCTAAAGCAAAAGATAAACATTTGTGTCGCAACAGCAAGAAATCGATACTGCGCTCTGCACACAGTGTAATAGGCCTTCAATGGTGCCGGCACCCTCGCAGTGCTGACTCTGGAATAGCAGGCCCGTTGCCACAGTGCTGCAGACACCCCCCCGCCCGGGGGACAGCACACAGCCAACGTGCGGCTAACACTCACGAGCGCTGAGGTCCGGTGTGGAACAGACCTGCCCCCCCCGCTCCCCGCCCCCCGCCCCACCAATCTGTCCTGCTGACAGATGGGACACGCCAAGCCCCCTGACACTTCCACCATCTGCATGACTGCCACCCAAAGTGAAAGAGAGAGTGCGATAGAGAGAGAGGGAGAGAGAAAGAGAGGGTTGTAGATAGAGAGAGAGAGAGGGGGAGAGAGAGAGAGGGAGATAAAGAGAGGGTTGAAGATGGAGAGAGAGAGAGAGAGAGAGAGAGAGAGAGAGAGAGAGAGAGAGAGAGAGAGAGAGAAGGAGGGTGGGCTGTCACTAAATCCTTGTAACCCAGCAGGCAATTGTGACAAGACGGCGTGGATGCCCAACACAAATCTATGGATGATGCTGTGTGCCAGCACTGCTGAAGAGAATTGATAACAAATTCTAATTTCACACAATCCATCTTTGAAACGGTGATCTCTTTACCAAGGGATATGTCTGGTGTAAGGTGGGTCCACAAAACAAAGGAAATCAAAAGGAGTAGGGTTCGGGGGAAGAAATAGGATAGGGACACTTTAAGCGTAACATCAAAACGACTTGCTGAATGAAACATTAGATAAATATGAGAACGAACAAATAGATATTTAACTAGGTACATAGTGCGAGCATATGCTGTTTCAGATAAGGCTGGAACCGAGTCTATTTTCATTATGAACCACGTAACGTTTCTGAGAAACAGCGCTTCTCCAGTTCTTCATTGCGCTCCGGTTCGGCTGCGAGAGCTTTAGCTGTAGGCTACACCCATAGACATACCGAGAAACGGCAATCGTACAGACGTCCCGACACGCTGAAGACACGCAGTTGCATACGGGCACCACCAACCCGAGACACGCGGGTGGATTCAACGGACAAAAAAGCAAACGCAAATTCAAAAATTCATAAACCAACGATAATAATACGTATATGTACAGGTAGTATATGTAAGAAATAACCTATAGCCCACTGGTGCGACGTCAGTGCGCGGTATTACTAAAATGATTTCACCCATCCGTCATCAAGCGTAGAAATGCACAAGTCTATTTAGGCACCGTGACACGAACAGTCCTGCTAATTGCAGTTTTCCAAGCAGGAGGCCAACAAGACTGTTCTCGCACATGCACATTCTGTTTCTCCAAGAGACCGCGGATTGCGCGCAGCACGACGCCTGTGAGTCCCCCCGCGAGATCAAACGTGCCTTAAACTTTCTCCCGTGAGCTCAAACCTAAATGACAGTTCGAGGAATGGAAAGCGATGACGACTCACTAGTATGTTTCACAATATTAGCACAACGTGTATTAAATTAAAGCACGTCTCTTTAAAAAAGGAAATGCATAAAATGTACTTATATTCCAGACACTATTGTTCATAAATGTGGGGCACTGGCGAGACTATCGGTGGATATTCTGGATAACTTTGCAAGTTCCGTTCCACTTAATTCGGCCGGGAGAAAAAAATTGAACCTTCTTCTAAATTACATACGCCTATATAAGTGAACACCCGGATAACCTAGTCTGTTTGAGACTATGGATGGTTGATGAGGATTCCCCTTTTTCAAAGCTGCGATAGGTCTTCATATCGCCGACAAGAAACATGGAAAGTATCATTGCATACATCTGACTCCTAATCTATAATTTCACATGATTACATGATTAAGAATTAGTAGCATATACCGATTTCCCCATGGAATGGGCTACATATCCCGCAAAACATTTCTACTGCTGAGAAACCTGTCTTTTCTTTATGATTTATGTTAATCAGATTCTCCGACTCTATTTCGAACTGCAGGAACACAATTAATAGAAAACTGGGTTGTGTAAGGGGACGGAATTCCAAACAACAGCAGGTAAAAAGCTATTGGTGTTTCAAATGAATAGTGGCCTACGTGTTGTCATGTTGCAATAAACAGTGATCTAAAGTATCAAGTCAAATTAACGTTGTGCGTGTGTCCAAATGAATCGATTGATGAAAAATAAAAAGTAAAATGTAGTTCCACTACAGATTATGCCCACGCTGTATCAGTATTTAATTATTAACGTATAAACTAGACGGTTTGTGTCTCGTCGAATACCTGTTGTACAGTTCTGAGTTAATTATGAAAAATCTATTTATATGATCTACAAAACATCTGGGAAAATAATTAAAATTGACTAAAACGTTTTAAATAGCGTCAAATTACAGATTGCCAAGATATTGCCCTTCCATGCTAACCGTGTAAATCATATTTCAGTGATCCAGATTTAAATCTGGTAGAATCTCATAAAACAGTTAAAAAATGTTCCACTGTAAACAGGGGTATGGTCGAGTTGTGGCGTTATCCACCACTGGGATAAATAGCCTACAGCTTTCTCCGCGTTTTAATACAATTCCTGGTTAGATATAAGCGCGCGAGCATACTAAAACATCTCACAATTGGCTTTTTTGTCCAAAGCTATCCGACGATGATGCATATCTCTTAAATCAAATAAAATTATTGTTCAGCGTGGTAACTCGTGGAAGTAGAGAAAGTAAGCCCTAAGTACCAAAGGAAACAAATAGGAGCAGAGGGAAAAGGTAACCTAATTTAGCCGGGTATCCATCGTCCGAGCAAGCAGTTCAGTTTCGTTGTCCAGCGAAACACAAGACTGCATTGCAGCTTCACCGAATCAATCTCTATGTAGGGCACTTACTGATAATCATCACCTTAATCGCGTTTAGAGGGGAAAAAATCACAGTTGTGCAACCGGATACTGGTCAAATTAATTACATTATAACGATGAAAACTTCCACGTGCTTGTTCTCTCGTGCTTACAGAATAACTCTCCTTCACCGGTTGTACATTTTCAGAAATGGGAAATGTATGTATTTCCCACGGACACAATGTGGTAAATCATACATTCCACACAGCAATCAAAGATTTAGAAATAGAGAGAAGTCCAATCATTACCTTCCACCGCAGAAACCGCTGTGATTACACACAAAATCGCTAGAAAATCCATTGTCATGGTAAAGGTATTCTCCTCTTTTTCTCCCATAATGATTACCAAGAGGCGCACACTCAATCCTTCAATTGTCACAAAACGATATTCCTGTAGTGTTTATTTTGAGTCACATTTCAAGCCGTAGTAAGTAGTAAGTATGTGAGGAACTGCTTTAGACGCTGAGGTAGGGGGAGATGAGGAGGGAGGACGGGGGGAGTCCGAGAGACCCCCCCTCCCTTCCTCCCGACCCCCCCATCTCACACCCCTTTAACACCTTGTAACCAATCACAGAAAGAAAACTGCGAATCGCAAACCTATCGCTACAGAGCGCCCCCTCCCACAAATACTGTCAGTGGGAAAAAAATTCACTGGCCTATTTGCGCAAATGTCTGTTCCGGAGAAAGTGAAATGGCGCCAATGTGTGGCCATTAGTGGGTGGTGCTTTCTGGTTATCAAATAGTGAAAGTTGTCCTTTCAGACTGATTCACACACTAAATCAATAGTTCCCAACCAGTGGTGTGATGGCAACCTCGCCCAGCTGTGCTATGCCTCATGATAAATCTTGATATCGTGAAAACTGTTTATAGTTTACTGGCCCAACAGTCATTAGAGCTGTTACAGTTAATGTGGAGAAGACAAAGGAGACTGTTGTCGACTTCAGGAGAGCTCACACCCAGCACCCTCCACTGACCATCAACGATGTTGCGGTGGAGAGAGTGAGCAGCACCAAGTTCCTGGGTGTGCACATCACAGAAGACCTCTCCTGGAACATCAACACCGCATCACTGGCCAAGAAAGCTCAGCAGCGCCTGTACTTCCTCCGCAAACTGAAAAGAGCTAGAGCCCCAGCCCCATCATGTGCTCCTTCTACCGGGCACCATCGAGAGCATCCTGACCAGCTGCATAACGGTGTGGTACGGAGGGTGTACTGAGGCCAGTCGCAAGTCCCTGCAGCGCATAGTGAGAGCAGCTGAGAAGGCCTCCCCTCCCTCCAGGACATTTACAACACACGCCTGGTCCGCAAAGCACTCTGCGCTGCAGGTGACTCCACCCACCCCTCACACCGCCTCTTCAGTCTCCTGCCGTCCGGGAGGAGAATGAGGAGCCTCCCGGCAAGGACCAGCAGACTGAGAGACAGTTTCATCCACCAGGCTGTCAGGAAGCTGAACTCTCTTCCAACTCTCCCCCTTCCTCCTCTGCCCCCTGCCCCCCCTGACCTGACCTCCATCCCCCCCCCCCACCTGCACAGACTATTAGCAACAGCCACTTTACCTAATACTGCTATTGCACTGTAACTGTACTTAAATCAATATTTGCACAGCATTCATTTGCACCATTTACATATTTTATATTTATATTTATAACTATTTTTATATTTCGTTTTTATATTGTGTGTTTTGTATTGTGTGTGTGCTGTTTGTTTGTATTAATGTTAAACTGCACTGTGGATGAGAGAGAAACGCAATTTCAATCCCTGTATGTCGTGTATATACTGTGATTGACAATAAAGCTGACTTTGACTTTGACTTTCACTTTGAGTTATGGTGCTATATCCAATCACTTCTGTATGGTCCATGTTAGATGTAAATAAAACAATCAGGATTTGTGACCATGATGAAATACACACAAAACAATACTTCCTATTTGATAAGTGAGTTTGCCAATTAACTTAACAGGAACACAAGCATTCAAGTCAAAACTGAGGTCTGACCACATGAGCTAGAAAGAAACATGTAGTTGTTATAGTGCCTTATAACATCTCTAAAGTAGCCAAAAGACAGGTGTGTTCTTCCTCAATGTTTAAACAAAAAACAAAAAAATGTTTTTAAATTTTTTTTATAAAAGCAAAAAAAAAATTAAAGTGCAACGGGGTGCATAACATATAGACGCAGTGATGAAAAGAAACAGCGATGACACCATGATCTTTATTACCTATTCCAAAATATATACAGCATGGCATTGGCTGATTGGAGGCACAGTAGAGACAACTCTTTAATCGGAAACAGAAATGATTAAGGCCCATTACCATTTCATTTCTTCAGTTCCCCATTTTGTCATGCACAATGATAACGCCAAACCGACACAGACTCAAACTCGTTATGACAGCGGCAATTAGCAACATCTGAATTATTTCAACAACTGTTGAATGCAAGGCGTCGATACGTGAGCTGAGCACGATGACCCAGATTTTCTTTTCTTTCTTCTTCACAGACACAGATTGGCAAGTTCAGCGGCTACCAGGTACAATTAACCTGGAAAACTGTTTGTGAAGAAAAAACTAACCCCCGCATTTAATCGTAGGTCCCCTTCCCCCGCCACCCCCATTAAAACCAAATTCATCATTGGCCCCACAACAAAAGAGTCTCATAAGTGAAACACATGTCCGGGAAAGGCAGACCTCCCTGAAGGCTAGTCACTAATATGACCCCGCTAATCGCTGGCTCGGCTCACCCCACCCCACCGCTGGTTGTCAGGGAGAGGCCTGCTCCGGCTCTCTCTTTCAACCGTTAGTGCAGATCAGGCATCAGATGGCAACCCCCCCATGGCTCCACAAGAGCGCTGCATTAGCATGGAAAATGCCCTTTAATAGTCTCCCAGATCTGGTACACTGGACGAACATTTCATTATATTTGCAGGCTGCACCGCTGTCCCTGCTCCCCATTGTTGGTTGCCTCCTCCAACAGATGGCAGAAACAAAGGTTGCCTCCCCCGAGAGTTTGGGGGCTGGCGCAGGTCGTGATGATATTTGCCTATCAATAGAGAGGTCACCACACCTGCTTCTTTGAAATGATCCACGCTCTTCCAGGCATGGCTGGGGTCGCAGCCTGTCACCGTGCCTTGGACTCCTGGAACCAGATAACGCCGTCTCCCTGCAACCCATCCCACTCTCCAGCCCAACCTCCTTCAAGATGGCCTGGTGTATTAGAAAACCTGTCCTACGGAAGGAGAGATAGAGGAAGAGGGAGAGAGAGGTAGAGAGAGAGAGGGAGAGAGAGAGATGGACAGAGAGAGAGAGAGAGAGAGAGATGGACAGAGAGAGAGAGGGATGGACAGAGAAAGAAAGAGAGAGATGGACAGAGAGAGAGAGATGGACAGAAAAGAACGTTAAAGACCGAGCTCTTAAGGTCAGTGCTCATCCTGAGCTCTGGCCCCAATTTTAGGCACGGAGCAGCAAAGATTCACCCTGAAACCCTGGGATATGGGGGCCAATCCATCAGAGAGATGCATGTCCACATATTGGACTAGAACTGCAACTACTAGAACTAGTGACTGTTTTCCTCACTGCAAGCCACACAAAATATTATTGCAGGAGAGCTAGCACAGGCCCTTCCCTCACTGAATACAGCTGATAACCTGTAAGTGACTGGTGAGTAACTACGGTGGAGACATGCAGCGGTAACCCAAGGAATCCGGGTTTGCATAAACCCAACCTAAAAGCCAATTGGAATATGACAGTGAAGACTCCCAAATGTAGTCAGTTAATGACATTGCCCAGATTCCCAGTAGCTACAGGTAACTGTTTTCCAAAATAAAGGAAACACTTGATAAATGAAAGGTTCTGGTGACTCTGTTATGGTGTGGGGTTATATTTTCCTTGCCCTAGACACCAATAAATACAAAGCCATTCTGAGTGATCACCTGAATTCTATGCAGAAGCATTTCCTTTATTGGGAGTGCATCCCTCCAATAGAGTTCCGCACATGTCGAATATATGCCAAGGTGCATTGTCGTGTTGGCCCAACGCCCTATTAAGGCACTTATATTTTGGTGTTTCCCTTATTTTGGCAGTTACCTGTATGTCTAGGCTACATGGCTTAGCCTATGATACAAGTGGCTTTGCTGACTGAGCCATTCTGTGACTGACTCAGTCAGAAATTTTGCATAGACCAGCCTCTATAACCACGAGGCCTTTCGGCCTGTCTAGGTATACAAGAAGGGTTAAGAGCTCCTTAAAGTTGTGTGGAGGCAGTGAGAATAAGAAACGCCTCAGACAACATTGCACGTGTCAGACTTCACAAGCTGCATTTTCTCTGAAGGTCAGACTCACTGTATGGAGCAAAGCGGCTGAATCTGAAATCTTTGCTTTATCAGGTACTGTATGTATCTGGCACTCCCTAGCTTGAGCTCTTCATTCCAAACCGCCTTACTGTCTATCCAAACATCACGTGTTTGTGTGTGTGTGTGTGTGTGTGAGATTGTGTGCATACATTTGTGTATACATGAAAGTGTATTTATTTGTTCATTTGTTATTTGTGTCAGTATGTGTGTGTGTGTGTGTGTGCCTGTTTGCGTCTGAGTGAGCCTGAGTGGGCACATGTGTGTCTGTGCATATGTGTGTGCATTAGGTGTGTGTGTGTGTGTACATATGTTTACATGACACAGTAGACTTGGAGGATGTCACTCCTGATTAATTATTTCATTTGCTATCAAATATTCCAGTGATCTTCATATTAATATGCTTCTTACTGTTTAAAAAACAAAGAGATCAACTGAAAGGAACAGGGAAGAGTACAGAAGAAAAGTTCTCGTCCAACAAAACAGATAATAGCTAAATATTTCTGCTCTTAGGAGGCTAACTGGCAGCGCAGAGGGGTAGTCGGATCTGAAGCTCCACCAGGGCTTGCTGTCTGACTGCGCGCTCAATGCAGGGCCCACTGCCCTCTAATTGATCTGGCCGAGAGCTGCAGTGATTGACAGCAGCCGATGCTGGAGGAGGCATTGAGGGGCGAGTGGAGACAAACCCGACAGGTCGTCAGCCGTAAAGAGCCGCCCGAGCCCCCCGCATTACTCCTCACGGTTTGCGATGCCGGCACGCAGATCGTTCCTGTTATCCTTAATCCTCCCCTGTGCTTGGCGGGCTGGGGAACCCAGGACTCATAACTGAGCTGTGAGGCCTGGGTCAACCCCCCGACCATCCCCGGAGAAATGGAGGTCAGTCACAGGAGCGGCCATGGGTAAAATTGCAAGTCCTGTGGACTTACGCACACAGAGGAGCTTACACACTATGACTTACACACACAGAGGAGCTCAGAGGAGGATCAGGGAACCATGGTGTTGTTCTTAGGGATAAGGCTGTGTTCTCAATGCTAGGCCCGGTGCTAGATTACATCTTTTGCCATTGTCCAAAGACCACAAAGCAAGCACTCTGCTCCTGCCACATACTCACACTCACCCGAACACACGCCCAAAGTTACGTCTCCTATAATTACACCGAACACCCACCGAGCAAGAACACTGGCACTCCAACTCAATGCAACACATACTTACTGTCATTCAAACAGGTATTTAAACCACAGGGACCCCTAGAATATATTGTGTTTGTTTAAACTACAGGGAATTTAGTTTGTTCGAAGAAAGGTAGGAAAGGTCACAGGCTTTTACTTGGGAGAATAAGCATATCTAAAAGACAAGGGGAAATGCCACAACAACAGAAACAGAAACAGTTCATTAGCCAAGAGTGAAACCCCATGAGTGTTGTGATACCAACAGCACTTCGGTCTGGGGAGGAGAAAGTTAACAGGAAGTGTTTGGTGGGAACTGAGTTGTTGGCCAATACCAACAGTGGACCCTCAGCTTTAATACTGAATAGAGGCCCGTCTAGTCTAGTGTGGGTGAAGAGAATTTAGAGAGCTTTCTTTCCCGTTTTCTTCTCTTTACCTTATACTACTAAAGTGCTGTTGATACTTCAATGGGTTTCAACATGACATGAACACAGCCAAATCTCCACAAATTTCAAAAGCGCAAGCACAATGAGGTCCACCAGTGAGACATCCATAGATTGCAACATCAGGCGGCTAATGCAGCACTAATGCACTTGTGGTTGTTGAGTGTGATGCTGCTGTTCTTTCAACGGATGCTTTGTTTCACTGTTGCAAAATACTCCAATAAATGGCTTAAGGCCTACGATGGATAATATAGACACCATACACCCTTATCTGGGGTAAACCTGTTTAATATACTGCATCTAACATAAATAAAAAATTCTGAATCTCATTATAAGACTGCTCAGAGAAAATACACAGTGCCATAATGAGCATGAGCGAAAGCTTACCTGTGATGGACAGAAATTGTAATGACAAATATCAAATATGATTTCAAAATGAAATGAATGCGATTTTATACTTCGAAGACAAAAACAAATCCACAGCGGTCAAATTATATATCCATAATCATTTCTCATATTGTTTTTAAGAAAACACACTCAACTAGGAAATTGCAAATATTTGTCACTTTTCAAAGTCGCTTGCACTGTGCAGTGAATGCACATTTAAAGCAATTTAGTAGTGGATGTACAAGGGTGGTTAAATTAATAACGAAACATTTCTTGCCAATTTCTATGTGAGTCCGTAAAAGTAATATACAAACTGATTGAAATGCATGCATACAATTTCTACACATTTCCATTGTTATTAAAATAATGATAATAAAGTTAAATTTGTGTCGTAAAATTGATGCCCAAACCGAACTTATATTTACATCTCTGCACTGTGATGGCGGCCTTTGCTAGTCTTGTTGTTTTCCTTTTCTTCTCCCCCCATGAAGTGATAAATATTCCTTCAGCTGTAAATGTTCCATAGTTTTCATCCATCAGATTCATATACTGCATATTAGCAGTAGTATTTGAATCACCCATAATAGTTTGTACGAGAGATAGATTTCCATCCTTCATCCAATTTGACCTTTTCTATTTTGCTAACCCACGCGTCAATGCTAATGGAATCCGGTCACTGCAAAGCAAGCATTGCCAACCCGCAAAACATAGGTTAACATCAAAGGGAGTTCATCAAAACCGATGGTCTTCAAAGAACCATAAATACACCCAGTGTTTCATAGTTTAGCAGTCAGTTAGTTCAGCTTGGAGAGTCCCATTTGTGCAAAGAAAATAAAAATGCTCCCAGTGTGAGTGAGGCGGAAATGAAACAGAGCGCGGAGAGGAGGCATAAAAGCTGAAACAAGATTTTATGGACAGTGTAATAACTGAATCGTAATGAATATCGCAGCATTTTGGCATTGCTTGTGGTGCGCGATCAAAGACGTCCCTGAAAGGCATTTGCTTTCTGCTGTGTGGCAGATGAATGTGAGGCTGAGCTGGAAATGATTCCCCTCTGTAAGGGAATGTGCACAGGGTTGCCACCATTACCTCTCACTGTTTCGTGTTCTGTTACGCCCGCAGGGTGAGGGCGGGAGGTCCTCCTGTCCTGGTTACTGGGCTCAGTGTCCTGCAGAGGGTCAGCTTAGGTCTTTGTGAATGGTCCTTACCTAAAATGGACGACAATAACATAATGAATCACATTTGTTTTATCATTTAAAATAAAAGAGTGACTGACAATGCACAGGTAACTGACAAAATAAAGGAAACGCCAACATAAAGTGTCTTAATAGGGCGTTAAGCCACCACAAGCCTCCAGAACTGCTTCAATGTACCTTGGCATAGTTTCTACAAGTGTTTGGAACTCTATTAGAGGGATACAACACCATCCTTCCATGAGAAAGTCCATCATTTCGTGTTTTGTTGTTGGTGGTGGAAAATGCTGTCTCAGGTGCTGCTCCAGAATCTTCCATAAGTATTCAATTGGGTTGAGATCTGGTGACTGAGATGGCCATGGCATATGGACTACATCATTTCCAAGCTCATCAAACCATTCAGTGACCACTCGTGCGCTGTGGATTGGGCATTGTCATCCTGGAAGAGACCACTCCCATCAGGGTAGAAATGTTTCATTATAGGATAACGGTGAACACTCAGAATGATCTTGCCCTATAAAGGGTTGAGTGTACCTAAACCATGGCAGGAAAATGCACCCCACACCATAACAGTGCCACCAGAACCCTTCATTTACAAAAGTGTTTGCTTTATTTTGGAAGTTACCTGTATATTGGCATGCTTCTTGGAATTTGAAAATGGTTTTCTTCAGAGAGCTGTTGGGTGCTCCAGAGCATATACGAAAACATATATTTCTGATGGTGTCCACAACATATCAAAAAGACAAATGTCTATACAACTCATTTTATAATGACGATTGCTTGAACTTATAGCTATATGCTGTAGAAAAATGAGTTCATCAAAACATAGATTTCTCTTTTAGCTCAATAAAGTGGAAGGGGATGTGTCTAATCACATAAAGGGTTAAGAATGAATACGGGAAGTGTTGTGTTTAACCCTTTAATAGTCTCAGAAAAATGCAATGGCAAAAGTCACAATTTGCTCTACCAAATGGTTGAGCAGACCATTAAAGGGTTAAGAAAAAGCTTGTGTTTTTCATGACGTCACATTTGTACATACATGAATATGTGCTTTGACAGCAAGAATAATGGCTATGGCTACTCAAAGGTTTTGGCTATATTAACTTGCAGTGCCAAATGCTGAAGTGGAACACATTATCTTAATAGGAAAAAAAGGTTAATAGAGAATTTTGTTTGAGTAATTAATCATTTCATATATATATATATATATGTGTATGTGTGTGTGTGTGTGTTTTAAACATGGCTTTTACAATGAAGATTGTTAGAAGGGCCTTGCTGATAGCTAAGGAACAGGTCTCTTCAGGTTTTTAAAAATTGGACTAAATAATGCAATAGGGCTCTTGGACCCTGGGCGTTTTCGATACAGAGACTCCATACCATCCACATTAAGCGGCCCAAGCTAAATGTAGCTTCCCCATTAATCTTGCATTGTCCTTATGAGTGATCGCCCCTTACCTTCTCTCCCATCGCACTCTCTAAGGCTCATCTCACACTGTCATCATGAACCACCGTCCAGACGCCCTGCTAATAACAGGTCATATTATAGTCCCTCTCAGGTAGTTAGACATAAAGGGTGGGGGGAGGAAAGTGTGCTAAATTCCAAGGTGCACATGCCTATATGTATGATCATTCATTTAGTTAGAGTTGCATTTGTAGTTCTGGCCTATATCTTACATGTTCTATATGGTTTACGCAGTGGGGCTAGTTTTTACTGGAATGATTTTGATTAAATATCTTGCTCAAGGGTACAAGAGAAGTGTCTCACCCAAGACAGACTGACTGACAGGCACACACACACTGTCCACAGTCCAAAACCTGAATAACTATGGCACAATACTTCTTCAATATGCATTGACATTCTTAAAAGCTGAACCTGAGGAAGACAGAGCTGCTTTTCCTCCCAGCGAAGGGCTCCCCGATGATTGATGCATCAATCGCTGTTGAAGGCTCCATAGTGTCTCCGTCCCAGTCTACCAGGAGTCTTGGAGTGACGCTGGACAACCAGCTGTGCTTCTCGGGCCACATTGCAGCAATCACTCGGACCTGCCGATTCTCCCTCCACAACATCCGGAGAATCCGACCGTTCCTTACCCAAGAGGCCACACAACTCCTGGTCCAGGCCCTGGTGATCTCATGTCTGGACTACTGCAATTCCTTGCTGGCAGGCCTACCGGCCTGTGCCATCAAGCCACTGCAACTGGTCCAGAATGCTGCCGCTCATCTGGTGTTCAACCAGCCGAAGTTCACCCACGTCACCCCTCTACTCTCCTCTCTGCACTGGCTCCCCATCACAGCATGCATCAGATTCAAATCACTGGTGCTTGCTTTTCAAGTGGCCACTGAACTCTGTACATCTAGCTAATTGTCATCACCACTGCCTACTTGCTCAACACTGTATACCCCTGCTTACTCCACCTAATATAAAAAATAAAAAAATAAAAATTGAAATAACTAACCTTTTCCTTCCCAGTGTTACAGGTATGGTACGCAGCTGCCTGCAATGATGTCTATCACTGTATTACTGCACTGATCTCTTGCGCGTACTATGATTGTTCCTACCATGTATTTATGCACATCTTGTAAGTCGCTCTGGATAAGAGCGTCTGCTAAATGCTTAAAATGTAATGTAAAAAAATATATGATATATTACATTACATTACATTACAGGCATTTGGCAGACGCTCTTATCCAGAGCGACGTACAACAAAGTGTTAACCGTAGTCAAGAACAGTTTAGCTGAAAGCCACCCTAGTGGGAAGTACAGTTCCTAGGTGCTAGGAGCAACCACATAGTTAAACTAGGACCCTGTAGGTACATCTGTAGCCACAATTCAAAGGTAGCAATAAAGCAATCAATGCAGAAAATAATGCCTAAGCCTAATATAGGCTATTGCTGTTACAAGGATATTCAATCTTAATACATTACCTTAAATCGGTGTACCATTAATGCCTGTAGAAATATATATTTAACTAGATTCCTCTCTGCATTTTTATGCACAAGCAATAGGATACCTGAAAACAAGTATGACTGGCCGAGAAGTGCTGTCAAACAAGCAAATATATGAATTGTCTGGTTTTAAAAAATTGAGTATAACACATAGGCCTACAAGAACTTCACTCAAACGCCCCATCCAAAGTAAGAGCCATTAATATATATAATATATATATGCCATTTAGCAGACGTTTTTATCCAAAGCGACTTACAGTAGTGAATGCATACATTTTTCAGTATATGTGGTCCCAATGGGAATTGAACCCACAACCTAAGAGTTGTCAGCGCCATGCTCAACCTACTGAACTACACAGAACAAAAGTGCAATTGTCCAAAATGCATATCAGGCGCAGGGCATGGCAGGGCTTTGGTGGACTACTGGCAGTTTTTAATTAAATATTAATATTTATTTAAGCTTTATATTAAAGATTTATAAAAAAATATTACATATTCACATTAGCTGTGTTAATTGCCATTCAAAATTCAAATTCTAAGTTAAAGGGAAAATGTACCCAAACTGATGTTAGGTAGTGGTTAGCAAATGGTTCGCTAACGTTTGCAATCTAGTAGGAAACATTATCATTAGCTTGCTTTACTTCATTCCACTTCAGGTCCCTCTGCCAATGGCCAAATGCTATTAACTCTACCTGACAATGTTTCTAAACTAAAGGAGAAATGCACCTAAACTAGCTGGTTAGGAACTAGTCAGCAATTTAGCTGACAGTAGAACCTCAGAGATACTAACCCCAGAGTTTGTACCAAATCAACTTGTTAATCAGTTCATTGTTATCAACATCAATCTGTTTATCTGTCTTTTCGAGGCATATGACGCAGTGATGGGTGAAGCGTAAATCAGCACTCACTTTGTTGTGGAAATAAATGCAGAGAAACAACCATACCGACCGTCCTTTCTAATTAAGCAGAGGACACTCCTTGGAGACAAGTTTGAGATTTGCTTCCACTATTTAACTTTTGGTTGAAAGAGGTCATTGTTTCTGCCATGATTTATAACAGAAAAATGCATAGCTATGATGCAAAATGAGGATTCTCTTTGCTCGCATATGTAATTGAATTAATTTGAATTATTACTCTTTATTTCCATCGTGAGCTCTTTAAAAAATATCTTGAGCAGGCAGTGCCTAGTTTGCCTACTGGGAGCAGCCCTCATTGATACATACATATAATCAGTAGGAGTATATATGTGTGTGAGAGGGGACTACTTGTTTGTTAATGTTGGGAATTAGAAGTAAAATCATGTTTTTGGAGGAGGGAGCGTGGACTAAACTGAGTTGCTGATGCTGAGTGTTTTTTCTGTTATAATTAAAAAGAATGGCATTACATTTGATGGTGAATGATATTATGAATGATTATTTTTCTCCTGTATTAAAACAGCAGATGAATGGAAAGTGAAATCTTGTTCAAATAAATTATACTCTGAGCTGCATCCATAGGCCAGGGCCCATATGTACAAAGATTCTAAGAGTAGGAGTGCTGATCTAGGATCAGTATAACCTTTTAGCTCATAATGGATATGGTTATGATATGGACAGGGGAAACCTGATCTTAGATCAGCACTCCTACTCTTAGAATCTTTGTACGTATGGGCTCAGGTTTAACCTGCCTAAATTATTAGTACATTTTGTTTGAAATGAAGCCATGTATGACATGAGTATACAGATATATAGTGTCAGCAGACTGTGTTGAAAGGTAATAGTATAGTAGCACAAGCAGTGGTGCTGCTAACTGAAGCTGTCAACTATTAGGGTCACTTGCATTTTTTTTGTCAGGAGTTCCTTATATTGTAAATATACAATACACAATTTCTTATTTACAAAGTGAATAGTTTAGTTTACTAAGGCAAGCTCCCAGCAGCAGGTTCTGTTTGAGATAAATGGTAATTTGAGAACTATTCAATGGGTATGGCGTCTTGTTTTAATTAGTAAGCCAGGTATGCATATGTTTGTGCTGGGTATAGCTACAAGCTTGAAGTAGCAAGAACTGTTTAGCTGTACAGTAGCAAACATCTAGAATGTACAGTATAAAATTTCAGCAACATTTGCTGCCTCCTCTGGTCTGGAATGTGTAATAGACTGACAACCTGTTAGCTAAACTGTTAGTGAATTAGGTGGAATATTCCACCTAATTGTTGAAAATGAATGGGAGTTACCAGTCCTAGCTTATGCAGTACACCAGAATAAAATTAAAATGATATAAAAAGTTTATATTGTATACACTGCAATTATGATGACAAAAAGAGGAGAAGGCACAGACACAACAACCTGCAAAGATGAATTAGCTCTGTCTCCATTACAATGGTGTAGTGAATTTAACTTGGAAAGCTGGAAATCATCGCTGAGCAAAACAAAACAGAAAAGTCATATCATGTGATTTGAGCAAACCCCACAGAACACAGTTATGACTTAATCAATCGTTCACATTTGAGAAAGGTTTAGAGTGTGTCTATGCAGCCAAAGAGCAGGGTAAGTTTTGTGCAAACTCCAAGTGTGTGTGCATGTATGTGCAAGGGAACAATTATATAAGAACTTGTTTGGGTGAGCCAAGCCACAATCTGTACGCATTATGTGAGTATGTGTGCATGGCGTCTTTGTACTATTTGAATGGAAACCATTAAATCTAGTCTCTTCAGTGAGCTAGTGCAAATAACAATTTCAGGCATTTGCCATCCACTGTCATTAACAGCATCAAGCCCTTTCCCATTGCTAGGCAAACAGTCAAACCTAAGGAATTTTGGTGTGTGGGAGTGAATCTAAGCAACATAAGGCAGTTGGTATAAAGGCCACTTGCTGGAAAAGGTCAGCCTTTCAGGTTTAACGCAGCTGTATTCTTGCAGCTGTATGTCAATGTCCATGCCCTATTTTTCACTGGGAAGTTCATTTTCAGATGTCATTCTGATTCCACTCTTGTTTGTTAGCAGATTGTACTGTGTGCTCAAACATTCTCTTCAAATATTTACCCGGGATAGGACAACGTCCCTCAGTGGATAATTCTGTCTCTCCCATCTGCGCTCTCAGCCCTTGACTGGAGTTTAGAATCAGCAAAGGCAGCTGGCCTTAGGGGGATACTACACGGGCAAAGATAATTGTGCTAAGGAGAGAGAAGGACACCTGAAACATGGGGAACAGCCCTTGCAATCCATCGCCGGATACAGTGAACGAGCTGTTCTCCATCGCTCAAAGCAGGGGCATCGTCCCCGATGCCGGCCTGGACGGGACGCTCGGCACCTTCCTGTCCCTCAACTCCAGTGTGGCGCTGAGCCACCAGTACGCCGACATACAGCGATCTCTCTCCCCGGAGCGGCTGACCTCCTACAACCATGACCTGGCGACCACCTTCGGCGACGGGGCCCAGATAGCCTTCGGGGGCGTGGGCATCGTGGCTCTGGCCCTCTCCCTGCTGCTGGAGGTCCTGGCCCACCACACCCTGTCCGACCCCATCCAGCGGATCTTCGGCGCCGACCACTCCTCCGATATCGGGACCCTGGTGAGCGAGTACCTGAAGCAGGTCCCCAAGGTGGCCAACGAGCCCCAGAAGATGGCGGAGGTGACGGAGCGCTACGACCGTGCCCTGGCCCACGAGCTGATAGACTTCTACGAGGTGATGACCGTCGACCGGCGCATGAGTTCCGCCAGCATCAAGCAGTGGCTGAATGGGGCGGCCTTCCACCTGCACCTGAGGATACACCAGGTCCGCATGGGGGCGTACAAAAAGGGCTACGCCGAGTCGCTGGGGATCTCGTACAAAGCAGGGTTTCCTGTCCTGATTAAGACCTACACCGAGTACCTGCAGAGGCACGTCAGAGAGAGGCCTCCCGGGCCCCTACCTGGGCTCCTGATTATCGAACCGTTCAGGAACATGACTCACCAAGTGCACCATAGGCCCTGCGAATCCGATGCCATCGCCAACCGAATAGCGAGCAAGGTGCTAGAGGCGCAGGGCATACAGCGAAGCATGGATTTCTTCGAGGAGACGGAGAAACACATGGACAGCTTGATCAGCCAACAAGGCAATTTCTCTCTGCAGGCCAATGTCTCAAAAAGCATGTGATACATTTGTGGTTGTTACAGGTTGGATCTTTTATCGTAAATCACCTTTTGCTATAAATCTACTTAGTCCTCTGATCTCTGTTATTGTTGTGTATATGAGTCACCCTCATACTGTATATGGAGTTATTTTGTGTGTCCGTGTCACAGTCGACAGGTAATGCATTTCCAATTATGAATAAAACTGGGGAAATAATGAAAATACACTCGGAATATGATTACAAAATCGAGAAAAAGAAACAATCAATTAAAATTCCTTTTCTCACAATTGCAACTGTTATTTGTAAGCTCAGATGTGCACTGGCATTGAGGAGGGTTGAAAAGGGGATTGTGGAAGGTTTTGGGTGATGAAAATATAATAAAAAGGGGTTGGGTTTCTATTACTCGTAGTCATCCTTGTGGCTTGACCTCACTTTGACTCCAGCAGCAGCTTTCGCTTCAGCAAAGCCATCTTCAATATTCACACAAAAGCCAAGGCCATAGGTGCTTTTGTGCAACTTTTGTGTGACACTGTCCTTTTTTTTTGTCCTCATACTTAGCGCTGAAATGAAATTGGCCACCAGTACGTTTTAGCAAAGAAAACTGGCGAGCCGTGGTGCACCAGGTTAATACAAACATTAACACTCTCACAGCGTTTCTGTGACCTTGTTTCAAGGTTAAAACGTGGTTAGAATGTTACAGAAATGTTGAGAAATGCTGTTAAGTTGTCTTAAATCTGTTTTGCAGCCCCTGTTGCAGTGGGGGTGTGCTTCAGCTGCAGTGTGAAGCCTTCTTTTCTGGTTAATGGTTGTTAATGGTTGTTAACCCACCGGTTGTTAACCCACCAAAAATGTTGGAAGGTGAACAAGAAGCTTTGGTCAGTCATGAACAGTGCAAGTGCAATTTAATGCAGTGCTTAGACAACTCCTTTTCAGAGTTAAACTCCTTATCCAATTCCCCTGTTTCTTCATTTATACAATAAACAACCCAAGCATACCTGGCCTGCTTGTGGCCACATAGAGTATCACATCAGAAAGTAAGCCAGGGCATGGTATATATGGAGAGGCAGTGTAAATGCCACAAAAACCATTCACCATTTAAAGATCATTCATATGTACTGAGAAGCAATAATTATACAGGTAACAGCCAACACACTTGTAACACTCGAGTAAATTAAGGATTCTTCAAATGGGTGCAGTACCGCAAGTGTTTGTCAGACACAGTCCCCCCCCCGGGTAACCAAAGTGTTGCCTTTATTTTGGCATATACCTGTACACAAAACATTAGGTTCCCATATTTTCCACATGTTATATGGGGGCTGTGGAGCTGTGACATTCCAACTGAGATTGGTTAAATGCAAATTGGTACCCAGGTGTGATCTGCTGCCCAATCCATGTTGGCCAGCAGCAAGATTATGCATACGGTATGCCTTGAAAATGTCATTTTGAACCACTGCGATATATATATATGGTCATATTACTGCTATAATATACACTTTTTTTAACCTCTGGCAGTTTACCGCTTACCTTTATACAATTTCAGGTTATTCACTGGATTTGAACTGCTTAAATTTCAGTAAAAAACAGAAAATGTGGGTGTTCTAAAACTTTTGACCGGTAGTGTAGATGATTTGGCTAAGGTCACAAGTTGTAATCTTGTGGTAATCTTGATTGCCACATTCAATTTTTGCCCATCAGGTGATTTACGCTAATAAAGACCAGTAAAGAGATTATTTTATTTGATTTGATTAGAACTGTGAATGGAATCATGAGCACACTAAATTATCAGTGCACACTAAATTATCTCAAAACACATTTTCCAGTTGAGATATTTTCTGTTGCAATCGTAACATTTCCTTTTAGCCTTAATCACATAATTGCTGCATGTTTGACCTTACTTTGGGTAAAAATGCGGAAATATGTCAAACCTTCCACGATTGTATGCACATTTGCTCATCTTCAAACCTTTATACATAGCATATATGGTGTGCTAAAAAATACACACATTATCAAGATTTTACTTTCAGGTTTTCATTAATGTTTCATGAATTTTCTGTAAATTATAAGAATTAAATTATCTGTAGTATCTGTGTGAATATGTACTGCTTGGGAAATACTGTACGGGAACTAAATATATGTATTGGATAATTAATGCCTCCCCGTGTATTTACTTAAAGTTATTTATGCTTCATGTTTCAGCTGTCACAACCACACTGTTATGGTCAAGTATTCCAGAAGTCTGTTTTTGCAACTCGAATGTGTGTTGTTACAAAGTGCAAGTCAATACTCGTTCAAAGGATTGTATTTAGGTCCTTACTGGCACTGGCTTAAATGAACAGCATGTGCTGAACTGTGTTTAAAGAGTGAACTTTGATCCTTCTGTGTCATTTTCCAGCACAGCACAAAGCCGGGTCAAACACAGCCCAACCCCCTGCATTTTTATATTTCCCAAAGGGGCATTTTCACACTGCATCTTCGTGTATATTTGGTGTTCCAGTAAAACCGACTTCTAAAATACTTCCTTGCCTTTATGCCTCCCTTAGTAACTTGACAGTACCCCTTTGTGAATGTTCATGGAGAATTGCTTTCCTCTGGTAGCGTGGCCAGATAATTGGCAGAACCCACGCTTCTTAGGTCTTTTGCTTGCTTCCAAAAAAAAACCCTCATCAAAATTCCTGAGATCCCACCGCTTGGCAATTTCTTTGGCCATTGATTTTTCATTTGCAGCACCGCGCCTTGTTTTATGCACTGGCTGAAAGGGTAATGGATGTGTGGCTGGATGTGCAGGGAAATAGAGGGATTCGAGGGGATTCTCTGTCTGAGGCGCTGCATATGTGCCAGAGCAGACATCGGCGAGAGAGTGGGAAATATTCACGGGGCTTCAGTGGCAGCGGAGGGTGTCAAAGGAGCAAACAGCACATTAGTGAATGCAAAGTGAACGCCCAATACTCTTCCTCTGGCCCGAGGCTTTGCTTTCCATCTTTCTCTTTTTTTGCATTAAGTTTAACCATTTTCATAAACCTTTTTTCATTGATTTGGAATTATACCCTTCCCCCACCCAAACTCATATCTGCCAGTACAGGTTGCTATTAACACACACACACACACACACACACACACACACACACACACATGCACAAACTCATATACTTGTGCTCGTACGCACATAAATTACACATGCACATTCACGCGGGCTTGTGCGCACATGCAGGCACACACACATACACACACACACGCACACACATTGATTCAATGTAGAAACATCCTGAAAGGGAAGTTTGGTTTGTAACTCGGCAGCGAGTCAATGCCAAGTTCTGAATGTACTCCAAGAGTCTCCGTGGAAGCAACATCACCATCTGTGCAGCCATCTCGAGGAATGGGTTAGTGGCGCACAATGTTGTCTTGGGCCCATACAACACAGCAAGACCCCTCCGTTTCTTGGATTGCCTCAATGATACCCTCGTGCCCCAAGAAGAACGTGACCTGGAGGGACAAGAAAAGATGAAGTTTGTGGTTGTCTGGGACAATGTCCGGATCCACCATTCTCTAATCCACATTTTGTGATGGTGTTCCTTCCACCTTACTCTCCATGCCTGAAAACTTACTAACGTAAATAGACAAACATGTACAGATGTCAGATATGACATTGCCAAAATTTGACACACTTTCCATGTGTAAAAATGTGAAATATTGCATACTACAGTATTTCCAAAATTGTGAAGAGAGATGTTTTGCATAAGGAAAACATTTAATCAACAAATTGTGGTAAAAAAAAAAATGAGTCAGTTCATGAAAACTGATAAACACATTTTACCATTAGTACTCCTGTGTGGATATAGCTGAATATATTATCTAATCAACAGATGGCACGTGTGTATTGGTTTGATGATAATATTCTTTTTTCATAAAGATATTATCTGAAATGAAAGCAATACTTCATTTTGCACTGGGATTGGGCTGTTTTGCAAAATGCAAGTCTGTTTAGATGGCTGTGTTAACTGTTTTGGGAGCATGGACCTTAGTTTGGAATTTGAAGTGCCAAATCGATTGAGAAAAACTCTAAGATCATAACTTTCACCTCTTCATACCTGCTGCTGAAACCACTTTATATCTAGCTTTTGACAGAAACAAGAAACATTTGGCGAAAAGAAAGAAGCCACGCAGGCAATTTATATTCTTGATCCTAACAGTATATTGCCCTGAGCACCCCATTGATCCTTCTCCAGAGAAGAATGGAGCGTACAGCAGAAATACTTTTCCCAAAATATTTCAAAGGCTCCCCTGCCTGCCTGTTGGAGTCAATAAGACTGATCAATACTTTAGGATGAATGATCCCTGAACGATGACAAGCTGTTATAAACTCCCCGCAGCCCAAGGCATCATTTTTTAGGACCGTCTGAAATGTACCAGACATCTGACATACAGGCAATCAACAGTGACTGATATTCTCTAAGAAACAGCAGCCACCATAAAGGTGTTAATGAGAGAAATGTCCACCAAATACAGGTTTTTAACCCCTCATTGGCCGCTGTGGTCTTCCCGCACACGGTCTTTCACGGAAATCTACGCAGTGATGTCCGCTCTTCATTTTTAAGTTATAAAAGTAAATGGATATCAAACTAGGGATTTGACTCTTCTCAAACACATGTCATTCTCTCAAAGTTGCAGTGATGTGGCTGAGACATGAGAACATTGCCATTCTGTCTGCACTGTGGTCATTATGTGGCTACAACATTACGGAAACATTGTCAAAATGCTGTATTATTCAGTATTGTGTCTAATGCAAAAATGAGACACACGTCAATGTAAACCCCACTCGTTCACATACTTGAAGCGTATTCTGTCAGGTTCACATAAATGTAGATATTTTGTGTTTCTTGTGACGATGCAGACAGGGACCCAAATGCAGACCAGGATATAGCAGAAAGAGAATGTTTATTTAATCAGTCCAAGTTCAAAGCCAGTTATCAGAATTCGAGAAGGTCAAAAAACAAAATCCAAAAGAGTAGTCGAGGGGCAGTCAAAAGATAAAAAACCAAACAGGCAGAAGGGCAAACAAATCAGAATCAGCGGGGGGAAACTCGAAGTCAAACAAAGGGTGTCTCTGAAATCTCAAAATAACACAGGCTTACTGACAATCGGCACTGGGAAACTTGATCAACGTTCTGACAAAGTCAGAGTGCAAACTAGGGGCTTAAACACAAACGGGGAAGATAACACAAGAGGAATCAGGTGTGAGAGGGGAAAGGGGCGAGAACACAGGTGAGAACAATCAGTACTTCTAATACAATAACAAGGGGAGACGAAAGACACGGACTGGAAAGCACATAGACACAATAATAACAAACGACCTGGGAAAAGCAGGTAGACACGTGCACAGCTCAGAGGGGAGGAGCGCGTAGGTGGAAACGCGTGCAGAGAATGCGAGAAGACATACAGTGGGTTCGGAAAGTATTCAGACCCCTTAAATTTTCACTCTTTGTCATATTGCAGCCATTTGCTAAAATCTATTAATTTCATTTTTTCCTCGTTCATGCACACACAGCACCCAATATTGTCAGAAAAACACAGACTTGTAGAAATTTTTGCAGATTTATTACAAAATAAACACTGAAATATCACATGGCCATAAGTATTCAGACCCTTTGCTGTGACACTTGTATATTTAACTCAGGTGCTGTCCAATTCTTCTGATCATCCTTGAAATGGGCCTACACCTTCATTGGAGTCCAGCTGTGCTTAATTATATTGATTGGACTTGATTTGGAAAGGCACACACCTGTCTATGTAAGGTCCCACAGTTGACAGTGCATGTCAGAGTAAAAACCAAGCCATGAAGTCCTAGGAACTCTCCATAGACCTCCGAGATAGAATTGTGTTGAGGCATAGATCTGGGGAAGGGTATAAAAACATTGCTAAAGCATTGAAAGCACCCAGGAGAACAGTGGGTTCCATCATTGTGAAATGGAATAAGTTTGAAACCACCACAGCTCTTCTTAGAGCTGGCCGTCTGGCCAAACTAAGTAACCGGGCAAGAAGGGACATGGTCAGGAGGTGACCAAGAACCCAATGGCCACTCTAAGAGAGCTTCAGAGTTCCTCTGCAGCGATGGGAGAACCTGGTAGAAGGACAAACATCTCTGCAGCACTCCCATCAATCAGATCTTTATGGTAGTGGCTAGACGGAAGCTACTTCTGAGTGAAAGGCATATGACAGCCCACCTGGAGTTTGCCAAATGGTACTTAAAGGACTCTAAGAGCATCAGGAAAAAGATTATCCGGTCTGATGAGACACAAATTGAAATTTTTGGCCTGAATGCCAAGTGCTACCATAAAGGTCTGATTGATGGGAGTGCTGCAGAGATGTTTGTCCTTCTACCAGGTTCTCCCATCGCTGCAGAGGAACTCTGAAGCTCTCTTAGAGTGGCCATTGGGTTCTTGGTCACCTCCCTGACCATGTCCCTTCTTGCCCGGTTACTTAGTTTGGCCAGACGGCCAGCTCTAAGAAGAGTTGTGGTGGTTTCAAACTTATTCCATTTCACAATGATGGAGCCCACTGTTCTCCTGGGTGCTTTCAATGCTTTAGCAATGTTTTTATACCCTTCCCCAGATCTATGCCTCAACACAATTCTATCTCGGAGGTCTATGGAGAGTTCCTAGGACTTCATGGCTTGTACTCTGACATGCACTGTCAACTGTGGGACCTTACATAGACAGGTGTGTGCCTTTCCAAATCAAGTCCAATCAATATAATTAAGCACAGCTGGACTCCAATGAAGGTGTAGGCCCATCTCAAGGATGATCAGAAGAATTGGACAGCACCTGAGTTAAATATACAAGTGTCACAGCAAAGGGTCTGAATACTTATGGCCATGTGATATTTCAGTGTTTATTTTGTAATAAATCTGCAAAAATTTCTACAAGTCTGTGTTTTTCTGACAATATTGGGTGCTGTGTGTGTGCATGAACGAGGAAAAAAATGAAATTAATTGATTTTAGCAAATGGCTGCAATATGACAAAGAGTGAAAATGTAAGGGGGTCTGAATACTTTCCGAACCCACTGTAAATCCACAGGGATAGGAAAACGAGAGGGAGAATGACAGCTGCAGATAGAAACACAAGATAATTAATAATTAGTCAATGTTAGTAACGTACCTAAAATCCCTAACGTTAGTAGATTAGTCGGTTAGTACTATATACACGTAACTAATATGTACAGATAAAAAGAAAGAAAGAAAGAAGTAAACTAGATAGGAAATAAGGCAGAAACCCGTATAGGCGAAATCACCCGAATAGTGCAACAACAAAGACGGAGTGGATTCTCGGATAACAAGGAACACAGACAGACGGGGGAACTAACATGAATCATAAACGAACACGGAGAAAATAATAAAATACAAAAACAAGCAAAACACATAAATACAGAACATAACATTTCTGTGTGGCTCAGTAGGTAGATCATGGCGTTGAGGTTGTGGGTTTGATTCCCGCTGGGACCATAAATAGTGAATATTTATGTATTCACTACTCACTACTGCTTTAGATAAAGTTATTTGCTATGACATATGTTAAATTGCAAATTTATGATTTCAGCTGTCAATCTCTTCACAAGGCTCAAAAAACAATTAATTGAATAATTAAATTAGATTGCATTAAATTAAATTAGCATTGTTGCAATGGAAATCACTAATTCTTCAAAGAATTCTCAATGTTTGGGAGTGGTGGTGGGTGGTGTGTGTGTGTGTGTGTGTGTGTGTGTGTGTGTGTGTGTGTGTGTGTGTGTGTGTGTGTGTGTGTGTGTGTGTGTGTGTGTGTGTGTTAGTGAGGGATGGAGGAGTGGGACCAAAATGTACCCATAGTTGAATAAGCAGTTATGAATAAGCATCTTGTTTTGTTTATTTTCCATTACCCAGGTTCATTTGTGGTTTTCTGGGAAGTGGGGATGCACAAAACATGCATTTAAGCTCCAATGAACATCAGAATATCTTTCTATTCCTCTGCCTGAAAGGCATGTGCAACTTTTGTGTCCAGTTTAACTCATTGCAGTGAATTACATCAAAATCCTGACCTCGGGCATGGTCTGACTAAAAAAAGATCAAGAGATACTCAAGATGCTCAAAGATGCTTTGAAATATGTTGTATCTCTTATGGGTTTGGTGATTTGGTCGAGTAATATGTATAACTCTTGTCTGTGCCTTGCATCAGGTGTGGTACAGTATTAATGCAATTCAGTATAGTCTGTCCAGTCTCAACTTTACTTTACTGCCACCCAGTGGCTATAATGTTCCACTGCATACAGTTACTGAAATACAGACATCGCTACTGTTGTTCATCGTGTCAACCAGTCGGTGGCAGTATATCACCGATAGGTTCCTAAAAGGTCCTTTATCATGCTCTACCACTGACTCTAAGGAACGGTACCATTTTAAATTAAACTCAAGAATATATATATATCATTATAGGCAGACGTTGTCATAGTATCTGACATCATATTAAACTATGACAAACAAAAAATACAGTTTTAAAGGACCTCAAGAGCACCTTGGGTGGCTTCCAAAAAAAACAAACTGCCAGCAATTCCCATTCCTAGTATCTCAGGTCAGGGCTAGGCCAAGCTGCTTCATGCCTAAATCAGCAATAAAATCGGAATAAACTCTGAGCTTAAGTGTCACCCCAGGCTTCCACATTCCTATATCACCCCATCACTGAAGCTTGCTTTTGAGTGTTTAACAAGTGCCCTCGAAAGTCATACTCAGGAATCCCTTACAACAGAGCATTCTGATTTAATCAGCGGTTTGGTTTAACGAGCTCAATCCGTTTCATCCCCTCCTCCCTCTCTTCATCGCCATCCCTCTCTTTCTCTTTCTCATTCTCTCTCATTCTCATACCAGCTGTGAGTTAGGTGAGAAAGGTGCTGCACATCAGCCCTAATTACCTGTGTACACCCAGGGCCCTTATTCATTAAAAAAACAAAAGATGCATGAAGAACAAATGTAAATAAATCTGATAATCAACATTTTATTACCTGCTTAACAACATGTAATGTGACATTGTTATACAAAAAGTAGTTACTTTGCATGAATACGCTGTTACTGACCAGAAAATCATGACTCCAGCTAAACAAGTAGCTTATGGACCAGAAACAGGTAGAAATCATAAGGCTATCTTCACTGCTGTTGTACTATTCAACTAGGCAACTCTGTGTCCCCTTTCGATGTACTGTATCCAAGCGGTGTGCTCAAGTGAGTGGCTCTTAGCTGAAGAGGGTGTCAGGTGTTACCCTAGCGGACTGGCCCCACGGGATCTCCGAGTGGAGAACATGACTCCCACGCGAACACAAACACCACATGTTCGGCTCCATTAGAGATGCATCCAGGTCCTTATTGACAATGGGGATTAGAGTGAAGTCACCTCATTGTCCGTCAGTTGTGTTTACATCTCAAAGAATATGGAAAGTGGCTCGAATCTGAAAATGAATACATTCTATAATTAATATCGATTAGAGGGGCTGGCTAAATGAATTTCACTTTAAAAGTCGATATTGTGGTTTCGTTTAACAATAGCCTACAACAGAACGGTTGGGATGTCGTCTTTTCTATAAGGCGAACGAACGCGGTTTGTGGACATGAAAAGGAAGTAAATGTTCAATTAAACAATTTAAATTGGCAACCGTTTGCACTTATTGAAAACGTTCGCAACCGCTCATCCATGAATGAACGACTCCTCTTAAACGGTTACAATTAATGAATACTGCCATTAATGAATACTGCAAATCACCGCTTGTTATTTCACAATTTTGAAGGGCAAAAGTGAGGCAGGAATGTTCATTGCCTTCCAAACTCCTTGTAAAAGACCAAACAGACACACCCCCGGGGCGCTGCAGTTGTCAAGGAGCGCGCTTGTCTGTATCGCAAACATGCCTTGGAAACCGTGTCTGTGAAATCTCTCACGTTGACAACACGAAGTCTTAAAAACAACTAATGTTATCGTTTCTTCCACACTGCCTTTTATTCCGGTTTTACCCAGAGCATTATACAGATTTTTCTTTTTTGTATCGTGTCTAAATTTGAACTACGCAGATACAATGTCTTTGAACTTGGGATTGGCGTGCTTCTGCGGACAGAGAGGGGACACTTTATCTGGATAGCGATAAAGCTGATTGACGTTTGGGGTGTCATTCTATAGGATGTGCAACACGGTAACACTTAATGCTTTAAAGGCACCGGTGCTCGCAGAATAAGGTAGGCTAATGTTACCCAAGCCAGTGTGGGAAAACTAAGATAGCCTGGTACATTGCTAATGTTAGCTGCGTATCTCTCTTAAAAGCTACGGTGCATGGTATCACTCAGCACCGAAAAATCGCCCGTTTTAAGTCTCTGTTCTCACTTCCCAGGTCATCGGTTGCCGAGAATGCCTTCATCAGAAGGTGTTGCCGCGGGGGCAAAATTTCCGAAATTCTTGGAGGGAGTCAGAAGTGCGCAGCGGAGTAATGAAGCGCTTGAAGGCAACACCGGAGAGCGAGAGAGAGGTGGAGAGAACCCTGGGGTTGGGGCTCAAGAGTGGCCCGATGGCTCCAGATATGAAGGGGAATTCGTGAATGGCCTGAAGGAAGGCGAGGGGGTGTTCACCTGGGCAAATGGAGAGGTAGGCTACGTGCTGTGCAGCCAAACCGGTGACCTTTTCCCTTTCACGGTTTATATTTCCCAGTTTTCGCTGGCAAAGGAAAATGGAACACATCAGAATAAATGTAGGCTAATAATTCGAGTGTCTTTATTTTTTATTATTGAATTGCATTTATTTATTTTGCATTAAACAGTCCTATCATATAGGGCACGCTTAATGAACGTAAACGAGGTAATACCTACCTGTATTCATTTATATTTGTATGTCATTTTTGGGGGGGTTTTAGTTTTTTTTTTAATCACTGCAGTGTTTAATCCAGTTATAATAGGCTACATGTAAAAACGAACAGACAAATACATATTTTATGGTTGCAGCCTCGTGTATTATTATTTTTTATTATTTTTTACTTTAAAAACATAAGAAGTACTGCCCCAAGCCACTATTCATCTAAATCATTGGTCTGAATAGAGAAAAAGGCCAACCCCCTTAGGGTGTGTTAAGTTACTGTTCTATTTTGCTCGGATGCGGGAGCACACTGCGGTTGACAGATGGTTTTGAAAAATTAAATAGCTCCGTTAAAAAACATGGCTAAAGCGCGTGGTGCCAGCTCTCTGAAAAATGGCAAAACTGCAAACGTCTGTGGAAGTAAATGGCAGAGATGATCGACGTGGAAACGCCGAGTCGAGTAATAGCGAGTGCACGTCTAATGTACAATTACACATGCAACGCCCTCGGTGGTTTCACACAAAGGCAAGGGCCAGGACCGGCGTGCAGTAGCTAAGGTTGCCATGAATCTCTCGCTGAAGGATTTACTTCGCATACCTGACAGTGCGGGCCACCAGGGAAATTATAAAGCCTTTTTGTACGAAGCACACAAGGGAGGCACTGCTAAGCGTGAAAAAATGCAACCTTTGCATGCCACTGGATTTAATATCATTCTTTATACGATTTGCAATGTTACCCAAGCGTGGCATAACACCTACACACATATCCAGCTGTATTTCAGCAACATGAGATTAATTATTTAAGTACTTGTGTATGACTGTTCAGTATAGCATGGAATATACTATAGTATAGTACTGTATATGCTGTAAACTGTAAAGTCTTGAGTCCTTTCTTTTTTCAAGAAAGACCGACTTAAAAAGGACTTCATCAAAATAAATCATGTATAACAACATTTACATGTGAGGAAAAATAAGATTAGCGTGTGAATTAGAAAAATAACGTCACATTTTTTAATTATTATTTTTTTAGCTTTATGAGGGCTCATTCTACAAAGATTACCGGCATGGTAATGGGACATACACCTGGCCAGGGGGCTCCAGATTCATTGGAAAATTTTACCGGAATCGCAAAGAGGGCTACGGCGTTCAGCACTTCCCAGATGGCACCACCTTCCAGGTGAAACACACACACACACACATGTTTTCAGGCCACAAAAAAAGCTTTGTTTCCCACCAAAGATTTGATACCCTCTGACCTGTGACTTGCGACCCCCTCCTCAGGGGTTGTACCACGGACGAGCGTTTCGGGCCCGGCGTTGTGACGTACCAGGACGGGCGCCAGGACGTGGGGCTGTGGCACAGAGAGCGCCTGCTGAGGCTTTGCACCAGGGCCCTGGGGGCCTTCACTCTCAGGGCCCTCCCAGAGTACACGGTCTGGGCCCCTCCCGTGAACAATCCCGCCCCTCAGCCCCACCAGGCGGGCCCCCGGCCCTGCAGTGAGCCTCGTTCCAGGGGGCCCCTGGAGGACCCCTTGCTCTCCCCCTGCCAGGACCCGTTCATCCTGCCCCCGAGATGGAGAGCTACTCCACCGACTCGGACCACCTGCCCCTCCCCCGCTGCCTCCGCGGGGAGCTGGACCGCCGCTTTTTCAGCGAACGGGACGGCGACCCCTACATGGACCCGGCCATCTTTGGGTCTTTGGCACTTCAGCCGCGGATGCAGGCTCACATTCACAGACACAGGTACCGCAGGCCCTGGCAGGGCGGGCTCTCTGCTGTTTGCCTGGTACGTCGACTCGTGATTGGTGGAAAGCATAAATTCACCCAGGCAGTAAATGGGTGTAAAACAGGGCAGCGGTGCAGTATGATGGTTAGGGATCTGGGTTTGTAGCTCAGAGGTTGCAGGTTCGCTTCCCAGCTGGTGCGCTGGTTGTTGTACCCTTGAGCGAGGTACTTAACCTGAATTGCCTCAGTAAATATCCTGCTTTATAAATGGATTTTATGTTATATAGAAAAAGCATTGTAAGTTGCTCTGGATAAGAGTGTCTGCTAAATGTAGAATGTAGTAGTAAGGTCAAACCTGGTGATGGCCAGTTTAATACAATACCTGATAATTCTATAGTATTCTTGGAGCCCTAACAGAATATGTAATTATATGATAAGTGTAGGGTATTGCAATTTTGTTCAGCTAAAAATGTGTATATATATATATTCTCTCCATTGCACTGTTGGAGAACTGTTGGATCACACAGGGTCAAAACACTGACAGCAAATAGTCTACTATGACATTCATCAATATTAATTGGATGGCTTTCATTAATTAATAAAGACATGTGCATCTGACAGTGGTGCAAAGGACATTAGTAGGATAACATTCAGGAGATTCAATTCGCAGACAAATACACTGCATTTATATGTATCTATATATATACAGAATATAATGTATTATATACTGATATAACAGTATATAAAATACTGTATATACATAAAAACTGAATGATCCTTGTGGATTTAACTACTGTCATGTGTGCAAATAAAATTAACTAGTCAAGATAAAATAAATTGAGACAAATTTAAAAAAGAATCATAATTGTGTAATAGTTTGTGGATCATTTTACATTTACATTTTAGGCATTTAGCAGACGCTCTTATCCAGAGCGACTTACACAGTTTACATTTCTTTACATACAATCCATTTATACAGCTGGATATTTTACTGAAGCAATTCAGTACCTTGCTCAAGGGTGCAATGGCAGTGCCCCCACCTGGGAAGTGAACCAGCCACTTCTGAGTTAAAAGTCCAGTTCCCTAACCATTATACTACACTTCCGCCTTATCATCATCACGGATCATATATTTTTTCTCCTGTTTCTCTCTATGATGCAGGTTTGAGGCCGAGACTCAAGACTGGGGTGTGGCTGCAGTTACATCAGGCATCCGTGAGCACTTTGGCCCCAAGGGGCCCCTAGAGCTGGTCTCGGAGCGACTGATCCAGGAGGCCTGGCGAGGGGACCTGCAGAGCGTCTACAGAATCCTGCGTGAGGGGGCGGTGCATCCTGACGTGGGCGACAACATGGAGCACACGGCACTCATCGCTGCGACGGTGAGACATTGACCGTGACCGTGAGACAGTGACCACAAACTCTGAGACACTGACTGTGACCGTGAGACACTGACCGCAAACCCTGAGACACGGTCACAGAGAAGGAGATGCATTGTGTTTCTGCTAGCACAGTAGACCAGTGGCGGGCCGTGCATTTCACACCTCGGCCTTCAGTAGTGCTCCGTCTGAATCAATCCACCCCTCAATAACTATTTTATGGCTATAAAAGCCATCTTATTGTTATGTTTTGAGTGTCTGTTCGGTTTGTTTTTGTACTTTGTTTATTTATCTTTCTTCAGTCATGTTTCATTCTCGTTCTGTCATGCACTTCGGGAAATTCTATGTTTCGGTTTTTCCGTCTTCGTTTCTAATCTCGTTTTACTTCCTTCTTACTTTCTAATTACACTTTGTATATATTAGTTAGATGTATATAGTACTAACCAACTAATCTACTAACATTAGGGATTTAGATTAAGTTACTAACACTACTAATCACTAATTATCTCACGCTTCTAACTATCGCTGTCATTCTCTCTCGTCCTATCTCTGTACGTTCCGCTTTATTCGCATGCAGATTTCTTTATGCGTTCCTCCTCCTCCCTAAAAAACCGAAACAGAATTTTCCGAAGTGCATGACAAGACAAGGCTAGGAACTCGAACAGGAACAATGACAGACGGGGAACAGAATGAGAATGAAACATGACTGAAGAAAGATAAATAAACAAAGTGCAAAAACAAACCGAACAAACACCCGTTGCCGTTGCATCGCAGATAGATAACTCGTGTATCCAGAATAAATGCCTTTACTGAAGAAACAAACCCGGGATGCTACAGCTGCCACACACATAACAAAGCATCAATAATAACCTCATAAAATTGCAATATTATTTAGGAAAATTGCAGCCAAATTGCAGCGATCACTCCATATTGCAGCGATCACTCGGACCTGCCGTTTCTCCCTCCATAACATCCGAAGGATCCGACCGCTCCTCACCCAAGAGGCCACTCAACTCCTGGTCCAGGCCCTGGTGATCTCACGTCTGGACTACTGCAATTCCTTGCTGGCAGGCCTTCCGGCCTGTGCCATCAAGCCACTGCAACTAGTCCAGAACGCTGCTGCTCGCCTGGTGTTCAACCAGCCAAAGTTCACCCACGTCACCCCTCTACTCTCCTCTCTGCACTGGCTCCCCATCGCAGCACGCATCAGATTCAAGTCACTGGTGCTTGCTTTTCAAGCGGACAGAGGTACTGCTCCCCCATACCTCCAGTCACTCATCACGCCCTACACCCCGTCCAGACCCTCCGCTCCGCCTCCGCTGGCAGACTGACTGCCCCATCCCTCCGGGCGGCTGGCAGTCGCTCCTCGTGGTCTCGCCTCTTCTCTGTCCTGGTCCCTCATTGGTGGAATGACCTCCCGCATCGGTCAGGACTGCGGAATCACTTCCAATCTTCCGCAAGAGACTCAAAACCCACCTCTTCAGACTCCACTACCACTGAACACTGTCCATCTAGTCAATCTGTCGTCACCACTGTTTACTTGTTCTACACAAAATTAAAAAATTAAAAAATTAAAAAGACCCACTAACCTTTTCTTTCCCAATGTTACAGGTATGATATGCAGACACCTGCAATGATGTCTACTGCCGCTTTACTGCACTGATCTTGTGCGCTAACTGATTGTTCTTACCTTGTATTAATGCACATCTTGTAAGTCGCTCTGGATAAGAGCATCTGCTAAATGCTTAAAATGTAAAATGTAAATGTAAAATAGCAACATTTTACTCACCAAAAATCCTTATTATTTGTACACAAAATCCATCCTCCTTTCTTTCCTCAAAAAGAGTTCAATGACTCTGTCGTACAGATTATCCGTGTGTTTCAGTTCCATCAAGACGTCCTTTTCTATCGCCATCGAAGCTAATGCTGAAAGTCGAGCCTGCCCTGTCGTATTTCTGGAATAAAATGTTATTCGCTTTAGGGCTGAAAATGTCCTCAAATGTCTGAATCACAGACTGATGTTAATTATATTTTGTCCATGAATACTATTAAATCATTCCAAATGCCCAAATCCGCTTCCTTTCATAGCTTTTCCCCTGGTTGCGGTGCTTCCAGACGTGTATTTTCATATTAAAGCATTTAACCAATCACATTACATCATAGTCAGACACTCTCTGACTATCCAATCAAAGGGTGTGAATACGCTGACGTTACCTAGGCCTTCTAGAAGGCCTTCGTGTCCCCAACTCAAAATCTGATTGGTTGAAGCAACAGTTTGATCAACACTTATTTTATGCTACAGGGCCTGCAGAACTGATTGTGAAGGCCTACAGGCAGATTTCTTTGACCCTGGCAACAAATGATGGCTGAAATGTGATTGGTTAAATTCTTTAATATGAAAATACACGTCTGGAAGCACCGCAACCAGGGGAAAAGCTATGAAAGGAAGCGGACAGACCATTTGGAATTATTTAATAGGTATTCATGGAAAAAATATAATTAACATCAGTTTGTGATTCAGATATTTTTTAGGCCAGCAGAGAAGGCCTTGCAGGCCCTGACGGCCCACCACTGCAGTAGACATAGGAGGAAGTTATTTTATGGGATTTAGTTTTTACACAGGCTCATACTAATCCTGATGTATGTCTAAATCACACACATTGTGGGCAGTAACCCTGTGTGGAAGTTCAGATTTTGTTAAAAAATCAGTTCAATTCCCTAAGTGAATTGTAATGTAATCTCTTAAAAAACATTATTTAGAAAAGCAGTAACTGTAAGTGTCCTCTCTCTCAAACAAATGAGAAACCTCTGTCTCGGAGCAAACAAACACAGAATGTTATTCAGCATGTTGTTCTCTCAAATTATGGCAGGCAGAGACATATTTGTCAGGCACCTCTATTGCAGTAGTCTTTTTTCCCAGAAGAATTTAAAATTATCTGGGTTTGGTAGGTATTGAAATTGATTTAGCCAAGCGATAGAATTTAGGGAAATATTTGTCTCTGATGAGGAGGTACTTGGGGCAGGTAAGGAGAAAGTGGGCCTCTGTCTCCACCTCTGCCAGGTTGCACTGACCACACAGCCTGTTCTCTTTAGCCTGCCAGGTCGTTTTGTGGTGGCAGGGCTGTGGTCATTGAGTCTGTACATCGTTAATGTGTGCCTTTGTTTTGGGTCTTTTACTCCGACAAGATATATTGGCAGGGAGTAGCTGCGTTTAGAGTCTGGTATATTTCTAATTTATGGTTTGATTTTAATCTGGGCAGAGCTGGCTGGTTTTCAGTGCTGGGGCTGGTAGCAGTGTGGGTCAGATTAGATGAGCCCAGAATTTGATAGCTCTTTTTTCCATAGGGAGCAGTAGGGGGAAGCAGCTTAATTCCGTCCTGCACGCATTATTAGGGGCATTTCTGTAACACATTGTTTCAAAATTCTAGGTGGAATTTTAAAATTAGATTTGTATCCCATTACTTATATTTGGTGTTGTAACAGACGGCCCCATATTTCACTTCCATAAAGGAGCTTGGGCTGGATAATGCTATCAAATATTTTGAGCCAGATATTTATGCGGGGGGGCGGTGAATCTAGACATAGGTTTTTGATTGAATAGCAGGCTCTGCGTGCTTTGTCCCTTAATGCACTTATTGTCATATTGAAGCTTGCTGAAGCACTAACCTCTCTCTTCTTCTCTCCTCCTCCCTCACCCTCTCTCTCTTCCCTTCCCTCCCTCTCGCTCTCTCCCTCCTCCTCCCCCCTCTCTCTCTCAGGTGAATTGTCGTGATGATGTGGTCCACCTGCTGCTGGATAGTGGTGCTGATGTGAATAAGCTCAACATGGAGGGCATGTCTGCGCTGGCTGTGTGCAATGTGCTGTACTACCCTTTCGACTCGCTCCATGAGACCGTGGCTGAGAGAGTCCCCCAGGGACAGGTGGGTCCCTTTACACTATCACAGTTGGGTGAGGGATGACTGCAAGCGATGGTGCATCAGTTGTACTTTTTAGCTTTGTTTCAAATATAGAATGCAAATGTGGCTTTCGTTTTGACAAGTCTCTATAATCTATTGCACAGGATCCCTAAGTATTGCACAGTCACACAACGTCATGGTATTTTATCAGGATAAAATGTCTAGAGCAGGTCTAGTCAATTACCTTTTAATGAGAGCCAGAATCAATTGGTGGGCCTGACATTTTATTAGGCAGAAAATTTGTTGGGGGGGAGGGGTTGTTTCATTTCCTTCATTAAAAACACGAAAAATGTATAAAACAACGCTAAAAGTCCCCTTTGTAAAAGTCTCACCTGGTCTTAAATTCTCCATGGGACTCTGCTTAACTATGGCCTGGCAAGCTATTCCATGTTAAAAATAAAAATAAAAATGATATATGTTCCATGAAAAAGCTCCACAGTGCTCTTTCCTATGTATTATAGGATCGTAATACTCAGTCGCCACTTGGGGGCGCTCACCAGGAGAGCAGTGTGGAGGGAGTGACCGAAGGGAGCATTGGACAAAACACAGAAACCGACCCCGCCCACCAGTCAGAGCCAACCAACCAGAGTAACCATGCTGACCGCCCCGAACTCAGCCCTGAACGCCCCCGGCCCCAGAAGCGGTCCATCCAGGTGACAGACGGGGACATCCGGGTGGGCTCCGTCTCGTGGGCCGAGAGCAGGAGCGGGGCAGCTGACCCGGAGGAGGAGGAAGAGCCGGGCGGAAGCGCCTTCGACTCGGCCCGCTCTCAGACCAGCCTCCCCATCCGGGTCAGTGATGATGTCATCCAGCTGACGGCCGAGGCTCTGAGCCGCTGTGGCCTGCCGCCACGCCCCGACACCCGGGAGACGGTGTGGAAGATGGCCTCCATGATGGCTGCGTGAGTCTGCCAGTGGGTTCGGTCCACAGTGGTAGGGGAGGGGTCGTGGGGTCAGTCCCAGTTTTGAGCCTGTAAGGTATTCCAGTTTCATATTTAAATGAACCCAGAAGAATAAATGGATTACACAGTGTATATCCTTAAAGGGAAAGAGAAGTAAGCAGTCGACACTTATATATAAATATATATAAAATATATTTTCCCTGTATGGGGATCTCATATATTGCTAGTTTTTTATATATTGCTAGTTTTTTAAATACATTCTAGTTTTTTAATTATTTGTGCCAATTAAACTCTAAAATATTTAAAATATAAAAATATTTTCAACATGTTCTTACATATAACAACAATATCAAGAGATGACTCAGGTATGTGGGTGAAATTAGAAGCATTGTTCCATGGAATACACTATATTGTTAGATGTTTGGAGAAATATAATTATTAATATAATTGCAATATATTGCACAATATACAGATTTCACATATTGTAAAAAGTATTACCATGTGTTTAATAATACCACAATATATTTTGGAACAAAAATAATAATATATTGGCATGCATTGCAGATTATATCTGGACTGCTTTTGTATATTCAAATATATTATTTAATATATTACAATATATTTTACAGCATATGTAAATAAAATGTTCATAGCATAAGGGTGCTCTGCCCTCACAAAACAGTTGAACGGCTCTGCTTGAGTCCTACGTATTCTCGCAGTAAATTGACCAATCCTTTTCTATTTGGGTGATGGCGGTGATTTTGTCAGTCGGATGTAGACACCTTTCAGCTGCAGTGGTCCTGGTGTGAAGGTCCAGGTTGGGGTGGCTGAAATTAGCATTTCCAAATTGGGGAAGAGAAAAAATTGTTATGAAAACACTCTACGTAAGGCTGTGATGTAAAAGTGTGTTTGGCGCAAATGACCATTTTCAGTGGTCATTATCACCGTGGTTACCTGTTACCCCTGTGGTTCTCGGTGGGCAGGCACAGGGCCAGGTGGAGCACCATGAGGCTGCTGCTGTGCAGGGGAGCTGACCCCAACGCCTCCCGGGTACCCATGCCCGTCCTCTTCCTGGCCATCAAGGCCCGGCACGTGCAGGCCGTGCGGCAGCTGCTGGAGTACGGAGCCCGAACGGACCTGCCCCTGCCGCCCGAGGTGCCTTCTCCAGCCCTGCTCTTCATCAGCTTCACACAGCTTCACACAGCCTGTGCTCTTCACACAGCTTCACACGGCCCTGCTCTTCACACAGCCCTGCACTTCATCAACTTCACACAGCTTCATACACCCCTCCTCTTCATCGGCTTCATACAACTTCACACAGCCCTGCTCTTCACACAGCTTCACACAGCTCTGTCTTCCTCTTCCTCAACCCCATACACCTTAATATAGGCTCCCTCTTCCCCTTGATCCATCAGAGCTTCACAGAGACAAATATACCAGGGAGGTCTGCACATTTATTTGACAAATTCCTTACCAACGTTATTACGGACTGGGATGAATAGACTGAAAGGGGCATTTATTGATTATTCCTGTTTAGACCCCAGTTCATCAAGCCAAGTAGTGGAACCTCAACAAACTGCAAGTTCGCAGGGGAGCATTGCAGCATCGTTTAAGATTGACGCATTACATTACTCTGTCCCCCGCTCTTTTACAGCGTAAGTGCCTGTACCCTCTGCACATTGCAGCTGGCCTTCCGGGGCCAGAGGGGCCCAAGATTACGGAGCTGCTCTTGCATGCCCTGGCTGACCCGGACGTGCAGGCACTGGACGCCCACGAGGTCTTTGAGCTGGACAAGGTGAGAACAGGGACATTAGAGGAAACCCACTCAAGACTAAGGGTACAATCAATCAATCAATTCATCAATTCATCAATCAAGAAATCTTTATTTTGTATAGGCCCATGCTGAATCATATTGGTAATATTTCACGGTGGGCATGTTCCGGAAGGGAATCAGTAATCAGTAAGCCATGAAAACAAAAGCAGTGTGGGAAAACATTCCACAAACCCAGTTGTTTAACCGCTTGAGAAAAGTTTAGTGCTTAAGGTTTCAAAATAAGAGCAGCGTATTGAGATTGTAGACCGATAGAAATGAGAGAAAGCCAGCACTTTTATTAAAGCCTTGTGTTGCTTGCGTTCCGTTGCCAGAACACTCCGGAACCCCAGTCCGGCTATGGCAATAAGACTCCCAACTCGTCCAGCCCCCTGTCTCAGATCTACACCCCCCTCAGCGAGCAGCCCGACGAGGGCGGGAGGACGCCCCTGCACGTGGCCTGCCAGAGGGACACAGAATACGATGTGAGTTCGCCCCCCCCAAAAAAAATACCTGCTTCTGAGACGCGCTGTGCCAAAAGTACAGATACATCTCCAGACCAGCCCTGGTCATTAGCCCCGATCGGGGGCGGCATTTGGTTGTCCGCTCCCGAGGGAGGGGGGAGGGTGGTCGGGACGAACTCTCTGTGAAGCATGAAGTCTCCAGAAGGGCTCGGTGAGTTCCGAAGGAGGGGGATCATCGCCGGCCTCGGAGAGTAGTTTGCTCCGTAGAGATGGGCGGCGAGTTCGTGGGGGAGGGTTAATTGAAATAAATTGTCTATAATTGGCTTCCAAAAACTGGGAAAAATCTGAAATATTTTTAAATATAAATATATTTTTTAAATGGACAGATGCTTTTGTCTCTGTGCACATGCTCAACAAGTCTAAGCTGTTCTAAGCATCTTATTTTCCAATGGGGATTTGATTTGAGTTGATGTAAGACTTGCCAGTTCATTGAGTTGATGCTGTTATCTCATTGCATGCAAATATTGTGCTGATGGATTGTTAAAAATCCCAAATAATTGTTTTGAGACAAGGATTTGTGTAATCCTTATTTAAAACATTCACTGCTAATGAAAAAAACGGTAATAGAAAAAAAAGAATAAGCACAGACTATAAAAATGAATAACCAACGCTTATAGACGCAAGCTCCTTTCACTGTAGCAATGCAGTGAGCTTAAACTGTGTGCCACAGATGGCCAGAGAGGTGGTCTCTCTGCTGCTGTCCCACAGGGCCAACACTAACCTTCTGTGGAGTGGACATTCCCCCCTCTCTCTGGCCATCGCCAGCGGCAATGACTTGGTGAGTTAAACAGTTCTTTCTCGCTTCTTTCATCACCCAAACCCACCCCCCTCGTATAATGTACAGTACCATCATTTGTTCTCAGGTTATATTTCATGGTGTGTTGCTCTAGCTTCGAAATAAAAAAAACAGGCAGATTTACTCCACAAAGAGAAGCAGATATCAATTTGTTGTAACAATACAGCTCCCAGCATAAGGGGAAAGGACAGAGGAGCGAGGTAAAATATACAATAGATAAATGGTGCTCAGGGTATAGGCCTCTCAATGCACTGCCTCAGTGATGCTGCTGATTGTACAGTACTGTATTGTTCTGCTGAACACCTGAAGGAGAGTAGTTATCACAGGGTTACGTGGGCAGTCATGTATCTGTGTGTTCTCTGTCAGACTCCTATAAACAGCTAAAGGAGTAGCATAGGATTCCACGATGAAGCGTATCGGCGGTTCACCATGTGACCTCACCAATGATCATGTGACCTCACAGATATAGAATGTGTCAGGAACGGTGTCGGAAAACCAGGCGCAGACCCAGAAATGCAATAATGTATTTTATTGCATAAACAGGCAATGGTCACACAGGAGCAATCAGGGCAATACAGGGATCCAAAGAGTGGTCGGGGACAGGCAAAGTTCGTTCCAGGCTTCAGTTGTGTCAGAGGCAGGCAAGGCGTAGTCAATGGGCAGGCGGAGGTCGATAACGGGAAATCAGTCCAGGGAACACAGAGAGGAGTGGGACTGGAACCACAAGGAGCACGAACAGGTGGGTCGGGAATGAGACTGGGACACAGACGAATACAGGCGCACGAACAAAAACACAATGAAACAAACCACAGGTAACCAGCGAAAACACTGGAGAGTTGTGTAGGCATAAGCAAAGCACAAGACAATCTGGCAACGAACATGGGAAAACGCACAGCTTATATACATTTAGACATAACGAGAAACAATCAGGAATGAACACGAATGCAGCTGCCACCGGAGACTGCAATCAGACACACGAGGAACAGGTGAAAACGATAATACAATGACGAGACAATCTGGTAACGAACATGGGAAAACACACAGCTAAATACATCAGACATAACAAGAAACAATCAGGAATGAACACAAATGCAGCTAACTGCAATCAGACACATGAGGAACAGGTGAAAACGATAATACAATGACAAGACTGGAAACAGGTAAGTGAAAGTGAAAACACGGACCGGACAACCAGGAAAACACGGAATAAACTACAAACACCTAATTACGGGGAACATGAACATGAGACATGACAGAATGACTATAATGGTTCAGTTCATTAACAAGAGCAAACAATTGCTCCATCAATAGGCACAGTAGCATTGCTCTACAACTAGAAGTTCAATACGGCGCCGTTTAAAACAGTTTGCTATGCTCCTTATCTTGCACTGGGTTCATTATTGCATCACTTCCTGTTTCTGTGTGCTCAGGCTGTGGATGAGCTGTTGGCCTGGGGGGCGGACCCCAACCTCCCACTGACCCGGAGGGTGGGCAGCGCCCTTTGCGCCGTGGCTAACATCAGCTATGACTGCAGGCAGCATGCGCACAGCAGAGCCAAGCTGGTACAGAGCCTCAGTCACCCTCTCAAACCCCGGAATAAATCACATGTTTACCCAACAAGCACCTATTGGTAGCTGTCGGCACGCCAGCGTTTTGCAAATCGGCACTACAGCGGTCCGCCAGTGTAACAGAGTCGGTCTGCCGCTGAGTTTCAAACCGCGGATCCCAATGCAACAAGAGACACGATTAGCTCACCGAGCTAAAGACCTGAGTCCCCAGCCAATGGAACTAATCATACTCCTATTGACATCACATTCTGTAGCAGACGCTCACATGCCAACGCACGCATTGTAGCTCCACCGCTACAAAGGTTCTCCCCCCTGAAACACCTGCAGCAGCCACAGCCCATCCGATAGACATCAGTAGTACCATCCGAGTCATGGCACCACTGTAACGGAGTTGGTCTGCTGCTGAGTTTCGAACCAAGCATCCCAACGCAACAAGAGAAATGATTAGCCCGCTGAGCTGAAGAACCCAGCTAAGGGAACTAATCATACTTATTGACGTCATAGTAGCTCCACCGGTACACTAGCACTATTAACAAACTATTTGGCCTTTCTCTTAACAGTTGATCCTCATCTTGACTGCCTTGCCTTGACTGTCCACTAGCGGACCTCTGTAGTGCCGGTTCGCAAAACGCTGACGGACCGACAGCTTCCGACGGTGGTCAGATAGGTTCTTGCTTGTGGGCCGTTGTATGCTTGCTAGCTGGGTATACATACTATCAAGGAGCCCTGATGCTAACTTTTGGTTATTTATAGCTGGAGAAACTAATCAAAGCTGGTGCCAACATACTAATGCCAGTCATGTATGGAGAGGGGCGCAAGAGTGCAGTGGGCACTGCGGTGGATTATGCCCACTACATCTTCCAACAGGTACCGTGCAGGTGTGCGATCGAGAAACGAAACGGGCCCATTTCTGTACAGTTCAGGTGCAGAGACACTTCACAAATGAACTGTAAAAAAAAGTGGTACAGCATGAAAACACACTTTAGAATGCACGTCACAAACAGCAGTGATGAATACACTTGTACTGCGATTATACTTACCCGTCCGTCGTGCCACCCGCTTGTGAATGAATGGGGTTGAGGGCAGGAGAGGGAAGTTGGGTGACCTTTTGCCTGTTCAGACTGGAGACCTGGTGTCCCCCGTCCCTGCAGGATGGGCGGATCGCCCACACCCCTTACCACGCCCTGAACCCCAGGGAACGGCAGGTGTACAATGCGCGGCGCCACCTGCTGGCCACGATGGGCGAGCTCCTGCGGCATGCGGCGGTGGGGGCGGAGCGGCAGCGGCTGGAGAGGGAGCAGAGCATTGGCATCCGCAGTGAGTCTGAGGGCTCGCAACCCTGCCTCTGCTGTGGCTCCACCGGGTCAGCTCCAAATGGCCGAGTCACCCCCGAGCTGTAACGGAGATGAACCCTGCTGACTTTGATTGTTACTCAGCCCTTAGTTGATCAATAGCAGCAGCTGATTACACAGTTAACTCACCAAACCTGGTTTCTGGGGTCTACATTTGTTGCTGATTCTGTGGCGAAAACAAAAACCAGCCACCCTGGAGCTCTCCAGGAGCAGGGTTAATCACCCCTGCTTTAGGGGTCGGTTTGGCTGGCTGGCCCTACGATGGGCCAGGGGGTGTGGAGATCAGGAAAAAGCCTGACCCTTGTGCCCCATGAGTTTCATTACTGCGTTGTGGTTTGCTGGAAGAAGACCTCCCTCCCTATCAGGCCCCATGTTTTCGATAGACTTCCGGCCTATCAAAAATAACCAGTCCTACTTCCATCAGCCTCTCACACAGACCCGGTGGGAAGACACATTGAGGCTGTGTGGATATTGTGATAGTGGATTGTGATGAATGGCACTGCAATGCTCATTTGTTTTGATAAACTGGCAGCCTGTGGTGGTTGGTCTTATGGGCTCTCTGTAAATTACAGGTATCAGTCCCAGTGAGAAGTTCCTGTATGTGGGAGCAGGTGCTACCCCTGCTTGGGACAAGCTTTCAGGAGAGGCTATCCAAGAGGCAACTCCCCCACTGGAACAGAGGTAGTCAAATATCCCTCTGTCTGACAGTTGGAGCTGGGTTTTTACCTCACTGACTCACTCACATGTTCATTTGTTAATGAGTTCATTCTTGCTGATGTCTTGCTATTTACCTCACTCGTTCACTCTTGATTCATTCAGTTTCTGCCCATACAGCTGGAGTTGATATTCACCTCACTTATTCTCACAGTTTAATTTGTTCATGCTGTCCTACTGCTGGTGCTGATATGTGATTTGCTTATATTCACTGACACATTTATTTATGGAGACTGTCTAAAATCTGGTACCTCACTAATCTCTTAATTCATTCTGTTCCACTATCGGGGCTGCTGTTTACCTCACTAATTCACTCATAAATCCATACATTCACTCACACCTTCACTCACTCATTCGCTCGCTGTTCCTTGAGTCGCTCACATGCTCAGTCCTAGTTCACGCTCATTCACTTCCTCCACATCACTGGCACACACATTTAAATTAAATTCCCTCCTACCATGTCCATTCAAATCAAAATTCCTCCTTTGAAGTCCCCAGTGATCTGATGCTAATAGCGACAAAATCATGCCTTCGGTTCGTGCTGTGGCTCTTCCCCACATGCGTGTTAGCTTCTTCATCTCCTGCTGATGCAGTGTGACATTTTGTCCTTTGTTTTTTTTTTTTCACACCACAGTCCAGAGTGGAAAAGCCAAACTAACACCTACATCAGGTGACCGTCCTTCTAATCCCTGAATCTATTAACATGACGAGAGTTCATACGGTTCACGATAACTGTAATTTTGTGTGTTGTCGCAAATGCAAATCATTCAAATGCCTTTTCAGCTCTCTGATTAGCAGGTTCATTCCTTCTTCAAGCAAGGTGTTAAATTCATGCACCGATCCCATAGGCCCTCACAGATTGTTAGCTTGACATTTTTGTAACTGTTTATGCTGGCACTGGCTTGTGAATACAACTACAATACATAGACAACATCCTTCAGCACTCTCGATTTTTGATAAACTGTAAAAATGGATTTGACCACTAGATGGCAACACATCCATTGCTATTAAATCCAGTACGAGCCTTTGCTGACCTGAAAATACAGTGGATTATCTCACACAATGTCGTCCTTGATCATCTTTCATCTCTTAGCATAGAAGAGAAGCATCAGATTTCTGAAAAGTAATTTGTCAGTGCTATTCATGCCCAAGGCAATGTTGGATGTTCTGTATAATCAAACTGCTTCTTCTCCTTTCCACAGTAAAGATTGCACCGCACATGTATTACTAAGGGACAAACTGCTGCTACTCGGGGTTAATGTGGGGTTTTTAGTTGGCCATAGAGGAGATTACTGATCTTTAATCTTTTATTTTAAGTACTATCATACACTTGTAATGAGAAGAGAGGATTGTATTTTGTAGTCAGTATATTTGTGAGACTAAATATATTCTGTATCAGTACGTGCGTGTTAGTGTGTGTGTGAGGGGTGTAGGTTTCGATCTCACCATGAGTGCATCTGTCCTGTATGGGACTACAGGAAGCCTCTGTTCAAGTACTGCTACCAGTGTGGGCGTTCGGCAGGCGTGGCGCTGGCTGTCTGCAGCCGCTGCCGTGAGGTCTTCTACTGCAGCAAGGCCTGTAAGATGAAGGCCTGGAGCGAGCGCCACAAAGAGGAGTGCGTCCGCCTTTCAGGTGCGAGCCCCGACGACAGAGATAGGATGTGCTCTGAGATCACTACTCTGTCCTCCATATACCCGATCTGTTCACTACTCTGTCCTCCATATACACAATCTGTTCACTACTCTGTCCTCCATATACACAATCTGTTCACTACCCTGTCACCCATATACACGATCTGTTCACTACTCTGTCCTCCATATACACAATCTGTTCACTACTCTGTCCTCCATATACACAATCTGTTCACTACTCTGTCCTCCATATACACAATCTGTTCACTACTCTGTCCTCCATATACACGATCTGTTCACTACTCTGTCCTCCATATACACGATCTGTTCACTACCCTGTCCTCCATATACACGATCTGTTCACTACTCTGTCCTCCATATACACGATCTGTTCACTACTCTGTCCTCCATATACACAATCTGTTCACTACTCTGTCCTCCATATACACAATCTGTTCACTACTCTGTCCTCCATATACACAATCTGTTCACTACTCTGTCCTCCATATACACAATCTGTTCACTACTCTGTCCTCCATATACACAATCTGTTCACTACTCTGTCCTCCATATACACGATCTGTTCACTACTCTGTCCTCCATATACACGATCTGTTCACTACTCTGTCCTCCATATACACAATCTGTTCACTACTCTGTCCTCCATATACACAATCTGTTCACTACTCTGTCCTCCATATACACGATCTGTTCATATCTGTTCATCCTCCCTACACCATCCTCCATATATGTTCCATACACACTATCTGTTCCACGCCTTAACCTGCTTTCACAAATACCACACTGAATTGTGTTCTGTCGGTTATGTGCGATTTTGGTTCATTCTCCATTCTATTGACGCATTCTTGCAACCTTGCAAAGACTTACTTCAAAGGGTTCTCAAATCCTGGTGTAAACAGTTATTTCTGCTGTAAGTCTTCCTTTCATTCAGTAATTCTGTCACCACGCCTACGTGAGAGTCCTTAGCTGTTTATTTATTTTCCGTTGTCACTGTTAGGGAGAGGTTCCGGTGCACCCCCTCAGTCAGTTAATGTTCTAAATACTGTTACGATCAAAGGAAAAATTCCACTGGTTACCATGGACCCGTGAATTTGAATGTGGATTATTGTCATGAACCAGCAGCAGTGAAAACACATTTTAGCAATAAATGGCATTGGGTGGGTGCTTGCAGTCCAGACCATGAGCAAAACAAACCAAAGAGCAAGTATTGGTACAGCATAGAGAAGTACAGACAACTTCTTATAATTGTATATTGGATAATCACATACTCCTGTTTATTGCATAGTATGCAGCTGGTCCTATTATAATCCCTTAATCTTGTTATGTTCATGCTCCACATAATGTCGCTACAGTCCTTAGCACATGCGGCTATCAGGAGTTAGCTGTTAGACAAATGATCGATTGTGCACTGAAGAAAAGGAGCTTTGCTTTGTCAGCATATATTTTGGCACACTCTAAACTGCAGGAGCTGAGAATACAAGCGAATTTAGAGGCTTCTTCCAAAATATGTTTCTGTTTCCTGAGAACAGCTGCAATGACACACATGGAAAAATACTTTTGCATGTGCCTGTGTCTCGTTTCTCCGAAATTCAGGCCCGGGGCTTCTAGGTGGCTAATCCTGTTAAGGCCCTGTTCTGGTGTGTGGATGAGCCCCACAGTCCTGTTAAAGCATTATTCTAGTGTCACAGTCCTGTTAAAGCATTATTCTAGTGTGTCGATGAGCCTCACAGTCCTGTTAAAGCCCTGTTCGAGTGTGTGGATGAACCCCACAGTAGTCCTAATTAAGACATTATTCTAGCTCAGCCCCACAGTCTGGTATCAAATCCAGAACCAACTGTGGCTAGAAGCCCCAGGGGGCGATGCATAATTAGCCATAGCGTTGCCCAGGGAGGGAGGGAGGGATGTAGTCGTCAGGGATGTCCGCATCTCGTCGCACACCAGCAACCCTCACTGGTCAATCCGGCACCCAGGGTCTGCCGGTATAAAGCTGCACATTAATCGTGTCTATCTCCATCTCATGTACAAGCTTAATTTGTGAACTGCAGTGTGAAAATAAATGGCGGGTAACAGCATGTGTGTCGGAGGAGAGCGCATGCACTAAAAATAAATCTAAAAAGACTATGGTAAAGACCAGGGGTGGGACCAGTGTAGAATAATGTGATGTTGAACTAATGTTGTACTATGGAATGTTTTAGGAGCAAACATACACAATTACTGAGGTGTTCAATAGAATCCACAGAGTAGATTTCTCATCTGACACCACTGAAACTGTATTGACTACGCAATGGAGCAACAGAACTATTCATACAGTGATACTTACATTATTCATACATTGATATCCTGCATTACTCACTTCAGCCAGGATATGGGAGGAGGCTAGTGGGTGCCTTTCACAGTGGGAAAGTTGACCTTCAATACCCTGGTCTGTGTCTGCAGGCAAGGCCAAAGACAGGAATTGCACGGCCAAGAAGACCAGGGCCCAGAAGGCCGACGTCCCCCAACGGGAGCGCATGGTGGCCGCTGGCAGGATGCAGACGGCTCCGTGGACATCAGCCAAGGAGGCGAAGGACAGCTGGGAACTGAGAGAGAACTACAGCTTCAACTGACACTGTGTAAGAAGAGTGGAGAGAAGTTCCCTCTCAAGCCCCAATGGAGTGCGTCTGCAAACAAGGGGGTCTTCCGCGATGCTCGCTTTTGAAGCGTGTGCCAAACAATGGGGAGAGAGAGAAGACGCTACGCTAAGTACACAGCTCCTGTGCCAGGATTCAGATCCAGCAGAAAGTTGTGTATCGGCAGTTGACCGGACTGCTCTGGACATCTGTGCAGGGTTTATACTGCGCTGTATCAGCAATGAGTAAAATGCAGAGCAAATACCAGGCTGAACTGAGCCAACAAGAGGCTGAGACAGTGTTCCGAGAGTGAGAGCCATACAGAGGGAAGTACTATCTTGGTCAATTTAGTCTGAAAGGAAAGACCACCTCACAATAACGCAGGAATTCAACACAATCGACTGCACTATGACAGCCTATGACAACTGACATTTGCCAGTTACATTGAGGTCATTTCTTTACCAACATGTACTAGAGGTTGGAAAATATACTCACAAAGCTTCTTACATGTTTTAAAATTAGATATCGGTGCTCCCTCATGAAGACAAACCCACTGTGTGGGCTAATGCCCCTAGTTGGCTTTAACCAGGGCAGTGGTGATCATTACAATTATCATGGCGGTGTTCCATGAGTCATTACCTGGTTTCTATGATGTCATTCCTTTTTACACCTTTACTATAGCTGTACTACCTCATGATGTCAATCTCAGGGGACCTCTCTCTAGATAATATTAGACACAGGAGGAAACCATGCAAACTGCTTTAAATCTCAAAAGTGTCAGTCTATTATTCATTTTGAAATGTACACGGGAATTACAGCATAACGCCCTCCAACCATAATTTCTGCTTCAGTGCACAGGCGGACTTGCATGAGACAGGTAGAAATGCATGAGCACATTTCAATTTTTAGAAATAATGCTCTATTACATGACTCACTCCGAGGATCAAAACAAACCAACTTTGCGTCTGTTTGGACTAGTTCAGCTGGCATTATTCGTGGGAATCTCCAGAGAAGTATTTGAGCATGTGGGGCGTGGTGACGATCATCGATATCCAGGAGCGTTTCAGCTGGATCACGGTCAACCTGGGGGCCGCGACAGCTCTCCCACATTGATGCCGCGCGACGTTGCGGACGAAGGGGGTGGCCGTGCGCGTTACGCTGTCCGTCTCGGTTCCTTCTGCCCGATGAGCCGAAGGAATCCAGCACAGTGTTGGGGAGCGGACTCGCTCATGCATAAGTATACATGTCAAACACAGATTGGGGCTGTTCATCACATCATCTGGGAAGCCTTTAGGGTAGAACGGTATTAAACCAGTCTTGTTGCTGGCCTTGCATATTTTCTGAAGCCGCGGATGTCAGAGCTGAATGCTGTTCCCCCGTTCCTATGCGCTAAGACGGTCGGGTCTCTGTCATCTGTCGGCTTGATCAGAACGCTGCAGAGCGTTAGCGCCAGTCATCCCTTGCTCCGACATTAAGATGGCCACATTGCCCCCGACATTGTTTTTTGCGGGGTTTTCCACCCGTGAAGGCCTACCAATATGCTGCCAATATACCGAGAGAGAAGATCTGGCACGCTGGGTCTCGCAATGAATCCCAGTGTGCCCAAGTGCCTTTTGTTTGTAGGAACGGGTAGATGAAACAGGGAGGAATGACCTGTCCTGTTGAGCAGCTCGCTCGAATGTGTGTGTGGCTCCATACAGGACTTCACTTTGAATGAAAGGGCACAGGACTGTACCAGCTGCGATGAACCACAACATCGGAGACATTTAAGGAAATTGTTGATGGTGATTCATTGCGTGTAGGTGCCACGACCTGTCAATCACTGAACTGAATCAATGAGTCATTGATACTACATCGCCCATGGGGTGATGCGGTTTAGCCCATCTTTAGATCAAAGCAGTGCATTAATGATCTGCAGATCAGAATCATGTGTACTCATTATGTCATTTACGGTTGCATGTGTTTTGTTTTATTACATGCTATTTTACTGTATTTAGTCGATGTACTTTTTCGAATGTGTTTGTGCATGTGTTTTGTTTTCTTTGCTTTTATCATTTGATACGTATGTTTTTCCCCCTGTAGTTTATTGGGGACAGGTGTTGGAAATTAGCCTTTGGCTATAAACACTGATACGAATAGTAATGCTCTTTTTTAAACACTGTAACAGTGCTTTTGCTACGTCCCTGACAATTAAACAAATAAATAAAGAAATAATACACTTTCACAGTAGCAACTGTGCAAATACAGGCCACAGTCTCCCTGTTACAAGCACATAATTCTCAACTTTGTCTGTGTGAAATGTAATTGCTCAGAAGATGAGAGATATTAAGGCATAAATAATGGAGTGTTTAAAATTCAATCTGGAAGGATAGTCGCTGGCCGTGAAAGAAAGGCTCGAAAGAGAATGGATTGACGGACGGAAGATTTCAGCCTGGCGGAGGAAAAAGAAAAGACATGTAATTAGAGTAAGAGAATGGAGGTATAAATCCTACCAAACTACAAACTGCACTATTGACGTTTGGAAAAGCAAATCTATCATCCTGACGGTTGACCTGAGATTCTCCCATCGCTGAGGAAGTCCTTCCTGCACTGCCGTGGAGAAGACCTTAAAGGGGTGTTACGCCATCTTGCATACCCTGAGCCAAAGCTAAACCAAACACAATCGGTACGTGACCTTTTCCGAATGGGATTAGGCTAATTGAGTCACGGGTGGTATTGCTTAAATGTGGCAGTGTTCAATGACTGAAGACACTGTGGCTAGGCTCCGGTGCCGTGATCCTTTATGGTTTATGGTGGAGAGGAAAAGGGAAACCAAATGCAAATGTGTCATGTCTGGATTGATCATTGACCAATCATTGAGGCACGTGTACACACATTCACATTTTTGGCACACTCACACAAGCTACTTCTGGGTAAATCTTAAGATGTCAGTTCAGAACACACACATGCGCACGCTCTTCTCACAATCATGTACACATTCATATTCCCGCATACTGTACGTATGCACACACCTGCATGCACATACAGGTTACATCCGCAATATGGTTTGATGGTTTGATGCCACAATGCTCATCAAGCCAGTCAGTGATGAAGATAACGATGCATGGCATGGACAAATGTTCTCAACCGTGTCCTTTGTGGCCTACAGAATGACAAATTCAAGAAAAGCCTACAGGTTTAAACATTTTTTATAATAGATGACATTGAATAAGAGATTATATTGCAATTCCAGTGTCATTCTAAGTACCACGTCTTTCATGATGTGCAAAAATTCTACATCTGCTTGCTTGCTTGGTCATGACAAGTAATCACCACTGTGAGCCCCATTGTGTCATATATGACGTCAGAAAGCAGAGGGGCTGCTGGGTGTTGTTCTAGTTGTGGATGAGCCCCGCAGGTTGGTATCAAATCCAGACCATGTCAGTGCAAACTGTGGCCGGCAGTCATGGCATAATTGGCAGTCATGCCACCCAGGGAGGAATTCAGTTAGCAGGGATGACTGTCTTGCAGCACACTGGAGTCCCCGTTCTGTTGATTGGTCACCCACGGTCTGCGGGTATAAAACTGAACTTGTTTCAGAGTACAGCACGTGCTTCTCTGGTAAAAAAGAAGTCCTTTCACGAGTACTTTTCATGAGTTCTTCATTGTTCTTCAATATAGTGTTGTCCAATTCGCTTGAAAATGTGCAACGATATCACTGACATGTAATTGATCAATATAGAATGTGCTATGAGCTGAGACATTAAACATTTGGTTTCCTAATTGTTATTCTCTGTGCAATTAATCCAAATTTTGGGATTAATTCCAGCCTATTTATGAAGTGAAAATCACTTGTAGGGTTTATATGCGATTTTTATAATGGTAGAAACATGACATTGCAAACATTGGATATACTATATAGATTAAATGATATAGCCTACTTGTAGGTGAATAAAAGGACTAAAAACATCATGGGCACATAGAGGTAGTTGGATTCAATACATATCATTGAAAGTTTGTCTTAAATCACGCTAGATTGTGGTTAGATGTTTTTTTTTTACAAAGCTGATGATAGGAAAGGAAACTTCAGTGGTACAAAGGGGGGTGAGGGGGGCGACTGGACCGCGTGGGCTTGCTCGTTTCCTCCTTCCTCTCTGCTGTGCAATATTATTATGTCCGTAAATATTTATTCTGCCGTCAGTCGCAGTTAGGAGCACGGCGGACAGGCCGTGCGTGCTGGGAATGTCACTCTTTATATGGCATAACAAATGAGATATGAGTTTAAAAACAAGACGCGGGCGGAAGGGGGAGATGACAAATAACATGTGCCGTCGGACGAAACAAAAAAGCGAGGCCACACAGACAGGTTTAGCCCAGAGTCGCGGCTTTACTGAGAAACAGATTTATTTACATCAACCAATAAGAGGCGCACTGTGGGGGGCTTTGTCAGGTCGCGAAAATCCATCTCAGACACTGTCTGTGCAATCTGCGTCGTCAGCACTGTAGAGTCAGACAGTCCTTTGAGAGAGAGAGAGAGAGTTTGAGAGAGACAGACGGAGAGAGGGAGAGGCCGGTGCACGCGATGTGCCTTTCGTTTCCTTCTTCAAATGTTAACTCTGGAGGTTAATACATGTAGTAACATACAACAATTCAACCTGAAGAGTTCATCCTCACCATTAATCCTTCAAGTGTGCGTTCACTAGAGGGAGAGCTTGTGATGCTTTGCCTCCTAGAGCATAAAACATAACATAACTTCTCTGTACTCACTTAATCTAAATCTGCCATAAATACATGCCCTATTTCCGCTGACCTAGTGCATGTTGCATTAGGCCTAAAATATATCAGCGAGCGTGGCCCAGAAGTGGCTACTTAATCTTCTGATTGGAATATTAGTGTCAGGGAAAACCGTTATGATCATTACCCAGTTTGGACGAACAGATCGGAGTGCGGTTACACCGACCGTGCCGAGCAGAGCTGGGGCGCCAGGATCAAGGTCATCGTCATCGGCCCTCATATATTCTGACATCACCCATTCTCTAATATCCTGACATCATCAGATCTAGTGTCATCTCTCCTGTAGTTTGGTGAGATGATGTATTCGGTGATACCTTTTTTTTTTCTGTGTTGTTTTTTTCTGTGTGCATGCCAACGTCGTACCGTTTCCTGCATTCTGAATCCTCTTCCGATTCTCTTGTCATTCTAACGTCGTCAGCTCATCTGCATTCTAACCCGATTGCCCGCAGCACGTTCAGGCCTTCAGGCCTCGCAGCCTGACAGAATTAATTATCGGCCATTCTGACAGAACCAGGGTGGCAGGGGTCAAGAGCACCTCAAGTTCAACAAGTGTCTCACACCGGTGCCAAAGGGCACAACATACACCCCACAAACAGTCAAAATCGAATGTCTTTCCCCTGTCAGGATACAGCGCCACTGACAAAATATGTTCTGTTTCTGCACTCAAGCTGAATGCAGGGAAGGACATAATATCTCAACACTTCACTGTACCGTTTCCGAAGAACGGTGGCGTGTCTGTATCGTATGGTGCTGTGAGCTCTCTGGGATTATGGTGTCAGCCCCTATAGAAGCACTTCCTGACATCTTTTAAAAGATGATGGGATGATGGGATTTCTTTAGAAAGAAACAGCTGCCCCACTGTACTGGCTGTAACTGAACTGTAATTGAAGTCTCTCTGCTTTTCAGAGTTAGAGGGGGTTTTAGAGGCCTCTAATATTGATGTGTGGAGGAGGGGGGGCTGTGCTGTGCTTTGCATTACAGGGAAGTGATTCTGGGACATGAATGGAATAATGTAAGACAGGTTCTCAGTGTACCGATATTACAGATAACTACCAAAATAAAGGAAACACCAACACAAAGCGTCTTAAAAGGGTGTTGGGCCACCATCCGCTGGTAGAACAGCTTCAATGCGCCTCGGCATGGATTTGACATTCATCCAGAATCTCCCATAAGTGTTCAATTGCATTGAGATCTGGTGACTGACCATGGCATGTAGTTTACGTAGTTTTCATGCTCTTCAAACCATTCAGTGACCACTCATGCCCTGTGGATGGAAGAGACCACTCCCATCAGGATAGAAATGCTTCACAATAGGATGAAGGTGATCACTCAGGATGGCTTTGTATTTACTGGCGTTTACCTTGCCCTCTAAGAGGCTGAGTGGACCTAAACTATGTCAGGAAAATGCAACCCATATCATAATAGAGCCGTCAGAACCTGAAGTGTTTCCTTTATTTTGGCAGTTACCTGTGTAGCAATTTTTCAGGGTGTGCTCGATCAGATCATTGAGGCACTGTTTACACCTTTACTGTATGTTAGGGCACAGCAGAAATGTGGTACACCGAGGAGAACAATAAGTGCATGGATTAATAACAGTGCACAGGTTTTTTACAGTGGCCCTTGTCAGACATCAACAGCAAAAGATGGAATGAGCGTTACACAAACATCTTCAAAATCTCATCACGTTTATAATCGACACAAGGATCCAAGAACAAACAACAGCAAAATGGACACATATTTCAGCTCTGCTTCAAGTGTTGCTCTATCATAGCCATGAAAAAAAAGAAACTACAAAGTGATTTTTTTTTAAAGAATAAGAAAAGAAAAGGAAAAAAAGAGAAATATTTTCTAAATTGGCACATTTTCATGATGCCAGCCACGCTCAACACTTGACACAGTTCATCTCATATTTAGGGCCCCTGATCTTTTATTCATTTGTGATTTATTTTTTTGTTCCGGCAAAATCATTATGCAATGATCCATCTGCCTGTCTCCATTTCCAAATCAATCCAAACGTCTACAGCTGTTTCTACCATATTGATTTCCCACATGTTGGCCTCCGTGTGCAAAATGGCTATTCATCGATTTTGAAAAACACACCCAGAGACCGATCCTTCACAGCGGTAGGTAAGAGCTGGAGTCAGTGTTGAAGAAATAATATGGGGGGGTAAGGGGGCAGGGGGCTAGTTAATTAATGTGAAAATGTTTAGGCCAAAATGTGGCCTAAATCACTCAATATGCTTCAGCACTGAGAATCCTTCAAATAACTCTGGGGTTTAATCATGCTCCTGGTAATACTGAAGGGGAGGAAAGGGGCATGGGAAGGGGGGGTTGTGCAAATTTAGACAAATGGCAGTGATGAAACACTGAGAGAGAGAGAGGGAGGGGGAACCAAACAGGCCGTTTAACTCACGATTTGACCTCCTTTTTTCTGTGTTACTTTGGAACGTACAGCATGGGAAATCAAGTGGTTCAATCAGCCACTGGGGCAAATCAGGAGCCCTATGTATGAATACCCCCACACACCCACCCACACACACACACACATACACACACACACACAACCGCATGCGCGCGCACACACACACAGAAACACACACCGCAATACATGGATATTCACGGGAGTGTGCCACACCTTACGGTCGTACTCATAAACAGGATTTACTCTTCTAATCTTTTTTTCCCATTTTCGCGTTTGTAACTTTTATCATCGGTCACACACAGAGTAGCGCTGCAACACCCGCTAGATCCTTCCACGCATCGATTCGTCCGGCGTTGCAGAAAACATAAACCCAAAGATCATGAAACTCTTAACAAATTTTTTAAAGCCGGCGCTTTACGACATCGTAACACCCTTGAATACGAGGCGCGCCGCGCGTCTTTCCTCCACGGCCCGGAAACTCCGGACCAGCTCAGTGGCGGGAGAACAGCGACACACACAAGTCAGAGCTCACACCACGTTCTCCTATTCATTTATACAATGTTGCAGCAACAGTGCCGTATCGCTACGATGTCACTGCGGTGTCGTGAGAAAGTAACCTTTGAGCTGGACTCTTTTCCCCTGTCTTCTTGGGGCAGAATTGGCAGGAAACGGCCATCTCAGAGATTGTATAATATCACTAAGACAGCTATACAAAATGGAGGCATAAACTGGAGGCTGTTTTTTGTTTGTTTTCTAAAGAGGTTATGTTGTGCTGGGCTTTGTCTTGACTGGATGGCTGATGTGGGACCTGAACAACATAACTCAAAATACCCCCTAGAATCCCGCGTCTTTTCAGTTTCACACTTACTTTACTCTGGTTGGCATTGGCTGGATTATTAATCTTCGATGATCTTTGATGTTACGTATTTGGGTCATTGCCCCCTTCTTGTCATTAAGGTCAATACATACATTTGCACTCGGAACAAACAATCCTCAGTATTCCCTCTGCATCTCACTGTCCGTTGAAGAGAAAAAAAGAAGTTACATCCTTCTGTCTAATTGCTGGCAGGTAGGGCTGAGCAGAAACTTTGGGTTTTCGACCCTCTTTCCACAAAAAAAATCAATTTACCAGCACAGAGAGAGGAAATATGCCATTGGACATGCAGTGCTATCGGCCAAGTTTTTTGTTTTTTTTGGTCTCTGAGCTAGTGGGAACAGCTATGCTCATCAATTTAAGCCTGCCCCAGATTGCATCCTCAAACAAAATGACACTATTATGTATTTTTTAGGTGAAGAGCTGCAAATCATAATATGACAAATCTTAGATTTTTTAATGCAATTTCTCCTCAGTGATGGATTGTTAATGCATATTTCAAGGGTCTGTCCAGAAAACAGCCATGAAACAATGTGTCGTTTTTTTCCCCCCTCCCTAAAATAACATTATTTTTTTTCCTTTTAATAAATACATAATATGCAAACCCATTTAAATGAGCAGAAAAACTAAAGTTTGGCTCAGCACTACTACAAACCCAACTTAGTCACAACGTTCCCACAACAGTACTGTGACATTTTATGGACATTATCACATTGCTGAAATGTGACAGCGACGTTCTGAGATGTGAGTGAGCTGGGAAGCCATCCTACACTGCTCTGTGCTGACACTAAACTTCCATTTATGTATTATCTATACATTTTCACTTTAACATTTCTTAGGTAGAGACTTTTCAAAGAACCCAAACACCAGAAATAAAAGATGCCAAAGACCAGCTCTAAATCTTACCATATATAAAAAAAAAAAAAAATTAAAAAAAAAAGAATTTTACTTTTCCGATTTTTTTTCTTCTCAAAGATAAAAGGTAGTCCAGTCATTTACGTTTCTCTTTTTTTTTGGCGAAGTTACTAGACCAATCCTTCTTTCCTTTTTTCCCCCGCCCCCAACCCCCTTATCCCAATTTCAGTCCCGATTGGTGGCATTGGCCTGTCAATTATCGCCTAAGCAGCAGGGTGGCCAATGAGAGCAGGAGAAGGGCGACGCAAGGGTGGATCCGGCTGCCTGTGTCTTTCACGACCTTCTTGTTCTCGGGGGGGTTGCCGTACAGCCTGGGGCGGTCCGTGTTGGGGGCAACGACACGGGGGCTGCGGGGGCACTGCTCATCCGTGCACATCCCACTCCCGGAGCCACTGACATCATCAGCTGAAAATTAAGTTAGACAAAACACAAATCAGAAAGAAAATTATCTCCCAGCACCCTCTTGTCGGAAAAGTCAACGGATTCACACAAACAGAAATGCATCTGCTGCTGTTCACCAGCCCCCAATGTTTGACTTAAGTTGGGACTTTTAACTTCCACTCTAGTGCCAAGTCCACGGGTGGGCAATTCCGGTCCTGGGTTTTTTTTTGTTTCTACCCTGGCTCAATTAGCTGGATACGCCAATGCTGGTTCACTTGTAGATTAGAGCACAGTAACATGTTTCATATTGGAGCACAAGAACAGTCTTCAGCTGTCATTCATGGGCTTATCAAGAACTTAGCTAAAATGTCAGATCACATAAATGATTGGTCTCATTAAATAATTAAGAGCAGAAGTTGGCATGAAATCCAGAAACGGATATGGCCCTCCTTGCCCACCCGTGGCCAAGTCTATGAAGTGTAGAACCAATATCTGGCAATTAGTAACTGCGCTGTGCGTGATGGCGGACGTCTGTTGGCGGACACGGAACAGCAGTCTATTAAAGTAACAGCAGCATACAATACAATAATTAGGAAAACCCAAAATTAAAGATACCACGGTACTTTTTATATTATTTTCGCATACAATTCCACCGTACAAGAATTGTATGTGAAAATAATATAAAAAGTACCGTGGTATCTTTAATTCTGGGCTTTCCTAATTAACAGATACAGAAAAGGCTCTGGGCAAACAGGCAGCCAGCCCTTCCCAGAGCAGTGTGCGGGGAGATTTGGATGCAGTCCGTCGTTCGGATGGGACGGACTACATGTCCATCGGTCTGATGGGAGAGTAAAAACCGAGGTCCTGACTCTCTGTATAAAAACCCATGATGCTTTTTGAAAAGAGTATGGTGTTAACCCAGTGTCCTGGCCAAATTCCCAACCAAGACAATATACAATATATACATACATGGAATTCATTAAGTCCCTCCCTTCTTGCCTTTCCACCATGTATCTGATGTGTAGTGGACTTGTACTGGCGCACTATGGCTGCCGTCGCATTCACCCAGGTGGGTGCTGCACATTGGTGGTGGTTGAGGTGAGTTTCCCCTATCGTTGTAAAGTGCTTTGGGTTCCTTGGAAAAAAAGCACTATATAAATCCAATATTCATTCATTCATTCATTCAGTCAGTCCATGACAGAAATGGTGGTGAAGCGTTCTGGGCGGTAGAGACTCACTGGTGTCCTGGAAGTCCACGTCATTGCCGTTGAAGGCGTTCCTGAGGCGGTTGGTCATGATCTTCAGCTGCATGATCTGCTGGCGAATGGTCATGTCCGGCTTGGTGATGTCGATCTCCACCTCTGGGTTATTGATCTGGCTGGCCAGTCCGTCTCCCATCACCTCCGGGAGGTACCTGAAACACACGCGGAGGCACTACTGTCACACACCCATCTAAGCGCATATGCACAACACAGCACAACGCCACCATCACACATCAATCTATGTGCACGCATACCTGTAACACATCAAAGCACCAGTGTCACACACACACTTATGTGCACATGTACCTGTAACACACGCACAGAAAGAGATAAATGTTCTGCCCTTCTCTCTCTCACCCCCCTCCCTCTCTCACTCTCCCCTCTAATGACAACATATTCCATAATACTGAAACAGAATCAAATCTAAATGGAAGTGATTTTGTTGTCAGGAACACGGGACAGGTAATTCAGGGCTACGTTCGCGGGCTTTGAGGTTTCTCAGGATTGCAGCATCGCCCTAGTAACTCCTGTGAATATATTGTTGTGATTAAACAACTGTGCTTATGAGCGACGCGTTTGGAATGAAAGTCGAAGTAAATATTTTTCCGTTTTTGGGAAAGCCGTGCGATAATTATATTGATTTATAACTAGGCAATGCTGAAAGTGCAGCTTGTTTGGGTATAAAGTAACCAACAGTTGAATTTTTGGCACTGATTACACACATACTTGCATATGATTTCTCATCTTGCACTTTCATGCCAAGTATTTCCAGAGAGGGTTTTTATTTATGCATGCATAATATTTATGGCAGATATTTGGCTGAGCTGCTCATCTCACCTCTTCACACCAGAATTTTTTATGTAGACAGAACGAACAGGAAATACCTGCATTTAGTGGCATTTGCATTTGTCATCAGGCCTGAATGCCACTGTGTTTTTGCATTACGGTTCTTTGGGGTCTCAGTGCAACTTCCTACGTTTCAGGTAAAACAAAGAGGGCTGAGCTCCCCCAATCATGCAATTAGCTGGTCAGATGGGGTAATTAAGGGCCAATTATAGCTACATTAAAATATAAACCCTTTCCCTCCAGGACATGAGTTGAAGAGTTAAGAAGAAGTGCATTACTTACTGACGATCTGGTTTTATCATATGACTCGGCATATATTTCAATGCACAATAACCATTTGCCCCCAATAAGAGCCATTTGGTTTAATGCCAGAAACTGAGGTGATATGACTAAAATCTCTAATAAGACACAGGTAGCTGCCAAAACAAAGGAAACACTCAAGTAAATGAAGGGTTCTGCCAGCTCTGTTATGGTGTGGGGTGCATCTTGCTGACATGGTTTAGGTCCATTCAACGCCTTAGAGGGCAAAGTAAACACCAATAAATACAAAGCCAAGTGATCACCTTCATCCTATGGTGAAGCATTTCTGTCCTGATGGGAGTGGTCTCTTCCAGAATGACAATGCCCCCATCCACAGGGCACAACGAGCATGAAAACAATGTAAACCATATGCCATGACCACCTCAGTCACCAGATCTCAACCCAAGTGAACACTAATGGAGATTCTGGAGAGGCGTCTGAGACAGTGTTTTCCACCACAATCAACCAAACACAGAATTTCTCATGGAAGAATGTTGTTGAATCCCTCCAATAGAGTTTCAGACACATATCATCTAAATTAGAATCTATACATGTATTTAAATAAGGCACATTGAATCTGTTCTGACAGCTAATGGTGGCCCAAGACCCTATAAAGAACATTTTTTGATGCTTCCTTTATTTTGGCAGTTACCTATATATCTGTGAAACCTAAATTCATGGAGATTGTTTGTATGGGCGTACTCAGTGTGTGGTAAGTAGGAGCCCTAACATTTGCGTGAGCCAAATTCCTGCTTTTCAGAAATCTTCACCGGCCTGGATTCAATCAACATTTGTCCTTAAATCTGACTTACAAATAAATGCAAGTGTTACTTTAGTTTTTCTTAATTTATTCACAAGCACAAGTTTGGTTATCTGTGATTGAAGCAATTATCTCGCCAAACGGTGTTTGTAAAGAAAAGAGCTTTTATTTATGAGCCAAAGTTTAAAGAACAAATTTAGATTGAATCGAGGCCACTCTCTCTGATTTATTTTCTCTGTAAATCAATTGAATCAAATCCACACTTGGTCATGCAGGTTTTTCGACACACGTTGCTGCATAAATCACTGAGTGCACGTGTCTAAAGCCATTGATTGACTGTTCGTTGTTGGACTGTTTGGAGTGCTTTCTGCACATCTGTAATTTTCATACCTAATACCGCTTAATAGTAAACAGGTGGCCTAATGCAGGCTGCTCACCTCATTTTCCTATAGTCCATGCCTTTTTTACTTATTTTACTTATTTTATTATTATTATTACTTGTATTATTGTTTTTTTTTTTTTCTTAGTCTATTGATTCTAGTACAAACAGCCCTATGTCTTGAATGTTGAATGTTTGCCGTGATGTATTTGTGCCATGTATAATATGTTATTGTCTTGAGCAACCTTGTACATCATTAAAGTTTTCTGATTCTGATTCTGATTGTGCCATTTGTTGAGCAACCTACATCTCCATCGTTGTCGTTGCATTTGATCCCTCCCTCAAAGTTAAGGGCCAAAGTGCTTTTGTGGCATCTGAATGTTTTTATAGGTCAGACTCCTCTAGGTGCACTGCCGCATTGTGCGAGCGGTGGCCGCTCTGCCACGAGGTTCACCCACCTGGCCCTGTTCATTCCGTTCCAGCACTTCTCCTCGTTGGCCACTCCTGCCGTCACCTTGTCGTTGCAGAGAGCGTTGGGCAGCTGGACCCAATACTGCTGCATCTCTTTCAGCTTGCTCGTCGCATCAGAGACCTTGGAGAGACCAGCCACACACAATATTATTTACACTCTTACTCAATGGGAACTGGGAGAGACCAACCACATGCGCTGTCACGCTGTTACGTGATGGGCTGAGTGGGAGACCAGCTGCACACAATATTATTTACACTCTTACCTCAATGTGGCCTGGGAGAGACCAGCAAGAAAAAAGACATCAATTACACTGTTACAAAATGAGAATTTGGACAGACCAGCTATATGCAACATCAATTACACTGTTATGCAATGAGACTTGGTAGAGACCAACCACACATTATTGGAAGATACGTTATTGGAAGAGCCAAGCCAGACAGACTATTACAGAATGAGATATAGTCACTGTAACATACATAACAGACTTTACCGATTCCTACATGAGAGGTCAACACAATCTAGCCAAAGTTTCTCTAAAGGCACAACTTGACTATTCAAAACAGCCTAAAAAGTCAATATGTGCAAATGTGGATATTAAGATTGTATTACATTTAAATATTGTGCACAATAGTATAGGAATAAAAACAAACCCTGTGGAAAGTATTTGAATGGCAGGGTCTGGGCTCCTGACTACATCAGCAGCAAAGGGAGTAGGACACCAGACTGCATCAGACAGCTGTGGGTTTGAATTTTGAGTCAGACACGGCTGTGTACCCCCGAGAAAGCTACTTCACCGAGCTGCTCCAGTAACATGTACTGCATGAATGGGTTACATGGTGAGTAAAGTTGCTTGTTTCTTCCACATTTACAAAACACATACAGTACATACAAAAATAAAGATATTTGTAGATTTAAAACATTACGTTACATTGCAGGCCTTTATGTAGAGCGCCTTGCACAGTTTACATTTCTTTACATAAAATAAATTTATACAGCTGGATATGTACTGAAGCAATTCAGGTTAAGCACCTTGGTCAAGGGTACAACGGCAGTGCCCCACCTGGGAATTGAACCTGCAACCTTTGCTTTACAAGCCCAGTTCCCTAACCATTATAGCACACTGCCACCCAAAAAGTAGCACCCTTAAAATATCACCATGCCGATGTCCTCTGAGGAGCCACAGGCATCAACCCCTCTTGTATTTAATAGCTTGAGCAATTTTCCTGATTACACGCAATGCAGCTCATCACACAGAGGCCGATCAGAGTCTACTTGTTCTAAGGAGGTGGGTACTCCAGAGAGAGAATGTAATTGCACAATGGGTGTGTGTGTGTCATCTGTAGTGATGGGAGAATAAGGTATCACCAAAAAAGGGTGGGGCTACAATCAGCTGTCAATCGCTGACATGTTCGAACCAATTGAATGGATTCTGTCTTCACAACACAACACAATGATTCGTTCAAATCAGTTAAGTTACAGGTAGCATACGGTATCTCCACCCATTTCACCCATCACTAGTGCATGAGTGACATGAGGATGTTCTTTACCTACTTAAGGTGAATGCACCTTCTGTAGTCGCTTTGGATAAAAGCTTCTGCCAAATGACTGGAATGGAATGGAATGTAATTAGGCTTCTTCATTTCTTCAAGAAGTATGTTCTTCACTTCTTCACTATCCCAGATATCCATAAATGTATTAATCTGAAGCAATACCAGTTGCTCAGGACGTTTTGGTATGGGAACAAGTGGCAACATTAAAGATACTAAGATAATTATTATATAAAATAACCCAGAGGGTTTTATTTGCAGTTAGGCTGTGATATACTTAGCTCTGCCCAGGTGCCCAAATTCAAAAGTCTGATATCGTCTGGAAATCCAGTGTTTGAACCGGTAATTATGTAAGTAAACCAAAGGGCAGCACATAAGTGTGTGTGTGTGTGTGTGTGTGTGTGCATGTGCATGTGATAAAAAGTGATTGTATGTCACATATACAATCTGATCCTATTGACTCAGATTGACTTCAGATTTAAAAAAACTAAGATACGAAGATATTGTGTGACAAAACACACACGCACATAGAACACTGTATCTTACTCAATTTCACAATCTTCCCTGGCTGTGTGTATGTAAAGGAAAATACTATCCCAGAAAGAAAATGCTATACTTATTGGTGTAGATTATTCAGCCAAGGTCCAAAGCCAAGGTCATTCATTGTAATTCAGATGTAAATAGCCTTAAAAAAAGTTTTTCATAATTTTTTCCTGATTGTGAATGGTCAGAATTGGAGATAAATGCCTCTGATGTCTGACTATGAGTGTCAGGGGAGGGAGGGGGGGAAGGGGGACTCACCAGCTTTTCCAGCCTGACGCTGGAGGAGGGGCTGGGTTTGAAGTCCACCGCTGCGTTCACGCGCTTCCTGGTCTCCTCGGACCCGGAGCTCCGGGTCCCAGCCATTCGGGGGTTCCCGCAGGCCTGGAACACCTGCAGCGCACAGGAGGGGAACATCAGACGGGCTGCTGCCCAAAGCACCACCCAATCGCCGTCCACCGGTCACCTCACATATTCCAGCGGGGTGTGAGACAAAATGGCTGCCGGTGCCTTGAAACGCTCACAAAACAACATTAAGCCATGCTAACTGGGCACACTCATAACGTCCTCATGAGAGATGACAAACCCAGAGACACGTGACGCTCGTTGTTTAACCACTTGTTGGGCATGTAGTCCAGTTAGGTCAGTTAGCTCAGTTAACAGCATTTACAGTGAGACCATAAATGCTGTTGTCCCTTCAGTCCTAAGCGATTTTGCTTAAGTGGGGTTTAATTGTGACAGAATCCACAGAGGAATCTTAAATGCCCTCCTTCCAGGCACCACAGACCCCATCCTGCAGTGGGAGATCCTGTGGTAATTGATCTCTGCAACAGAATGATGCTACTGTAGCTAACTCTTCTACACTCCTGCGCTGCAGTTGCTAATTGGTACAGTTCTGCACTCCTGTACTGCAGTAGCTAACAACTAGCAAGTAACATTCCTGTAGTGTCGTTGCAATGCAACATTGCTCAACTGCTGCAACCTCACAAGCAAATTAACTTAAGTAGGAACATAAACGCCTTAGTCAGGGCATTCCCTGGCCAGAGGGGAAACTGTGGGCCTGGACCTTGTTACGGTACCATCTGTAACAAGTACACCAGCTCCTTCCCTTTACCAGCTTGCAGATACACAGATTATTTTCAGGCCTACAACACAAACTATATGAGATATATTACCTCACAGCATGACGATATGGGTGTGCATGTGCGTGCGTATGTGTGGGTGTGGGTGTGTGTGTGTGTGAGGGTGTGATAGCTTCCCTGTTAGCCCAGCAAACAAAGACGATATTGTTTCACACCATTGAGTTTGCTCCACAATGCTGGCAAACACTGTTTCTACCAGTGCATACTGCCTGGGTTTAAGCAGTGGAGAGGAGACAGATTTTCTTGGGTTTTCTGTGCGGGTCAGGTCTGGGTCAAAGACATATCTGAAATACTTAAATGTTTATGCTAACTCAAAACACAGCTGCAGATCCCTGAGAATTTTGCAATGCAACATGTTATTAGGGATTTTACTGGTGTAAAAGGTTAAAGTATTTAAAATAACTAGGTCTGTGTGTGTGTGTGTGTGTTTGTGTGTGCATGTGTGTGTGTGTGTGTGCTCATGCATGCATATGTGTGTGTGTGAGTGAGAGAGAGAGAGAGAGAGAGAGAGAGAGGCCCTAAAATGTCCAACTGAGGGTAATATGAATTACCCATTGTTCCATCTTGCTCTGAGATGAATTTGTCAGCCCCTCTTAAACCTTTCATACAAGGAAATTAAAGAGATTTTTGCACAGGTAATTTTTTTGTCATTTTCTATGGGGAGTAACACCTATTACATTTCTCCTGTAACATGTACAGAGCCCCCTGAAAGGAAGAGAGAGGAAATTGCAGGCTGTGAGAGTGAAGTGTACAGTCAGAAATGGCAGAGCTGAATACATTATCTGACTCCCTAACACTGGCGCTCCAGGCCCGTGTGAGCGAGAGGAGGAGATTGAGCTGTACCAGGGCTCTGATTTGAGATGGCAGCATTGGGAGGGATGGGGGTCTGTCAGCATAGGAGCCATAATGGCAAAGTCCTTCCTGAGTCTTACATGTGGACTCCTCTCTATTGAGGAGTGTGTTTGTGTATGTGTGTGATTATGTGTGCACGCATGCTTGCATTAGAGTGTGTGAGTGTTTGTGCTTTTGTGCTTTTGTGTGTGTGTGTGTGTGTGTGTGTACACGTGTGTTCGTGTGTTTATGCGTGTGTCGGATTGTGTGCGTGAGTGCATGTGTGTGTGTGTGTGATGCAATGTATGTGAGTGTGTAGCGGGTGTGCTCTGGTACGTGAGCGTCCGCTACAGAAAGTGACGTGTATAAGAGTGTGATTAGTTCCCAGAGTTGTAGACTTGAGTCTTTAGCTCGGCGAGCTTAATCGCTCTCTTGTCGCGTCGAGACCCATCGGTTCGAAACTCGCTGCGGGCAGAACCAACTCCGTTACATTGGTGCCGTGACTCGGATAATACAGCTGATGGCAATCGGTTGGGCCGTGGTTGCTGCCGCAGGAGTTTCGAGGAGAATGTAGCGGTGTGCTCTGGTACGTGAGCGTCCGCTACAGAAAGTGACGTGTATAAGAGTGTGATTAGTTCCCAGAGTTGTAGACTTGAGTCTTTAGCTCGGCGAGCTTAATCGCTCTCTTGTCGCGTCGAGACCCATCGGTTCGAAACTCGCTGCGGGCAGAACCAACTCCGTTACAAGTGTGTGCGTGGGTGTGTGTCTGATTGTGTGTGCATGTGTGCACATGATGTGATATGATGTGTGTGAGAGTGTGTGTGCGCGCGCGCGTGTATGCACGTGTGCGTGTGATGTGATGCGCGTGAGAGTGTGTGCGTGCGCGCGTGCGTGCCTGCATGCATGCATGTGTGTGTGATGCATGTGAGAGGATGCAGTATGGGTTCATCCTCTGTGCCAGTGTGAATGGCCATTCTGATGAAGAGGAGGACAGATACTCCGGGTGTGCTCACTTTACTGGTGAAGACGTCGATGTTCTCGTGCATGGTGAGCATGGCCTCCGAGATGCGCAGCGGCAGGGAGTAGACCACCACGTCCACGCTGGAGTCCCCCGACGATGCGGCTCGTCACCTGCAGCAGGGCGTCTGCACCCGACGGGAGGAGGGAGAGGGGGAGCGAGAGCGTGGGAGGGAAGAAAGGAGAGCATGTGAGTGTGAAAATCACAGAGACATTCGCAACGACAGCGACACACCATAACATCGCAATCCTTGCCAGAAGAAGTCATTGTGAACAACAGAATGGTCTGATTAAGAGACTGTTTCTGGCGGATAGCGTAGACGTCTAACGCACCCGTATTTGGCTGGTCCTGTACGAGTGTGAGCTGCCTATCAGGGACACAGTTTGAAACACGTATCTGCCAGACCGGTCCTGGCCGTTAGCCCCGATCGGGGGCGGCATTTGGCTGTCCGCCCCAGGGCGAGGGTGGTCGGCACAAACTCGTTATGAAGCACGTAAGGGTGACTCCAGAAAGGGGGCCGGTGAGTTCCGTCTCGAAGCAGAGAGCCAGTCTCGGAGAGTAGCTTGCCCCGTAGAGACGGGCGGAGAGTTTGTGGGGGAGGGTTAATCAAAAATAAATAAAGGGTATAATTGGCCTCCAAATTGGGGAGAAAAAGGGGGGAAAATCTCTTAAAAAGAGACCGTTTCTGCAAATGCACATGCGTGCCCAGTTTGTGGGACGCCAGGTGCACGTTTGAGGTGCCTCGGAGAGCAGGTGCGCGCACCCCTTTCCCACCTAGGCTCTACTCACCGACCAGGTTCTGCCACTCCGTGTCCAGATCGGCCTGGTTGGCCAGGCAGCCCTTCATCACGTTCCGGCAGTAGTTGGTGCAGGGCTTGATGGAGGCCATCATGCGACAGTGCGGGCAGTACATCAGCTTCATGATGGCCCGTGTGCACTCCGGGCTCAAGGGCACCTGGGGAGGGGACAGACGAAAAATCACAGCTTCACTGCTGCAATCCTACAACGCACGTTTTACAAAGGATCCAGGGTTATTCTCTGAAATATTTTTTTCAATGTCCAGACTACCTCACAAGTATGATTTTAGGTCTTGGGGTGGGGGGGGGGTTGAGATACATGCTTGGGGATACAAGCAGCTAGCCTTGCTATCAGGGTGAGGTCATCACACTTGCACACCGATGCAGAAACGTGTGTAAACTGGGTTAATAGCAATAAGCTTCTCTTCCTGATGATTTCTGTTATAACCGTATAAGCTGGTTGACTCCGCTGACTGAATTCTCCTGGATTCCTCATTCTTAATCTTGTCAAATACCAGCGATAGAGGCTTGCTGTTAATATCTCTCTCCGGCTGCTTGCTGGTTTACCAGCCAATTTTAAGAGTGATTGAATCGTTGGGATTAGGGTAATTCTTACATAAGATTCAACTGATCTTAAATCTCCCATCAATCTGACGTGTGTGTGTTTCAACTGTTACTAGAAATATCACATTCCATTTTAAGGGTGTTTGTGTGAGTTCAGACCTGTTTCATGAAAAAATGCCTGGAGCAATTTGTGCTTTATACGGTACAGTTTAAAATATATTTCAATTTGACAAGGGCTGAAAACACTCACAATACTTATCTGAAAAGGGAATTAAAATGAGCATTGGAACATTATGAAAAATATGGAATAAATTATTCACGAAACAAGGCACTGAAATAGGCTGAAATTGGGAACTACTCAACTGAGAACGTACCAAAACAACACAAGCACCTTGTGTTAATTGCCAGTTACAAATTTAATTCAACCAATGAGTGGTCTTTTCCTGTCAGAGGGCAACTGATTTGACTTCAAACTGAAAGCTGTTAATAACATATGGTTTGCTTAAAGGTATTGATCGGCTGAACAGTTTTCATTTCGTTCCTGCCCTGTGTCTGGAGATGAATCTGAGTTCCAGGACCACGGAGAGCGACAGGCAGGAGGCTCACAAGACGTGGGGAAGGGCCTGCAGAGGAAGCAGACCTGATCCCTTCAGATATTTCACACACTCGCACTCCTGCATTACCACACACATACACACACATACACACACACACACACACATACACACACACACATACACGCACACACACACACACACACATACACACACGCACACACACACACACACACACACACACACACACACACACACACACATGCACACACACACACACACACAATGCACACACACACGCACGCATGCATGCACGCACACACATACAGACACACACATACAAACACACACGTGCACACACACACACATACACACTAATGCATGCATGCACACACACACACACAAACTGCACGAACACAGAGCAGGTGAACCTTTCATTCCTTCATTACTCCTCATCTGTTGGCAATAAAGCTCTTCCATTTTCCTCATCACATCATTTTTATTCACTGCTGCGTCTGTGAATATTAAGCAGCTGATAAAAGTAAATGGTGTCGTCTCTCCTTCTAGCATACAGGATCAGCAACCCCTCTCTCACTCATACAGGATCAGCAACCCTCTCTCACTCATACAGGATCAGCACCCCTCTGCCAATCATACAGGATCAGCACCCCTCTCTCACTCATACAGGATCAGCACCTCTCACTCATACAAGATCAGCACCCCTCTGCCAATCATACAGGATCAGCACCTCTCAATCATACAGGATCAGCACCTCTCACTCATACAGGATCAGCACCCCTCTCTCACTCATACAGGATCAGCACCCCTCTGTCAATCATACAGGATCAGCACCCCTCTGTCAATCATACAGGATCAGCACCTCTCAATCATACAGGATCAGCACCCCTCTCTCAACCATACAGGATCAGCGGCCCTTCCAGAATTTGAACCCACATGGCTCTGTGTGGCTCAGTAGTTAGAGCATGGCAACACTTGGGCTGTGGGTTCGATTCCCATTGGGACCGCACATATTGAAAAATGTATGCATTCACTACTGTGCAGCTTTGGATAAAATCATCTGCTCAACAACATATGTTGCATGTGCCGCCCCCAGCTCCTGAGCCCAGAAGTCTGAACAGGACACAGCAAGCTCCTCTCTCCAGCCTGCATCCCGCACTGTTCACCAGCTGGCGGCTCCGTGAAGGTTAGCGGCTCAAGCGTAACGAACACGGGATCTCAGCACCACTTTCGCTCTGTAACCAAAGATGGAGTGATACAGCAACAGGGCGTTCGGGGGAGCCAATCGTGGGCGTGGATCTTAAACGCCCTTCTCGTCCCGTTAAGATCATAGTTTCGACAGTGGTTAACTCTCCGATGAAGCGATTAGCATCGCTCTCTCTTAAGCATATATGCACATATGTGCACGTGCACATGCTCACACACACACACACACACACACACGCACACACACACACACACACACACACACACACACACACACACACACACACACACACACACACACACACACACACACACACACATACACAGTGCCAGGGCAGGGTGACAACACCACTGCATCCCCTGCCTGCTGAATGTCTCCCCATCTCCGTGTCTGGACAGCAATTAACAACGTGCCTCGATGATTAACCACCAAACAGCTCCCTGTTCACTGGGCAATTTGAGGGCAAGCACTGTGAAATTACACGCTTTCAAAGACACACAGATAAATATGCACTCGCTCCCTGCTCTTGAGAAAGATATTTTCTTTCTCTGTATTCACAAAATGTCAATGGGTTTGTTTGTTTTGTTCTTTTTTTTGGGGGGTGGGGGGGTTACCCTTGTAACAAGCTGCACATGAATATTTATTATTTCATTTCAGAAAGAGTAAAGTAAAGGCAATACACTGACTACTCACAACACTACCACATGCCACTACAGGAAATAATACAGGTAGAGGAAATATCACAACTGCACTTCCGTACAGCGCACCTAAGTACAGGAGACAATGCTGTGACACTTCACTACAGTTAACAATACTACCACACCTCACTACAGGAAATAATACAACTACTGTGCCGTCCCAAGGGGCTGCACCGGAAAATGGCTGCCTGGCCCTTTAATTCTTGGGAGCCACTGGAGAGGAAAAAAACCCTATATTTCCCAGCAGCCCGCAGTCCCACACCTGAACAAAGTCAAGCAATTGGGACTATGGACAGCTGAAGGCCATTTGGAGGCCTATTTAAAGAACTGATTTGTGTCACACTAGAGAAGAGTAGGTTGGTGTGTTGAAGGAGAGTGTTGGTGGTTGTGGGAGAGTGTTGGTGGTTGTGGGAGAGTGTTGGTGGTTGTGGAGAGTGTTGGTGGTTGTGGGAGAGTGTTGGTGGTTGTGGGAGAGTGTTGGTGGTTGTGGGAGAGTGTTGGTGGTTGTGGGAGAGTGTTGGTGGTTGTGGGAGAGTGTTGGTGGTTGTGGGAGAGTGTTGGTGGTTGTGGGAGAGTGTTGGTGGTTGTGGGAGAGTGTTGGTGGGTGGAGAGTGTTGGTGGTTGTGGGAGAGTGTTGGTGGTTGTGGGAGAGTGTTGGTGGTTGTGGAGAGTGTTGGAGAAGTGTTTTTGAGAGAATTGTTTGGATTGCTGTTTGGATTTGAACTGGATTGTTTGAGGACCCCGCTTTGTCTTCTGACTTTTGGACTCGATTGAGGGAACTGGATTGGATTTGGACTACGGATTACGGACAACGACAAAGTTAAGGATTGTGGACTTTATGTGTTTGAATTCCCCCGAAGACCCCATCCTTTTCTGTGTTTGTCAGAATTTGTTTAATAAATTATCATTTTGTTTGTATTACTGCCTCCTCTGGGTTATTTAACTGCCTATGCCCTCTGCAAAGGTCTGTAAGTGTCGCCCCACCCCAAGGGACACCACACTACATATTAAAACTGCACTCACCACAGGAAACCATATTACCACACCTCACTTTTCAGGAAACAATACAGCTACAGCACATTTGTGTGACAATGTTGTCACACCTCACCACAGGAAACAGAATTTCTGGCATTGGACACCTGCATCAAATGTGCCTTCATACTGCCCCTTCAAACTGTCTGATACATGGAAATGGCTTCAAAATCTTACATTTCCATGTTTGTGTTTGTGTCTTTAATGAAATCTACAGAAGATTCTGTAGATCAGTGCCAGGTATTCGTTCCGATTCTGTTCAATTCGACATAAATAGCCAATCACAGAATCAGGATGTAATGTATGTAGATTGGTACATTAATTATGGAGCTTATCATCTATTGTGGCTGGAGTTATTTCTGGAAAGGCTTTCAGACATGGGAAGATAGAGATGGAGAAATTGTAAGAGACATCTTGATGTGATTCATAGCTCTGTTTATTTAACAGCCTGTGGTACACAATGGTATTTTTATTTCTTTATTTTGAGCGCTACCTACTTTTGGGCTTCAAGTCAGAACACGAGAACAAACAGTTTCGAGAATAAATGTGCCTAGCCCATTTATTTTGACATATTGAGAGTAATATCATACCAATATCTGCAACTCTTAATTAGAATTTCAAACTTGTCTATATAAACAACTTTTAAGGTAACTGCCAAAATAAAGGAAACACTTGAGTAAATGAAGGGTTCTGGTTGCACCTTTATGGTGCGGGGTGCATCTCAACCCAACTGAGCCCAAATGGGAGCTTCTGGAGCAGCACCTGAGAAAGAGTTTTCCACCACCATCAAACAAAAACTAAATTATGGAATTTTTGGTGGAACAATGGTGTTGCATACCTCCAATAGAGTTTCAGACACTTGTACAATCTATGCCAAGGTGCATTGAAGCTATTCTGGCGGCTCGTGGTGGCCCAACGCCCTATTAAGACACGTTATGTCAGTATTTTCTTTCATTTGGCAGGCACCTGCATGTCTACAGTGTATGTATCACTGACTGACTGAACCAGACTCCTACTTCAGAGATCATAGTCCTTTGCACACACACTGAATATATTTGGGCGGGGGGGCGTTAAAGTCTGCGTGGACATTAATAAATGAATGAGGGAGAGACAATCATTTTAAAACAATTAGGAGTTTTCCCAGCGTCCCACACCTCACCCCCTGCCCTGTCCGTTTCCCAAGTCTTGGCTCAGCGCAGATCTGCAGATTGTTCTAATGGAGCGGGGGATGTTGTAAACGGACGGATTACCGCCACATCAAAGCCGCGGAGCATCTGTGAGTCATCGGGTCCCCCGGCTGGCCACGGGGGGAGGGGCTCTGTGTTTCATGTGGGGTAGATCTCTCCCGAACCTGACGCACAGCGCTGCCACCCCGAAGCCAGAGAGCCCCTGGGGGAGGCGCAACCGGGACTAAAAGGGGGGTGTTATTACATTTAGGCACAGTATTACATTTGCTTAACTCAGCCTGAGTGGCCATAGAGACCGGCACCCTCGCTGCCCGAGCCGGCGCCTGTAAAGTGGTTGGGGGGGGGGTGAATAACACTCGCCCGCCGTTCGTGTCATGACTCCAGCCCATCCGGCTCAGTCATCGCAGCCCCCCCGGCGACGCTTCCCTTTCGGTCCCCACTGCAGCCAAAGAAACGTCGCGCCGCAGCGTGCCAGGAGAACGGGCCTAACGTGACTAACAGTCACCCGAAAGTCACCATAGCTCCTGATCGTTCCCCTACAGCCGGCTTCAGCACACTGCAGGGGACAGGTACACATTAATGCCGCTACTGCTGCTGAGGGATCTTTTTCAACTGGTATCACAGGGCACTCATTACCTTTTACATACATGCCTTCTTATCTCTCTTATCCCCCTCCTTCTTGCTGTATCCCTCCCTCCCTCTCCTCCCTCCCTCCTCTCTCTGCTCTCTCTCTCCCTTTCCCTCTCCCTCTCTTTCTCTCGAAGAAAGTTTGGGTTGCACCAGCATCTGTTCTAAGTACAGTACAGCCCTTAAGTGGGGCAGCCTGTGGCACATTTGTGCCAGCACTAATGGGAAAAGGGATCACAAATGATCTCTGCTGTTTCAGGGGGAGTTTAACGATCGAGCGGAAAAAAGCACTCCTGTCCAGCGCACGCTCTCTCACGCGCGCGGCCAGGCCCACTTTAAAATGGCAGGGTTGAGCCATCTTGAGACAGCAGGTTGTACTTTTATCGATCTGTCCTTTTTGGGAGCGACCGGCCTCTAATGGCAGTGAACACTGTGCAAGCCGACTGAGGACTGCACTCACCGCGTCAATTTATGAAGCAGCGTAGCACCTGTTTGTATCGATCTCGCGTAATCTTAGTCAGCATAAGCAAAAACGTTTTTGAGAGGACTGCAGTTTGACAGACAGCAGAACCGGCATCAGCAAGATGCTGTAATACGAGCCACAAATGCTCTTATAAAGGAACATAAATAATAAACATAACAATAACGTAGCGTAAGCCTTTTAGCGGGCGCTTTTTTTCCAGAGCGACTTACAGTAGTGCATGCATACATCTGACAGTATGTGTGGTCCCAATGGGAATTGAACCCAGAACTTAAGCGTTGTCAGCGCCATGCTCTACCCACTGATCCACACAGAATGCAAGGAACACATTGGAAAGGTTTTGGGACACCATTCCAAAGAGCTCTTGATTAAGGCAAAGGGGCAGTTACCCTTATCCACTTATATGCTATTCCCGAGACCATTCTCAGGACGTTTGGAGGTATTACATTCAGTGGGGCCGAGCCAGCTGATTATCCAATATGCAGGAGGGCAATGGTCCGTGCCTCGAACGGTGAGGTGTAAATTGCAGCTCTCTGTAATTACCTGCTCAGGTGGAACGTCAGTAAGTAACATTTACCACCGGTTTTCCCCTCCACACAAACAGCGCGTGAGCGCTCCCCCGTGTTTGTGTTTTAATTAGTGGTTTGGGAGCATCGCGGCGTGGAATAAATCACCGCAGACGTCTCTCCTCTGCGTTTTTTCCCCCTCGAACAAACTAATTCTCCTTATTCACCCCCGCCCCCCCACGCCCTGTGGGGGCTCCTCTTCCGTCATCGCCTTTCTCCTGAGAGATGTTTTTCAGCCGTCGTTCCCGACTGTTTCCCCCAACGCGCTGCAGGGGACCGTCTCTGAATTTTTCCCAGTCTCCCGTCGCTGTGGTTCGGAGACAGCCTCGCCGAGAGGTCGCTCTGTGGCTCAGGGGAAGGGACGAGTGTTCCCGTCTCTCCGCTGGACAGGAAATTAGCACGGAAGGTATTCCGTTTCGTCGGGCTGCGGGCACGACCGCCGCTCATTTAAAGAAGGGCCATGTTGCACAATGCCCTAGTTTTTTGCTCCGTACTTTAATTGGAGGTCTGGGAAGCAAGTGTTCTCGTAGGGTAAAGGACACCGGGAGGCGGTATAGGCGGGGAGTGGGGGCAACGTGGCAGCTGCCAAGGGGGAGGGCTTCTCCCTTTAATGCGCCGCTCTCAGACGGACGGCTGGCCGGGCCGTGCATTATTCATTCGCTCGGCTCAAGCTGTAATCCGGGGCGACTCGCGACGCACACAGATTTACATACGCCGCAGCCTATTTATGCAGCTTGATTAGTGCAGGAGGAACTGAGGTTAACTGCCTCGCTATACGGGTGCGACTGCACCATCTCATCCACGAGGCCGCCGCCCGCCGTCGAATCCAGCGCATCCAGTCCCCCACCCCGCGGCTGGCGCCCGCCCGCGATCTGGATCAGACTCTTTTTTCTTCTTTCTTTTCCCTCCTTTTTCCTTTGGCTTGTTTCTCAAACCTTCAACCTCAATTAATTTACCTACCCAGAAACAAATTCGTTCTGTTTAGCTCAGCCGCTTTGATGGGCTAAATCCACAGGGCATTTCAAATGGAAAACAAAGCGGTGTTTAAACAAAGATTACCGAGGTCTGTTGACAGTGTTAGCCCCCAGCCCCCACCTCCCCCACCCCCGCCTCTGAGAAACCACACGGCCCGACTGCAAACTACAAACTACGCTCCGCGAACGTGCTCGGTCACCCGCCAATTAACAGGCTATAAATATGGCCTTACGGTCCGTCCCACTGCCAAGCAATCGAGCGCAGATGGAATTACAGCGAAAAATTCAGATGGTTCCCGCCACCGAGGCAGGCACATCAGCAGCATGTTAATCTCACAAACCATAGCAATATCAGGTAAGGGGACGGGAAGCAATAAGCTTCCCGCGGTGATTGAAAGGCTGGACGTCACAGGGAGCTTATTAATATGAGATGGAGGGGGAAGGTAAATGCCACGCTGGGTAAGCGTGGCGCGTACACCGACCTGTTTGAGCAAAGAATTACAATTTAGATTCTGTGCCGTACGCTGTGAATCAGCGGATGGAGCAGGTTGTTAATAGCAGAGGGAGGCGGGTAGTGGTGGGGGACCCACAGATGGGTGGGTTGAAGTGAGGGAGTCGTGCAGCGCAGGTCGGAGCGAAAGGAGAGAGATTAGTGTAGCGTAGTGGTTAGGGAGCTCGGCTTGTAACGCAAAGGTTGCTGGTTCGTTTCCCTGGTGGGATGCTGCCGCTGTACCCTTGAGCAAGGTACTTAACCTGAATTGGTTTGGTACATATCCAGCTGTATAAATGGATTGAATTCATTCTACCCCAATTCACCCACATGACCTATCCCTCTAGGAGGTTTTCTCCTTTCCCCATTTTTTTTCTGTTTTATTTTCCATTACTATTATTATCATTATTATTTTTATTTATTTAATTATTTATTATCATTATCATTTTTTAAATTATTACCCTATGATCAGTTTTTCCTATTTCTATGTTCTTCTGTATCTTAAGAATATTGTTGACAAGTGAAGAAAGGAAAAAAGAAAGACAAAGGAAAAACCAATGTCACAATGCAAAACTGTACTGTATATTGTGCTACAACTGAGAATAAAAAAATTGATTGAATGTTAATAAATGAAAACTGTGTAAGTTGCTCTGGATAAGAGCATCTGCTAAATGCCTGCAATGTAATTAGCGTAGACTTCAGTAGAGGAGTTGTTTAGTAGAGGGGCCTCCACCTCAAGGCCACAGCGCTTGTGCCATTTGTGCCATTTAAGGCATTCTGCAAGCTGTGCACCCTGCAATATGCCCAACTGTGATAGGCAGCTATGGTGCCACCTGCTTTCTGATTGGCTTTTCCATAGGATTCAGCTATGACTTTTCAAGCTCCCTCGTCATAACCTGGAGACCCCGTATAATGATGGCATACAAACATGACACATTTAAATGCTCTGAAGTAAAATTATATTCTTAAGAAGACTAGAGGGTTGCGACTCCTATCAGCCGCCATTTGTTTTCTTCGCTGAAAAGGGCCGAGCTGCAGCATTTCCTGCAGCAACATGTCCTCGTGTTATGTCCTCACAGGGAACCGATGCATAGCAGGAAACTGAAACTATAGGGCTACACATCACTAGCATGGCCAGAGGGAGGGGGATTTCGGGTTTAAACCCCCACTGAAATGTTTTACGGCATTTCCAAACTGTTAATCTACTGCTCTTAAACCCCTCCTGAAAGGTTTTATGACAGTTCCGAACTGTTAATCTGTTTACTCCTGAACAATTCAATCCCTGCAACCACCCCCATCAACAATTATTTTGTGCAACCCCCCTGGCCAACGATTCGTTTGCATATATATTTTCTGACCCCCACCCCAAATTAATTCCTGACTATGTCACTGTTACACATCACCACCTATGCCTTCCCCAACCCTGCACACACACACACACACACACACACACACACACACATACACACACACCGCTTATGCCGATTTTTTAAGCTGCCGAAGAAGGCATTCTGTCAGCAGCTTACTCGTCTCGGCAGACCAGACCGGACAGGGCCAAAGCCTCCGCAGACGTTCAGAGTCAGACCTTCACCTTAACCCAGAAAAAAAAAAAAAGCAAAGCGCCGCCAACCCTCCCTTGTTTTTTCACACCAATTAATTAACTCAGGTAGCTCGCCTCTTTACTCTGACCTTACATGGCTACTGGAGGAGCTGCCTGACTTTGGGGCGTCCTTTTAGTTAACATTCGTTACAAACGGCAAGGAGATTCAAACTTCTTCACATCATTTATTTTCCTCAAATGACTACAGTCATATATATATTGGTTTGTTTTTTAAATTATTACTTAGAAAAGGCAGAATAAGGGATGTTGACATTTTATTGGAGGGTACAAAATACCAAAAGAAAATACCCCCAAACTCTTCAAAGGTCAAAGGGGAATTTGCTTTGATATCAAACAACTGCTTTATTGCCTGCTAGCTTTTGGGCAGATTGTGGGTCAACATCGTAGGTGAGGCGCTTCATTTTTCAAACTAAATTCAAAATGGCTTTCATGATATTTTGCATATATTACATACCCCAAACCCTGAGTGTTCAGTAAATATTGCACATATTTTATGCATAAGATAATAAAAAAAGCAGCTGAGTGTGTCTAAAAATGCCTAAATACTAGATTAACTTTATTAGAAACAGCAGCGAGTTGCCAATGCCCGACGCTAAGTCTGGTACTCCTCGCTGAGTAACAAGCCCCCACTTTCGAAGCCAAAAATCTTGAAATATGCAGAGAACAGGAAAAAAGTGAAAACAGCTGGTGGCTTAATTTCTCTAACCAAGCACACAACAGCAGTCATGAGAGAAAGAGAGAGACAGAGATAGAGACAGAGACACAGAGAGAGAGAGAGATACGGAGAGGCAGGGGGGTGCGGAAGCAATTTATGCTAATAGCGCTGGTCCCGGTGGGCCGCGGGAAGCTCGGAGCAGGCGGTTCTGTGGAAATGCCAGCTTAACATACCTCTCCAATATCCTGCCCTTCTCTCTGTGGCAGCCATGTCAATGGAGATCTATAGTATTTGTTTAATTGACTCATTCCAAGGTTCCCGTTACTGGCATGGGGGGAGGATTTTCAGGTTACTCATTGTGTGGGATGACATTACGCCGGTATGTGTGTGTGTGTGTGTGTGTGTGTGCATACATGTGTCCTTGCGCGTCCTCACCCAAATGATTTGTCCAAGCCATTTTATCACATATAGCGTTTAGGTGTCTGTTCATGTTTTAATAATTTAGCACCTATATAAAGACAATACATCAAGTAGAACCAGATACGTTAGAAAATGATATAGCATGTAGGGCTATTTACGTGTATCAGATATGGATGAGCAGGTGAAAGTCCAATTGCTTGGTATCATCATTTTGTCTCCTTGCTTGTCAGGTCTTCCTGTTTCTGTCACTCAAAGACATTGAGGCAGGACACAGAAATGTGATGTTTTTTCCCTTGCTAAACATTATCACTGTCGGGAAAAGTGTGCTGATATCGTGCCGTGAACAAACTGACAAAAGAGATATTTTTTGAATGTGTACTGAAGAGGCAGGAGAGAAATGGGAAAAGAAATGAGAACAAAGAGATGAGAGAGAGCGACAGAGAGAGAGAGAGAGAGAGAGAGAGAGAGAGAGAGAGACAGACGTCAGGGGTGAGTCATTCAATCAGAGCACATCCTGTAGCAGTTTCTCTTTATTTTTCAACAGCAAACCTGAGGCACGGCGACATTTGAGGGGACATTAATTGTTTCAGACAAAGTTTTTGCTCGACTACCTGAAAGAAAACTAAAACGCTGCATGGGTTTCCTTCGCAGCGGAATGCAGCACCACCGTAAATTGGAAAGATAAGGACATCTACTTCCTCGCTCCAGACTGAATCATTCCTCTTCTAGGTCAAACTGGCTAGACCGCACCACGCAAATCTATCAGCTAAAGGAGGCCGGAGTTGGGGACGACTCAATTTAATTTCAGACAATTCAGGAACAAATTTAATTGCGGTTCGATCTGTTAATTGAAAAAAAAAAACTCACATAGGTGAGAAACCCGCTGCTTTAAAAAAAAAAAAATATATTTTGTGAACTGAATTGAATCGCAATTGACTTCCTTAATCGACCGGAACCAAAATGGAATTGGGCATAACCCTGTGGGGAGGAACTGGGCGTACCTGGGAGACCTTGCGCACCACCTCCCCGCCCACCGTCAGGCCCTGGACGAAGGAGCGGGCGGCAATGAAGGCACGGGTGGCCCGGAGCTTCAGGTCGCGGGGCACGTCGCCAAAGGGCCGCAGCGTCTCCGTCTGCTTGGCGGCGCAGTCCAGGTACTCGTCGCCGATGGCGTACTGCGGGTTGTAGGCCTTGAACAGCCGCTCCAGCAGCCGCGCCCAGAAGTCGTTGAGCACCTCCTCCAGGTTGACGCTGGCGCCGCGGTGGTAGCGCCTCAGCTCGGCGTACAGGTCCTGGAAGATGTGGGCGTTCTGCGAGTACAGCGTCCCGTACGCGGCCAGGAAGGACTCCTGCAGGGAACGCTCCGAGCCGTTCAGCAGCTCCAGGAAGTAGCCTGCGGTGAAACAAAAGCAGAACTCAATTCAAGGAATTCAAACCACGTTTCATCTGAAGTTATTGTTTTAAATATTGCTTCTTCACATAGTTTGTTTCCGGCACATTACTGCAGTAAAACCCATTATTGTTTGGTTTTGTGTTTGTTATTGTGTTTGTTATTGTGTTGTATTATTGTATTGTTTGTTTGTTTTTAAAATTACACTTACAGAAGGCATGATAAAGGATGTTAATCCGACTCCTGATTTTTTTAAAAATATTGCTTCTTCACAGTGTTTGTTCATGCACTGCAGAGAAACTCAATATGATTTTTGGGGTTTTACATTGATTTGTTTTTAAAATGATTACAAAATACACAATAGGATGGTGTAAACCTATTATTGGAGGGTAGAAAACTAAAGAAAATGCCAAGAAAACATCAAAGGTCAAAAGGCACTCTGCTTTAATATCACACAACTGCTTTACTGAAGGAACACTAAGAAAACGTAGTTTGTTAAAAACAAAACTACTAAGGCCATATTTAGCGCATCTACTGGATGGAGATCATGTAGAAACCTAAATCAGACCTAAGAGAGTCTCTAAATCCATCCCAGCCATATGTGGAGTGATTGCACTGCAGGCAATGTGTTTGCGGCCTTGGCCTCCGTCTGCACCGGTCCCAGCGGTACCGGTGTCTGACCGGAGCTGACCGCTGTGCTGCTGTTACACAGCACTTCATTCCAGTCGTCGTTATTGTCGTGGCACAGAAGACCGAAGTATGAGACGCATGGTTTAAAAAAGTCATAATAAAAATCCAATTGCACGAAGGAGGCAGCGTGGGTTTTCAAAAGTGATGATTCACCCACAGTGATGCCACTTCCCTCTCTCTCTCAAAGACCCTGCTCTGAGCCAACGCTTCTAAGACGGCTTTGCATTTAGTTTTTCTCCCCACAGAAAATACATTTCCTTTTTTTGTATTTTCGAGAAGTGATACACAGTAAAAAGAAAACCTATTTGAAAGCACGTTGGATGTTTCAAATAAAAAGGGCGCCTCAGCAGCACAAGGTCAACCGCGCACACGCACTCTGTGGTGACACACGGCGGGGATTTTTCGGTGCAAATGTCAGCGCAAACCTCCCCCCCCAAAAAACCCCAAATCCCACAGAAATGAGTCATGACGTGAAATGAGACCATGCAATCCACCGGCCAATTACCTGACAGCCCGTTCTCTAACAAGCGCACCAATGTTGTTCACACCCACCGAAAATAGTTTAGTATCCTCGGTGCCGTGCACTTTTCGTTAATAACTCTCGCCATCTCTTTTTCTCTTTCTCTCCATGTCTCCCTTCCTCGAGTGACGGAGGTCATCTGGTCCGTCTCTCCTCATCTCCCGCTTCCTCTCCCTTTCCCTCTCTCACAGCACAGACGGAAGGATCTGAGGCTGCTAAACACAGCGGGTGTTGGTGGAGTGTTGGAAACTGGGTTAGGCAATTCCCAGTGCTATTCTCTCCCCGATAAAAGACAATAAATGTTCAGCAAGTTACCCGACACAGCGATATAAGTCTAACATGAACAGCGCAGTAACAACCTCATCTGAAATTGATGGCACCTCATGAGATTTCAGGCCCTTCTCCCTGGCCACATCACCTAAAATGGCCAATGCAGCATTTGGAGTTCATCCCTTTCCAATGATTGGCACGGACAGGCCCAGAATGGGCACAGGGCAATGTTCAGGCCAGGCGGTGTAGTATAATAGTTAGGATTGTAATGCAAAGGTTGCAGGTTCGATTCCCAGGTGGGGTGCTGCCATCGTGCCCTTGAGCAAGGGGAGCAACAGCAAACAAGTAACAGTGCCAAACAGCTAAATAACATATAACAAAAAAAAAAAACGTTACCTGAGAAACAGAAGTGGAGGGACACATTCAGAGGACAGGGAGAAATAAAAGGCCCTGACTCTATCACGTCTAAGATTTGGCTGTCAAGATTGTGAGTGTGAGAGTGCTGACGTCTTTGACAGGGGCAGTTTTCTGTCAGGTGAGCCTGATGTTATTTTCTGACAGCCACGACCTCGTCTTCCTGAAAGCAAGCGTCACCCGATTACCAGCGTCTCCAGGCAACGTTGCGCCGGGAGACCACTCGTCGAAATCGAACAGAGAGCCCGGGTTGCGAAAGCAGGAATCGACTTGATTTGTCATCTGTCAAAACCCAAAAATACTTGTACTCGATGACACGCTCAGCGGATGAATGTTCCCTGGATTGCTTTGGATTTCAAATAGGAGGAAAAAACACAAAACTCTTTGTCAAAAACACTTTCCCCATGTTCCATTTAAAACAGGCGGATGTCCAGACTTCAGAAAAATGACAGTTCTTTTTTCCCATCTCTTACCGCAGATGCAATTTTTCAGGGAAAAAATTAATTGCAGAGTAACAGGAGGGCTGTGATTGACACTTTCCGTACAGCCTCCATTTCAGGCCTTGTGGAACCTTGTACACACAAACAACACTCACGCTTACACTTCACTGGCAAACGCTTAACACCTTAATGTGTGCAGGCAGGGAGGAAGAGAGAGAGGTCTGATTATAGCTCAGACAACCCGCAATCCTACCCGGTTAGAAAAAATCAACAACATTATGCACACTCCTGGCCAGCGCTCAAAACATTTCAGTGTGCGTGCTGGGCCCAGCAAATCAACTCTTTCCCGCTATGCTGAGAAGCACCACTAAAAGGGGCGGAGCTCCTTTGGCCCCCACAGATGGAACGGTATGCCCAGTGTTGTGACCGAGTCACTGTTATGTAAGTCATAAGTAAATCTTAAGTCTTAACCTTCAAGTTTCAAGTAAGTCCCAAGTCATTAAGGGTAAGTCTCAAGTAAAGACACAAGTCACTATGTTTAAGTCAAGTCAAGCCACAAGTCCAAAATTTCAGGTGTCAAGTCCTCAAGTCACATTCAAAACAAGTCTCTGGAGTCATCCAGCTCAAGTCCAAGTCCAGGTCAAATCATAGACATGCAAGTCTAAGTCAAGCCTCGAGTACTTGTATTTTTTGTAAGTCTGAAGTCATCAAAATTGTGACTCGAGTTGCACCCGAGTCCAAGTCATGTGACTCGAGTCCACAACTCTGGGTACGCCATCTTCAGTCTGGCATTTAGAAACAGGACAAGGCTGCTTGTGTTTGATCTGAACTGAACAAATACTACACACGTAGGTGACAAGCTGTCTGTCGCTCCATATCTTCGGCCTCCTCCCACTTCCTCTGGACAATGACAGAAAGCCTGGTGCCTTGGAGTCCAATGCCTTTCTACAGCAAGTGCCGGGGGGGGGGGCGTGTTGATGCTTGGCCCTCTTCCTCTGGTGCAGTTCCCTGCCCCCCACCCCCACCCCCAGTGCACCATGGGAGCTCTGAGCAGGTGTGCGGAGAAGGTGTTGGTATCTTCTCTCATACCGTCCACACGGCAACACAGTGTGAGCAATGCTGGCTCGATGCCAAGCTGGAGGGCCGGCAGTAACCAACGACTGTACACCTCTCAGATTAATGACCTGAGACCTGGCCCAAGAGACACAGCAAGTCCACCCGTGACGCACACACAGCAGCACGGACTGACTAAAAATATACTAAATATAAAGGGGCCCCCGAGAACAGAACAGACTGCCCGAAATCTACCAACAGGAGTCCCACCAGACATGCCGAGAACAATACAAACTGTTTGAAAAGTACTGACAAGAGTCCCTGAGCCGAGACACACGTAAAACAAGCACGTAGGACACCTGAAATCTATGGACAGAAGTCCGTCTGAGACAGAGCTCTGACTGAGCCTTCCTGACAACAAAACATACCTCATTCTAGAATCATTTTTTTAGAACGAGTGTTGTTTTTAAAAGTTCACAAAAAATGTGTTTATTGCCTTTCCAGTTTTATTGGAGGATTATCAATATGAGATATTACATTGCCGCCCGGTTTATAACTCTCATAAAAAGTCGCGGCTCTGGCGTCTCAGCACTGTCTCATTAAAGTCGAGCTCTGCATTATTGTCCCCGGTGCAGCAGGCTTTCATCCTCCACACTCCATGAAATATTCAGGCGTTCATTACAGACTGAGGGAGCCACTGAATCAGCCTATGACTGCTTACAATCCCCACAATGAGAGATATCATTGGCCCAGGCTGAGTGCAGGGCAGGACACAGAGGGACGACGGGTGAAGCACTGGACTGGCACATAATCTGTGTGGCCGTCCCTGGCTCAAGCCCGTCAGACAAAGCGACGGGCAGCTCTGGGCTCGCTCTCCGCGAGTGGCGGAGTGCGTCGTGATTGGCGGTGCAGAGTTCAGACAGTGGACAGCGGAGCCGCTGATAGGGGCCTTATTGCGAGGCTCTTGTTCCAGTCAGAGAGAGGCCCGGGGTGGCAGGCCTTAATGATGGGAGGTGAAGTAGCAGGCTGGCGCGGGGAGAGCGCTCTCCCGCCGCGTGGGTGACAGCCGAACGTACGACTTGGCTCTGCGCGGTGGCGTGCCGCCGCTTGTGGCTCGCTGAGCCATGCTGCTCTCCGGATCCCAAGGTGGCGGGGTACGTCCTGTCACCCTCACGGGTACAAGGGCACATCAAAGGCCTGACAAGGGCTGTCAGAGGTCCCCCCACACACACACATACACACACACATTATCACCCTCCCGGTAATAAGGGAGCAAGTAAGCTAGAGAGTGAGAGGGAGAAAGAGCGAGAGAAAGAAGGAGAGAGAGACCTTTAATACACCTTTATTTAAGCACACTTAGGGCGTCAACAGAAGTGTACACCTACACCGCACACAGGGCGTCGGATTTTATTTCACAGGGAAGCAAAGAAACCAGCAGCGAAAAAAAGAGAGAGACAGCAAGAGAGAAAGAAAAAGAGACGGATAGGTTTACATTTCCAAATGTATATTTGGAACTGTAAATGTACGTTTGTCGTGCCAATAAAGCGAACTGAAACTGAATATTGGAATTGAAATCTGAGAGAGAGACGAAAGAGAGCATTTGAGACAGAAAAAGACAGAGAGTGAGTGTGTGTGTGTGAGAGAGAGAGAGAGAGAGAGAGAGAGAGAGAGAGAGAGAAAGAGAGAGAAATTGGAAAGAAAAAGACAGATGAAGCGAGACGACAGAGAAAGAAAGAGGGAGTGACAAAAAAAAGCACAGTCGGGAAAAGGCAGAGTGGAGGGGGAGTGGAGCGAGGGACTTGTTGACAATGTTGAGGAGCAGAAGTAGAAGAGAGAAGGCGGCAGAGGCTGGGGGCATTGGGGAGGGGGGTTGAGGGAACAGAAAGAGAGGGGGAAGAGAGAGGGAGGCAGACCCGGTTCAAGGATGGTTTCATTTGGGGGGGCAGACAATATTGGGCCTATGCACATTGTGTTGAAAATACTACACTATGGGGGGGCATGTTGAAGGAACAGAGAGAGAGAGAGAGAGATATTTTCCTTTTTATGATTATTATGAGTTATTATTCATGTTTTATTTAAATTGTTCATTAATACTCCCCACCCCACTAGTATTGTTACAATTTTCTATTGTCAAGTGTTATTACTTGTATGCTTTGGCAATACAATGTCTTGCACTTGTTATGGCAAAAAATCTGACTTGAATTGAATTGAATTGAATTGAATTGAATTGAATTGAATTGAATTGAATTGAATTGAACTGAGCAAGGAAGAGAGAAGGAGGTAGAGGATGGGGGGCGTTGGAGGGCGACATTGAGAGAACAGAGAGAGAGAAAGAAAGAGGGAGTTAGAGAGAGAGAGAGGAAGAGGGTGGGAGGCAGGGATACAGTGCAGGAGAGGTCAGGGATGGGAGTCAGTGGGAGAGCGAGAGAGGTCTCTGAGCGGCGCTGTCTGCGGAGATCCGATTCCCGCTAATCATATTTGTCCATTTCGACGAGAGGCGCTGATCCAATTAGCCAAGCGCTCGGGGGTTCCGAACGGCGGGCCCGAAGCTGGCGCAGGTTTTACAAGATCCCGCTGATGCGAGGCATTCCCTGGCTGTCGCTTCATCTCAGCCGCCTCGCGCTTGCCAGACGGTGGCAGATGGCACACTTTTTTCCAGCTCTTCCATTGTTCTTTCCTTTCACGCACCTCCTCTGACGCGAATCGCGCAGAAAACAATGCCCGCGGTAACATAACCTATTGGATGTCTGATATATACTACCCAATCTCAGCAATCCTGGCAAGAAATTATGAGATGAAGTTCAGTATATGACAGAGACATTGCAGTGCGCAACATACACGGCTACATAATAGCAACTTCGCAATATGTATAAACATACATGTTTAAACAACAAACATATTTAAACAAGTGTTGCCAAAATAAAGGCAACACTTTGGTAACCCAGGGAAGGGACACTCAAATGGCCCTGGCCTGGGCTAGGAGGGGGGTCATTGGAAAGGGGAGGGATGGGCCTATCTGCCAGTACCAGCCATTGGAACCCCCAATGGGTACTGTACCCGTTTAAAGGATCCCTCATTTACTCAAGTGTTGACTTTATTTTGGCAGTTACCTGTATAAGTCGAGCGTGAGAGAGGGGGGCACTACGTAGCACAGCGTTAATAAGATGGTTCCATCGATGGCTACCTTAAAAGCTTACACGTTGTACCCAGACAATGTTACAACAACACCTGAGATGACAGTGTCTAGCGTTGGCTACATTGTTGAACCTCTGGGGCTTTGGCTCAGAATGCCGGGTAGAACACTACTATTGTGCAATGGAACAAGACACCTCAATTATCTGCATTGAAGCAACAAAAAAATAGACCTCTTAAAATAGGTAACGGAATGTGTCATAATGCCGAAGCCACCTGGGCAAGAGTGCGTGCCGGGGGACTAATGACAGAATGTAATGCAAGCGTTTGAGGTAAAGAAGGGGGTGATCCCTCGGCAACAGCAACAATTACCGTAGAAACAACCACTCAGGAGCAGCGGTAATGACAGTAATGGAAGGTGTGGTTAAGATGAGTATAGATATTGCCACAGCGTTTAAGTGAATCTCACCGTCTCTGTGCATGGTAGCGGGCAGGACTTCATTGTCGGGGGGGAGGGGGTGCATTGGGCTCCGTCTCAGAATGAGCGGCCTGGCAGGGCGAAGGGGCTGAGCATGCAGCCCCCCCATCCGTTAAGCTCCACCGGCGACCGCAGGCCCATGTCCATGGCAGCGGGGTCCCATGGACATGGGCCTTGACCTGGTGCTGTACTGGTGCTGACTACACTGCCATTCTTCAATCAAACTCCCAGATGGATTGTAACCTTGTCAACCACTCCTACCAACTGGCTTGGAGAGGATCTGTTTCCCTTCCCCACACACATTCTTGACTGGTGTCCCTCAGGGTTCAGTTCTCGGCCCACTCCTTTTCTCTATCTATACTAAATCACTCAGTAAGGTTATCTCTTCACATGGTCTTTCTTGCCACTGCTATGCTGATGACACCCAACTGTTTATGTCTTTTTCTCCATCCGATACCCTTTTTACAGACCACTTGCCTGAAGGGCATCTTGACCTGGATGGCCACCCATTATCTGAAGCTCAACCTGGGAAAGACGGAGCTACTCTATTTCCCAGCAAAAAGATCTCCAGGGATTGACACATCTATCGCCATGCATGGCGCCACAGTGTCTCCATCCCGGTTGGCCAGGAACCTTAGTGTGTCACTAGACAACCAGCTGAGCTTCTCGGGGCAAATAGTGCCGATCACCCAGAGATGCAGATTCTCCCTCCACAACATGGACTCCTGCAATGCCTTACTGGCTGGCCTTCCAGCCTGAGCCATCAAGCCCCTACAACTCATTCAGCCACGGCCACATGACTGGTGTTCAACCTTCTACCCTCTAACCTTCACTGGCTCCTGGTTGTAGCCTGCATTCAATTCTAGTCATTGGTGCCGGGGTACCAGGCCACAACAGGGGCTGCTCCCTCCTACCTTCAGTCAATGATCACACTTTACACCCCTTCCAGATCTCTCCGATCGGCCTCCTCTGGCCTGCTGACTGTCCCGTCTCTCCCTACACCTGCTAGCTGTTCCCTACGGCCCCGCCTCTTCTCTGCACTAGTCCCTAGATGGGAATGACCTTCCCCACTCGGTCAGGGCAGCAGATTCTGTAGCTATCTTCCCCAAACACTGAAAAATCACCTTTTCAGACTCCACCTCAATTCATTAAAAATAAAAAAAATGTATAACCTTTTTTCCCTTTGTATAAGTGGTTTTGATGCATGAAAGTAATGCATTGTAAAAAGGACCACAGGACTAAACTGACTGTGGAAGGATATTCGCACTTTGGGTGAACAAAGGGTTTGTTTTGGAAGTGTTTGTATGTCACGCTAAATATAATTCGGCCAGGACACTCAGAACCACCCACTCCCTTCACTTCAGGGCTTACTCAAACCCATAAACACCAGTTAGACATCATTATGATCTCCTCATATTCTGGAGGAGGCAGAGACGGGAGGGAGTGGGGGTTACACTGTCTGTTACTAATGTGTGCCCTCCCCCACCCCCGCACAGAAACAGGTCGAGCCATGACACTGGCATAATTACGGCAGCGCGGTCACATTATAAGTCCTGCTGATTTGTATGAGGTGTCTGTACGCTGGTAATAGCGCGGACGTTCTTGTCGCTCGTGTCCTCAACAGCAGTGACTGGACGGTGAGATCATCTGCATCCCCACCCCCCTTCTGTTGAACACTGCCTATTGGCGCAGGCCTGGCCCCATTACTCCCTGAGACATGTTGCTGTGAAGCCAGCTGCAAAGCCACCTCAATTTACACACGTGGCACGTATTGATGTGGGACTGAGCTCATTGCTTCCCCTAACAGATTTTGATGGAGTGAAAAAAAACTCACACACACACACATTAACAGAACTGTAGGGCTTCTCTCACTAACAAAAAACAACCATCTGGAAATGAGGGCGTTCCGGCAGCCAAGGGCTGCGGTCAGATCCAATTAAATTTCCAGACGAGCCGGACAAGCAAAACAAAACAAAAAAAAGACATGAAGGCATTTTAAATGCAAGTTAAATATTTCCCCTGTGATGGTGGAGTCGAGTCAAGGAGGTGTATGAAGTGGCCGTGTGCAACTGAGCAACAGACAGAGGCACCTACGTGCAGGTAAAATAGTAAAAATGATATTTCCCCTATGGTGGTGGTGGAGTCAAGGGGGCGTATAAATATGGGTGTGCGTCCTGGAGCCGCAGGCATACGCTCTCTGACAATGCTGCGCTCTCGCCCTACGTGTTCTGTGACGTGCGCATCCGCTCGACTGCATCCAGATGCGAGCTGTGGCACCATTAGCCCGGTCACCACCTGTCACAAAAACAACACCTTCTGTCTGCCGCACCTGCCTGCGCCCGGCCCAGTCCCGGTCACGCGGATAGGGCAGCTCCCCGCTGCACCGCGGCAGCTCGAGCCATCCTTACCCCCCACCACCTCCCGCTCCTCCACACCCCCTCCTCCACACCCCCTCCAGTCGCTGACCACCACCGCACGCCAAAACTAGAGGCCGCCTTTAAACAAAGCTAATGTGCTCCAACTGGGAGAGCGAGCCCTGCTAATACTGCATGGCGCCGTGGAGAAAAACACGGTGGAAACCCAAAGACAAGCACAGGTAACCCGTGAGGAAGAAAGCAGGCGGCACATTACCGAGCCCCGACCGATGACGGCAACGTAAAGCGTCCACCGTTGTTTCCCATATAACAAACCTAGGTGTCCTTGCATGGAAAGATCACTATCAACGGCAATAAAATGGACAAGACTGACTAGCGAGAGGAATGTCACCTACACAGGATGCCATAAGAGCATTATATAGCCTGCCTCCCGGTCGAGCTGGTCCTCCATTACAGTAAAGGACAGTTCTGTGGTGAAGTGCCCTAGACAGCTCCCAACACCACCCCCTCACAGAGCTCCAGACCAGGGCCAAATGTGTATTTGAAGTACTTTAGATGCTGGTACAAAATGAGCACACTCCTGGAGATCCCTGAGCATTTTTAACAAAACATGTAACTAATCAAAATGTACAGTCACGTGAAAGAAGAATTTAATTCTGAAAATAGGGAGGCTATTTCTTTTTTAAATGTTCAGTAATCAGCCACGGACAGCTCGCGCTCAGAGGGGCCCCCGTCCGCCTCCTTATTCCACGTAGGCCTCTCAGGTACCGCCAGCAGCTGCTGCTCTGCACGTCCGAGCGCTGTGTTTATACGGGTAATGAGGGGTGAATGTACACACAGAGACACGGCCATTAGGCAGCCCACTTCCCCAAAGAGATTTAGTGACGGGAGAGCAGAAGCTACAGAGACAGCCTTTTTTTTTTTTTTTTTTTTTTTTTTTGGTAGGAGGATAATGCAATTTGCCCAGGGCCCATTTAACATGGGAATCGAATTCGTCCAGCGGTAGCCACCCAGCTCCACACTGGGGTTTGCAGTAAGTAATAAGAGGGAATACACATGAAAGCATGCGAGGACAAGCGCACAGCAGCTCGATAGCAACTCGATAGCAGCGTGAGCACGAGCGCAAATTTTCACACGTCCTCATTGCGAATGCTTATTTACCGGTCCAACACCGTTCTTATCGCCGGTGAGGTGTATTGTGGGTGTCGTTGTGGTTGTCAAGTCTCAAAGGCCCAGTTTCCTGTGTGGGGAAAAAAAAACACCTATACATTGCACTTGGGAAGACTTGCTTATTTTCTCCTGAAACAGAGCCGCTGGGCTCCGTGTACGAACAAGACGAGGAGGGAAGTCAAAAGCTTCATACATTAAGCCGGCCCCATTGGGAAATACTTGAGTGCCAGTCCTGGGATATTCTGTGCTAAATTCATTATCAGTGAACGTGAGGGAAACCTCCGATGTCCTTCATGAATATTTCACTTATCACCAAACTTCCTGTATATATATTTAAAAAATAAGAAGAAGAAAAAAAGATTTACGAGGTAATGGGACGGAACAAAGAAATCTAGCTCGTTAAGTCGAGCTCCAAACCGCATACGCTCCCCGCGCGGATCCCCTTTGCGACGCTGGACATTCCCATTCGAACATTCCCACAATGTCGTGCTGACGTGCCGCAAATGGTGCCCCGGGACCCCCTAACCTTGGGGGTGGGGGGCTGGAGAGCTCGCATTCTCCCTCTAATCCGCGGTTTCCACAATGCACGGGGATGAAGGCGCTGGGGCCTAAAAATGCTCCGCGGAGTTTAAACCCTGCATTTAAGTGCGAGGCCCGGAGCCCACGCCCAGTGGCGCTAAGCGCAAGCAGATGTGCCCAACGGTGCGACGTGCGGAGGGAAGCTGCTCCTGCTGCCACCAAAATCCACTGCTCCTGCTGCTCCTAGCCTTGCGGCTCCTCACCCTGATACTCCAGCCGCTGCTCCTGCTAGACCTTAACCCTGCTGCTCCTGCTCCTAAGCCTGCTCCCATTGTTCCTAAACCTCACACCTGCAATTCTGTTCATTCTGCCGCTCTTAAAACTTGCTTGTGCTACTATTAATCCTGTCGATCCTGATCCTGCTAGTCCGACTCAAGACTTCTGCTGCTCTTACAGCTCCACCTGCTGCAGTCAAGGTCGCTTCTACTCCTCCTGTCAAGGAGGTTTCTACTCCTACTGCACCTCATGGTGCTCATACCCCAGCTGGCTGCTCCTGCTTCCAGTGCCACTGTTCCTCAGCACCTTGCTGTTGTGTTGTCTGGCTCCTGCTGGCTGCTGCCCTGCCCTCCTTACCCTAGTCTTGCTATTCCTGCCACAGTGAGGAGGGGAGAGCATGCGTGTGTGTGTGTGTGTGTGTGTGTGTGTGTGGTCTGTGTGTCTGCTCACAGTATATGTGCATGTCTGTATGTGTATGTGTGTGAGCACAGCATTACTGAGCCAGGTGGCCTGGTTGTGGTTAGGCAGGGTGGAGGTGGGATGTAGCTGGGCAGGGTGGAGGCTGGCTGCTGTCAGGCAGGAAGGAGGATGGGGACTGATACAGCCAAGTGTGACTCTTCCCATCTAATGAAAGTGAGACACAGAGCATTGATCCAGGTGCCGGCTGACATCCAGATCCGTGCCGAGGAATTAACGAACGCCATAGATGGAGTGAGTGTGGCGAGAGACAAGGCAGAGGGAGTGGGGTGGGTGAGTGGGATTAAAGGGGGAAAGTGCACGCAGCTGGAAGGCTCCACGTTGGCAGGCCACCCGCTCTGCGATCACGTCTTGGCCCAGCGCTGTTCGCATTGTGTACCCAGGCACTCCTGTTGCTAGGCTGGCTCTGTCGGGTAACTATGACATCAGGGGTTGATTACATCGAACTCCATAAATCATGCGACCACAGCCGGGGCCCGGGTGAAAAAACCACCGAAAAATTTGTTTGGAACTCCCCTTTCTCCCTCTCGTTGCCATGAACTGCCTGATTACATTCGATCCCCCCCCATTTCAACTATGGTCAGGCAGCATGGTTTTTGTCATTGCAACACTTCATCGATACGGGGAGCCTTGTCAGGGACATGGCAACCCGATGTTATGAATTTGAATTCGAGGTGCAACGCTGTCATTTGCATGCAAGAGTCAGTCACCCTTGCAAAACTGCTGCCGATGTCTGTCTGCTGTCACTGTCTGCTTGAAAAAAAAATAAACCCCAGAGGTTTCCAGCAGAATTTCAAATACGGTTACTGCAAAATCTCATTTGTTTTATCACCAGTGACAAAAACAGACAGGACATATGTCCAATTTATTATAGTACATTCGTAAAAAAAAAAAAGTCAACCAAATAACATTTCATTGCAGCCTCGTTCCAGTCAATAGTAATGAAGTTGAAAACGCATTGTGCCACGAAGCTGCGATCTCGCGTGCCATATGTGGGAATAATGTTTCATAATGTTTTCAATGTTAATTTCACGGCTTCCAAATAATAAATCTGGTAATGTGTGAAATACAAGCCTGTAAGCAACATCTCTTCTTCTCCTTCCCCTTCATTCAATCTGTTCTCTCCTCCACCTGATGCTCAGTGGTGGGGGGGAGTGTCTGTCAATCTCCAGGCTCTTCCTCGGAGGTCATGGGGGGGTCAAACGCTCATCTCTGTGACACGTGCCTCGGGTTGGGCTACTGATGTTCTCCCACCCCCCAACCCCGAATCCCATCAGGGGATGTCTGGCGGGTTACCATCTCATTAGTGCACCCAAATGTGTTGCAGCAACACTTACACACGCACGGCCCCCCCCTCACTGCCTCCCCAACACACACACACACACACACACACAGACACAGACACAGAGACACACACATACACACACACACACACACACACACACACACACACACACACACACACACACACACACAGACACACACACACATTCCCCGTCACTTCAGTCCAATTCAGTCTGTAGACGGGGATGTAATCCGAGTTCTTCAGAACTGCACATATTGTTTTAATTCTCACGGAAACAGTCACTGCCGTTCCCTAAAGTGAAACGACATTAAGTCGTTAAGTCTAGAATACTCGGCAAAGGCGTTGGCCACCGGGCGCCGGCTCGTCCCTACAGCGCAGACATCACAGGGTCGAGCCTGGTCTATGTCATCGGAGGACTGTGGTCAGCGGCCTACAGCGGTGGGACACAATTGTCTCCATCCTGCCAGGAGTAGGGTGGGTTTAAGTAGGCCGGCCTTTCTTGTCATACTGCTGCGCTCGCTCCTTCCAACAACGCGGCAGCAAACCACAGACTAGCAGCTGCAGTCGGTGAGAGGTACGTCTCTCTAGCTCCACAGCGCTCTGCAGTAGCTCTCTGCAGTACCGAGTGGCTTGTAGTGTGTAGAAATAGTGACAGACGAGTGCGTCGGAGGAGTGCGTGCGTTTCAGGGCACTTTCTGGTTAGACATTCACCAGGAAAAAGAGGGAAAGAGTTGTTCAAAAAAAGACTGAAGGCTGCCAATTTCAATGCTCGCCGATATGCTCATCGTGGTCAATTTGAATGGAAAGGTAAAGGTCAGTGCTGTTGCCTCTCAGACATTTCTCAGGCCTCTATGTACTTTGAGCTGAGACACAACTAAATCCTTCTCCGCAGCATCTCTGTCTCCATCGCCACTTCCCACCCGGTCTGTCGTCCTATTTGTGATTTATCCCGCGCTGTCTAAGTGAGATCATTGGATTGTTTACTTAGCTTGGGGGATTGAATCACAACCACGGTCGGGCTCATGCTGTTCATCAGAGATTTGTTCTGGTATAAAGCGTTCAAGGATATTTAGAATTTCTCAAGTAGTTTGTTTGCAGGTGGTGTTTTGTGTTTTCCTAAATGGGCAAGCTGTTGAAGGAGCCGCACTCAGCAGACGCATCGGTTAGGCCCTGGCAGTGGGTGTGGACCTCGTGAAATGTTTGGAAGTGCACTGTCGTCTCGGCCCCTGTTGAGCACACGGTCGTAGATCACAGCGAGGCAGAGGACCAGGCAGACAGCAGGTCACAGAAACACACTGAACAAGCAGGCAAGCAGATCAATAAGAGACTGAAAGAGAGAGAGAGAGAGAGAGAGAGAGAGAGAGAGAGAGAGAGAGAGAGAGAGAGAGAGAGAGAGAGAGAGAGAGAGAGAGAGAGAGGTATATGTAGCTACCTGCTTTTTTTGTGGTAGTAATTATTGTTTTATTATTAATGGTGCCGTTGTTATTGATTTGTCAGTATGCTTGCTACTTATTATTATGATTGTTTTCTTTTAACTATTTCTTTAACGACTTGTATTTTTAAAAGACATGCCATGCCAATGGAGCATTTAAATTGAAACTGAAACAGAGGGAGAGAGAAAGAGAGCGAGATAGAGAGAGAGGGGGAGAGAGAGAGAGAGAGAGAGAAAGAGAGAGAGCAAGATTTTACTGGGAAAGCTGCCTAACAATAAATGAATGCTCAACGCAGACAGACAATAAATGACTGAGGACACGTGGCTACTCCACCCAGTGTTTGTTCACGCACTGTCTCGAGCACTGCACTTTAAAAAAAAATCTACATGGAAATCCCCCGATTATTCACACAAGGCTCGCCCGCCTCTCCTCTAAATGGTTTCTGCCACTCGTCGGGCAGCCTACCCCTCTCCACTATCTTGACTGTACCTGAAGCTCTTCGCCTGCAGTGCTAAAACGAATGAGCACAAGAGAAGTGCTTGTGACTTCTCAACAGCTGGGAGATAGTCTCTTCCCTGGTTCTGACTAAAATCGCTGGCGATCTGTGTTGATTCGCCGCTGCCAACTGCCGAGCGCCCAGAATCCGGCGCATCACAGACCTGCCAGATCATGAATATTCCCGAGTTCACCGACAGAAGGCGGACTCAGATGGAACTCTTCAGCAAGTGGAGCGGAGAGGTGGACAGAGAAGGAACAGGGATTGCTGTCTGGTTTTTAATTCTTTCAGCGATTTACATGATTTCAACAGAGAGAGAGAAAAAAGGAGCAACTAATATCCCGGGCCGGTTCAATGGCCTTTGCGTAGACGCGGGTTTAGAAAGTTGCGCTTGTGGGTACGAGACAGTTTTACCGGTCTGCAGTGTGCCCCAAAAGGGGTAAATGCCTGTACCTACGCCAGAGACATCCGGATGCAATGTTCCTGTCAAACGGACGAGAAAAGGAGGGATGAAAAAGTCAGAGGGTGGAGCGGATGCAGATTATTAGCGGGGAGAAAATGGCAGTTTAGGTCATCCGGGCGCTGGCACAGCCCATGGTGCAACAGCGGTGATGCCCAGTTGATTGACATCCATGGGCTATGTGCACACAACTGTTACAATTATCACAGCTGGTAATTGCTATGATTGGAATCTCTCTCTCTCTCAGTCTCTCTCTCTCTCTCTCTCTCTCTCTCTCTCTCTCTCTCTCTCTGTAGACCTTAAAAGTCTAAGGTCTCTCTCACTCTCTCTATCTCTGTCTCACTTTCTCTATCTCTCACTCTCATATCCACATATCCCTGACAATTCAAAGAAATGAGGACATAGAGTGAAAAGAGGGTCCACAGCAGTTAAGTTAATGCAGTATGAATGTAAGCAGAAACGGTAAAACCCCCCCCACTCAAGCCCATGGGAGAGGCGACGATCTACAGCTCACACCAGACTAGAATATCCATTTTCTCAAATATTTTATTATTCCACGGCCCCCAAAACACCATCGCGCGAGACCAGACTCACCGTGCGCTCATAAATATTCAGGCCCGCGCGGGAAACCGGCGCAAGCCTTCGCCGCCACGGATCCGGTGGTAACCCTCAAACATTTTATGTTAGCGCTCGTAAGAAAGGTCAGACGAATGAATATTCATGAGCGCTTGTGAACTGCGTCGTATGGCCCGGGATTCTAATTACAGCCAAACTAATTCATATCCAGCCACCACACCGGAATGCCACAGGGTCACCCTCCTGACCACCTGAAGGCAGGGATGAGCTGAGTTGACAAGGGGGGTGACCCCACAGGTCAGGGGGGCCATTCCCAGGGCAAACGGGGACAAGTGCACACGGTATGATTTAGCCCTGTTTTCGCCCTCGAAGTGGCCATTACAGGTTTGCGGCGAGTTCGCTGTGATTCTGTTTGAAATTTGGCACTTGAAAGCTAAAAGTGTATATCGGCCTCAACGTTAAAATATCGTATCGTATCAGGCACTCTGATAATAACTGCAAATCTGAGTGCTTAATTAATGAGCTGTGAGTGTGATTCAAGCATGCCATAAATCCTCACCAGAACCGCATAGGGTTTCTCAATGGTTGCGTAGACTGCCAATTAAAAATGACTATTCAAGAACATAATTTTCTTTTTTTTTGCTTAGTTTTTTCAAATCATAGATTCAGAGGCTACTTTCAGCTAGTATTGATAAACAGTGAGTTTTAAGGTCATCTTTTGAGTGAATTGAGTAAATGCCACACGAACCCTGGGATTTGTAAAAAAAAAAGTGTGCCAGGCATTAGTCGAAGTCTGCAGATCACTCTGGACTGCTGCCGAAGGAGATTAGGTAATGTGACAAAGACTTTCCTGGCCGAAGCTTACGGCTCAGGTCCCTAGATCACGCCGGATACGTGATACTTCGAGGGTCCAGCATCGCGGGCGGATTAGCGAGCCTCCGCTGGTTTAGCCGGCGCACCAGTGTGACAGGGGGCGCCAGGCCTCTGCCCTGTGAGCCGGGCCTGGGCCGTTATTACATCACCGTAATCCACTGTGTGACTCGACACACCCAGCTCCACCTGGCGTCTGCAGCAACCCCACACTCCACTCATCAGAGCTCGTGTTGACATCCACATAAAACGAGCGCCAGACACAGAAACACCATGTCACCCCTGAAACTCGGCTGACCCCCTCCTCCTTGCGCTGTGATCCCCTGTCTGCTGGCTCAGAAACACGTCGCTCGAGTCCTCTGTCTGTCCCGGGTCAAACGGTGCAGCGCTCTTCTTTATTAAATTAAGAATTTGCATGTCTTTTCTGTGCTCCCAAACAAGTCCATGGAGATAGGAGGGTTGACAACTGTGGCTTTGAGACCCTTTCCAGAAACCGGCGCTCTCTGCGTGCCCCGTCGATATATTTCAAGCAGTTTGTTTTGGTACCGACAGGCTTTCTGTCACGTTTCGAGTCGGCATGAAATTCGTCACGCGTTGATAACAAACTTTTACGTTTAGTTCCACATGCCTAAAGACTATTTGGACTTAACCAAAAGCGTTAGTTATTTCGTTTGTTGCCAGGAGCATTATCAGTGAGGGCTTTCTGGAACAGGACAAAATATCTCCTAAAAAGGTCAGAGAAGAGGGGGAAAAAAACTATCACAGCTGTGGAGGAAAGCTCAACCGTCCAACTGAACGAGCAAAAAAACTCATGCAGGATGACTCACGGCATGTGCCGAGAAAACAAGAGCGCCTCGCCTCACTTCAGACTGAAATCACGCGTCTTTACTCTGACATGTTGACATTCGCTTGTTTGTCCTCACATATTCCAAGTTCAATATGTGACGTTCGCTGACTGAGTCAAAAACGTAAACGGTTGTCTTCACCGAAAACCTCATTTTCTCTGATGACATGAGCCGATCCAAAACAAATAAAGAAATACCACAGGGGCGCTGACTGGAAAACCTGGTCCTGGAACAGACCTATACAATCTTTGAAAGAACGGAAACAGGAAATGAAGAAAAACGTGAATGTCCAGGCACACGGTGCAGTTCTTTGGCATGCGGGGGCACAGAAATGGGGAAGGGAGCTGCCAAGACCTTCAGTGGCGAGCACTAGGAAATTACCAAGAGACGGTGAGATGTTGGCGAAGAGGTCCATCGCAACGGAATCCCCAAAGCCCCAGCGTAAAGATGGTGGGTGCGAAGATGACGGATGACAGATGCGCCCGTTTGTGCGCATGGTGTCACGAACATGAAAATTACAGAGTGTGACAGGGCAGACATGCTTAGACTGTTTTATTGCAGCGTACAGACTCATCATTTCAGGCAGGCAGAAAACAAGAGCAGCTGCCGTCATTTAAAGAAGGAAAAATAAATAGAAACAGTAATATTGCTTTCATGGAAAATGATTGGGCTCTATGTGCATGTTAGTCTGATATACTGCTGTATGTTGCTAGGCTAGGATAATTGCTAGGCACCATATGTATGGTAAACCAATTACTGCTGTATGGTTACAATTTAGCACTTCTCTTTAGCTTCGTGTTTACTTACCGTGTTACCGACTGTTTTTGAACATTTGTTATTGATGCTGCTCCTGTCATTTGTAATTAGCTTATCTTCCAATAGTATGCCTGTACGTCACTGCGGATGAGAGTGTCTGCTAAATAAATAAATAAATAAATAAAACAGGCACACACATGCCCGCACACACAGACACGATGTACACTCGTACACTCAATGTAGCCTGTCAGTGGGCAATCATTGTCCCTCCATTTTGTCCTTTGGACAAGGGTGTGACAACCAAAGAGAAGAGATATCACTTTGAGATAGGGAACTGAACAGTAACAGACATTAAGAGACATTACAATTCATTAATTTGGGCATATTCACATTTAGAAATTGCGTCAGCTCTTATGTTTATTTTAAATATTACCGGTTTATGTTTCCGCAGTACATCTGGTCCCAATGAAATCGGTTATGTGGGAGTATAATGTATATATACAGTATATATAAAGTGGGGTCCAAAAGTCTGTGTCCACTACCAAGATCTGTTTTTGTTTTCATCATTCATCAAAAACTAACACAAAATCTTTACTCCGGAGAACATTTTGACCTCTAACTACTTCACTAAGCTCTGCTGACGTAATTACAAACAGCTGCAAAAACCTTTTGCCAAAAGACCTGCAAGTGTCCTTTTTCAAGATTAAAGCACCCGCAGTAGCAACGGGAACACATAGAGGACCATATTAATGATGTCAATATCCAGAATGAATTGTTACAAAACCAAAACAACTCACAATGTGTATTAGGAGTGTCCATGTATTAAAACTTAAATGAATAATAAGGCGTGACAACATTTTGAGGAAATGATAGGCAATGGTGGAAATTTTCAAATCGCAATTTCATACCATCCTTTCTCAGACAAAGATTTTTGTACATTTGAATCAGTGTTTAATGGCATTCTTGAATAACAAATACCACATGAGTAAAAATGTTGTGTTAGTTTTCAATGATCTCTGGTAACAGCTGCTGGAGCCTGGGAGAGCCTTCACACTACCCACTGTCCGCTGGTCTCTCCCAACCACACCCAACTACCACATACAATATGCTGCTATGCACAATAGAGGGTGTAGATGAAAAGACCGCTGAAAACAGGAGAAAATAACACACCACTATGGCTCAGCTGTGGTTTCCAGATGCTGCCTTCTCAACCGGGCGGGGAGGGGTCCTTAAACACCAGGTGCTTTCCGTACCATATCGGATTTTACAGTAAGCACCTTCTCCTCCAGCTACAGTGGGAACAAAAGTCCTGCATCGTCTGAGGTGACATATTTATTTCCCTATTTTTCCGTCCAAATGGAAAATACAGCTCTCCAGCCCTCAGAAAGGCCCCTGTGTGAAAAACTAGGGTCTGTGCGGAACGTAATACAGCCGTGCGCAAGGGACGGGTCAGCGGGATCGGGGTGAGTCACGACGGAGGTCGCGGCTTGGAAATGGAGAGATTGTTACGGGGCCGCAGAGAGAGGGGAGCGGGGAGCGGGAAAGGGGGGGGGGGCATTAAGAGACAGGAGGAAGTGTGTGGAGGCGGCTAGATTTCCCACGATTCCTGAGAGTGTGGGGGCGGGTTTTTGGGTGTGGTGTTTCCAGTCACTGTGTTTTCCACCACAGAGGGAGAAGAGGAGGGCCTTCCCAGATCTGGGAGTAGGGCATCAGAGACACGGGGAGGGGGGGGGGGCGGGGGGTTAGGGGATTGGAAGAGGCGAGGTCTGTCACTCACCGTCAAAGTTCTTGTACTGGCCGTTGAGGGAGGACTGCAGGGAGCGGCCCGCCTCCTTCACCAGCCCCTCAAACTCACGCCGGCTCATGCTGGACAGACTCTCCTCCATCTCGCTGGTGCAGCAGGTGTAGCCCTGGGAGCAGACCCGCAAGTGCTCGCCTGGAGGGAGGAATAACAGAGAGCTAACGTCAGCTCTCCTGCAGAGCTACAAACAGCACCATGCCATAAACTGAACACTTATGGAGGGAGGAAGACCGGGACAGGCAGGCCAGCGTCAGCTCTCCTGCCAAGCTGCAGGGCTACAAACAACACCAAGACAAAGACGGCAAACTCTTAGTGCTTACGGATGGAGGAGAACCTATCGTGCAGGCCAACGTCAGCTCTCCTGCAGAGCTACGACACCTACAAACAGCAGCACAGAGATCTGAACACGTATATACAGAGTGCCATAGAAACACCAAGGGATAACTGCAGGATTCCCTGCTTTCACAGATTCATGGGGAAAATGTGTCTTTCACAGATTAATGTTTTTTTGCAGTCTATGGGGTACGATTACCCCTGATGTGCCACAGCACGGTGATAATGAGATGTTGCATCTTTTTTATTCCCTGGGTCTCTAGGCAATAATTACAATGCACAGTCAATGAAATAATTTACAGTATGTTAGTGGGTGCTCTGCCTGCCTCTTCCAGCTTGGAGAAGAGAGGGACTGGGCTTGTTCTCCCTGGTCTCCATTTTTAAAATGAAGGAGAAGCATTTCAGTCACTCCTCACATAATAATAAAATCAGCAAATTAATCTGCTCCTTTTATTTATGATTTTATCCCATTTTCTCCCAATTTAGTAGCCAATTAGACCCACTCATTTTATGTCAATCCCCCCCTAGTAATGTGAGTTCACTGCCGTAGTCCTGTGACCGGTAGTGACAAAGGTGAAGTAACGTCTCCTCTGAGACGGCACTCACTAGGCCGTCGACCGTAACCCGGTACTACAGGGCCACTCTTATGCGCAGCGAACATCCTGTCGGCGGACAGTCTATCGGTAGAATGCATATTCTTTATATATTTTAGCCGGTTTATTTAAATATATAGTACTGATCTTTGATGTATGCTGAGATTGGCTAGCTCGACCACGTCCTTATAACTAAAGACCACCCACCTTCTCTTGAGTGACAGCATTCTCTGGGCTTGTCCTCGCGGAAGGTTGAGCGTCTTTTTGCGTGTATGCGCTGTCTGTCTGAAAGGCTTTAGCGCAGCGACAGAGAGCGCTCAGAGCGAGGCTGCCTGGCGCTGGGGCCATAGCTCCTCCGCAGCTTGTGCGTTTAGCCGGGGTCGTCCCCGCAGCCTCTGCCTCCACAGCCGCCAAGGAACCAGGTACTACGATAATACTGTATCCATGCATTTTTTATGACTCCTGACTGCAGTCGAAAGCGTGCAGGGAAATCATATATGTATTTTTACGGATAAATTCAAGTCACGGTACAAATCTCTCGGGATACTTTACAATAAAATATGCAAGTAAAGATATATATCACCATTATGCGCCGACATTTCAGTAAAGGTTGGTTTGGCTGTGTTTTTTATTTTCCCTGTGGTCTAAGTGAGCGTGAAGCCATTTCAACATGGTTGACAGAATCGTCCTGTGGGTCTTTACCTATTCCTCTGAATCATAGTATTAAAACGGCATGAACAAACAACACTGTTGCCAATGTCTTCATATGGTATCATCCATTTTTGCACATTAAAAATGTTTTTTAATCTGCAAACATCTCTATAAAATTGTATTTAGTCACTCTTAGAACTGTACACACCGAATTCATTAACCCCAGTCTCCCTTGCACAAGTCCAGACGTAGAGACAATACACTTCTAAAGTGAGACATCAAACAGGTTCAGCCCGTGTGATTTATTTCACAGGGCGAAGCGGGAAACCAGTAAAACCAGAATACAGGAATTATATTAAGATCATATTTCGTGTCTCACTTGTAGCGCGCAGCTGATGGAGCTAAAAGCGCTTAAACCTCATTAAATGTCTCATCAAACCCGCGCGGTGTTCAGGCGGGCTCGCAAGTGGAGCGTGCTTCTTCCCCGAGGACAAGCGACTCCCGTCATCTGATTTCAGTGGCAAAGCGGCTTGCACCTCACGGCCGCTAAGCAGGTGGGAGACAGATCAGGCTAACTAGCTAATCCACTCATGCGGATCTCCCCCGAAACGCACATAGGCTATTACCTACATGTATGGCGAACCACAAATACATATTTTAAGCACAGGCACATCCAGAATCATAATGAGACCACTAACATACAGAATTAAATTCTAACAATGTTTCTGTGACGCTGGAAGACGCCTTGTAGAACGTTACTGCTTACGTTACAGGAAGGCCGTGATGAAAACGGTAGTAATACAGATCTTGGTTGAAACCACACTAGCTGTGCTGCTTAAAGAGTGCATTGGTCATTTTTAAAGGCACACATCAGAAACTAATATTAAATGTGAAAATAGTTTTGGGCCTGGGGACTTTCTTTCTCCTACCACTGTTGCGTTTGCTAATGAGTGCCACAGTGTTTTTTATGAGCAGTATTTTTTAAAACAGCATAAATTCCACCACAGCTCTGGCGTTGAGCAACAAGCTGTTTCCACTCCGCTGCTAGTTCTCTATTGAGCAATTTGCGTGTAAGTTAGGAGACCCATATGCCAATCATATGTCATAAAGCTTTATGACCCTTGAGCATCTCCTCCTCTGTCAAACAGGCAATGATTCAGCTTATCAAGGGGGTCGGGGCTGAGACGGGCACATTACGACAGTGGAAAGGAGATGGCGCTAGGAGACGGGATGTAGCTCACGTCGCCCTCGCCCCCACCCCCAACCCCGTGTCACACCAGCCAAATCAAAAGGCCAGACATTATACCAGTTTATGTGACCGTTCCAACAGAGTAACCTTTCCATTGCTGGCTTAACCGTAGACCCCCAAGTGGCTGTGCGTGGGAGGCAGAGCCGGGGACAGGGGGCAGAGCCAATCCATCACTGATTCCCAAAGCCACTGACCCACTTTCCCAGCATGCATCAGGCGGATTCTGAACGGCCCGAGTCGTATTGACAGGACCTGTATTAATTCAGTTCAGCAGAACAGGTGAATCCAACACATGTATTCTTGTGTGTAGCAGGTGCATCTGGTACAGCAGTTTGCCTAGTGATTAGAGTGCCTGACTTTTAGTCCCAGGTGAGCCATTGCTCTTGTGCCTTGCTGCTGCCAGGTGCACTGTGACAGAGAAGGGAATGCCATGCACAATAGTTGAGAGAGTCATGAATTAGCTATCTAGCCAGCTACACGTAGATACCTAGGCCAGCCTTCCCACTGTGGTTAGCTAGCTAAGCTAAGCCCTGCAATCTGATCTAATATTGTGAAATAACTGATCAAATATTGTGGAATGTTTTATTTGGCTAAAGTATTAAGGTACCGTTTGAGGAAAATTGGTTCTAGATTCAGCTTGGTGTTAGAATCTTCCTAACTAGCTATCTAGGATGAATTTTATCTGCACTGTGATTCCCTCATCTTCATCTTAACTTTTTAAGTGAGACTGGAATGTACTAGCTGTTTTTCCCCAGCAAGTGACCACGCAAGCTTCCTATTTACCAAAACCCAGATTATGGTTTCAAAACAGTTTTCATCCTGTAAAGAAAGGATACTTCAAATTACTTGGTAACCTCAAAGAACCACCTGTTTGTCCTGCAGAATTCAGTCTGCTTTTGTTACACGTGCTTGTTTTATATTTTGCTCCACCGCACCAGCTATGATGCGAATTGTTGAATAATTTGTCTTGCATATGTTGTGTCACAGGTACGGTTTGCAGCTGCCAACGATTATGTCTATTACTGTATCACAACACTGATCTCTGGCGCAGACTATGATTAATCTTACCATGTATTAATGCACATTTTGTAATTCGCTCTGGATAAGAGCATCTGCTAAATGCCTAAAATGTCAAGTGTAAATGTAAATGCATATGGGCATATGAAAATGACCTAAGAAGGCCTAAATGTGAAGATTCATAGGAATATTCCAAACGTTGAGAGAAGAACATGTAGCAGGTGGCTCTGGTACGTGAGTGTCCGCTACAGAAAGTGACGTGGATAAGAGTGTGATTAGTTCCCAGAGTTAGGGACTTGAGTCTTTAGCTCAGTGAGCTAAATCTCTCTCTTGTCATGTCGAGATCCCTCGGTTTAAAACTCGCTGCGGGCAGAACCAGCTCCGTTACATTGGTGCCGTGACTCGGACCATACAACTGATGGTAATCGGTTGGGCCGTGGTTGCTGCCGCAGGAGTTTCGAGGGGGAGAATGTAGCGGGTGGCTCTGGCACGTGAGCGTCCACTACAGAAAGTGATGTGGATAAGAGTGTGATTAGTTCCCAGAGTTAGGGACTTGAGTCTTTAGCTCAGCGAGCTAAATCACTTTCTTGTCGCGTTGAGATCCCTCGGTTCGAAACTTGCTGCGGGCAGGACCAGCTCCATTACAAACACAGTCCAAAACCTTCTATTTATTTTGGTTTGCCACTTATCCTGAGATAAGAGAAGCTAAGGCAGTCACTGGACTGCAGCCTATTTGTGGTGGACCATTCTACATCCTGAAAAGAACAAAGGAACATTTTTCTTTCAAAATGTCTTTGTTCAATCAATACAAACTGCCTCCAAACAACAGAATGTCAATGTAGAACACAATAAATAAACCGGCACGCCAACCAAAACAAGGCAACTACAGCAAAACCCGAATGTAAGGGAATCAAAATAACGAAGAGGAATTGGGACACGCAGAGCCCCGCCGACAACGTTAGCTGAAGTTCTTTTTATTATTTAAGGCCCAAGACTGTTCGCTTGATTCCATGCAGTCCATTCTCATCAGCGTGACCCAGTCCTCCTGCTCAGAGAGGCTACAGCAGGCTTGCTAAAGCACGTTTCTCCGACAAGGGGAGACTGACATGGGGAGACTCCATCCTCGAGCGTCAAGGGCAGCGCTTGGCTCCCGCTCTTCCTCGTTTGCAACCTGTCAGACGCAGGACAGGTACACTAAATACCCGGGAGCTCCCAGCCCGCATCCTGCCCCCAGGTTCCTCACCAGACAGCTAACGGGACGGCAGAGGTGAGGCGAGCTGTCGACGCACACATGACGACGGGGCACCCCAATCCTCACCGCGCACGGCGAAGCCAAGAGCAGAACTATTCGACCGCCCTTCCCAATGGGATCAATGCGGTGAGCTGACATTTTGCATTGAAATACCCAGGTACGAGCTACTTTTCTCAAATCATCTGAAGCGACCAGCCCTGATAAACCCCGTAAATTGGATCGTTGTGCACATTAGCCGGGACCCGTGCCAATTTCTTTTCCTCTCTTTTTTTTTAGTGCACCCCCCCTCCCCCCCAACCTCCCCAATGCTGCCCACACACCCCACCTCATCAACCAACTCCACTTCAATTACCCTACTCTAACAATTTAATTTATGAAGGACAAGTAATTTCGAAATGCCATATAATTTTACAGGGGACACTCCCTGGCCCGAGCTGGCTGTTTCCCCGGAGGGAACGTGCATTCCATTTGGAGATGACATCATCGGGGTTGGATTCTGTGTGTCACATGTGGGAACGAAGGACAGCTATGACAGATGGGGGCTGTGGGTAGCACTTCTCTTCCCCCAATGTTGACAGCCTACACTTCCAACGCTAGCGCCGGCGAGGGCACAAGACAAACGGCCCCACCTCCAACCACGCCCTCTTTCATTAAACACCCCACCTGACCAATGGGGGGGAGACTGAACCACACCCACCATTTCTAGCCACAACCCATGTTCCTGGTTCTGTCCCCAGATACTCCACACAGACGTACAGAGAAAGAGAGAGAGAGAGAGAGAGAATGGGGAGAAGGAGGCAGGCAGGAAGACAGCCAGACACAAACTTAGAGGGTCTGGTTATATTTCAGGCTCTGGTGACAAGGGAAATATATAGAAGTCGTGGAGTTGACTTGGGTGTGGAGGGATCTGTTGATGAGGTTTGAAAGACATATATTACATTACAAATTTCACTAGCAGATGCTACACAACGACCCCCCCTCCCCCAAGTGAAGGTCCTGCACAGAACCCTATCTCCACTGTATGCGCTATGAGGAATCTAGGTATGGGTGGGGGATGGGGGGAGATGTTTACCACAACACACATGTTAATGCTTTTTTTTCTTTTATTTAATTTCTTTCTTAGTATTTATTTTCATGAAATTGTTTATGCTTTCGAAATATGTGTCGATTGTAATTCTATTCTATTCAAATGTAATTGAATTGAATGGTATGGAATGGAATAGAACAGAACTGAACTAAACTGAAATTAATTGAAATAAACTAAACTAAACGAATCCAAACTGTGCGTAGTTAACTACCCCTTACATTTGAGGAGATGGGAGGGAATAAAACATGTGACCTGTCCAGGCTGGAGCACCCCCTGCCCCCCCACGTGTGCACACGCTGCCAGACTCTCTCTGTTTGCAGTTCCTTCACAGTCCGCCGCACTCTTTCATTGGCCTCTGACCGTGCCCTCATCTCACCTGCCAGTCTGTGTGCTCCAGCCACAGAGTCCCACAAAGGCAGCGTGCTGAAAATATGGAGCTCATCTGAGTGTGTGTGTGTGTGTGTGTGTGTGTGTGTGTGTGTGTGTGTGTGTGTGTGTGTGTGTGTGTGTGTGTGTGTGTGTGTGCATGTGTATGGGTCTGTGTCTATATGTATGTGTGTGTGTGTGTGTGTAAGTGTGTGTATGTGTGTGTCTATATGTGTGTGTGGTGTGTGTGGGTATGTGCGTGTGTGTTTGTATGTGTGTGCGTGTGTGTACGTGCATGTGTGTGTCCAGTCAGCTCACCTGGTATAACCCTCCTGTCACGCTCACATTATTTCATCAACTAAAGAGTTGTGGCACATCTGCCACGGCTGAGAAAAAATGTCCTTGTTTTCCCCCGGTCGCCCCAATTTTCCCTTCTTTTGTTGTCTCCACCGCTTCCTCCTTTTTGACAGTTAGACATCTAATCAAGCTACTGCTGCATCCGATCATTAACTTATCAACGTGCTCCCAGGAGACTCCATTTAAGTGTAATTGAGGAAAATTAATTGAAGTGCTGCGCTGAGAAACTCACCACTGGCCAGCTTTACAGCGCCGTGGCCTACAGAGGGAGAACATGCACATTCAAGGGCATCTGATGCTGCACTGTGTTTGTGTGTGCATGTGTGTGTGTCTGTCTGCCTGTATTTGTGTGTGTGTGTGTGGTGCGTTTGTCTATCTGTATTTCAGTGTACCTGTTTGTATGTGCCTGTGTGTTTGTGCATGTATGTGTGTGTGTGTTTGTGCTTGTGTGTGTATGTGTGTGTGTGTGTGTATGTGGATGGATGTGTGTATGTGTCTATCTGTATGTGTCTCTACCAACCTGCGTGTACATTAGAAATATAACATAACGCAAGTCAGACTAGAAATATGATTTAATATAATTTAAATAGATATTCTATCACACGAGAGTTCCACTCCAGTGAGAGTTTTGAAGGCATTTGTGTTCTGAATCTAAGCCAAATCAATTATACCTAGAAGTTAGGCAGTGTAGCTCAAAGTTTTGACTAAGGCATTTTTACTTCAAAGAGCCACATCTAAGAAATAAAACCAAATCAATTATTTCGCGGACCGGGGTGGTGGGGGGGGTGGTAAGAGGAATAAAAAAATTGCGCCCCTCCTAATTTTAAAGTGCATGAAACCAGTCCGTGGTGCAAAAAGGCTCATTGCGAAAATAGTGAATACAGCAATAAAAATGCTCGATATGAATGCATGAAACCAGGCAAAGAGCCTCTTGAGTGGGAATCACCGAGTGGAAAACGAAAAAAAAGATTGCTCTCTTGGAGAGGGTAGGAATTATCTACTTTCCTAACCTTTTTAAAACCACACAGAATTGTTACATTTGGTGTAGAATCTCTCTGGTGCAGTTATCTAAACTGCGTGTTTATCATAAAATGGAAAATCTTATGAGACAGGGCTCTTATGTTCCAGTTGGTGTAATGAAAGGGAAACACTGCACATTTTATTGCTTTTGCAGATAAAAGACGGAAAGTCTTTATTAGAAACTCATTGCCTGTTTTTTTTCTTTCTTCTTTACAAAGACTGAACCTTGTCTAATTCAATTCTATTTCCGCAGGAAATAAAAGAAATCTGTTGCCAAGTAACCAGTATTTCTAGACACAAATCTCCCAATGAAGACCAATGCCTCTCAGGGAATTAAAGCGTCATCTCGCCTTAAATTTTTGGCCACATCTCACATCTGTAGTGTGGCTTTGCATATGCAAGTGGTCCATTAGTGAAACAGCGCTCTCCAGCCAATCTGAACAGTATGTTTTACCCAAGCCCAGCGTGGAACAAACAATGCAAAATGCTTAATTATTTATTTTATTTTATTTAATTTTTTCAGTGTCGATGCTGGACCAGGGAAGGCTTTTGATTGGTGGATCATATTAATGGGCGGTTGGTAAAAAGGCTTGCGGAGTGTCTGAATCCGATTGGCTGATGTCCAGTTCTGTTATTAGCCATGACCACGTACAACCTCCTATCATAGTCACTGCACAGCCATGTACCGTAACAGTACATACACTTATAACACTACTAAGGATGAACACATTTCATAAGCCAATGACTTACTTAGATTTATAATGACGTTATCACTGCGTTCAGACCAGAGGAAGAGTACGTTGAAGAGGGAAAAAGAAGTCCATATAGGGTTAGGTTTAAGGTTAAGGATCTTTATCTGGCCCGAGCAAGATGGTGACGTGACGTTGACGCAAGCATTGACTTGAGGCGGACAGAGAGAGCTCAGGCCTCTGACTCAAGGGTGCTGGACAGATTAGTGGGAAGCAGGCCCATGCATACACTTTGGTCCCTGGAGCTGTGACCAGTGTTCTCTCCATCATCACGGTGACTCATATTCTCTCCATCACTACGGCGACCCCCCTTCTTCCCTTCAGCCTGTTTCACGTGTGACTAACATCAAATTCAAAGACATGCCTGGGCGACAGACAGACTGTTCAAAGACAGACGGACTGTTCAAAGACAGACAGACAGACAGAAGGACAGACTGTTCAAAGACATACAGACAGACTGTTCAAAGATAGACAGACAGAAGGACAGACTGTTCAAAGACAGGCATACAGACAAGACGGACTGTTCAAAGACAGGCAGACTGACGCGAAACAACATCAGACGCGCATTTCACACGGAGCCCCGCAGCCGGTTTGAGAAAGCGAGTCTCGGCACACACTGAAATATCAGACGGGAACCGATACTTAAATAACTTCCCCAGGCTCCTCCAACCGTGTTCCTTACAATCGTCTGTGACCTTTAGGATAGGCCAGCCCCGCCAAATCTCACAAGAGCATCCCCACGCCGCACAGTACGATATCGAGCTCGGTTCCGATTACAGGGCCGCTTGAACGGCATGGTTAATAAAAAGGTCTCTCTGCCTCCTGCACAAGCAGCTGCATTGTTCTTCTGATCTGTAAAACCCAGTCTATTTCCACTGCCGGCGAAAATAAAATAAAATAGATAGATAGATAAATTAAAAAAACACATAAACAGCTGGCCTCATTGCCCTGCCCTAGTTATCACCCTCTCTATAAATAAAGTGGCAGGCTACTTTCTTGACACGGGCCCGTAACCCTGGGGCTGTGCTTGTATTGTATTTGTACTAAAACCTCCGAAAGACATAAAAAAATAAAAACGAGAACGTGATCTCCAGGAAACTGGAGAATTGGATTGTTCCTGTTTCCAGTGAGTCAAAAAAATATAATCTTTTAGAGGCCAGAACCCAAAGGCAGCCAGAGAGGGGATAGGCACCGAGTGGTGATAAGTCATAAGACCATTAACCCCGTAGCTACTTGGGCAGGGAGCAGACAGGCAATGAATTGATTGGCCGTTGTGCTATCGGCCAATCAATTCATTTTCTGGGTATCCTGAGGAGCCAGCAGGAGATGAGGGAACTGATCATGGGGGGGGCGGATTGGGATTCGAGGTCAAAGTGCAACAGTGCTCTACGGCTCTCCATATTTCTCTGTCAAAGAACTGCTGACACAGCCCAGCCATGACCTTTAACCCCTGCCCTAAACAACGGCACCCCAGGTCCATCCAGGGGTCATCACAAATGGACACATGCAGCAGTACGGTATGACTGTGCCAGGTAATGGGTGGTCTTACTCCAAATCCCAGCAGACACCAGTGTTCTGTGAGCCCCAGCGCTGGCTGAATGGCTTAGCTGCATCCTATGAAAGCAATAGAGGAGGGGATTTCCTTTCAAACAGGAGAACAAAACAAAAAACAGAAAAAGAGGAGATTTAAGCCCCTGTGATACTGGTTTAATTCCCAGCTTCTATTCTCCACATGCCTCTTTGCGGCCCTTTCAGGTAAGGCCTCTGCTGTCAATCACCGCCACTGAACACTTGGGGGGCGACGCCCCTTGTGAAAATAAGATTTACGTTTCAACTCAGACACCTATAATTTTAGCCCAGATCAAAAGGGCCAATGCGTCTGCTTCCCCCCTCTCTTCTTAGTTTCCGTACCCTGAGGTGAGACATTTCCAGCCCTGTTTATCTAAAAATGCGCAACTGGATCCTGAAATACTGTACATTCACTTTCTGAGCTGCACGCTCCATTTCAACATTGATTTACTGCTGATAAACGATACCAAAGTTCCCAGTCATTGGCAATATTGGTTGAATTTACCTCATCATTTCTTGTTGATTAGCCTACGTTTTTTCCCCCACCTATAAACACAATCTTCAGATCCCTCCCTATGGCTTCCACGGTAACCATGACACCCAACTTACAGGTACAGTGATAATATGGCACAGACAAACCCCCCCCCCCAAGGACTGATCCAGGATCAGCTATCCTAATCCTTGTCCTTGTCAGTACCCCGCTGATTTTGTGCATATGGCTAAAGCTGATCCAGTGACAGTGCTTACTGGTATTATGTGCCCAGCAATATGGGCAGGAAGAAAAGAGAAGACCAAAAAAACAATAGACATACAGGTAACTGCCAAAATAAAGGAAACACCAACTTAAAGTGTCTTAATAGGGTGTTGGGCCACCACAAGCTGGCAGAACAGCTCCAATGCACCTTGGCATAGATTCTACAAGAGTCTGGAACCCTATCAGAGGGTCATCATTTGGTGTTCTGTTGATGCTGGTGGAAAAAGCTGTCTCAGAATCTCGTATAATTGTTAAATTGGATTGAGATCTGGTGACTGAGATGGACATGGCATATGGTTTACATCCTTTTTATGCTCATCAAACCATTCAGTGCCCGGTGGATGGGGGGATTGTCTTCCTGTAAGAGACCACTCCCATAGAAATGCTTCACCATGAGATGAAGGTGATCACTCTATTTTTATTGCCATTCACCTTGCCCTCTAATGGGCAGAGTGAACCTAAACCATGCCCGGAAAATGCACCCCACACCATAACAGAGCCGCCAGTATCCCTCACTTACTCAAATGTTTGTTTTATTTTGGCAGCTATGTGCATAGGCCTATACTGTAGTCGTGCTATAAATGGCATTGCATGTAAATATCAGGTAAGTTCATCAAGGAGTTCAGTGAAAATAACACACAAATCACTATCAAAGTGGTTTCCCAGCTCACCTGGTTATATTTCAGAGGAATAGCTTTATGTTGATGTAACAAAAGGTTCACAATACAATGTCAATATTTATTTATGCTTTTTTTTCTCCTTTCATTATGCAAATTAGACGGTGGGTAAAAAAAAAGGCAAACAGAGTGGGGAGCAGGCAGCAGACGGGCCTCACCATATGTCCTGGGACTTGACGAGGATACCCAAGGCTCTGTGTGTTCGTTCTGCCCCCATCTACTGATGACTCAGCCCAAAGTGGCTCTGTGAAGAAGCGCCGACGTCTCGGGCTTCTCGGCGGAGAATGCCAGAGCGTGTCTGAGCAGGCCCGGGAGGAGCGGTCCAGGCTCAGAGAACCATAGGACACCGGTCGGTCTCTGAGCTGCCGTTCGGCTAGCCCCAGGCCAAATCGCAGCTAAACCGGGAGAACCTGAAGGCTGCTTCTGCCAAACCTACAGCCGGCTCCCTGCAGCTAAATGTATGCCGATTTACCGCCAACTAAGCACGTGGCCTACTGAAAGCTTAGTCAAACTGTGCGAGAGCGCTTGACAAATAGTGAGGTTTAATGGTACTACCTAAACCGATGGGTTAATGATAGAACTGCGGAGGAAATGAGAAAATGATAGCAGCCATAATTACCTCTTAATAACACGGTCACCTGTAACCCTGGAGACCTCATGGGGACGTACTTGTTACGTCACCTTCTGTACGCCAAGATGTTCCTTCACACTAAATGGCAAAATATTGGCATTTAAGGCCGAATGGAATGGAGTCCATTTCCTTCTATTACCAAATTCAGAGAAGTGAGGCAGCGTGTACCATCCCCAGAGCCTTTCTTATGATCGTCAGGACGGGTGCTTCAGCCACACGCACCATGAACCAGGGGCACTGCCTCAGCCAGCCCCCATATAAAATGGAACAGTGTCTCATTGAAAATGTTTTAAAAAAGGTAGTGCCACATTGGAAATGCTCATGTAAAAAGCCAGGTGTTTTTTCATTAGAATGTATTTATTTCCACAATTATTTATATTGTCATTCATATTTCTTTTCACAAATATATACATATTTACATATCTCAAGCAAATGTATATATTTTTCATTTAATTTCATCTCATTATTTATGTTGATTATATTTTTAATAGCATACTAATTTAGTTGCTGTATTTATTGAATCGTGACAGATACTGTCCTCCCACACCATGGCCCGGGCCTTAGTCTCGCTGCTCCACAGTATGAGATGTCACATTGTGAAACTTACACTCAAACGGAGTCGCGGTGGACCTGTGCCACAAGAAATAACTGCCAGCGAAGGCCATAGGTGTATCTTTCCCTCTGCACACACACAGATTACTGTGGCAAGCTGAGCAATCTGACCTTTCGCTCCGTTGAGGGGATTTCTATTTTCATGTTATTCGATGCACTTAACCTATAGTGTGCCTTTGGGTAGCTCGCGTGTGACTTGCCACCAGGACAAGGGGGGGATGTGGAGAGACGCTGGGCCCCTAAAATCAGCCATCAGCCAGTGCCCTGTTTAACTCCAGAGATTTACTCTGGGTGGGAAAAAAGCACCAGCTTCAGCTCTTGTCGCAGACAGATGAATGCTGTTAAGCTGTGCGGTTCCCTGGGTCCCTCGTTTCCCCCTTGTGTGTACACTTTTTCTTGGCCCCGGGGCAGGTGGTAAACGCTACACCCCCCTTCACTACACAATCTCAATGCCACTCCTCACCCCAAATCTGCAGTTGCAATTCAAGGCTGGCAAAGAATAAAGCCGATGATCCTTCTTCTGGGGTAAATCCAAGGCGGCCTGAAACCCAATCCTTGGCCCTGAATTTATTCTCACGTACTATAAGGTGACAAATCACTTTTGTGTCATTTCATGCCCAAAGCGGTGCGGTTTTTCAACAAAACCAGAGCAGTGAAACCTGCCCTTTCCTACATATTTATGTGTGTGGCGCAGCTAAGAAATGGAACAGATAGAGTGCCATTCTGCCAGTTATTCTACGGCAGTATTTCAGTACGAGCATGAACCAGGGAAGTGTTCATATGAAAAAGCATTTTTAAAACGCGGAACAGCGTTTGCATGTGTAACAGGGATGTGCCTCGGTGTTCTGAGAGATAATGCACAAGACCGGGGAGACTGCAAGACACTCACATTCCTCCTTCTTTTGAACTCTTTTTAACACAATTCTGAAAGAAAGCTATTTACAGATATGTCTATGTCTGTCTATCTTTTAAACCTACAGAACAAAACACCAGTTTCCCTCTCTATTCACCGATGTGCATCTCCCTGTCCCCTCTCCCTCTCCCTTCTCCCTTCTCCCTTCTCTCTGTCTGTCCTTTGCCCTATTTCTCCTTCTTCGTTGTATCCCCCTCTCTCCCCCTCCTCCTCTCTCCTCCCTCTACCCTTACCCTGTGTAGCCATAATTGGCACCCACCTTTACAGCGCGTACCTCCGGACGTGCAAAGTTTTTCCGTCTGGACGTCTTTTTAGCTCCCCTGACCTCTGACCCCCAGGGCCTATAAAGCCATCCGCCTGAGCGGTAAACATGATGACTGATGGCCTTCCTCTAGCCTCTTTCTTTGCTTGACATCAGAGACTACATCAAAGTATACCCGGTGCGCTCTATAAAACAGAAATGTGCAGGCTTAATTTATTTTTTTGTTCGATCTCTCTCTCTCTCTCTCTCTCTCTCTCTCTCTCTCTCTCTCTCCTTTTTTTTTTACCCCAAGCGTGTTAGGCAAGTGCACCTTGTCTTTGTTCTTTGCAAACAGTTCTCCAAAGGCAGGCGATCTGCCCGCATGCCTGCTCTTAAAGTATCACCCTTCACTTGTTTGAAACTCACATGGCCGACTTCTGCTTACCTTTGGAAAAAAGATATATTGAAATAAAACATCTTATTTTAACCAAAGGATCTGTCTCGCCTGACACACATGCGCCTCGCAACTGAATAATTTCACTCTGAAATCGGGCCGTCTGGGAATCCCTTAAGCTCGAAGGCCCTGATCTTGTCAGACTAGTGGTGCGTTTCAAAGGATGAGGGGGCTGCTTTACGTCGAAATTGGTCCAAATCTGCTTTTATGAGTGAAAAAATACCTTAAACCTGGAAGCAGACTTACTCAACTTCGAGTGTGTCTGCAGGAGTAGCCTAATGCTCACAGTAAGATGACTCAGCCCCCAGAGATTCAGTCATATTAATATGTCTGAGTCGCATGTAATACTAACATGCGCAGATCTACTATTTCTTAGGTGTCCCATTTTACTTGCCATGACTAAGTAACAGCAAAACAGTGTTTTGCAAGAACATTCCCAACTTTAAACATATCTAAGAATAGATTATTGCTGGGTATGCCTGCCTCAGCAAGTTGCAGGTGCTTGTAATGTAATTCTATGTAATTTCATCAAGCAGTTAAAAGCCATTCCTCGGGAAAACTAGTGTTTTACTTCCCATTCGTTTCAGAAGCTACAAAGGCAGTGTGTGTGTGGTTGTGTACGTCCCTGTGTGCATGTATGTGTGTGTGGTGTCTCTGTGTGTGTCTAGTGTCTGTGTGTGTGTGTGTGTGTGTGTGTGTGTGTGTGTGCCTGCGTGCTTGTGTGTGCATACGTGTAAGTGTGTGTGTTGGGTTTCTGTGAATGTGTGTGTGTGTGTATGTGTGGGTGTGTGTGTGTGTGTGGTGTCTATGTGCATGTGGTGTCTTTGTGCATATGTGTGTGCATCCATGTCTGTATGTGTGTGTGTGTGTGTGTGTGTGTGTGTGTGTGTGTGTGTGCATGTGTGCCCCGTAGGCCTCATGATGGTTGGTTTAGTGTTCCTGGAGGTATTTTTAGTCTGGCACATGGTTAAAATGCTGCTGGTGGTTTCTACCATGCCTCTTCCTGCCTCCCCCGTCCCTCTGGATAAGCCTGAACAGAACCAGATTCATCGGCACTGCACTGTGGAGAGTTGGTGAGATTGGCTCTAGGCTGAACAGCATAGATTTATTCAGGAGGCCCAGTCCACTGCTTATCTGCTAGGGGAGGGTGAAAGGATGGCTTTTTGCTGCATCTTGGATGGGGGGGGCAGGGGTGGTTGGCACATGAAACCTCTCTAATCATCTGACATCATCACACCTTTGGCTCTCATCCCTGCAGCTGCAACAACCTCCATTTTACCTTCTGCAAAGACATGCCCTCGTAACCTGCCCTGCCCTGCCCCGCCCCGCCCGTCCCCCCGCCCCTTCCCCCTTGATCACTCCACACAGGGATAAATTAAGGAAACAAAAGTCCCACTCTCAATCAGCTCCAAATCCATTAGCCGTGCATGCCGCAGCACGCCTGACCAACATGCCAAACGGGAAGCTTTACATCTTTCGGGGAATTTTTATATCACCTTTTCACCATTGTGTCAAATCATTAAAAAAAAAGATGAAACATTCTTTAAACGTGGGCATTTCCCCTTCGGTGCCACCCCTCTGTGCCTTTCTTGCTTGTTGGTGTTTGGCAGTTCTGGCTTCAAAAGACAGCGTAGCGCATGCCAAGCCTGGATAAAGAAGGCCCTGAATGCAGACAGAGGGTAAGAGGAATGCCATCACTCCCACAAGTTTCAACACTCTTTTCACATCACGTGAGGGCCTGTCCGTTCGCATCAATCCATTCATCGGCCAACTATACGGATTAGGTTTCTCTCCTGAACGCACGCTGCGTGTTGAGACTGTCAAAGAGGGGGGCGGGGGCATCTCTGAACAGCTGTATGCGCTTGAATCGGTTTGGCAATGGGAGTGCATCTCCTGCAACAGTAGGGCCTCTGTTAGCCCTCCCGCGACACAATCACAATCATGATTTTTTTCTTTTTCTTACACCTTCTCAGGCGATTCAAATTACAATGCCGATAGCTAACTGCGCGAGACAAAAGCTGGCATTCAGCTCCACTCCGTCCCCGAAGCACATCTTCATTAAAAAGGGAGAAAAACATAACTCATTGCATAATGCAGATGACAAAATGTACAGTAGGCTGGGACAGATAATAGATCCACGGACGCGATATGGCGCAATTTGAATGATACAAACTGAACGGAGTGACAGGCCAGAGGGCAAACCAACTGCCAAATAAATCTCATCACATCTTTTATGACATGACAAGTACTAAGATGTATCACAGTGACAGAGACATGGTTTTTACCAACCTGTGAGTCTCGTGCATCGCTTCGGTGGGTGAGGTCAGATGTGAGAGACAGGCCGGGAATGCTCAGTTAGCACATCGCCCGTAGGCCTGAGGCCTGAGGCCCTTCTCAGGACCAAACTGCAAGGCATTGTGTGCACAGCTGTCTCGCCACACCCTTCATCTGCAGTACCACAACTGTAGCCAATAGGAGGGAGGGAACTGGCTTGTGACCATCGGAGCAGTTTGTCACCTCTTTGGTAGGTGAACTCGCCTTGGCAGTAAAGGCTGTACCGCCCTTTCATTTGGCAAAAGAGCAAGGACTCATTAGAGAAAATGGTTAATCTCATAATGGAGGTTTGGGGGCTTCCCAGAGCTCTGTTCTGTCCTTCACTAATAACCACCGTTGGCAATATCTCTACTTCTCTCTCTCCCACAGCAGCATTCAGGACTTCCAGGGGATTGTACTGTAAACAGCAGCGCTGTGTGTGGAAACGCCAGCGCTTGTGACACATCCGTGCAAGTCCTTGCCTGCTCCCTGGCACACAGACGCGCCAAATTACAGGTCTGAAGGAGGCCGCCAACTGTAACAGTGACACCGAGGAAGAACCTGGTCGACCAACACGCCATAAACACTGGACTGCGCCCTGACTAAATGAGCGGCTTGTCTACGTCAGGAAAGGGAAGCTCTCTGAATCTCTCATTGTGAGGATAGAGACAATTACCTGAGACACATTCTGCATTCTGTTCCATTCGGTTTAATTCCATTCCATTCCATTCTGTTCCATTCCATTCAGTTCCATTCTGTTCTGTTCCATACCATTAAATTCTGCAACTGGGAACACACAGTTGGCTAAGTGCTCATTCACTTTTTCACAACCGGCGAATGTAGCGTGTAGTGCACACCAACAGTAAGAGCTCATTTGAACATCTTCTGACGTGCAGAATTTTGAGAGATCCCCAAAAAAGTAGCCGCAATCAAAATTAACCTTGTTTTGGTTTAACATGCCCTAAGGTACGTTGCATCGGCCAGTGCGTAACATTCTTAGGAACCATGCTGAAGAGAGGACCCTGAGTCGTGCGTTATCCAATGGCCAGTCCATCCACCGCGGAGATCTGAGTTCCCAGCGGCTGTGTACAGAATACAGAGCTTTGGAGATCTGTGCCCAGAGCACCAGCAAGACAAAGGCCCAGATTGTTCCGGAGAGTTCTGAGAGGGCCTTCAGATCCTCCGCGCTCAGAACAGAGAACAGTGCCCCGCGACAAGCCAGCCTCCACCCCACAGAGTGACCCTGTGCCTCTGTCCCACACAACAGTGTCTGACTCAGACTCCTGGGCCAGCACAAGACCCACAGCCAAGAAACGTCCCGCATACAAGGCGCAATCCAGTTTCAGCCTGCATTACTTTTTATTACAAACTGGTCCACCTGCATTCTGGAGATTAGGTCTAAAAGAAGGCATCACCTACAGATAAACTCGATCGAGTCATCTCCTCCGAGAAATATCTCCACTTTAAGACATTCCGGGTTTATAGTTTCCTTATCAAACTTCGCTTTATTCTTCAAATCCTCTGTTGCCTGAGCCTTCACATCTACCAAACTTTGTGTTAACAATTGTGTGTGTTCGACCGCAGGAACAAGAAAGCGCGAGGCTGCGGAGGGATTTGCTTGCTCCAGAATCAGCCTGGTGTTAAACATAAATAAGCCTAATTTATCAAGGCCTGACTGAATATCCGTGAAACTGCAGTGGATAATGCACCAGACTCCAGAGGGATCTGGACATCCCCAGTGGCACACTGTTGGGACATTGGGGGGTTGGGAGGCAGGGCTTCTGCTGCACCCTTGAGAAAAAAGCCAAACCTTTCCATATTTTCCAGAACAGGGGAGCTCTGTTGTTTTGCAGTTGTGGTTTAAACTGTAAGTCGTCCGTGCTGACCGGGAGCCAGGTGACATTCCGCCACTGCCACATACAAACATGACCCTCCTTCCATTACCATTTTTTTCTTAAACCACAGAAACATAACTTCATAACTTTGGAGAATAACAATGCACAGCCAGTAATAACACACACTGAGATCGACCCCGCTCCCTGCCCCTGACATATTTATGGAGAGCCTATGATAATGCTGTTGTCTTAGGGGACCTCGCTCAAGTTAGGGAAGGATTAAAGCCCTGAGATTCCTGGGAAATGTAATTTCTTAAGGACTTCCTAATCCCAAGGTAAACACCCAGAGGTCTGAGTGGCTTGGCGGTGTAAACCCCAGCTCTCTCTCCCCGAGGGGCAACAGCCCCCCATCAGCCACAGGCTTCTCTCCCACCTGTTGTCCTCACGACACTACACGCCACTGGGATCTGATCTCTAAGAAAGAGCCAGCTCCAGCTCTACACTCTCAGAAAAAAAGGTACCATATTTTACCTATTGAAGTACTAATGCTTGTCACTGTGGCAGTACCCCCAGGGTAATTAATTGTACCTATTGTCAGTAGAACTTAATTGTACCCTTGCGAGAAAAAGAATGTTGCTTGCAGTACAATCTTCATTTTCATTCCAATATGGCTGCCAGCGTGAATAAGGATCCATTACCCTACATTGGTACATATCTGTAGCTTTCAATTTGTACCTTTTTCACTGGGAAAATACAAAACTGTATCCCAAAGGATCTTATGTGTACCTTTGAAGGTACAATGAACACGCTTGTACCCCGAGGAACAAAAGTGTACCCTAAGTGTACCTTTATTTTTGAGAGTGTTTTTAGTAACAGATACCTGGGAAAGTGTTTGGTCTGGTATGCAGTGCCAAGCCTTTATAGTATAAACCAGCCTTCAAAGCACTATTAACTTGGCATCATACTAAACAAGCTCCTTGGGGTTTTTATCTTATCGACTTCTTCCTCAAAACACCTCAAATGAATTTCAAGCTCCAATCAGGCATGCAAATGTGTTAATGCATAGAAGTAAACTACAGTGCGTGATGTAATGGAAAACTGATTTGTTTTTTCAAAGGGGAGCCACAGAAGAAGAGCCCTTTTAGAAAACATAGGCTCTCCTCAGATGCGGACAAGCTGCCCGAAACGTAACAGCGCTACACTCAGACTGGCTCCGTGCTGCCACAAGTGGTTGTGCGCAGTCCGTTGGCTGAGGTTCCCCAATCCCATTAGATATAACCAGTCTTCTTGTCTGTTAAAAACAGCTCTCACTGAAAGGCACAAGGCGGCTAGCAGCTAAGGAGGAGAACATTCAGTCGATTCCTGCCGCGAGCAGGAGAACACTTGCCGATTGACCCCATTGCTCGTGTGCAAAGTGACAAACAAAGATAAAGACAAATCTGGAGCTTTATTTGTTCTGACCAATATTTATTTACTATGCAACAACACAAGAATTCTGCAGAATACAGCTGGTATTTAATATTATATATGTTCATGGCAAACAGAAGGCAGATGAATGCAGTTATTTAACTTGAAAGAGGTTTCTACATTATTTGAGGGAAGTAGGAGGGTGGATATTTTCCATTTACCTTTAGAAGTCATGAAATACCAGAATATCAGATTACTCAAAAAGCACAGCACAACTATTGAGAGATTCGGTGAGAACATAATCCAGTTATATCCAATGTAGTCTGCAACCTTATCATTTATAGTGAGAATACTAATCCAGATAAAAGGAGATTCTTCAACCAAGTGTATTGCAATTGCAAATGTTTCCTGCAATTTCTCAATCCTGGGCATTTTTACATTTTCAGCTGTGACACGATATATAGAAGACTCCTGCACGTTGTTGCTTGCAAAACTGTAGTTAATGTCACACTGAATAACAGCTCACAGTTAACATACTGTAGCTGTGACAAAGTTGACATTATATTTGTTTTCTATCTGCATTGAAAAAGAAGATTAAAGATTCGCCAACTCCTCTCATTTGTCTCGCTGTGTGGACTGGGACCTAGTAAACTCCCAAACAGGAGTCAGAAGAGCTTATGAACATCCATGTTTAGGATGCCAGGATGATGCTCACACGAGAGGAGGTGGCCAGGCGAGCTGGGAAACAGGTGAAGCGTCCAGCCTTCATTAGTGCAACGAATTAGTCCATGAGCCATGAATCTGACCAAATTGCAGAGATGAAGCCAATCAGGGGCTGCTAAGGCCAGTCGATCCCTCTGAGGCTCCTTCCGTGTATGAGCGGCAGCAGGCAGCTGAAGCAGGAAGCTCTGTTACTGACTGAAGCTGTACTCTGCCCTCACCTGAGAGAATCCACCCTGCCGTCCGCCTGTATTCTACTCCACATTCCAATGCTCAAACAGCACACATCCGACCCTCCCCACTGCACATCCCACACTCTCTACTCCACCACCCGATCTGAACACATCCACCTGCCACACACCACCCATCTCACGCCCTGCTTTACACCTGTTCATCAGAGCACATCCACCCTTCCCCATCTTCCACATCCTCTCTGCACTTCACCTGTCTTCTACATTACATTCCAGACCTCATTATGGACAGCCCCACTTTTGCCATCATCCATTTTTTTCACTCTCTACTCCTCCTGGGGGTAGGTGATATGGACCACTAAGACAAAAGCAATATATATATGCCACAAAAGGAATCATGTATGTATATTGAGGATATGTGCTATAATAGCAAGTGGGGGAATCAAACATCAAACATGATGTCAAATAGGTCTACACAGTAAGCATTTAAAGGATCCATCTTACTGTGTGTTGCATGACATCAGCATGTGCAAGAAAAGCAAAACCGCACAAAAACAAAATGGGTCAACAACCCAACGTAAAATGTTTGTCATCAATGGCTAATATATGTTTTTTTTACCAGACAAAATGAAAACTCTAATTGAATTTAACTTGGCACTTAGTGATATTGATATTGAGCATTTTGATGTCTGTACTGCTTGCCTTGTCTGTCATCCACTATTGGTTTTATTGGTTTGTTGAATCCAAGACTTCCTCATCAGGTCTGTGCCCGCCGAAACACATGTACACACATGCATGGGTACACATACCAGCACACTTGTGCCTGAGTAAACACTCCCAATCGAACACAAGCATACACACACATCCGCTTTTTTACCCCGTTCAATATTCTACCTGGTAAGCTTACTGTGGCCCTGCATGAAGGCAATTCCACCCAGCACAGCTCTCCACAGCCCATTTTCTACCCCACATCCCATTCCACTACCCCCCCCCCCCCGAACCGTTTCTATGTCTGGCAGGCACGGCTCTCCCGAGGCACCAGTCTGGCAGCCAGGCAGCCAATCAGAGAGCGGAGAGTGCTCAGTTCACGGTTAGCCCTACACACTGGTCCAGCCATGGGCAACGCTGCCTCTGAAACAGGGTGGTGGATCAGCAATGCTTGCCCCCCCTCCAAACCCCATGAACCAGGAGCTCCTGCCTGGGGCCTGGCTACTCCACCCTCCTCCTCCTCTGGCTGACTGATGAGGAATCTGAGCCCACTGGAGAAACATCCCAAAGGTACACTACCACCACTTTTCCCACCATCGTGCCAGAACGAGGTTCACTGGCCCAGGTACAGCTCCTCCCCAGCTCTCCCCTGTGTTTGTTTTGTCAAGCGCAGCGAAAACCAACTGTGCAACTCGGGCCTGGTTATAAGGGGCCAGGGGCAGGGTTATCAAACCGCGCTTTCTGGCGAAGTTGTCAATAAGAGGAATTGTTAGAAGAGGATGGGTCCTTATCTGGTCAAGTGACCATTTAAAAGCCATAAAAATTGCTGTGTGGCATTAGTTTTCCTCAGAAAATATTATTGTCCTCACATGCAATACTAGTGTTTGATAGATATAATTAGCTATGCTAACTGTACAGTGAAAGGAGGAATAATATATTACGTATTGCACTTGAATGAATACAAAATATAGCTGACTGTAGCAATTTGTTTCACATTAGCCAGGTAACAAGCAAATTGATTGTTACCTGGCTAATGTGTTACCTGGATTGATTGCTTAAAACAGCAAATATCACTCTTTACAGTCCAATTAGCATGAAGCATCAGAGCCCAGACAATAATCCCAATGGGAGTCAGCATGCAGATACAAATGAATGTTTCCTTAATATGTTTTTTTAGCTTTTTTAAAGAAAGCACTGACATCATTAGCCACCACTACTAGATCACATTAACATTTAACAGGATCATTCAACAAGAAAATAATAGCCCTGCAGGAACATCAACATACACAAATGAATGTGAAAGGCAGAGGCGATTATGGGACACTGGGTGTGCAACCCAGACAGATGTCATTCAGTGGAAAACCGATTGCAGCAATACTGTAAGGTGGTGCAGTAATGGGAAATGAAATGGGTCTGCTCTTCCAATAATATAATTTGAGATCGACACAAGATCAAAATCAACACATGGGTGAAACAGAAAGCCAATTTGTCTAGCTAACAATGGAATAGCCCGCTGTCGGCTCTGTGACTGACGTGATGGCTGTACATCGATCAAGCACGCTAAATTAAATATTGCAGGGAGACGGCACCGAGGTGAACGCGACCGTTCGATACCAAAGGGGGGAGGGGTCCATCTGGCAACTGCACTGGCCCACCCAAACGATTTACGCTCAGAAACACAGAAAGATTTCCAATTCGGCCTCATTTCTCAGCCGTCAGTCGAATGACGTCAAATCCCATTTTCTAATCCCATGTCTACTTCCATTTTCCAGTGTCTGAGGAATTCTGTAGGACAACAGGTCCGTCACGGTAACAGAGCGGAGCTTCAGAGTGGTCACAGAGGGCCACTCTGTTTCCCAGCCAGGACCCAGGCCTGACTTCCAGACCGCCGTACGATGCTTTGCCTATGGCCAGTTGACTGGACACCCCCATCCAGAAATGAAAAAAAGAAAAGGCTGACAAGAAACAAATAAAGGCTTTAAACCTCTTAAATTAAAATGCACGGTAGCAAGATAGGGCCACGCTGACCCCCGATATCTCTGCGAAGATCTAGAACAGATTTCCGCAGATGTTTGAGGACTGACATTTTCAGAAGCCATTTCATTCCGCAGCTGCAATTTTGTGCTGACAAGCATCGTAAAAGGTTAACACAAAAGACTGGCCTAAAACCAACCGCCTTATCAAAGAAATTGCAATATACAGTACCAGTCAAAAGTTTGAGTACACCTGCTGGAAACTAGGTTTATCTCATAATTGAAGTTTCTGTAAATACATGAAAATGACAAAAAATACATGTACCAATAAGAAAAAGGAACATCAAAACATCAAACTTCAAGAAATCTTTGTTGAAAATGTTATCTTGGATTCCTCAAAATAGCCACCCTTTGCCACAATAACAGCCTCACAAACACAGGCCATTTGGTTATTACATTTCAGCAGGAAATCACCCAACATGTCTTCCCAGCTCTCCTGCATCAATTCCCAGAGACACTTGTGTGTTGCTTTGCTTTGACTCTTCTGTCCAGTTATTCCCATACAAATTCTATGGGATTGAGGTCTGGACACTGGGCAGGCCAGGTCATTAGTTTGAGTTGTCCTTCTTGTTCCTCCTTCACCAGATAGTTCTGGCACAACTTCAGGGTGTGTTTTGAGTTGTTATCTTACTAAAGAATTGCCCGATTAGCCGTAATCCAGATGGAAGGTGTACTCAAACTTTTGACTGGTACTGTATATATTTTTAGATTATGACCTCTTACCATCTCTTCAAATGACGACAAAGAATGGTATCCATGCTCTCATTTCTCCATGGACTGGAAAATGATCGTTCTTTGTCAGGAAAATTAGGTGAACTTGATATTGTACAAAAGTGACAACATGGACATGTTGTAATCTCCACACTTATGATTGCCATGGCTATATGTCCAAATTGAATTTTGCTGTCAGAGCGGCCTGCTGGAAACCTATGATAATTTCCAAGCAAATGACCCTGTTTTCTATGGATGTGGTTAGATGGTTATCTAGTGGTGAGCATGCAGATACATACCTATTTCACAATGTCAGTGAGATGGGAGAACTTGAAAATCTTGATTTAAACTTATCAGCAGTTGTGAGTGAAGTGAATTGCTGTTTATGAGTGAATTTGTAACCTTTGTGGCTGTGCACACAATGGGATTGGAGCATAATTACTCTAAAAGCAGTTTGCACGTAATTACTTTCTGTCCTAGAGACTAAATGACTCTAATGCATCAAAGCCACAATAGGCTCATGAGACAATATAAAGAACAATAAAAACCGGTGACAACTTCATATGAAAGAAAAAAAGAATGTCTAGCCATAAAAACTGAAGTGAAAGAGATGCGCTCGCAGTATTTACCCCCATTTGGAGAGAAGATGTGTTTTATTGTCTTTGGACAGAGAGGGACATGTCCGCAGAGAATAACAGCAGCCTTCGCAAGGGAGAGTGAGACAAAGAGGGAATCTATGGGCAGAGAGGAATGGAGAGAGAGAGAGAGGTGGGGGTTAAGAGAAAGGCAGACAAACAGCGGGAGGAGGGAGGGGCGAGCCCGACCGAAATCGCAGTCCTGTCTCCTTAAACCAGCAATATCTTCTCCCTCAGGATCGAGTCTTCAAACGCTATGAAAAATTTACAGCCAACGGCTTTTAACAATCCAAGCCCTGACCAACCCCACTCTACCATCCCTGCCCCAAAATAAGCGCAAACCTACGCAGAGGCAGCTGCACAGCTACACACACACACACACACACATCCCACCACACACACGCACACACACACACACTGCCCCTCCAGACACTGTTTGTTTTAGTGCGGTGAAATATTAATGAGCTCAAGCTTGACAGGAGAGCGGAGAAAGGTGGAGAGGAGAGGAGAGAGAGAGAGAGTTAAGGAGAGAAAGAGAGAGAAAAGAAATGCCCTCTCTACACTGCGGGAAAAGAAATACCCTCACATCGTTTCCACCCTTATGGGCTCTGTGTTACTGGTATGGGGGGGGTTGGGGTGTCTCGTACCCTAGCAGGCTCTCCCAAAAAATCCCTCAACTGCACTCTGCTGTCATAAAACTCAGGCAAAACCTGAAATTCAGTTTTCCCTGCAGTCATTAAAATGCAATGATTTGCAGCATTTGGAGACCTGATGAGCGGTCTGCATATATTGGAGCGTGGTGTGCAGTGGAGGAGAGAGAGCGAGGCTGGGAGCGCAGTGAGGCAGAGCCTGTTCAACTCTGTTCCTCTGAGCTCTGGGGACGTCCACCAGGGTACTGGCTCTCACGGAGCGCCACGCTATTCCTTTCAGCAAGCAGCCCGTGCAGAAACTGCAGCCTAATGCATGAGCCAAAGGCCCACTTTCCCGCGTTGATGGAGGGCGACTCTGCACATGGGAAGATCCATCTGCGGTTGTGCCATTGAGTGTCGGCCAAACGTCTCCAAAGTTAGGCGTGTCTCAATAGATTCCTGCAGGCAATGTTGTGATAATGTTGTGTTTACGCTCTCGCACAGCTGCGCTGCGGTGTGAACTGCTCAGAGCCAGCAGCCTTTGACTGGGGATGGACAACGCTGTTTATTTTCCAGTTCACACACACACACATATGCACAGGCACGCATGCGCATGCACACACACAAACACACACACACACACACACATATGCACACTGACACACACACACACACGTCTCTGTTACTGTCGACTAAGACTACTGTTAATAAGAGGGGACTGTAATTCTATACATAAGTGGGGACCACAGCTTCATTAAAAAAAAACATTTTTATAAAACAAAACAGACACAGAAAATTTGGTTTTAAGCTCCTTGTTCATAATATATACTGAGATTCTTTTTAATTGGTCTGGACCTAATATCCAGACCATGACCTTAATTCAAGCTGTTTTTCTGAATTTTTTTGCACTGAAGAAAGAACTGGAATGCCCCCCCACGCCCACCCCCCAAAAAGTACATAAGACATGTTTCCGCCAATTAAGAGACGAGCACTAAACAGAGAATAGATTGCAGACGGCGCAGTCAATGAAACTGAGGCAGAGGCTGTTAAAGAGCCAGAAGTACATGTTTGGAACCCTAATCCTGCCTCTTACGCTTCGCCCCTGCTTTAATTACAGCATCCGCACGGCCTCGGTTAACAGGCGCTCCGGCGAAATATGCATTAACGTCGCATTTCTGCCTTTCGGCGAAACAGCAAGAGGGCGCGGAAATGACGGGAGGACAGCGGACAATTTCTGCACGTTTCACTTTTTTAATTACGTTCACGCTGGGAGCGAGCGGAAGGCCCACCGCTGAATTTGGGATGCAGTGTCACGCAGCGATCCCCCCGCCTTTACCGGGCAGAGCGCCACGCCGGGCGAGCGGAGACACAGACGTGCCTCGCTTCCTCGCGGGCCAATGAGGTCCACAAGCAACCTTGGCAGCGTTGCGTTATCCACAGCGTAAGCCAAGCAACCAGCAGAGAGAAATATTAGCATTGCGATAATTCATTTGTTAGCAGGGCCCAGAGCGGAATTAAATGCTAGCATGCGTTTTATATCTCTGCACAGCAGGAAACACATTTATACAGTTGTCTTTTTTAATTTTTGTATTTTCTTTACTGAAAACGTGAAGTCATACACAAGGATACAATAGAAGCTCCCCAAACAAAATAAAAAACATGCCCACATGCCAAATTCCATACAGTTGCAAACCATGGGAAGATCAAAGCATTGCATATTCTTTATGGGTGGCATAGTGGCTTGAAAATTATTCCTTTTTTTGCCTGAAGGTTTCAGATTTGAATCTTGGGTGCAGTACCATTCTTGTGACCTTGGGCAGTGCACTTTATGTAAATTGCTTATGTCCGGCTGCACAAAGGTAAATAAATAAGCGATATAAATTGACTGGGATAAGAGTGTCAGCAAAGCAAATGAATAATGCAATGTCCCCATTCCTCTGCTACCCCACATTGCTGCTTACAAACGTTGCAAGTTATGAATGCGAAACATGCGAACAGGAACGTGTGATATCAATCAGCTCTGACACTTGACTATTACCCTAAATGTAAGAAAGCCCCAATCATGTGACTTTCACTTCTCCTTCCCTTTTTTTTTTTTTTCCAGTGTCGAATGAACACTGGACCACGCGGGAGGCCGCTCCTTCCCTTTTTCTGACCGTGAGTGTTGACTTGCACATACATATGCATGTGCAGTACGTGTGTACACGCGTTGTGCATGTGTGTACGCGTTAATGCGTGTGCATGTGTTAGTGTGTGCATTTCTTCATGCATGCATGTGTCGGTGCACGTGTGCGCGTGCTTTGCTGGCTGGCTTCAGAGCACTGCATGTAGACTGTGACGGACACGGCCCTTATTTGTCCCTAAGCTGCCACCAGAACGAAGGATCTGTTGAGCCAGCGGCGTAGCCAGGAGTTCAGATAAAACAGATTGTAGCCCAACAAGGTAGGCAAAAGTGCATTCCGGCCAACATTGGTCCTTGAAAATACTGGAGATTCGGATAGCGTAGCGGTCTAACGCACCACACTTTGGCTGGTCCGGTGTGGTGTGCGCTGCCTGTCAGGGAGGCCATTCGAAACCTGCGTCTCTACCAGACCGGCCCTGGTCGTCAGCCACAATCGGAGGCGGCATTTGGCTGTCCGCCTCCCGGGGAGGGGGAGAGTGAGTCCATCGAGGAGCAGGAAAAAGGCGTCCGTGGTAGAGTTCCATCTCGGAAGAGGTGGATCTATCAGCCTGGAAAGAGTGTCTTGACCCAGAGGACGGGCGGCGGACTCGTGGGGGAGGGTGAATTGAGATAAAATAGAGGCTATAATTGGCAACCAAATTGGGAGAAAAACTGGGACATTATTTTTTTTTGTGCAAAATAATTGTTGACAGGGAGGGGGTCATTTGATTAATAATCAAGATTTCATTGTACCATCAACCTGCCTTGCCTGATCAATAAGGCTTGATAACGACTGTGCAGAACCAGCGTTATTTGACATCGATGATATATGACTGGCTCTGAGCTGTACTTGCGCTAAACTTATGTCCGTCAATAAACAGTTTGGAACTGTCATAAAACATTACAGTGGGGGTTTCCCCCCCCCCGTGTCGCTACACTAGTATGTCGAGCCACGTACGAGATCTACCCTGGGCAGGCCTATGTTCCCAACCTCCGCCCATCGGATGCCAAGCCTCTGCTGAGCTAAGCGGCTCTCTGCTCAAAGACAGACGAGGCTGCCTATAACCACTGCCATCTCCAGCATCTGTGCCTGTTAATCATCAAACTAAACAAACCCACAGGCAGTCTTTCAGCTTCATTTACGTATCAGAGTTTGCCAATCCGAGACCCGCTTCTCCCTGGACCCAACGGTGGCAGGGGCTACAAAAGGCTACATTCTGCTAATGGGGATTTAAAGGTCTTCACGGTGCTTGTTGCATTCTAGCACAGCAGCCGAAGCATTGTTAACACCTCGCCCGTCGAGCACTGATAACGGCCTTTTATTCTATCCGCCCCGTTCTTCACTCACTGTTCCAAATTCTACTCCTTGCCCTTATCGGCGAGAGTCAAGACAGGAAGCAACAATGAACGGCCCTGTTTCTGGACAGACAAAAACAAATACTCAGCCGTGACACAGGGGGGGGATCGCTGAAATGCTGATCGGAGACGCCAAAACAAACTCCTGTCTTTTTAACCTCTAAAAGTCTGAAAATGATCCCTTTCAAACAAGTGGCCACTCTTCACACAAATGAGTTCTGTTGTGAACACACATTTCTGATTGTCAAGGAACAAAACAGCATCTCTTAGCATGCTGATTCGCACCCATGATTGGGATAGCAGGTACGCCATCCGTCATTTTATGGGTTGCAGGGGAATATCAAATACCTACAGGTAAATGCCAAAATAAAGGAAACACCAACACAAAATCTATTAATAGGGCATTGAGCCACCACGTCATATCATATCTTTCATTATATTAATGCCAAGACTAGATTACAAAGATGTGCATTTCAATTAATTTGATATTCGAACATTCGGTGGCTCCCAAGATCAAATATTTGAATAATCAAAGCTTGCTTTTTCACCCACAAATACTGTATGAAACCGCAGTTCTTTCTGAACAAATAATGACTCACTCCAAAGAGATCCACACTCACTCAAATGTCCAGGCAGGAAAATGAATAACAAACATCACTACATTATCAGATGTAAAGGTCTTCAGCTTTCCCTCGTGAATTGAAGAAAGAACTTACAAGCATTCGAACACTGATCCAAGTAATCAATTAGTGACCTCACGGCTAAATATTGTAATCAAATATTCTGTCTAATAGCTACAATGTTTCCATTTGATTGCATCATCTTTGCAGATGAAGCCAGGAGGTGTTACAGCGGATGACAGCAGAAAGAGGGATTCCCACAATGCTGTGGGGGTGGGTGGGTGGGTTGGGGGCTGTAGGATCCTTTTGGAATGCTTAATCACTAAACCATCCCTGGAGAGAAGAAACTGAAGGCACTGTCCGCATACTGAGAGACGGAGAGGAAAAGAAAGAGATGGACAAAACGGACTGAGAACAGAGAGAGAGAAAGAAGGGCAGAGCGAGAGGGAGAGAAAAAGAGGAAGAGAGGGATAGAGAATGAGAAAGAGGGGGTAGAGAGGATATATACAGTCATTCTGAAAAGAAAGGCTGTGAGCTCATCTAGGGATCATTTATCACATTAACATTCTATGCTGTGAGGTCTTCTTCACACGTGTAGTCCAATTCAAGTGTGGGAAACTGTGCAGAGGGATGTTGCTGATGCACAATGGTATCAGCCCTTCTGATACTCCTGCCTTACTGCCAATACTAACTGCTGAATATACCGGCCATGAGATAAAGATCACCTATCAACTGCTGTCAGCTCCACTCCTTTGCAGGTTCAATTCCCGCGGTTGTCTAATTTGTTTGCAAATCGTGCAAAAACCTCAATTAATATTGAAAGGGGATGACGGAAATATGGCACGCTATCCGAGTAAGTTATTGAAAGCCATCTGTATTGTGAAATCTCATTGTCTTTCACACTGTGGTCAAACATGCTGCAGCAATACCAGCACGCAGACGGAAGCAGCTCCAGATTTAGATTCAGAACATAACACCATGTTCTCATGCCCAGCAAAAAACTATAAATATAACGATAAAAACTCAAATCAGTTCTAAGCAATTTACCACAATAAACGATGTATATCGTTTGCATGTATATCGTATGCATGTACGGCGCATCGGGTGCTGCTTCGGCATTGCATTGTTTAATTGTGCTTGTCCCTAACGAATAAAGTAATACATGAAATGAAGGTCGTCCAGGCATAATAATGGGTAGTGCTGTGCCGTGTTGGAGGCAGAGAGAGGCATTAGGGGCCCCCCACAGCAACAGCAGAGCAGTGGCCCCACGCACACGGTACTGCGCATGGGGACTCCAGAGGCATGCGTGTCGTTCCTAACGCTCACATTAAAGGCACCGTTACTGTGCCAAATTCATTAGCGCCGGGGTCCTGACCGATTGCTCCAAACGGCATTACGTTTCGGTTACGGGTCCATCGTTACTCGGCGCATCCCTGCCTCCCGTAACCGCGTTTCACGGTCCCGTCCTCTGTGATCCTCGACGGTGCTGTCGTGCCGACTGGTAAAGAGCAGGCCTGGCAAAGCGATCTTCTCTGCTCTTGCGAGTGACCGATTTTACTCGTCTCTCCCCGTCGAGCTTGACACGTGCTCCTGTCCCCGGTCATAAACGGTTTACCCCGCCAGTACGTGACATTTTCCCAAACCGCGCTGTGCTGTTGTGGCAACAGGGTAGCTGCGACATTACACAGGACGCAGGCCGCAGAAATAGACACAAACGCAGCTCTGATGTCAAAACCAAGGCATCCCACGGTGGGGGGGTTAGGCACATTTGCCAAAAAAACAGGAAAGAATCCTGAACACATTCCCACGCGGTGTGGGACAGCTTTGTAACAGCTGCGCTGGAGGCAGGGCAGGGAGGCGATGGGACACAAGCCTGTTTGTAGTGGGCATGGGTAAAAAAGCCACCATGAGACACTTTCCCAGAAATAAAATAAGTCTCTCTCCACTACTTCTACTGAGCAATTTAGCAGAGAGAGAAAGAGAATGGGGGTAAATAAATACAAAAAGGGAGAGTGACAAAACCGGAGAGAGAAGGAGACAGCTGTACGCCTCGTTAATACGTGTCGGCAATATGCATTTCAAAATGTGTCGAGGCCAATAAAGCGTTCTAAATTGAATTTGAAACTTAATTCCAGAGATAGAGAGTCGTTGCTGTCGATTCAGATCCAACACAAACAATCGCTTGGGCGATGCAACGCTGCCGCACTAACGCAGCGTATTAAAATTTGAATTCCGATTAGAGAGAGACCTGCAAATCTGAGGTGTCCTTACGAGCGGATTTAGTGAAATTATTAGAGGAGCGGTGAAAGCGGGCCCTGGAGGAGGCATGCAAGTGTTAGGTCGAAGGCACGAGGCACAGGGGAGTGCGGTGGATGTTTGTACATTCACTCTGAAAACAAAGGTTGCGAGCTCACCCGGGGATCGTTTATCACATTAGCATTCTGTGTTGTGAGGCTTTCTGCACACGTACAGTCCAATTAAGGGAGGATTTCCCTCCCTTACGGAAATTAACTGCGGCTTTACTATTAAAATAACGCTGTCGCATATAGTTTTAGGCATAGATTATGGTTGAAATTGAATTATTATCGAGAAGATGCGCCCGGGTTTAAAAATGTGGCATTAATGGCCTTTTATGGATATTAATGCATGTTGAATGCATTGGTTTGGGTGTTTTTTTATCTGCTGTGGTGCCAAGGTAAATATCTCCACTGGGTGTCAATAAAGTATATTCTATTCTATCTTATTCTAAGGAAGACACTGTTCTCTGACTATACAGTTAAATGTTAATAACTATCACTTAATATAATTAACTCTCAGTCCACTGATTTATCATCATTAGCTGTTGGCCATCTGTATAAGGGTATTTTTGGTACTTTGTTCTAATGTAGTATTCATTACATAATGCATTTTAATGGCTGAAAAATCTGAGTTGCCTTGGGTAAAGACATCCGGCAAATTAATTATTACTGATAATAATGCATATTACGTGCAGACATAAACTCTCAACATATTATGGGGTTTCTAATGACCTGTACTGCACAGAGTGAATATATACATATTTAAAAACCCTGCTGAAGTAACCATACTTAATCACATGATTTTATAACCGTGGTTTCTGGGTGTTTTTTCCCCTTTTTCTCAGAATTTGTCATTTTCTCCCAATCATATTCTAAGCCACACATCCTGCAACCTCGACTGTCAATTCAGGAGAGCGTAGACAAGCACATGCTCTCCTCCGAAACGCATGTTGTCAGTTTTTTTTCACCATTTTTTTTTCACAGCACAAATTTATACCGGCAGACTGTGGGCGCCCGATTGACCAACGGGGGGCCACTGGTGTGTGACGAGACACGGACACCCCGGCCAACTAAATCCCTCCCGCCAATACCAGATTCAATACCAGGGGTTCACCCACACACTAGAACAGTGCTTTAACAGGATGAGCCACCCAGCAGCATGAAGTACCGTGATGCAATGGCACATAAACACAGTTACTATGGCAACTCTGTACAGGGTTTCTGTATTTTAAACATAGTGCACACAGGGAAGCCAGAATGGTACCATGATTCAAACATACAGGTAGTTGCCAAAGTAAAAGAAACACCAACATAAAGTGTCTTAATAGGGCACTGGGCCACCAGGACAGCTTCAATGCGCCTTGTCATAGATCTTACAAGTGTCTGGTACTCTACTGGAGGGACCATCAGGATAGAAATGTTTCACCACAGGATGAAGGTGATCACTCAGAATGGCTTTGTATATATTGGCATTTGCCCTCTAAGGGGTTGAATGGGCCTAAACCATGCAAGTAAAATGCACCCCACACCATAACAGCCACCAGAAATGTAGCCACAATAGCTACAGTTAAACTGTAGTTACCATAGAAAACCAATAGGGTGTTTCTTAAGGGCTTTTTCACTGCTAAGACCCGCTGCTGAATAAACCGGCCATGAGATAGAAACTACCTCTCAACTGCTGTCAGCTCCTCTCCTTTGCAGGTTCGATTCCCCGGTCGCCTCATTTGTCTGCAAATTGTGCAGAAACCTCAATTAATATTGAAAGGGCATGACAGAAATATGGCACGGTATCCGAGTAAATTATTCAGAGCCGTCAGATTTGTGAAATCTCATTGTCTCTCACGGTGTGGTCGAACATGCTGCACCAATACCAGCACGCAGTCGAAACCCAGCCCAGACAGAACTGGCTCCAGATTCAGAACAGACAGACCCAGCTCTTTATCAGAACACTGCACAAAGTAAATTAAGATGGCAGGCTCTACTTCACCCAGACAGTCAAGTTTTTAACTTTCATAGTAACGGTTAACTATACTCTTTGGTTCCGTATTCTATTAAAATGCTGAGTACAGGCCATGTGCAATAACTAGGGAAGTGCAATAAGACTATGTAACAGTGGTGGGCCGTCAGGGCCTGCAAGGCCTTCTCTGCTGGCCTAAAAAATATCTGAATCACAGACTGATGTTAATTATATTTTGTCCATGAATACTTATTAAATAATTCCAAATAGTCTGTCCGCTTCCTTTCATAGCTTTTCCCCTGGTTGCGCTGCTTCCAGATGTGTATTTTCATATTAAAGCATTTAACCAATCACATTTCAGCCATCATTTGTTGCCAGGGTCAAAGAAATCTGCCTGGAGGCCTTCACAATCAGTTCTGCAGGCCCTGTAGCATAAAATAAGTGTCGATCAAACTGTTGCTATTTTCCTAAATAATATTGCAATTTTATGAGGTTATTATTGATGCTTTTTTATGTGTGTCAAGGAGACTTGTGCACCCCAGGTTTGTTTCTTCAGTAAAGGCATTTATTCTGGCTACACGAGTTATCTATCTGCGATGCAACGGCTCTTTATACTGCATTTCTGCATAATAAGATGGTTTTTATAGCCATAAAATAGTTATTGAGGGGTGGATTGATTCAGACGGAGCACTACTGAAGGCCTAGGTGTGAAATGCACGGCCCGCCACTGCTATGTAATAATATGTACTGATATTTTGTGTTGTTCTGGGTTGTATATGTAATATGGTGGTGTATGGGAAGCTGTTTGGATGCAAAACTATTTTCTGTGTTAGCAGACAATAAAGTTTTATCTCATCTCATCTCAACTAGCAATGGTTAACTATGTGTGCTGCTATGATAGTGTGCCGCTGTCACAGTGTGTGACAGTGTGCTGCTATGCTTGTTTGGCAATATTTCACGATGGTCTTTTCTGACACAGAGGGTCTCTCTGGTCCGTCTTAACTCATCGTCTGCCCTCACCACGGTAAATACACGCTGGGGCAGATGTGACGAGGGCTCTGTCTCTCCATCATTCTGTCAGGAGCGCCGTACCTATGAGCCACTTATTGATTGATCAAATCACACCGTAAATCCAATTAACTCAACATGGAGTCTGTGCTGATCTACTGCGCTGTCTTTCCTGTCCACTCTCTCTCTCTTTCTCAATCTCTCTCTCTCTCTCTCCCCCTCTCTATCTCTCTCTCTCTTTCCCTGTCTCTCTCCCTCTCTCAATCTCTCTCCCCCTCTCTGTCCCTCTCTCACGTACAGGCGTTGTGAGGCAGATCATTCTCGGGGCCTCTCATAATGAAGGTTGTCTTTATCAGGTGGCTCTAATGATGGTGTGACCTTGACCAAACCGTGACAAGGTCAGTAGTCTCTTAGGGGTGTTGCCACGCGTCGTGAGCACGCGTGCATTTTGGTACCAACTGTCATTTTGGTTTGTGTGTGTGCATGTGTGCACGAACACACGCGTGAGAGTGTGAGTGTGTGAGAGAGATGAATAGAATGAGTGTTTTTTCTCCCTATAGCATACAGTACACATTCAATGTCATTTACCATAGCCACCAGCAACTAAATGGAAAAAGAGATGGTTATGCGCTCAGCAACAGTTCCTCCATCTACCTTCAATCACATCAAAAATGCTTCACACTCGAGGGCAGTGGAGGTTTTGTGACTCATCCTCTAGCGAGACAGTCGGCAGTGTGTGACCTTGCTTCCTGCGTCGGGAAATGTCATGGCCTGACCCGGCGCGGCCCAGACGAGAGCTGAGAAACGAGAACTGCTGAAAAAACGGGAAGAAACCTTCCTCATGTACTCTGAGACCCCCAACTTCAGATGCCCCAAAGGGAGAGGAGGAGGAGGAGGAGGAGAAGAAAAGAGGGGGAAAGGGACAAGGAAAAAGAGGCCTCGGGGGCCTGACCCAGAGAGGCTCGCTTCTGGAAAGCCCCCTCCGCAGCGCCGACACGCCTTTTAAAATCGAGGGACTCTCTCTGATCTTCCACTGAAATCAAAAGGAAAACTGGAAGCGAATCAGACTACAATGCCTAATAACTATGGTATTCACTGGCCTGGAGTTATATCTGTTGACCCCCCTTCCCCCAACCTCCCCCATAAACACACACACACACACACACACACACACTGTTCAACCAGTGTGGAGTGCAGCTTGCTTGCGTTTTTAGTGGGGGCAGTCTCCAGAACGACATCAAACGCAATGTGGTCCTTTTCATCCCCCCCTCCTTTCAAACCCTCCCCCCACCGGGTGGCTGATTATGGCTTAATGTTCTCAGAGATTGCACTGACATCAGCAGATTGAGAAGTATGTGCGCAGAGGAAGTATAAAGACCAAACAGGCATGGACTGTTAGTAACACGTTACATATGAGGACAGGGGATTGCACGGGACGCCATTTATGGATAGGAGTGCATTAAAACTCAGAGCTCAGAGCACCGTTGTTGGCGTCCCAGAATTAGGGCGGCGACGGTGACGGACGCCAGCCTGGAAGGCCTCTTTGACACGCTTGAACAAACAATCTTAAAACACTTTCACTGCCTGACAGCTGACGAACCACCTTCGCCTCGCGAAAATCTATATTGTCTAATCATCCACAGTTACGGCCAAGATAAAAAGGCGAAGAGGACCAAGGCTGAGGATAAATGGCAAAAAATAACGTGGCAACATATCAGAGAAAATTAGGGGAGGAAGAGGGAGGAAAGACACTAGGATCACTGTAGGAAAAAAATGTTTTACCGTCTCTAAAAGGAAGAGCATGTGTTGAGCAGACCACAGAGATCAGCGATAGCATGTTTTATGAGTCTGTCTGCTGCGTGAGTGCACGCCACCACTGTTTGCTCCTACAATCACCTTCACCGTGTAATGTTTAACCTCTCATAAGTGTGTGTCTGTGGACACAACAGTCATGCGTTAAACGGGGAGAACGTTGCTCTGAGCTCGAGTCTATTCCGGTCTGAAGACACGGGCGTGACGGTAGGCCACAGCCGCCATGTAGCCTGCGTACTCCTGCTGGGTCTATCCCAGAGACGGCTAAGCCGAGCACAGCCAGAGGTGGACAATGCAGTCTAAGAGGAACAATGGGTCTATATTTCACCGTCCCGACACACATGTGAAAAGTGCCCTTCCAAACACGAGAGGGGTTAATATGACTTCCGCAGTATCTGGTGTTCAAAACAGCCCTTACGTCCCTTGGCTCAATGGGGAAACGTGATCTCCTTTGTGGAGATATACCTTAGGAAACACGATCCAGGCTGTATCACACAGTGGTCCGCTCACAAAAGGGCTCCCCCTCGCCCAGCGACTGGGAAGAAATCAGGAGGGAAGGAAGAAAAGTCATTTCTGATTGACAGACAGTCTAGCTGCGGCTTGTGGAAGGAGCACACAACTCCATTTCTCATTCCCCTAAGACAACAGAAGAAGTGCCCTGGAATAGATTGGGTAATTCTGTTATCCAAATGTGATGGATGCATTTTGTTTGTCAAACTCACCAGAATATTAGAAAAACCAAGAAAAATCTGGGGGGGGTTTTCATTTTTTTTACAACAGACTAAACAGTGAACACACACTGTTTGGATTAATAAAATATGATGCTAATCTTTAATGATTTATGGCTGGCATTTTGAATGTGTCCACAGTCCCCCCTCCGTGCTGCCCACTGCTGCTTTCGCAGCATCACTGAGATTGACGACAGTGACCCCTTCACAATCTGCCACTCGTCAATTCACAATTTCCAGCTTCCCTCACAGAAGGCTTCCCAAGAGAACAACATGATCAGAGTCAAGATTGCAGCATTTCTGTACCGTTACAACATCGGCGAGCACACAACAGCTCCAGAGCATGAAGAATCTGTTGGCAAAGGGAGGGAAAAGATATCACGGGACACCTTAGCAAAGGTGTGCGTCTCTCGGTGATTGGGCTCGCGTACTTGGCTCCTTAGTTCTGACGGAGCGTCTGAAACCGGCCTGTGAAGTTGAGCGAATCAGACGAATTTTGATGAACGAAGACCGTTTGGTTAGACAAGCAAGGCATGTCGCGAGGTACAATCACAGAGATGTAAGTGTGTATGTGTGAATCTGTATGCCTGTACCAATGTGTGTGTGCATGTGTGTTTGTGTGTGTGCGCGTGCATGCATGCATATCTGTGTACATATGTGCATGCTGCAGTGAAACACATCTAGATACAGGATGTGCAGCACAAAAAAGGGGGTTATTTTTTGTTTTGTTGATACAACCAATAAAGTAGATATTCAGCGCTTGGGCTGTCACAGAAATTTGCTTCAGCTTTAATGCAAGCTATTAAATTCTATGCTTAATAACTGTGATTAAATATGTCGCCCTACCAAAGGGCTTACACAGGACTGAGATGGATACATCAGTGACTGTGACTTTCAAATGGGCTAGGGATCCCTACTGATGTTACAAATGTGTCTCTTCTAGAATGTAATGTTTTCTTACAGCATATTGCGGATGGGGACTTTCGATAATTAAGAACTGACAGACAACCGCTCCAGTTTGGTGCTACAGCTTTGAAGCTGCCATCTGGAGACAAAAGGAGTAAGTGAGAAATGCGCCACAATCCGCCCTGTAGCCCCAAATTTCCAAATGCAGATTATCCATGGTAAATTAATGCTTTCCCGACCTTGCGGGATATGGAGAATTACATGCTCTTCAGACTCCAAGAAGAGACCCGTGACAGAGAGAGAATAGTGCCAAGATGATTACTGGAGTAACTAACTTTGACAGAGCTTAATATGTAATGCGATTTCCCGCCATTAACTGCATGTTTGCCTTAACAACATTAATAAAGTGAAGGGGGAATTCTAGCAGATTGCAGGCATAGCAGGTTTGTGCCTGGGTGCACACATCCTTGCGCACCACTAAATTACTTCCTTTTAGAATGTGACTGGTAGCAAACCTTCAAAAGAAGTGGCAGAATGTCCAAAGGAGGAAGGCAAGTCATAAACAATCGGTTGCCTTGTTCGTGAAATCAGCGCGGCCAAGAGCCGGTCAAATTGAAGGTGCATCATCTGCCGGTGTTGATGACATCATGCAATGACATAACACTTCTGCTCTCCTCCAGGGCCCGCATACCATGACAGAATGTCTACGTATTTCAGGGAAACAGCTAATGGGAGTACGAGGGAGGGTGTTGCCATGACTGGCAGTAAAGTGCCTTGACATTTCAAAGGATTTTCTTCTTTGTAGCTTAGTCATAAAAAAAAAAATCAGGACAAGACCAAACAGGCAAGTCTACTGTCTGAGTACGACAGCGTTCCTAAGTCCCAGTCCAGGAGCTTGGAGAGCCAGCAGGAACTGCACAGCATTGCATGTCTTTGGACCTCCTGCTTTGCGAGGGCAAGGCCAACAGTTAAACCCACCCAATCTAATACTGCAACCACAGTAGCTAACTCACAGGAAAGGGGTCAGAGGGAATGGAAACCGGGCAACCTCAGCCCTCCGGCGAAGCAGAAGTATCAGAAACCCCGCACAGTAATAGTAACGACTGGCTGTCCACCGTCTCCTGCTCATTTAAAGAAAAAGACATGTGCATGTTTATGAGAGTGGCATAGCCACCCGGGCCCCCCACCCTCCACTGTGAACAGCATGGGAGTCCGCTGGACTTCATCAGTTGAACATCATCCATGCCTTTGGGGCCCAGATATTGAACAGCCCAGCCTACCGGCACCTCTACCACATGACTTTTTTTAAATGACTAGCTTATCATAAGCAGGAATAACAGCTGACCACCCCCTCCCCCCCCAAACAAACATAACTGGCTGCATAGCAGATCTAACTGATCCAAGCAGATCGGATAGCGAATGGCACAGGTGGGATGACACCGCCCAGGTTTTACACTTCGTTGTGTTTCCTTCACGTGTGAAAATGTCTAAATGTAACTTCCCAGATGCTGTAATGGGGTGATTAAAAAATAACGGGACAAAATGTTCAAACATTTACGTTCTCGTGAACTGAATGTAAAGTGGTAAACCCGTGCCGAAAAGCACAAAGATCCGGCTTTTTTTTCTTTCTTTTTTTGCTAACGGTCGATGCTAGCGTGGCTTGCTGGGCATTCCTGTGTGTGTGAGAAAAAACGAATAAATAATAAAATGCTGGAGATACAAATTGGCCAATTGGCAGGGCAGGGCACAGCAATAAGCCAGTGGCCAGAGGGAAAATGATACTGGCCTGACGGGAGAGAACGGGAGTCTGAGTGGACGGGTTCCAGACAGATGTAAAAGATAACACTGCTACGTGAAGAGAGGAAAAACAAGTGATTTGTGCTTCCTTGACACAACAAGTATTGTATAACTACTGATGGATGAGTCATGCAACTGTGACAGAAAATGCAGAGCGACCAGTGGCTTATTGGATAATAATGCTATCTGCTTCCAAATGGTAACGACGTAGGCTAATAAGAAAGAAAAAATATGAATATATCATTATCATCATTACTAAGAATAATAATATATTAAGAATAATAAGAATACATCATAATAATAATAATAATATTAATAACAAAGAAACTATGAGTTTTGACTTTGACTTTTTTCTTTTGAACTTTTCGCCTCTGTAATACAGTAAATTCTGTATACGAGTCAAATCAATTATAATATATTATGGTATAACCAATGAGGATTTGTGCCGAATTGACAGTGCGCTCTCTCGTGTCGGGCGCGTTTATATTGGGTTGAAAACTAAATATTTTTGAAAACTGCATCTATTGCGCGACTGATAACCATATTGGCCATAAGCGTGTCATTTTTGTGAGCTGAATTTGCCAGCAGTTCCGAACTTTTGTCTGCTGGTCGGATATCTGTCTGATTGCGACTTCAGTGCCGCAAATTGTGAAAACTTGCTTCGTCGAATATACAGTGCACGCTTTAGAGGTAGCCCGTCTATTTCCCTTGCCAACTATAGCCCATATTTGAAATATGTGGACCTGAGGGCTACATGTTCTAAAAAACGCGAATGACGTTTAATTCAAAATGATTTGGTTTGAACGATAAATTGTATAACGTTAAATGCAACAGCACCGGTATGTAACAAACCAGATAGCCGAGAAAAAAAACAGATATGCAGCAAAATACATTACACAAGACAAATGTATAGTCTACCTTGAAATCCAATGCGCTTTTGCATTATCATTCACCGTATACATTGAGAACAATCTTATCTTTATTCGCCTGACACGAAATTCGTGCGGTGTAGCCTATTACTACGCCTTAGGCTATAGTCTAGCCCACCATCATGTGCCTTCGTATCGCTAACTTGTCTTTATGACATGTATTCAGAGCAACAAATTATGCATGAAGTGCTACCTAGATTAATATTTTCATTTTGTATTAAATGTGTAACTAATGTGTTATATTCCACTTACCAGATATTTCGGTCTGCGGGACCCCGCTAAGGCTAAAGCCTTTGCCGCTGTAGAATTGCCTGACATCCGAGCAACTCCGGGGTTTGCTGCTCGTGTTGTCTCCAAAAACCGGGACAGCAAGGACGCAAAAGAGAAAAGCCAACGGGAAATCCATACTGACAGCAGGGCGAAGTAGCCACTACACGGTGAGGTGCAAATCCGCGAGCAAGTGCAAGCAATTCAACAAAGTCCTAAAGAATTGCGTGAGGAATCCACCGTTTCCTGTCAGCTGTAAGATCCCGCTGTGGCGTAAATGTTGCACTTGAGATACAGCGGCAAACAGAAGCTAAACCAGTGTCCTGCAAAAAATCTCAACCTAAATGTAAGTGTATCCTGAGACTGACAGCAAGAAGTCCAGTCCTCTTATCCGGTGTAATACAAATCAGTCAATCGACTAAACAAGCCATTTCGGTTACACATATATATGCAGATTTATAGAAAGCTCAAGCCTTCTGATTATTTTTCTTCCTTTTTTCAAATCGTTAGGTTGAAGGTGTTAGACGACCTTACGATGCAAGTGATGCAAACGAGTAATCCAAAAGACATTAGACAAAAAAAAGCAAAACAAATAAACGTTGCGCCTGAAGTAACGTAGCGATAAAACAAACGCAAACGAGGTTCAACGAACGGAACAATCAAAGGTTGATAACTCGGCGGTGGAGGTGCGTGTCGCTGGTACTGGAGTGGAGAGGGTTTTCAGCAGTCAGGAGCGCTCCGGTCGGCTTTATTGTGGAGATGCGCCTGTGGTACTGCCCCGTGTAGCAGCGAGCAACGCACCACCTGCAGGGCAATGCGCGTCTGCTGCGGATCTTCCCCTACAGGATGTTGCATCAAACTAGCCGGCCGGCCAATGGAGATGGAATTTTTTTCTTCTTCATGCACAGGCAGGCAGTCTGAGATTGACTCGGTGGAATCCCAAAGCTGGGTTACCATCGAGGGGTCAAACACAAATCAACGCCTGGTAAAGCAAGACTGTTTCCACAGCAGACTGTTGCCTTTTCTTAGCTGATATATTCCCCGGCCCTGAGCAACATATAGAGCATGGATAATACTCATCAAACAACACGTTATGGTGTGTGTGTGTGTGTGTGTGTCTGTGTGTGTATGTCCTGATTGCCCACTGAACAGGTTTGAACTAGCCTTTATTTCAGCCAAGTGGCCACTTACTGATCAATGAAGAGTCCACATAGCATGTACCACAGAGTGCAATAAACACAGTACATGTTGCAACTTGCCCCAGCTCTGTCTTCTCATTTGGGTGAATGGATGCTTTTTCCAAAGCCACAGTTGTGTTTTACTTGGAACTATCCAAGGAACATACATCCATTTCTGCTAGGAGAAGAAAACCTCCCTTCAAGTTTGACATTTACATTTCTCTATTCCTCCCTGAAACGGTGTCAGGATTTTTATTTTCTCTATCCTTTATCTTTCATATTAAGCTTCGGTCACGGAGCAGTAATTTTGCAAAATGTAATGATAAATTAATACATTCATGTTTTGTTTTTGTTTAGTTTCTCATTGATTGAAACCCTCAAGTTGTAGTTGTGTGACACTTTCAGTGACACAATGACTTGGCATTGGTTACGTGACAACATACCCTCCATAACACAAAACGTGAAATACAACTTATATTATTCCTACATAGCTGTGCCAGGGACCAGGGCCCATAAAGTGTCTCAGAGTAGGAATTCTGATCTAGGATCAGGTTTCAGCTGTTCATATTCTAACTGTATCTATTATGAGCTAAAAGACCAAACTGATCCCAGATCAGCACTCCTACCTTGAGACGCTTTATGAATATGGGCCTCAGTCAGTTATTCATCACTGACCAGTTAAATATATTTCCAGATAGAAGCATGATTTCATGTTTATATTGGTTTACATTCAAGGCAAAAGTAAGAGACGAAACTTGTGACTTATTGTAGATCATTATTGGTTTTTAAAATATTTTTTAAATGGAGCCAAGCAATATGGAAAAGGTTAACAATTTAATGTGTTCAGTATTCTGAAATCTTCAACAACAACAAAAATCCCAGACCTACACCCTGCTCAAATCATTGCCGTGCAACCTCGCACGCAGAGCGATTTTGCAAGTTTTTCCAATTTGTTTGCAAATTTACTTTTAACAGTCACCAGAAATAAATGTACCGCCTATTTCTGGCATGGTAATCTATTCACATTTTATCGCTGTTTATGGGCCTTTTGTGTATATTGTGTACTCAGATGGAAATGGCAGCGTCTCCAGTAGAGAAGGGAGGAATGCTGGCTCCTGGCACCTGTGGCTAACAAGCTTGCCACAGCCATCGATAGGGCGCGGCGATTGGGTAGGACAGCTTGTCACATACGCTAATGCCAGCCAAACACAGGGGGCAGGCTGGCAGCGTGTCAACAGAGCGCACAATGCTTTTACCCACTCCGACTTCCTGCCACCCGATGTTTCTCTCCGCAGACCCGGGTACTGCTCCCCCTACCGCTCACAGGTTACATCATAACAATTACCACACATTTGTCATTTCTGTCAGCTTGTTGGGGAGAGAGGAGCAGCCAAACCGCTCTGGTTAATAGAAATGTGCACAATTTCCTCGCTATAGGAGAAGGGCGAGGTCCGGGCCGCGCCACAACAGAATAAATATTCCCCCGAATCGAGGTCACAAAAGCCCACGGCAGGGAGGCACAAAAGACAGACACGCAGGCTGTAAAAGAGTGTGAAAGCCTCATTAAGCCCCGGAGGAAGTTTAATACAGTGCAAACGAGTGATCTTGTGGACCCGCTCTCTTTTCTTCCCCCATGCTTTTCTCGTTGAAAGAGTCACTTCAATGAGGGATGGCAACATGCTCCTAAAGAAAGGCGTCCCTTGTGCTGATGGTCACCGTTTGGCACAGTGAGTCGCTGCTGTGAGTATTATATAATTAACGTACACCAAAGCCACAGCGCCTTCATATTTCCTACATCTGGCTTATTTAAAGTTTTATTGGATTGAACCATGAAAGGCACTCCCTGCTCAGAGGAGGGGAGGGAGGGAAGGGATGAGGCGTGGAGGACGGTGCTTTTGAGAAGGCCCTACAGCCACATCTATCACAGGATTGTGTGCAGTACTGTATCTATGTAGCATGTTTGACATCCTCCACCTATACACATTCGTACACACACACATGCGCACACGTGCACACACACGTGCACACCTACACATACACACATACATACAGGTAACTGCCAAAATGAAGGAAACACCAACACGCTGTCTCAGGCGCCACTTCAGAATCTCCCATAAGTGTTTAGTTGGGTTGAGATCTGGTGACTGAGATGGCCATGGCATATGGTTTACATCATTTTCACGCTCATCAAACCATTCAGTGACCACTTGTGCCCTGTGGATGGGGCCACTGCCATCCTGGAAGAGACCACTCCCATCAGGACAGAAAGTTGGTTGAAGGTGATCACTCAGAATGGCTTTGCATTTATTGGCATTTAGCTTGCCCGTGAGTGGACCTAAAGCATGCCAGGAAAATGCACCCCACACCAAAACAGAGCCGCCAGAACCCTTCATATACTCAAGTGTTTCCCTTATTTTGGTAGTTATCTGTACACATACACATGCACATGTACATACACACACCCATGCACATGCAAACGTGCACACACACACCTACACACACGTACACACGTATGCACGCACAAGCACACACAAATACATTCATATACTGCACAAAGGATGTTGTTGTGTCTCCATTGCATTCAGTGGCATCTCTCCAGCCAGGGCACGCAACTCCCCCTAGGCACAGATACCTGCGCTTCTAAATAAACCCATCCAAAACCTAGCACTTAGTTTCCCTCCAAATTGTTCTTGACATGCACACAGCTGCAAACAGCATTTTACTTACAGACATACATTTCAGTCACCACCAGTACTTTCGCACTCGCAAAAACAGTACTTTACCAATCTCCCTGCCTTTCCACCAACAACACTTTTATTTAGGCTGCTATCATTACCACTGGGGATTGCCAGTCATATTATCTACTTTGAGTTGAGTGTGTTTAGTCACCTGGTTATATCTTGCATCTTTTCTTGGGGGTGCTGATAGTCTGCTGTAGAAGAAAAACGTTTGCATGGGCACACACACACACACACAAAACACACACACAAAATATACACACAGGACACTACAGCCAGCAGTGTTTCCCTGCGTCGCACACACCCACAGTAGCAGAAGGTCATTTTACACAGTAAGACAGGGAAGGGCAGGGGGGTGCAGGTGTTTGGCAGCTCTACACACTGGCATGAAGTTATCTTGGCAACAGAGGGCACAGTGCAATTAAACAGACAGGAGACACATTGAGTGAATCAGTGATAGTGGGACTCTCCCCTGTCACTTTCTGGTACAGTTATCCTCCCAGCAGTGCATTGTGTCAACACCCTGCTCACACTCTCAGGATATATAATGTGTGTGTGTGCGTGTGCGCACGTGTGCATGTGTGTGCATGCATGTGTGTGCTTGTCGGTACAGAGAGAGAAAGACTGCAGCCAGATGGATGAGCTAGGGAAATGGTATGCATTTTGTGGTGTCAGACAACACCAGGTGAAAGTATTTCATTCCAACATTGTTGACCTGAATAAATAGAAACAAACCACAGTAATTGGCCTCAAGTAATGTTGACAGAAGAGACAGGATGGCAGGAAAAAGTTTTCATTGTGGATTTTCCATTTGCCTTTGTGAAATTTACTGTAGCCACATTCCCTACATTTATTTCCAAATATCTTAATCTTCTTCTGAATTCAAACCCCAGACTTTGCCTCCAGTCACAAGCTGTCTCTCTTTCTGTGAGCTGATAGTCAATCAGTGTCGGCTCTTTTTCAGTCTCCATGGAAGAAGACAGGGCGCTTCTGTGTCAGTCACATGACACATGACAGAGCCAGAAATGTGTCTGGGGGGTTGAGAGGGTGTTTTTTGGGTGGGTGGTGGGGTTGGCCTCTAATACTCCAGTGAAAGAAGCTGACAGGTGGCTATATGACCTGCAGGTTTACTCTTACACATGCAAGCATGCTTCATCTGTCTGTCTGATGTGGAAAAGCATGCAATCTTGCAGCTGAGTGAGGCCTACCAATTTACAAACTTTGCATAGCTGTCTTTGTGGCCAGTGCATCAGTGTATTACTTCAGTGAAATGCACATCGTTGCCATCATCTGTTTTTGCACTGTCTCACTGTAAACCAATGGTAATACAAAAGAGACATAGACTGTAAAACATTTTTTTCTGCACTATAAATTCTTAAAAATCTTTCTTTGAGAGCATCGAGGGTCCAATACGCATCATTTAATTATTGATCAGTTATTGAACAGTTGAGCAGCAGCTTTCTCCAAGTTTACTACTGACCAGACAGTTGCGGGTTTAAAGTCCATTTCGACACTGTTTGAGTAATGCACCGCTGGGAAAGGTGTATGAATCTAAATAGCTTCGTTAGAAATATGTATATAGAACACTTTTTTTGCACATACATTGCCCTGGAAAAATTGCCATCTGTTAATCTAACGCATAAATCAATGTTCATGTCAGCAGGCCGTTTGAAACTAGCGCAGGGAAACCTGTGTTTTTAAAAGGGACTCTCCCATTTGCTCCAAACGTGAAAATGTCACACTGAAGTGAAACACTGGCTTCTTTCAAGCACAATCGCACACCACACTTCATTTAAAGTAGTCTGCTGACACACAAAGTATGTAGACAGGACAGGATGTAGGAGTCTAAAATGGACTAGATTTTGTCTTAGTAAACAGGTTATCGCAGGGTTTCAGTTTCGTTTTTGTGACACCAAAGTTTTCAGATGAGCCGAATATGGGAAATGGTAGCTTTATGAATTTTTTTCAATTCAATTCAGAAGGTTTCGGAACCTTTTTAAATTCCTGGCACATTGCTAACAGGTGCCATTGACATCAATAATAAAAGATGATCAATCAACTCCATCTTCTGACTAACATCGTTATCTTGATTGATGGCAAAGACGGTTGATGATAAGCTGGGGGTTCCTTGCTGTCATAACTCACAACGTCACTGCTGTAGCCAGCTTTGGGGTCAATTCCATTTCAATTCAGTCAGTTCAGGAAATTAATTCAAATTCAATTAATTTATAGAAAAATCCTCATAGAACACTATGGACAGTTTGCAATGAATTATCTGAATTGAGTGAATTGAAATGAAATTGACCCCAAACCTGGTGGTAAGACAGGAGTACCCCAGTTGCTACACATTTCACAAAGTGAAACATATTTTAGCCTGGGCGACAGAGCTACCAAATCCAGTGTTTAGCTGTAGCAATGGGTTTACAATGGGGCACATTTTGTGTCCATACCAGAGTGGTGCAACATAAGAACTTTTAGGGCAGTTCCATGGTTTGGACAATAAGTGCTGATGGATTTCTTGCCAAACGGGGCAGATACAGGTAACTGCCAAAGTAAAGGAAACACAAAGGGCCCTATTTTGGTGAATTAGGACTCTGTCGGTAACGCAGACTGACCAAAGCGAAGATGGATGGATGGATGCGCTTTAGGCGTGTCTAACTGCCAATAAAGGAAACACAAAGGGCCCTATTTTGGTGATTTAGGACTCTGTCGATAGCGCAGGTTGCCGGCGCAGTTGTAAAAGAGGTTGGATTAACTTTTAAAAAATACATGTGGGTGTGGTGGGGGTTTGGTTTCATAATGGCCAATCAGAACACCTATTTTCTATCCCTTTAAATACCAGTGCGCTAACGGTATATCAAATTGGCAATTTCCTCACATGGATGACAGTTTTGCGCGCTGGGCCAGGAGCGCTTCTCAAAAGAAGGTGCGGGAGGTGCGGAAAAGTTGGGGGTAAACAAGGCGCACATTAATTTGTTATTTTCATGATTTGAGTTTGTATTTTGAGACCTACATTGTTCAAAAAGAAAGTGTTATATTTTAACATATTTTTTCCATATTTGTAGGCTTTCCAACTTAAAAAACAACGTTTCTTTTCTTCTAACTTAATGTAATTGTTCAATGGAAAGCAATCAATAACAAACTCACTGCAACTAGGCCTGTTTCATTTATGTTCGTCACGCAGTAGGCCTACATGTGTCACCCTGGAGTGTGCATCACAAACCACCTGGATATTAATGGACCCCCTTCCGATTCACATAAATGATACCGTGATGAGATGGTGAGCGCAACTGCACATGTGTGCAGACCCCAGGGAATCCACATTGCGTATAAAAATCCTGTTTAGTTCTCTGCTGACTGTCAGGTGTAGGAAAAGTAATACATTAATTTGCATGTTGGACAAGACTGGAAGAAACTGCAAGTAGGCCACAGCCGAACTGATAGCCGTCTGGCAAACATCGGCTACCAAACCCAGGGTATCGCTCACGGTATCGCCTTCACATATCGCCTGTCGCATTTTCTGTAGTGCAAATGGAAAGAATGTGCATACAAAAATATATTTATTTAACAGGTGTATCTTACTGAACGGTAGCGATGGATGGCCTGCTGGCTTCAGTCTTTCATGTCCGTGCATTGAATAACCACAAGCTGTGGTGAAATATTTTTTCAATATTACAAATTACTCATGGATTGGACGATTTGCCTCAACGTGGGGGGAAATTCACAATATTCACAAAACATTCTCATGTGATTTCAGATAACCTTATTTTCATATGTGCGCATCAATAAAGTCACCAAATTGGCCAGAGCGCCAGCGTTTGCGCTAAGAGGTGGTCTAGTTGGACGTTAAGGCAAACGCATTATTTGACACCAAACTTGCATAGCGCTGACTGTTTTCATAGTCACACCCCCTATTGCGCTGACCAGCCCATAGTCTCGCAAACGCCTTCATTGGAAATTGTCAAACTCCGCGGAGACGGGAAATATTCCGTTTGCGACAGACGAAACTGGCAATTCGCCTGCGCTAGGGCATAACGCCGCTTAGCGCCGGCACGAAAATATGGCCCAAAGTGTCTTAATAGGGTGTTGGGCCACCAGAACAACTTCAACGCACCGCGGCATAGATTCTACAAGTGCCTGGAACTCTATTAGAGGGATGCAACACCATTCTTCCACAATAAATTCCATCTTTTGGTATTTTAGTAATGGTGGTGTGAAATGCTATCTCAGGCGCTGCTCCAGAAAAGAATTCAACTGGATTGAGATCTAGTGACTGAGACAACCATGACATGTAGTTTACATCATTTTCATGCTCACCTAACCATTCAGTGACCACTCATGACTTGTGAATAGGGGCATTATCATCCTGGAAGAGACCACTCCCATCAGAATAGAAATGCTTCACCATAAGATGAAGGTGATCACTCAGAATGGCTTTTCATTTATTTGTTTTTACCTTGCCCTCTAAGGGGTTGAGTGGGCCTAAACCCTGTCAGGAAAAGGCACCCCACACCATAACAGAGCTGCAAGTATCCCTCATTTAATCATGTTTCCTTTATTTAGGCAGTTACCTGTATCAACAAGCAATGCAGCAGAAATGAAACTAAGCAAGAGCAATCAAGCAGCAGAATGCAAAGTGCATGGGGACACTGGTGGAGAATGTCTGCTGGGCTCCAAAAAATGTATTTCCATTCCCATATTGCCTTGCAACTTTCTCCCTCTGATACGCTTTCGCTCATCTTGGTTTAATTTAACTCACATCACTTGCCAATTTCTCCCTTTCTAAGATAGAAATCCATTCATGCAACAATCCCCTCTATCACAAACCTTGTCCCAGGCAAACTGGTTTGTTACACAGCAAAAACACTGTAACTTGCACACTCAGCAACTTAAGTTGAGCTCTACAGAGACCTGTTCATAACGGGTTAATATCTTCTGACACATTCAGTCAGAGTAAATGTGTTATCATGACACTGCCTCTATTTCCACCGGCACATTTATTCTTCTTTCTATCAATATAATTTATACACAGGTGTAGGTGCACAAGATATCAGTAGAGATAGTCAACAGCAAGATCACGGACAGGCAAGCAAAAACAGTCATTAAGATGCATCGCATGCGCGCGGAATACTGATGCAGCCAGAGCCGTGTCACACCTCCGCAATAAAATCCATTTGCAGAAAAAACAATCATCAATCATATTTCCCGCTTGTAAAAAAAAAAAAGGCCTCGCCGTTCATTACAGTGAAAGGACTGCAATAACATCGCCGTAGCGAAGATTTAGAACGTCTACGCGGGAACAAGTGTGTCGTTAAATTGCCGTTTGTAGAGTGCGCCGTACATCACTCGGGGCTCTGGCTGAGAGGAGCGGAGAGGTTCGCCGGCCCGACGGCGGAGACAGCTGCCTTCCTCGCTGAGAGCCCCGTCACCCGTCACATTCCTTTCCCAGCGCTCGCCCCGCCAAGCCTTGTGGGAAACCATTGTTGGGGAGAGACTGTTCACGGGGGCGAATGGAACTTTGTCAGCTCTTTCAATCCTGCAAGGTTTTTTGGCAGGGTTTACGGTCTCTTAGGTAATTACAAATGGGAGCGCATTCCCTGTCTGTAATTATGGGGACTTTCATGTTATAAATATTTTAATCAATCACTTCGCCTGGTCCGTAAGTTTCCCCACCAGTGTGGGGGTTGGAGGGAGAGAGAGAGAAAGAGAGAGGGAGGGAGGTAAAAAGTCGCCTCCATGAATTGGAAAATACAGAATCCATTGTCCAGTATTTATATATGTACATACAGTTTGCATATATTGTATGTGTGCATTTAAAAAACATGTAATTCCATGCAAGAGCATCTGTGTTGCTCTTTGCAGAAACGGTTTGTGACAATCCCATTGTGAAATGTGCTGCGGAAAATCTCGATTGACTGGAAGTGAAATATCTCAACATCCTCCTGTGGTACAACCTCATTCTCAGATTGGCCCAGCAGCTGGACTTTAAATACCCCAAACAATCCGGCGCACGGATCTAATCGGCGCTTTCGATGACGCGCACTCACTTGCTTCATCTTAACAGCTTCTGCCTCTGCTTCCAGACCAAGTTGTGAAACATTTGGTTGTGTGCATGGAAAGGGCATCCATAAAATGACTGGGCAGCGGCCCTCGCTGGAACACCCAGCCACCATGTGACCAAACAGGGCGTTAATTATGAGGATCATTTTAGATTGCAGTGTTTCTAATAACGCACCGTGCTTTGTTCAAATCCCCTAAAAGGTATTGATTAGCTCATAAAAAAAACCTACAATGCCATTTTTTCTGTCGAGCAAGATGTAGAGAATGAGAGATAGAGAGTTCGAGATAAATAGCTTATTAAGAACAATATTTTCAACACTCTCTCTATTCTCTACACTCTTCCTATTTCTGGTTGCATGTGGATCATTCATGCCAAAACGCTTCTCACCCAATGAGCTTTGGTGGATGTGCTCCCAGTCTGCCTGGCCTGAGCCTGTTTCCCCATGCTGACATTGACTGGAGCTGGGCACCAGACGAGGCTTTGGTGTGGATGGGGGTCAGTGACTTCCACAGCACCAGGCAGATTGATTGGGCCCAGCAGGACTCAGGAGCCCCAGTGTAGTATAGAGTGTATCAATGGGCAGCAGTGTGGTATAATGTTTAGGGAACTGGACTTGTAATTCAAAGGTTGCAAGTTTGAGACCCAGGTATGGCATTGCTGTTGCACCCTTCAGCAAGGCACTTAATCTGAATCTTAATCTGTTCAGTACATCCAGCTGTAAGAATGGATTGTATGTAGTAAATGTAAAACTGTGCCGTTCAGGATAAGAGATCCTGCTATCTGCTAAATGCCTATGGTTTGCAGTGTAGTTTAATGGTTAGGGAGCTGGGCTTGTAACTCAGAGGTTGCAGGCTCAATTCCTAGGTGGGGCACTGCTTTGTACCCTTGAGCAAGGCACTTAACCTGAAGTGCTTCAGTAAAAAATATCCAGCTGTATAAATTGATTGTATGTAAAGAAATGTAAACTGTGTAAGACGCTCTGGATAAGAGCGTCTGCTAAATGCCTAAAATGTAATGTAATGTAAAAATGTTTGCCTCCTGGGGTAGCCCTGTATACATTTTTGGCACCCCCACTCACACTGGACATTTGCACAGAAAACCATCATGGCTTTTAAAAAATAAAATATATAAGAAAATAAGTAGTGATGTGAAAAAAATGGAAGGTGCTCAAAATGTGAAAGATTAGGCCTATATTAAAAGAAGAGCGAGCAACCCTAGAAGTGCAAGAACTAAAAGTTTATTGATTGAAGAAAGCTGAAGTTGAAACATGTCACGCGCACCTGAGCGCAGGTATAAGCCGAGTCTGTTTCTTTGTTTCGATTATTTGAACGTCTTACAAGCATTCCTCAGCCGTGCGGGGCTTCTAATATCAATAAACTTTCACTTGTTGCAATTCTAACGCTGCTCCCTCCTCTTCTTCTTAGATTTTTATTTATTTTAAAGAAGACAGATTACACATTCATTAATTCACACACACCCAGGTTCTTTGTGGGCCCGAATGTGTTTATTCTTCCTCTAAAATAAATAAAGGAGTATTGATATTGCCAGAATGGTGGTAATTGCAGTTGTCATTTCTGATGCTCGTGAACTTGACTGAAACACCAGGGGTTCCTCGTTCACTGCCGCCAAGGAGGCAGTGGTGTTAGAGAGGGGTGGAGTCGAGGCTGTAAACACCATCGGGTCTGAAACTCGGAATTGAGCGTTTCTCTCTGTGCAAGGCCCGCTGGGTCCACATAGGTGAGGCCTCATTCTGGGCCTTAATGGAAACGTTTTATTTGAACAAAACAAATCCATCAGTGAATTCAACCTTGGGGGTGGGGGGAAGCACACACGACGTAAAAGTCTCACAAGTGCAAGGTAACATTAGCAGTGTGTGAAAGAGCACAAAAGGTGTTTTAAGAAAGAGGAATTTTCACATGCAGCTATTTTACAGCGCAAAGGAAGCAAAAAGGAAAAAAAAACAAGCCCAAATGTTGACCTGACCATAGAGGAGGTGAACACGCTTTCAGAATCACTAAGTCCTTTAAAATGAAGCCAGAGGATATGGTTCTTCAAGGACACCTTGTGTAGTTCTCTGAAAAGATGTCTGCATTTGAGCATTATCATTCAACACACACACACACACACATGCGTGTGTGCGTACACACACAGGATATTTTCCATAAAAATATTCCTATTATGTTTTTTTTACAGCTGAAATTTCAGCATGGCATTTCTATCACTGAATGAGGGATTGTCCAGTCTTTTATAAACTCTAGATTTCCTGGATGAACCCCCCCTCCACTCTTTTACTCTCCTATTCAAATGTTAATGCTACTTTGAAAAGGGGGCTCTCTTAAGTTGCAATTCTTGTTGTGGTTTGGCAGTTCTGCCTCGAATGCAAATTAATCGCAAATTACCTCCCGCTTGACCTTCTGATGCCCTGAGCTGATGCCTTACAGTACATCTACAGTCACAGTACACATCGGTTAATAAATGAACAAATAAAGTATTATACAAGGAGAATTATGACCAAAAACAAAACAAAAATCCTAACTTTCCCATGTTTTATATGATGGTTTCATAATCAAAGATGTACAGATTTTGATTTGAAAGTCTAAACAACACTGTTGTGTCCAGCTGCTGAACGGTCGGGCAGGCCATGAGCATAACATCATATCGATGTCAGTTATAACACCACATGAAATGATTAACGTTTAAGGAAAGTTGTGGTCGGTCCCTTACTTACAGTAGAAACTGGTGCAGGGGGAGATGAGGGGGAGGGAGGGGTGAAGAAGTTACAGGGGCCTGAGGGGCAATAGAGGAACAGCATATTATCACTCCCACGCCCCCATGCCCCCACGCCTCCCCAACTTCCCCACACCGATCACTCCCAGAGAGCAGCACCATCGGGGGGGGCGAGAGCTATCGTGCCACTTGTGTTTTCATTTAATAAAAAGAGAATAACTCTGGAATTCCAAGAGGATTTAGCATTATTGCGCAGTGGGGCTCCCCTATATTAGTGCAGCAGGTCCCCATTGTCCTCACACAGGAACACTCTAATAGCTCATCGGGAGATGCTGCTCTGTATTAGACATGGTAGCTGTGGAATTAAGTTATTCTTTGTGGGTGCATGTGTGTGTGTGTGTGTGTGTGTGTGTATGTATGTGTGTGTGTACATGTGTGAGTGTGTGTGTGTGTCTGTGTGTGTGTGCTTGTGTATGTATGTGTGTGTGTACATGTGTGAGTGTGTGTACATGTGTGTGTGTGTGTGTGTGTGTGTGTGTGTGTGAATGTGTGTGTATGTGTATGTTTGTGTGTGTGTGTGAGTGTGTGTGTACATGTGTGTGTATGTGTGTGTATGTGTATGTGTGCTGAATTCCAGAGCATTCCCTTTCTGCAAAGAAGTGGTCATTTCCAGTCCCCCCATCAGCGACTTTTGAAAATGAGTCCAGTGAGTTATGAGAGAAACACACGCAATCGCTCCTCCGTGCGGCGTAATGAATTAGTAACCCATGTGCTTCGCTTTCACGGACACTACCCACCACCGTGGCAGGGGCAGCGGCGTCTCCCTTTCAGACCGCTAAGAGAAAAATAGCCCATTTCTCTGTACTCGCTCGCCCCTGACAAATGGAGTTTAATTTGTCTTCTCTGTCACCACTGGCTGGACAGCATAGACAGTGGAGCAATGTGTATGAGTCTTAGAGAGTCTCAGAGAGGGTCAATCCCTGACTGCCGAACGCACAAGTATGTTGTTTATTTAGTTGGTTATGGTGGGGAGTTGCTTTGTGCTGGTCTGCAGGGGGTGAGTGGGGGACCAGTGCCAAACACAGCCATGTGGTCGTGGGGGGGCTCAGGTCGGGCTTGCTCACATTTGGGCCTTAACAGGAGCCGCTAGCCCCCAGCTCCCTCCCAGGTGGGTGGGGTGATTTGGGTGGCCCCCCTTCCTCTCCCCGTTACCCCAACCCCCCCTCCTCCTCCTCCTCTTCCCCAGCCTGGAAACCTACAGAGACCTTCTCCGATTCGCACCCAGGAAGCTGTTGGCTAAACATATCAGTGCGCTCGTCAACAGCCTGCATGTGGCATGCGCGCGATCCGAGCGAGGCCGCAGGGAGACAGGGCCCTCTCAGCTGATGGGCACTCCCTCGCAAGGAATCTCTGCTATTCCTGGAAAATAATTACTAAGCAACGGGCTACAACAAATTAGCCCCGCTAAACTCCTGCCGCCGGGCGGGGTGACAGTTTGGCTCTCTTGGAGCGACGCGTCCTTGTCTGCTTTGTGCCGGTCTGTGGTTTCGGAGCCGCAAAGCCCCCGCCAGCCCCTGTGTGTCCGCGCCAAACGGGTGAGGGCCTCACCACCGCCTGCCGCTGTAATGGAGGGGAGTTACGCAATCGTGCAACCGAGCATTTCCAATATAGCGTTCGTTTGCAAAACACGGTGAATAGCTGTTGGGAATGCGCGGAAGCATGAGCAGACAGAGACGAATGCAAAGTACGTGGAAACACACGCGCACAACAACACACAGGCACACGCACACATGCCTGCGTACACGCGCGACGCACGCAACACAAGAATCAATTGTGAAAAGATCGTGGCTCAACAGTGACCACGCGCTGAGAGTCGCGCCTCCATCACGCTGAGCTGCATCTCACTAATCATCAGGCCCCAGCCTGGACAGCCCTGATTGGTTCTCCCAGACCGCGCAGTCTGGGGGAGCATTGTGAGTGTGCGAGAGGGCCCTGGCGGAGTGGCAGATGTTCCTCAATCCGGCTTGAGGGAGGAGAGGGGGAGACCCAGAGCCTGGTGCTGAGCCGTGGGTCCCAGGGATGAGCACGGGAAGACTCCACCCCACGGTCCAGCGCAGAGAGCCGGGTTTCAGTGGGGCGCTGGACACAGCACTGAGAGTTTGCGTTCCTACGGGGAGATGCTTAGGCACTGTTGGGAAGGTTAACACTGTTCTTTAAACGGGTCCCAGAACGGGAAAGGTGTAAAGCCCTTAACGCTGCGAAGGCACTCAAACAAACAATGTAATGTCATTTGAGCCTCCGAGTCCAGTCCAGAGGGGGACATGGAGGCCCCTCTGCTCCCATTGCAGTTCCCTGTCCCAGCTGCTTTGGGGGGCTATTTTTAAAAGCCAGCCCCAAATCAGCATTTTGGGGGACGGCACCAGCCGGTCCCCAATTAGCTTGTGCTCTGGTGTGAGCCAAGCTGACACGGTCGCACACTGTCTGGGGCCCGTCAGCACGTGGGGGCCCGGGGACACTCGATCCGCCGGCCCCTTTCACTACAGAAATAACAGCCCGTTGACAGCGAGCATTTCCGGGGCGGCTGATTAGAGTGTCTGTCCCGGTGAGCTCCACCCTGACAGACTGCTCCACCTCTGGGGGAATGTGGGGGGGAGGGGGCCCCATCCTACATCTCAGTCAGTTTCTGCCTTTCACACTGATCCTGCTGAGATAAGCTGACTCACGCTGATCTAGGCTGTCTTACACTGGTCCAGCTGTGATGGGCAGAAACACACACCGAGTCCCCTGTGATAGGCTGCATCTTGCGCTTAATCAACCTCGACAGGCAACATATCAATCTGCTCTTGCTGTGATAGGCTGCATCTTACACTGACCAAACTGCGATAGGCCATCTTTACAGTCCCAATTGTGATAAACTGTCTTACGCTGATCCTAGTGTGATAGCCTGCATTTTACACTGACCCAAGTGTACAGAGTAAAAAGTGTTGAGTGCTCATTTATCTCTGATTTATATGTCTGCATGAGTCCCAACAGGGATCACATGTACTCTATCAGATTGTAATGTTACATTACATTACATTTTAGGCATTTAGCAGACGCTCTTATCCAGAGCGACTTACACAGTTTTACATTTCTTTACATACAATCCATTTATACAGCTGGACATTTTACTGAAGCAATTCAGGTTAAGTACCTTGCTCAAGGGTACAACGGCAGTGCTCTACCTGGGAATCGAACCAGCAACCTCTGAGTTACAAGTCCAGTTCCCTAACCATTGCACTACACTGCCGCCCTCTCTATCTGAGTTGATTTTGACATTTTAACTGTGCTTTAGGCTCAGGAAGGCAAGGAAGACATGACAATGTCAATGACACCAGAAGAGACAGGAAACGTCACGTGGAGAGGCTGTGGTGCTATGTGTGTGAGAGAGAGAGCTTTCCAAGGGCAGGACAGGGTCGCCATCACAGCAGGGGAAAACCTGGACCACATGCAAAGATTCGGATGTATTTCCTGGAATCTACGACCTTTGACCCCGCCCCCTGGTGAGACCCTGTTGTTCTTTTTCTTATTCAGTCCTCTTCGGCAAAACGTTTGCAGTCCCTCCCCCCTCAGCACATATTTTTTTTGGAACGAGAATGGAGCGGCGCGTGTTAATCCAAGATATGGAACACCTTCCCTCCGGTATCCGGGCCGAGGGCCCGCCAATCATCCCGAAAACCCACAGAGCCATCGCGGTGACTGACAGCACTGGCGAGTCCCGGCAACGTGGCGCAAATTCAATTATGTTAATCAACCGCCGGGCTGGAGAATGACGGGGCCCTCCGATCGCAAGCCAGAGGATTAGCGTAGCACTGAATATATCTCAATAAATGAGTCGCGATTCACAATGCCGCCCTAACAATGGCACGGGAACAAAGCAAGCCAGGAGGCCAATTCATCAGGGGCCCGCACAGATCTGACTGCAATTATCAAGGTGATTCTTTCTTTTTATTTATTTCTTTTCACCCTTTTTTTCGTACACACAAGGTCACACTTCCAGTGGTCTTCCGTGAAGGAGAAAACAATGGCATTGTTTCGCCTGCTTTGACGGAAAGGTCATTAATGCGCTGGCTGCATTATACCGGACGGCGTGTCTGCATTGTACCACTACGGCTGAATAATAACAAACACAGAGACTACGCTGAGATGGGGCTAGTTATTTATGTGGGCACAAACGCGCTTGCGATACCGTCACATCCTTGGTTTCATTTTCTAACAAACGGCCGGCGAGTTCAAATTCATAATTCATTTCCAGGAACAACAACAAGAAAAAGAGCCAAACAAACAATAAATCAAAGCAAACAACAAAAATATGATAAAATAGAAAAGAAAGAAAAAAAGAGGCAAAGGACACAGGCACAGTATATGGCCAAGCAGACCCTTTACACGTTTATTGAAATGTCAAATTAAAAGTCTAAAGTAAATTTAGCTCTGGCCCAAAATGTTCCACCCCTATTCCACCGTATTGCAGACAGCACATTAAAGGGTAAGGCTTTCTAAGGAGCGGGAGTCCCAAGTGAACCTAATCAGAACCATGGCCTCTGGTGCCCAAATGAGGTGTGTTCTCCAAAAATGAATATATAGAAATGTGTGTGTGTATATATATATAGTATATAAAAATTTGGGTTTTCATGGGCTATCTTCTGCTCTGTGGAGAACCACATTAATCATCATTTGCTAAATGGAAGCATTTGAATGAACACATTGAACGCACATCTCCTGTGCTGTGTTCCCCCCACACAGGGTTAAGTGAGAAATACTTTGTCTCCCACACACTTTCCAGACCCCGGTGCCCTTCAAGAATGACCTCTGTTAATTACCTCTGACGATTGCCCTGTGAAACCAAAATACTCTCGCTCATAAAAGAAATGATAACCTATCAATTCCATCGTAAATGACTTCAGAAATTCCATCTTCCACGTAGGGCGCTTCAGTCCAGTAATTTAGCCACCTGAAAAGCCTTTGGTTTTACACTTCAAAGCCTTCCCTGTCATTCAAAAAGTAATGAGTGATTAAAAAAAAACTGACCATAACAAGGCAAAGGAAAAACCGTTAAGTGAAAGAATTCAGTTTAGTAAAGGGATTCCGATAGTTCTGTGGGACCTTTAGCAAAGATATCAGCGGAAGTGGGTAATGAGGGGAAGTGGAACCCTCATTACTGACTGTGTCTGTGACTGCATTGGATGTGCATATATCTTACCTCTTTCGGTGTCAATGTGGACGGATCATTCAAGCGGTGAACAGCACCATATAACCTAACAGCGGACAGTTTTACCCCTTGCTAATTTATCGTCGGTGCTGAGCGGTCAGCACGCCAGGTTCTCTTCCAATCGACATACAAGTCGTCTCTCAGAGGTCTCTCAAATAACGCAAGCCTTTAGGTGCACTTTAGCACAGGTGAGATTCTTGTATTCTCACATCTCTCTGGAGTGAATAGAAACATGTTTAAACTCATGTAACAAGCGGGGGAGAGAGGGATGGCTTTTCAAAATAAAAAGCTGTCTTTTTGTTTCCACGTGATGTAAACCAGCACAGCTCACAGTAATGTATGGCGTGCGCTCATTTCCGCCAAATAAATGGGTGTCAGGGCCCGTCATCGACTGTCAGAGCAGCCTCCTGAAACCACGGAAAGGCCCGGAGCTCGTGAGGCTCACCCGCACGCACCGTGGCCCCGCAGCCAACATGCAACGTTCTCACGATGTTTCCGAAAAACGCTGTAGAAATGTCACAAAACTGGCAGCGGCATTACAGCGACGTGAGAACGTTTCGTGTCAGTGGGGACTAAAACCACACGTGCTGTATGGAAGGAAATCTGTCTGAGAAGAGTCATGCACCACTATACTGACGATGTCTGTATCAGAGCTGATGGTCACAAGAATGAACACAAGCACGCCTTTAAAAAGCCTTACCAGGATAGTGTAACCCACACATACAGGAAATATTAAAAAAGAAACAAACACACGGGAAAAATGCTGAGTGACATAAAATATATACATTTATACACATGCTATAGAAGTGTTCTTGGTGCATTCGATGCGTGTTAATTAAGTACGTCGTTCTGAAGAAGCAGGAAATGAGACAGGGTCAATGGCACCGTGGGTGACCTTTTCTGGGTCAGGGGGAATCTCCCCAAAAGAAAATCGTATGTTTTGTAAAAACTTGACAAAAATAAAACTATTCTCCTCTAGAGCTTACAACACCCGCCGGTCAAACCCATGATATCCTACACTTATATATATATATATATAAATATATTTATTTGTATTCATCCACTAAGGTTTAAATTCCTGGTACTGTACAGGCCACTTATACAAGTTCTAGTCATTAATAATGAACACATTGTTCAGTACAGCACTGAAAACATAACGTTGATAGAAAAACGTACATATGGACTTATGCACACGGCACACGCACATACACACACACGAGAGAGTGATGACCACACAGAGAGATGATCATATTTATGTTAATATAAGAAATGCATTTGCCATGTCACCATACAGAGTAATCAATCGTTTGCACTGGCGGGCTTCTTTTCTTTGTGTGTTTCAGACACAGCCTGGTGTTTGGTGACGACATGTTACATGTTCTGGGGCCACACACATTTGCTCCATAGATGGCACAGGCCCTCAGGAACTGTTGACTGACTGACTGAGCTACCGGTACTGACCCATATTCCTACACTGGGGCAACATTGCACAAACATTATATACTAGCTGGGCTGTACCCTATATGTGGCAGTTTGTCATATCAAAGCACAACTTTTACTCCCTTAATGATTGAAATGTCAAATCATCGTGAAGTATCCTGAAGAATCTTAAAGCCCGAGAAATGGGGATTGTACTTTGTGTAATCGAAGAACATTATATGTACATGAAACAATCAGATGATTTAAAAAAAAACATTTTTTATCACTCCTTACGTGGCGTTTCACGCCCTGATGGAAGCCGCATTGTCACTGGGGACTGCAACGCTGCGGAGGAGTAGCTGGCTGTGTCTGATTGGTCGGCTCGGGCACCAGAGCGTCTGGGGAGACGTGGTGAAGCGGAGAGACAGGACATGATGTTAGGGTGAGAGAGGAAGGCTCATGAAAGCTGTTCAGAAGACCCTATACCCAAGGGCTGAGTACCTGAACACATGGTTCCATTCACTGCATCTTGCGGCTCGCTCATACAAAAGCACAGCCCTTCCCACGCCCGTCGCCGTTCGCCACTCAGGCCCAAAAACGACGTGATCCCTACTTCTATAGCCTGCCAGCAACTGCATGATCCAGCGAGCCTGGGAAGGCAGTCTAGTCTGCAGCGCTGATTTCCAAGCGCTGAAACATTACCGGTTTATTGGTTTTCATCCTCGGTTTATTCTTTCATAAATGAGACTCTCGCCCAAGGATTTACCAATAGAGGGAATGATATTACAAATCAAATGAGAAAATATTCGACACTTCCTCTCTTCGGCTTTGCTCTTTTTTTATTGCTTCAAATGACTGCAGATAAGAGGGAAAACGGCAGCGATTCTGTCGTATGGGCGTAAAACCGCGCCGCCTTCTATTTACCGCGTTACTGATGGTTTCGATAGAGCGCGGGAGAATACAAGCCTGGAAGCACCAAGCCCCTGACAGTTGAGCGACTGCACTCGACCACAAAAGAGACTCACTTTCTCCCTCCTTCAACGGTCCTTGGGTATCGTTGCGGACCCTCGTGTTCGGCTGGCTGGAGGAGATTACACTGGACGAGTGATAGACAGCGGCTTTAGGCTTGGCTTTTTGTTGAGGGGCAACGGCCAGACAAGTCCCAGGGGTGCGGAACGGTGGTCACGCAGCACGCAAGAGAACAGCGCCGCTGGTGAGGGCCGACTGAACAGCTTCCCCGTGAATGCGTATCGCAGTGCTTATGCTCGCGAACCAGTACGTACATGCATGTGCGTACGGTGTGCGTGTGCCTGTGTGTGCGCAGGTGAGACGTGAGTGTATGTGCATGGGCGTGTTGTATATGTGCATGCACATGATAATTGTTGTTGTATATGCTTCGGAGAGGACGGTCAAGGAGAAAGGCCTGGGAGTAGAGCTGTGTTGTGTGTGTATGCATATGTGTGTGTGTGTGTGTGTGTATATGCGTATGTGTGTGTGCGTGCATGATAATAGAGCATCTAAATGCAACCGGTGGCACTTTTCTGTTTGCCTTACAAACAGCACATCCATGCTCTTGTTTGCTTCTCCGTAGTCAGGGTGTGTTTAGGGTTTTTCTCCAGTGAAATGTGGAGAAATTTGTGTTTAAACACCAAATTGGAAAAAAAGAGGAGGATAAAAGTAGATGGGCTTTTTCAATCTCCCTAGGTCTGCTGGTGTGAAAGATAACGAAAATGAAGCAGGGCTTCTACTCCTCCCTAAAATCGTACAAAAAGATACAGACGGGTAGATAGGCCAGTGCAAAGGTCGAAATCGTGGGTGAACACGGTACGCAGCGAAAGTGAATGATTCTGCACCGGGTTGGGGTTTGGGAAGGGAGGGGGGAGGGGCAGTCTTACCAGGTAACCCTTTTACAATACAGAATATCAGCAGCTTGAGAGCAAAGGCAGCATGACCTTAATCTGTCTGTAGGAAGAAAAAAACAAGAAAAGAAAAAAGGCACCACCAACTTCCTAGCCAATGCAGAGCAGCCCAGCGAAAGCAGCAGGTTAGGTTGAGAGCGCGCTCGCGCCTTGGTGTGACCAGAGTCCGTCCCGGAGGCTAGCAGCGCTGTGCCGGCCGCCCTCCCCATCTCTCGTCCCATCACCCAGCCACCCGCCCACTCCTCCCTCTCTCCCCCATCCAGTCCTGTCCTGAGCTCTGAAGGCGTGGTCTATGCAGCGAGGGGGGCGGGGCAAAGGGGATCCGCATCAGTGCAGGCGCCAGTGTAGCACCAGCACGTACAAGAGGCAAGCGGTGGGCAGTGCCAGGCTCGGGGTGGGGTTGGGGGTGGAGCCCGATCCGACGGCCCTCACGGGCTCCTTGGGCCGCACAAGGTTTGGGAAGGTCCGTCGGGGGGTGTCCGCTCCGGGATCCCTCCCCAGGGGCACGCCCATGCTGGGGTCGCCAATCTTACCTCTGTGACCTGCAGGGGGCAACACAAACAAGAGAAGCTGCTGTTACTGCCAGTCAAGGAGCAGAACAAGCAGCTTGCCCCCCCCCCACCACCTTACCTCCTGTTAATAATCCCCCCATCTACCATTGACTCCCATCCATATTTACACTGAAACTCCCCGATCCATTTTTCACAAACCCTACATTTTCCCCAGTTTGGCAACCCTGGTTTGTGCTATAGTGCCTTGCCCAGGGCCACAGGGGGATTACCCCCATTTCCCAGCTGCAGGCTAGACATGAGCTGACATCACTTAAAAACAAAGATCAGAGAAGTTCCCTTTCAAATGGGACGGGGTGAGGTTCAGAGAGAACAGTAGAGTCACTCATAACCCCAGATACAGTCCAGGGATCTAACGTGTAACCCTGATATAGAATGGCAACATTAAGGCTCTGTACTGTAACTATAAACTCAGAACAATAGCTTGTCATAACAAAGGACCAGCGAATACAGTACATGTGAGACCAGCTTACAGTCTATTATGCAGGGATCATACTGGGTTTCCTTCAGTGATACCATTTCTTCTTCTTTTCTGACTGGAGGCTCTGATTAGGAGATGAATGCATTCTCTCCACAGAATAACTACTTCCTCCAGACAGGGACCATTGACACCGCTGTGTCCCCTTGCACTCCCGTCGTATGACGGGCGCAGCGACAAGCGCTAAACCCCGGCTTTGTTGGATTCTCCATTCTGATTTGTCGAGAAGGTGTTCTAAAGGTCTACACTGAATGTTGACTGCGGACCTCCTATCCGGGTAATTTACTGTTCACGTGCTCTTCTCAATGCAAAGTTAGAGTGAGCTTGCTAGTATATGCTAGCTAGCTGTGGCAGCAGTGTAGCATAATGGTTAGGGAACTGGGCTTGTAATGCTCAAATTGGAGGTTTGATTCCTAGGGGGAGCACTGCTGTTGTACCATTGAGTAAGGTACTTAACCTGAATTGCTTCAGCTGCATAAATTGGATTGTTTGTTGGATTGTTTGATTGACTGTTGAGTTCCTTCAGGACAGGTGCTCTGGTCGTGACCCGTGACGTTCACTTATATCCAAGTTAGCTGTTGTAAGCAGTGTGGTGGAGGGGTGTCTGGGTTATGGGTTTTAATCCTGGGTAGAAGGCTTCGGGTTTCACACTTGGGTGAGATATGGTATTCAGCCAGTATTACTGCTCCTGTAAGAAGGGAAAATAAAAATGCGTGCCAGTCTATAACCTATTTAAATGATTAATATCTACTCATTATGAAGTGCAGGTTGACCTAGATAAGAACACCTCCTAAGGTAAAAACACAAAAAAATAATGGAGGATATTACTTTTCATGGGATGCAACTGAAGGACTGGTTTAGGAAGGCCTAGTTTTAACCAAGGGACTCTGGGATAGTAGTGGTCTTAGCTGGCCTTGGGAAGGATGTTAACCAATGACCTCAGACACACACACACACACCCAAGTTTAGTGTCTGACTCACACTCGAGCATTGAGGCCATTCTACAGACAACCTTCAGAATGTCATTACCAAGAGTTGACAGTGATAGAGGAAGACGAGCAGAGCGCCGGCTCTGTTTTAATCATAGGCAGCAGGCTCGACTCCTCCTTCACTCTCTCTTCTTCCTCTTCGGCTAACTCCCTTGCCTTCCCTCTCTCTTTCTGCCCCCCGCAGTGAGGCGAGCGCTCCTCCACTCTCCCAGCCAGCCCCCTACCTGGTCCTCTCTCTATCTCATGCCCGTCATGTCTGGCCTTGTCAGCCCAGGAGACACTCTAAATCAGCCAAATCGAAGCGTATTATCACATTCCCTGGGCTGTAATTGAAACCCTTCAGTCCCTCCATCTTTCCAAACAGGGGATTAAAGGAGATTAGATGGGTGTACGACTCTCACTCACACTGTCAGTTTCCTCTCACTGTTTCTAGACCAAACTTCCAGGTGGGCCGTTGAACTCGAATAACATAGGGTAACAGGTGATTTTCACTTTCCAGCACAAATCCTAATGACTTAGTTTGGACACAGGTGGGCTGTGAAAACACCAGAGGACATTGACTCATTATGTGGGATCGAATTCAGGCGTTCAATTCAGATGTTCAATTGATGACCCGAATCTTGTGTGCAAAGGAAACAACAAGGTCTTCATCTGGATTTTACTGGCATGTGGGCATTGCATTGTGGGAAGGGATCTTGATCAGCTACCCTTCCAATCCCTGCTGGCTACTTAATCAATTGCTGTCCCTTGACTGGATCACTGATTGAGGAAGCAGGAAGAGATAGAGTATTTTACCTCCTGAATTTCATACTCAGACCAAAAATATACCTGGGTAATGTAGTTCTGTGCCTTAAAACAGGTGTGTTTCTAGGCCTGAAGCCAGCAGTGGAACAGATACAATGTAATAAAATTGTGTGGTGGATGAAGAAAAAAAAAACCCTCCATAAACAGTCAAGCCGATTATCAGAGTACAGTGCAGGCTGTGAGTTTGCATTATGAAATCTCCACAGTTTAGTCCCTTGTTAAATTCTACCTAAGGTGTCAGCCGAAGTCTGTTATTACCGTTAAGCTGAAACAACTCCAGCACACTTGTGTCAGGCGTTTCTGTGGCGACACTCGCAGCTTGTACGCATTTTTTTCTCCCCTGAACATTCTTAGAAAGGTCTGTGGTTCTTACAGATGACAGACCCCACTGCTAAGGACTCACGATGTTCCACTTGGGACCCTTAGCAACTGCTTGGCCTTCTCATTTCCATAATTAAGATCATCCTTTGAGGCCCTGAATCCACATTGTTCCATGCACCAAGGGGACACACTTCAGTTCCTCCCAACAAAAGACACAGAATCAGTCTGAAATGTCTTCACCCTGCTAAACGGCAGGATTAAGATGCTGCTCACAAAAGGTTTAGGGGGGAAAACAGCAAAAAAAGAAAGAAAAAAACCCATGCAAAGCCTGAGGGGCTGAAATTTGATTCAATTGCACAATGGGCATTGTCACTTTGAAGACAATAGACAAAGAAGTCATTTATCTTCGATCGCCAGGAGAGCAATGAGATTAGTTTGTTTACGCTGATCAAAACCAGGTTCGATTCGAACTTGGTGGAAAAAAAGCAGAAACAGAAATTTCACCACCTGGTCTGTGCGTAGGCGCAACCACCCAAGTGCGCATGCATGTGCCGAAACGCGGAGATGACTCAACCACATTAGAACGGCAGCCGTCCCCTCTGCATGTTTCCGTGGTTTCTCACCGTCTCTGAGCACAGCTACATGCAGCCCCCCCTCCCCCCCAATCAATGCTGGACCTGTAAACTGTGTTGAGGTTCGAGCTCAGTAACTTCTAGCTTTAGTAACAGATCTTGGTCCTCCTCACCTGCTGGTCAAAGCAAGGAGAGTTTTTTTTCCTGTTGGTTAGATTGGGTAACCCCCCCTGGTCCTTAGTCCTAGATCATGGCTGTGGCTGGGAGGGGGGTTGGAGTGAATTTGGAAAATAGAAAATATGACAGTGGCAAATGGGGGGGGTGAAGGTCCCTGCTCAGCCTTGCCCTGAAGCATTCTCATCTCCTAGCAACAGCCAATGAAGTGCCGCCGCTGAGAGAATGAAGGGAAAGCGCTCTTTCACTGTCTCCCTTTCCTTCTCCCAGGGTGGAGCCAGTCGGCTAGTATTAATGAGAGCTCTGCATTTTTTGTCGCAGACCTGAGAGTGTGGTCTGTGTGCCAGTGTGTGTGTATGTGTGTGTGTGTGTGTGTGTGTGTGTGTAAGACATTAAAATATAAACAAAATCCTCTCAAATGTATTTTATGATAAATATTTTAAATGATATTTAAATATTAGTTCTGCATTTTTGTTGCAGGCCTGAGAGTGTGGTCTGTGTGTGTGCGTGTGTAAGTAAGCTCATTCCTAACATTATATATGTCAAATATATATATTTTTTATTATTATTACTATTAGTCAAAGTCAAAGTCAAAGTGATTTATTTATCAAAGTGTACAGTATAACACAAGGTCATTCTGAACAATGAAATTCTTGGGACATGGCAAGCAACAACTAAGTATTAAGCAGAATTATACATAAATATACAAAACAGAAAAACAGTAAACATTAAACATTTGTAGCAGTAATTAAGAATAGGAGTTTTAAATATGTAAATATAAAGTGAGAATTATTATTGTGTTATTTCAATATTAGTGCACTAGTGTGTATGTGTGTGTGTGTGTGTGTGCGCGCGTGTGTGAGTGCATGAACGCGTGCATGCGTGCAGGAAGTCCCACCCCTGCAGTTCGCGCACCACTGAGGCAGGCAACCGCACTCCATCCTATTGCTTTACTGTATTTTCTCAGCAGACGAAAACAGCAGGTAGAGTGAGGGGGCGGGAGGGCAGATAACGCAGGCACTCTCACACCTTATGCATCCTGTCACCCGCAGGATTTAAGCAGCGTCCTCCATCTGTTCATCGGCAGATCAGCCCGGGGATACAGACGGGCTCCTGTCCCCCTGTCTCACCTGCACAGACCCTCTCAGGTGTGAGGGTGGCCTAGGAGAGCTCTGTGGACGGAGATAGCGGGTGACTAATATAATACCCTGCTGGTCTGACAGTCACTGTAAATCTCACGCTGGAGAGACTGTGCGGGCTGTTTCTCAAAACGAATCCAGGGATAGGATAGAGGACACAAAGGCGACTATTTATTACACGCGCGCATATATATATATATATATATATGCGCACGCACACGCACATGCACATGCACACATACACACACACGCACGCACGCACGCACACACACACACACACTTGCACGCATGCACACAGGCTGTTATGAAATTGACTACATTTCTATTCTAAAGTCTTTCCGAAATGAATCATGCTCTTGGTAATACTATGGTGGCAGGTATGCCATCTGGTGAGTTGTACCGCAGTCAGAAAGGGACAGAAATAATACACATTTACAACACCACTACGCCTACTGAACTCACTGCAGTTTGCTTTAATTTACTACAATTCTGCCATGGGCCACAGTCAGCAAGGTTTGGGTTTGACACCAGACCATGGAGCACATCCAAACAATAGAACAGAGTCTCAACGGGATAAGCCACCCAGCGACCCCACAACAAGATAGATTTGTAAAACAATGGTTTCATCCACAAAGGACCGCTCCCCTTGTTCTGCTAATTAACAATTCCCCATTTACACAGACAGAAGGTCTAAGATAACTAATAACCTTATTAATAATTCTGTAAGTCTTTTCTGCTGCACTGGACTAATATGCATAACGTCAGTCCAACCAGTGAATTACACAACAAAAAATTTTTTTAACATAAAAGGCCAATTTAGAAGGCGTATATTATCTATACCTTTGTACACACTTGCTAAAATTGGTCCACCTGTTCAATTATTGATACGTAAACGAAGGGAAATTACAACAAACTATTTGGGCCACACAGTTCACATACAGAACGAATACGATTCAAAAGCAATGCTTCCTGCATTCTTTCATGTAGCTTAGCCTTATCACATATTTCTTTTCATCTTACGTCTCAAGACAATCTCAAACAATGTCTGTCTGATCAAAGAGTGAGATGCTGGCTCGTGTTGGAGAACATCTGCGCCTCAGCTCAGCTTGACTGTTGACGGATAAATGTTTATAAAAATGTTTCACGCTTCCTTTTTGGACATTTCAAACCAATATTCAGCGTTCTCAATGCTTGTTTGCCGCTACATATTCAAGTTTCGAAAATATGTCATAAGACGTCAACATGTTATCCTCCATCCGGTCAATATATTAATTTCTTTCAGCTTCTCCTGCTGACAGGTGGGCATCTCAGTTATGCTTTGAATTGAAAGTTTCAGCCACATACTTTTCTACAGAGCAGAACTGTCTAACAGACCATTGAAGTTGGTCTTTCTTTAAAACAAAGTGTGTTTAAAAATGTTTTTAAAAAAATGGTATCGCTTCATACCTTTCCATCCTTGTAGAATTCCCATATCATATCTGCAGGCCTGTCGTGTAACTGCAGCTTCCTCCGTCAAATTAGGCGGGAGCAGACTGGCACGTGTGCGGGCATCTGCCACTCTCTCTGACTCTGAGGTGAAATACAACTCCGAGGCCTAGTGCTGTAGCCTGACCCAGGAGGCCCCATACAAACGCATACTGAACCAAACTGCTCCTTAATATAATATATGCCATTTAGCAGACGCTTTTATCCAAAGCGACTTACAGTAGTGAATGCATACATTTTCAGTATATGTGGCCCCAGTGGGGCTCCTTCCCATCCTGTTTAGTGTAGCTGCACCTGAATTAGAAAATGCACACAGCACTCTCAAAAAAAAGGTACCCTTTTGTACCTACTGAAGTACAAATGCTTGTCACTGTGGCAGTACTCCTGTAGGGTACTGAATTTTATCTTTAGTCAGAAGAACATAATTGTACCCCTTGCGAGAAAAATAATGTTGCTTGCAGTACAAGCCTCATTTTGGCTGCCAGTGTTGAATAAGGATTCATATCTGGGAATCCTATCTACATCCACTGGGAAAAGGTACAATACCGTATCATGAAGGATCTTATGTGTACCTTTGAAGGTACCATGAACACATTTGTACCCTGCGGAATGAAAGCGTACTCTAATTGTACCTTTAATGTTGCGAATGAAAGAAAGCGAGTTGTGCGTTTGATAAGATCCGAGAGGTACAGGTGCAACACGGCGAGCCCGTGTCTGTCCTTCTCAGCTGGGATCGGCTTTGTGAAGACTTCCCTTAAAAAGACACACGACGTCGGGCTCCTATGGCTGGTGAGTCTGTTAATAAAGTTGCCTCCGAAATGTATTCTCTTTCATTGGAGAGCGAATGTGTGTTTGCATGCGCGGAGCGGGTGTCGCTGTGGTTTGAGAGCAGACGGGCTGCTTTGATCAGGCGCGGAAGGCGGCCGGGAGCCCCGGAGAGGCAGAGCGTCGGCTCGTCCTGATTAAGATGTCAGCGGCTCTGCAGAGTCTTCTTTTTCCGTTCTTGATTTGAGCCTTTTAATGGCGACGTGGGGTGCTCGAATCTGCACACAGGGGGGATGCTGTGTGCCGTACCCTGCTCCTCCCCCTTCCCCCCTTCCCCCTCCCACCACCTGTCTCCCGTCAGAGAGCACTTGAGGAGGAGGAGAGTCAACACAATTCACATCAGGGCCCAGAAGCACTTCCAACACACACCCCCAGGGGAGCAGAGCCACAATGGCGGAGAGAGATATCCACAACTGCAGCTTTTCCTGATATGCACAGTAGCACCGAGCGCTGTAACTCTGAACCAGTGCAGACAACAGTCTGGAGCTTGAGCCTGCTACCCCAGCGGGCTTTTCTGGGTCACCATACACTGTGGGCAGAACACAAACTGGAGAAAGAGTATATATTGGTTTGCTGAAGGTCAAGTTGAATGGCAGAACAAAAAAATGATACTTTCTTACACACACACTGCACAACAACTTTCTAGACTGTGCACCCTACAGGTCAGATTAGTCTCAAAGCTTGTTGAGAAATAATACATCGAATGCAAATCTTTTAGCGGAGAAAAAGAGAAAAAAAATCCAACTCTCCCCATTTCTCTTTCTGAAGGGGAGGGCGTTCCAATTTGGTCGACGTTTGTGACTTATCTGGAAAAGCAATAATTTACCGCTTATAGCGGCGAGGGAAAGAGAGAGGTTCTGGGAGGCAATCGGTCGACCGCAGTAATTGAATTTCAGATTGAAAATGGTGATTGCCAAGTCTGCAGTCTATCTTACCTATGGTGTGCAAGCTGTTGATGGGGAAATTGAGGCGCTCGATAGATCCGTCCCTGGGAGATTTTTGTCCCATTTTTTTTTCTAACATGCTGGCTCGCACCCCCGGACACTATTCAGTCCTGTTGTATTTGCAGTTCATTTCGGGCTTTAGCTTAGACTTAGACACATTGAAGGAAGCGTTCATTTGCAGTACAGGAAGCATTCCATATAATATAATAATAATATATGACATTTAGCAGACGCTTTTATCCAAAGCGACTTACAGTAGTGAATGCATACATTTTCAGTATATGTGTCCCCAGTGGGGATTGAACCCACAACCTAAGCATTGCCAACGCTGTGCTTTACCAACTGAGCCACAGAGAACCACCATATAAAGTGTGTGTGTATGTACATACACAGGGGGTAGACAAAATATCACATTCAAAAAGGAAAAAAGCCTACATAGTCTACACGGGCCTCCAATAGTGTAGCAGTCTAACGCACTCGTTTACAAGTGTGAACTGCCTATCACAATCGCGGTTCGAAACCCGACTGTACCAGACCGGCCCTGGTGGGGAGCCCCGATCGTCCCAGGGGGAGGGTGGGCTGGCACAAATTCGCTGAGAAGCATGTAAGGGTGTCTCCAGAACACAGAATTTTGTCTCGAAGGAAGCACAGTTCATTGCCAATCTGAGAATTAGCTTGCCTCAACGAGATGGGTGGCGAGTTTGTGTGGGGAGTTCAAATCGAAATAAATAGAGGGTATAATTGGCAACTTAATTGGGAGAAATTTTTTTACAAAAATGATTTTTAAAAAACGAATCTTAAAAAAAGAGTCTATACATTTTAATGTGAAATTAATATGAGTTTCATATTAAGGTAAATACCAATTATTATACAGGTAACTGCCAAAATAAAGGAAATGCTTGATTAAACTAAGGGTTCTGGCAGCTCTGTTTTGGTTCGGGGTGCATTTTCCCGGCATGGTTTAGGTCCACTCTATCCATTAGAGGGCAAAGTAAACACCAATAAATACAAAGCCATTCTGAGTGATCACCTTCATCCTATGGTGAAGCATTTTCACATGAAGCATTTCCAGACACCATTTTCCACCACTATCAACAAAACACCAAATGATGGAATTTCTTGTGGAAGACTGGCATTGCATCCCTCCAATACAGTTCCAGACACTTTGTAGAATCCATGCCAATGCACATCGAAGCTGTTCTGGTGGCTCATGATGGCCCAACGCTATATTAAGACATTTTATGTTGGTGTTTCCTTTATTTTGGCAGATACCTGTATATACCATATTCCCTGTGATTTCAAGCTGAAATTAAGTAGCTGTGTTACAATAATAATGAATAAAGTGACACTGTCACAGGACATACTTCATGCTTCGGGGGGACAGTTCCCTCACTCCGTTCCCACTTGATTAATGCTTGGTTCAATCACACAAGTTCACACACACAAACACACACACACACACACACACACACAGACACACACACAATGAAGCACTGTGCCCTGTTGTCCACAAAAACAGGTTTGAAACTTGAGGCAGGGATTGAATGACAGTGTGGTTTTAGATGTAAACGATAAACAAGACTGCATTGTGATGATTAAAAAAAGCACACACAGAAGAATGCCAGGCTGCATTCTTTTGGCATAACTATATTTCACATTCTCACAATATAACAAAGAAGAATATATATATATATATATATGTATATACAGTATATACACACACTATATATATATATTTCTTTAAGGAAGAAAGAAATGCTGACAGACACTTTTTCATAAGTGTGTATTTACGAAGGTATATTTTAAGTTATGAAGTGTAGCCCGGCCTGGCCTGGTGAGTGGTGGCCAGAGCCTGTTAGCATGTGTTAGAGGGAGAGAAGAATACAAATGGGCAATCCAGGGAGCAGGGAGCCTGCTAACAGCCAGATCCTGCTGGATCCACTCAGCTGGTGTCCCATCATCTTTCCCATCATGAGAAACCAAAGTAATGGCCTCTTAGGGAGAGGCCTTCCCCCCACCCCACCCCGCCCCTGCGGTTTTTTTAATTATAATTTTTTTCATATTATTGTTTAATACAATGCTGGCATTCATTCTGTCATCTTGGCTGGCACGTTGTGAGCGATCGTGGAGGTGGCTCCCGCAGGGCAAACACCAGAGCCTTTTCCAACTTCTGAAAATGTTTTTTAAAGCAGCGCTAGGACAGTATTGGTTCTCTCCCTCTGGCGCTGTGCGAGATGGGGCTGCGGTGGAGAATGGCGCAGGTACAGCAGGCTCTGGATCTGTGATTGATGACTCTCTGACTGGCGATTATAGACAATCGTAATGAGGCTTTTAGTTATTCCTCCGCGCTCTGCAATACATCCTCCTTTTCCCCCGCAAGTCGATAGTGTCACAGGGGCCCACGCATCCCGATGTTCTCCCAGCCACGTAGCAATGTTACGGAAATGTTGTGGGAGGGTGTTGGTGTCAGGACACCAGCGACCCTGGTTGACCAGAGAATAGGGTTGCCAACTTTCTACCATCCAAATACGGGACAGAAGGCGGGGCACACTGGGCAAAGTGTGTATGGGCGTAAATCAACACATACTGTATATTGTAACAGCGACTGCTGAAGGAAGACTCAGGAAAATTTGCTTTTCCATGATCGCGCTACCAGCTTCGCTACAACAAAGCTTATAGATGCAGGGCAGAACCAAGAACATGAGAAACTCAAGTCACTTCTTAGACGTACAAACACAGTCACAGTTACAGCACTAATCCACTCAATGACACAATGGAACTGGCACACAAGGAATCATGGGAGACTGAACAAATAGTAACAATGGCAGCCCCCAAGCATACGATGTGGCAAGCATACGATGAGGCTAACATTCATTACTACTGAACTTATTTACACCGTTACAATATGATGGGATTCTATTTTGTGGTCTGACAGGTATCTTGTTATACGGGACAAGGAATGTCCCATATGGTACAAGCCAATTCTGCCCCAAAAATGGGGCAACCCGGCTAATATGTCCCGGGACAGTGGGCAACCCCACCAGAGAAGGACCACGCGAAAAGCTTCAGCAAGCTGATTGGTCTGAGTTTCTACTGGCCCGGTGAGTGGGGTAGCTAATGGTAGCAGAAACGGCACCTAAACGGACCCAAAAGCAGGTTGAGTGCTTCGGAGCGTGAGGCGGACGGTCAGGTTTATTTCTGGCCTCTTGATGCACTTTGCGCGGCTGTCATCGTTTGGCGGCTGGGGGGTAACATTAACCACTGTTCAGGGACCTTGCAGAGCGAAGTCTCTGCGTTTAACTGTGAAAAGAGACGGTATGAGCGGGCTCCTGTGGGAGGCCTGCAGCAGAACGCGCCCCGGGAGACAGAGGCCAAAGTGCCGGTCTCACTTTCAGCTACGCACGAGCGCCGGACTGCAACACCGCCGGCGAGCGGATCCATGCCAAAAAGCATCCTCGTTATAAGACACCGCATAATAGCCTTTCCTCCATTAGAGACCATCATTTGGTCTGTACCGTAGAACAAAAACTTGTCTCTGCACCACATAGGCGAAAGCCCACAGACCCCCCCTCTTTAAGCGCAGCCAGTAAGGAGCGCGATACAGGGCACAAACGACTGGAAGAAAAAATACAATGATTTTCTTCCGTTCAAGGTTAGGCTTTTTACAGAACAGCCCACCACTTAATACAGAGGTAATCATCTGAACAATTACGGAGGAACGTCAATCACACAAACCACACCGACGGGAGAATTCCACCTTGAGGCCGACGCGCATAAATAGTGGACACTGCGCTGCGTATCAAATTCTGAAGAATGCCAGCCATTAGCCTAGCCAAGCTACCAAGGGAATATCAAATTCATAGCAGCAATTTGTAAAAAAAAAAGAAAAGGAAAAAAAAAGAAAGAAAGAATAGCTAGTGGACGTGCTGTCCAATTCCATTTGGAGCGCGATTTCAAATTCTCCACAGAGACTTCAAAGGTTGCGCATATCGTTCGATGTGCGAGTAAAATTTCAGAGTGAAATTCATCAGCAGACACATTTCTTTGTTGATGTAGTAGTGTGAAGCGGCGTAATGGAGATTGCTCCATCGAGTTGTTGTTACGACTGCTGCTACAGCTGATAATAAGCTGCTTTTGTGTCACATTTTGGCTCGTTTTTGTTTCTTTTCTTCCCTTCGTTTTTTGATATTCACGTGTGTGCGTGTGCGTCTGTGTGTGTCTCTTTTCTTTCGTAATGTGCTCTCCAGAGACAAGCGCAGGCAATGCGTTAACAAGCATGGCTTTGGTTATTCTGCTAGAATCGCACTGTTACGTGCGTATAAATATCTCTGCGTTTCTATTAAAATGGCATCTGTGGTTTTTCAAAGCGTGCGGAGGGTGTGAAGGAGGCAGAAAAAGAGAGAGAGGTACAAAGACAGAGATAGCTTGAAAGAGGAACAGACCGAGAGAAAACGAGAGACAGAGAGAGAGAAAGGGAGAAAGAGTCAGAGGCAGCTTGACAGCAGCAGCAGACAAAGAGAAGCAGAGATAGCCAGAGTGGTGGAGGGTGAAAAAGGCAAAAAGAGAGGGAGAAGAGGAAAGATAGAGGCAGGGGAGACCTGAAGATAGGGAGAGAGAGAGAGGGAGAGGGAGAGGAACACAGAAGCAGAACAGCAGTCATTGCTGAGATGAACGGGTTGGTGCTGCCGCTGTGTTTGATGCTGTCTCCATCTGTATGGTGAGACAGTGCTGAGGATCTGTCACTGTCCTCAGCAAGGCCACACCACAAGCCCGTCACTCAGATCTGCCTCTGCTCAAGGGTGTGCAGAGATATGGGAGATGGATACATACACTTACACACACACATTCACACAAAGACACACACGCATACTAACACACATAGACATGCATGCATACACACACAAAGACACACACACACATACACACAAAGTCACACACACGCACGCATGCACACACACACACATGCACGCACACACATAGACGTGCACACACTCGCGCACACACACAAAAATGCACACACAGACATGTATGCATACTCTCGCGTGCACACACACACACCTTTCATTCACACACACACATACATTCGCACACACACCATTTCACATAAATATAAAACACACACACACACACCCCTTTTACTCCTGCACACACACATACCCCCGTTACTCACGCACACACAACGTTTATACACTACCTTTTATCCCTTTACCAGTATAAAGGGAGCTTATTTAGTAGGAATCCACTTGGAACATAACCCAGACACATACTCATGTCACACCATACCCCCAAAGAATATCAAATGTCATGATGAATGTGGGATAATTGTTGGATTTGGATTTTTCCAAGAGGCCTTTTGTTTCTGCTTCTCAAGACAGACACCTCTGGCAGCTCTGTAACCTGTAATTAGGAGGTGACCTCACTTCAGACAAACGCTGACATGTAGCATCATACATTACGGCGATCACGCATTCCTCCCCAGACATGTGCACAGAATACACTCAGCTGATAGCTGTGATGCTATTTTACTGTAGGTGTGAATCCTGCTAGGGGGGACGAGGTGCGATTGTTTCCTGTTTCCTGCCTTGGGCAGCCGCTGGCTAATTGCTATTGTTTTGTGATGCCTGTGGGCCTTGGAGAAACATAAACAGGAGACCCTTCAAAACGCACAGGTGAGAGGAGTGTGTGTGTCTGGGTGTGTGTGCGTGCTTGTGCATGAATGTGCACGCATGTGTGTGTGTGTGTGTGTGTGTGTGTGTGTTTTTGCGGGTGTGTACATGTACATACACTACTGGTCAAAAGTTTTAGAACACCCCCATTTTCCAGTTTTTACTGAAATTTATGCAGTTCAAGTCCAGTTTTTTTTTTTTTTACCTCTGGCAGTTTACCACTCATTTCAGGTTATTCACCAGACTGCTTAAATTTCTGTAAAAACTGGAAAATGTGGGTGTTCTAAAACTTTTGACCGGTAGTGTATATGTGTGCTTGTGTTGCTGCATTTGCACACATGGATGTGTGTGTGTATGCATGTGTGTGTGTGTGTGTGTATGTGTGTGGATGGGACACAGGTTGCAGGCAGCTTGTGCCCCATCCGCACACACAAACAGCCATGCACGTGCACACACCCACACATGCACGTGCACACATGTGCGTGCATATGTGTGTGTGTGTGTGTGTGTGAATGGGGCACATGTTGTAGGCAGCTCCACTGTGAGAGCTAGCTCTCTATCCCCTCTCAACGTGTGTAATATTCAGCTATTAGATGCACAAGATCCTCCTGATTAGACATATTAAACACAGGCCTCAGTCAGAAGCCATTTCAACTGACATTTTTCAAACTGCCCTCTAATACACATTAAAAGGAAACGGTAATGCAATTTTGGCACAGACTTGAATAGGAGCTGGCTAATCACAAAGGGCCTGATGTGAGAAGCTTGCTATCTCTCCATCTCTCCCTCTTTCTTGCTCTCTCTCCATCTCTTGCTCTCTTTCCCTCTTTCTTTAACTCTCCCCTGCCTCTGTCTTTCCCCCTCTCTCTCTCTTTTTGCCTTTTTCACCCTCCGCCACTATCTCTGCACTCTCTCCATCTTTTTTATCTCTCTCTCTCTCTCTCTCTCTCGGTGCAGCACACACAGAGTGTAGTCAGCAATTGGGGAGATGAGGAGAGCTCAAACCCAGCCCCCCTACCACAGAGCTCTCAACCCCCCCCACCTCCCCCTCCATCTCTCTCCCTCTCTCTTCCCTAGAGCTGAAGGGTTCTATGAAGAAGGATGAGGCCGTTTGCCACACTGCCAGACCCATGAGAGCCCAAACGTCCTTCACTGATGACATTGCTCCGGCGATCATGCCGATCATTTCTGATTTCCTCGTGCGCAGGCTCCTCGTGCGGGACTTTCGCTTTCAGGCCTGTCGCTGGTCGGCCCCATCCCTCTTGATGAAGTCGCCACGCGTTTCGACAAAGAGAGCCTGCCGGGGGTACTTGCGTACTACCGTTTGTTGTCCTCAACAGGAGCAACCCAACCCCCACTGTGACGCTCGTTCTCCTGAGTGTCTCGACCTTGAGCGTTGCCTTAGCATCGGTGGGGGGGGGGGCAGGGGTGGTGAGAACGTATCCAGGCACACTACCATCTGCATTAGTAATGAGCCCTTCGTTAGCCTCCCGAGTCATCTATCCCGCTAGGGACTGCGGGCTACGCCGATACAGGCCATTTCTCACACGCAAGCTAACTCCATTAACAAGCGTTTACTGTCAGGCGTCCAGAGCTCCACCCGTGATGTCACGCTGCCCCGCCCCCGCTACCGGCGCGCTGAGCTGAGTGCCACGACAAGACGGAGAGAGAGAGAAGGGTTCGGAACCTGGGGAACGTTCGGTTGGTTTGGGTCCCCGGTGAGCACCTCTCGTTAGTGTCCATAGAGACCGAGGGGAGGAGTCTGTCTCTTAATTAGTCGCAGATCTGCCAAGCAGCCAGGAAAAATAATGGCTCTCTATGGGCCCCCATCACACAGCCTCATCATTCAAATTCTGATTTACTTATACATTTTCATTATGATATGAGGAGACAGCCATTTAATAACACACACACACACACACAGGCACACACATACACAGACACATGCACGTACGCACACACATACAGCCACAGGCACGTGTACTCATGCACAGACATGCACACATGAACACATGCACACACGCAGGCACACACATACACAGACACACGCACACGCACACACACACACACACACACACACACACACAGACACAGACACACACACAGTTACACACACACACACACACACACACACACAGTTACACACATGCACGCACGCACACACACGCATGCAGAGAATCAATTTCCCAAACCTTTTTTAGGATTCATTGCTACTGGTATAGAAGGTTTGGACGTGTCGCGTGTGTGTTCCTGAAACCACATCATCAAACCCGTGATAACCGCACACGGCCCGTTTTAATCATCTGCAATTATGACCCGCCTACTGCGAGACAGAGCCGGGAAAACAGAAAATCTATATCACCCTGGGGCTCTCGATAAATCCCTGAATTTTAATGCAAGTGATACACATTGGCCCTCAGCTGCAGGTGCAGTTGTTGTCTGTGGGTACGGACTGCCTCTGGATCATGACAAAGAGAAGAGCGTCTAATTCAGCACAAGCGGGGAGAAAACCCTCAGACAGATTCCAACAGGGTGTGCTGTATTCTTCCCCCCTGATAACAGGAGAAATGCTGATTCAGCTTTTTGCAATAGCCTGCCTCCTTACACACATACGAAACACACACACACACACACACGCATGCACACACAAATGCACGCACACACACACACACACACATGAACGTGCACACACACATTAATTCACACGCACACACACATTCACACACACACATACACATACACACATCTCAGGTACGGGGTGGTATCATGATGTTGACCACAGAGGAAGCTACCTACCCTGGCTCACTGTCCTGTCAATGTGGTGAAATATGAAACTGAGAGCACCACAGCACTAATACAGAAATCAATAGCTATTACATTTTAAATCACATGCCTTAACCCACCCCCTCACTACCTCCGAATCAACCCACCATCCTTTAAGGGCATGGAGGAAGGGGGGCTCTCGTCAAAACACATTTTTTACTCTATAAGGTCAGTCACATGGTCTATGTGGAGTTATTCTCCTGCTGTCTTTTACCCCATGGTCCAGCTCACTCCTTTTCCTCTTTTTTTTTTTTTTTTTTTTTTAAAGACACGGTTTGACCTTCCGTTGGCTACCTCCATTGAGGAGCAACTTAATTAAAAGGCTAATAAAGCGCATTAATCTTGTGGGGCCCAAAAAAAAAGAAAGAAAAGAAATTCTCCCTGCAACACGAAGAGCGCTCCCTGAAGACTTCTGCGCAAAGGCTCGGATTACGCTGGCGGCAGATTACACTGACGGACAGTATTTATTAAGCTTCCCTTTGTATCGCATTACGGATTAAATACTGAAAGCGCTTACTGCAGTATAGAATGACTACTCAGAATGCCAGCGAGAAAGAGAGAGAGCAATAGAGAGAGAGGGAGAGGGAGAGCAATAGAGAGACAGAAGTGAGAGAGAGTGCAAGAGAGAGAGAGAGGGGGGAGAGAGAGCAATAGAGAGGGAGAGGGGGAGAGAGAGCGCAATAGAGAGAGTGGGGGAGAGCGCATTTTAATTAAGCAGGTCAGGAAACATTAATGAACACAAACAAAGACGCAATTAATCTGGTCTCTGCCTCGTCCTGTCAGGGAGTCAGAGGTAGCGATTTTCCTTTTCAAGGGAGGCGGATAAACACACGCTTGCTAATTGTTCCGGATTGTTCTTAAACCCGCCCCGGCTTTGAACACAGTAGCCGGCGGAGAGGTGAGAGGCCCGCACCAGCACTGTGCGTCACTGGTCAGCTGTGTAGCATGGCTGTCCGAGCACTTGGTGGGTGCTGCGGGTTTGAATCCATGTGGTAGAGCACTGGAGTTTTGCTGGGAAACTCGTCAGTTTCCAGTTGCCCAAGGTAAAAAAAATATCCAGTGGTTGCAATGAGTCGGAAAGCACGTGACATTTTGTTGATGATCACAGTAATTGTGTTACTTGAGGTTAGTGTTACTCCAGGAACAGAAGTCAGGAAGTCTCCACAAATCTTTATTGGCTTTTCCCTGGCCCCCGACCACAGGCTAAGACACAATGCGTGCATCTTAAAATAACCTTAATTTCAACCTTACAATGAGTTTCAGGTGTTACCACTTCCAGTAGTCCAGACTTTAGGGGAAATTAAGTTTGTTCCTGTAAACAAACAACAGCAAAAAATGAAAAAAGATGACTCATACTGTAGTCCGAAACCAAGAAGAACAAGACCAATGCATACCACCATATTGTAGGTATGAAATGCATACTGAAGCCTTTCCATTGTCATTATAAAAGAGAGAGCAGGTTGTCCTATCTCCACACAAGCTGTTTGGAGCGAAAGCAATAGAAAAAATTAAGATTTCATTTATCCTGGCAACGGGGCTATCTAAGCATTAATGTGAGCTGCAGGAATATGTCAATACACCGTGTGTATTACAATGTTTATTACAAAAAGGCTGTTCATCTGGATGTTTTTGAAATCTAAGCTAAAAAATAATTACACTACGCATTTATGGCATGTCTTTTTAACATGTGTAACATGTTCTTGATGTATTCGTGTATGATATCTACATTTTTCATCTTATTTGTATTTATTAAAATATTGTATTATTACTCATGAGTTGTTTGCGGTTGTCTTTATTAATTAATAATAATAATAATAATAATAATAATAATAATAATAATAATAATAATAATAATAATAATGAAAAGAAGAATACGATTATTCTTAATCATAAAATTCATAATAACAAACATGTTTTCAGCAGTAAGGCTAAAGGCTAAGGTATGGCTCTTGATGGAGTCTCTCAAGGCCTGGAGTCTGCACTGCGATTGGCCAGGCCTAATGAGCCTGCGCTGCGATTGGCCAGACTGGAGCACTGAAGTTAATAGTCACCATGAAAAAATATAAAAATCTTGGATTAGCTGTTGATTTAGAAGTAGAAAGAATCATCAACTAGAAGTTGATTTCGAGTGACATGTTTGGTGGTGGTGCTTGTAGGGTGTGGACCAGGAGGATGATCATACTTGTGTATGAACTGTTGATTACTCAAAAAAGAAGACACAAAGAAAAAAAGATTTAGAAAAAACAAAATGGTCTCCTATATTTGGGGGGGCAAAACAAATAAAAACAGGTCTCTAACCCCTGTACTCTTGTTCACTCCAGCTCCATCTCAGGCACTTGTCTGGGGAACTTGTCGTCATTTTACTGCCTTGATTAGGCTCTGCCACACCCAGGGAGTGGAGCTGGCAGTGCTCCGTCCTGCGCCGTACCCTCGCTGCGGTTTTAGCATCTTCTCCCTTGTCGTGCTACATGCCACAGCAGCCTCCCTCTCCAGAGCCCCTTAATTACGGCAGAAACAGCCCAGACACAGCTTTTCATATTTCTGGCAGATGTAGCAAATTGCCTGGGAAATCGTTGGCAGGTTTTAATCCACGTTTAAAAAAAACCAAAAAAACAAGCTTTCGGTAATTGAGAGTTTTTTGGAACAACACGTAGAGAAAAGTGATTGGGATAGGGTGGGGTGGTCTGGGAGGGAGGGGGTTGGTGGTGGCAGAGGGAGGAAAATAATAAGAGGAAAACATTTCGACCTGCGTAGACTTTCTTCTGCAATTCAGGTCTTTGGTAAGGAGAAGGAGTCAGTTTCACCTCTCATATCTGCTCATACCAGCCAGTGTTATCAACTCATTTGTTTCTTGGCCTGGGTAATAGATTTTTTGGCATAATATCAGCAACCTCCACACCAGCTACATTGCCTCTAATGTTCTAGGTACAAGCTGCCATGTCTCTGAACGCCCACAACTCCTTCCCCTTTTACCTCAGCTTACCTTACCTTACCTGTCTGCCCACCACATACAGCTTGCAATTCGCTGTGAGAGGAGAGGTAAAATCTGAATGCTCATTCTAAAACACTGCGAATGCTTAACGCCATCTTAGCACGATAGCACGGGCGATTATGCTCGTGCCTTACTGACGGTAACACACCGTACATCATGCGCTTGTGCAATCCGTGTCGCTATTTCTCTGTTCTTCAAGCCCCCCCTGGCTGAATATAAAAGAATCACTGCACCAAATCCACCCCTGTTAATAATCACCACCGATTAAGCAAGATAATAAATAGTGTAATGCTGTGTTGCCTTGCGCATCCCATAAAACACATGTGATTAACTCAGTCAATAGTGTGGGGCCCATAAAACATGATTACTATCGTGAGCAAAACAACTCAATCACGATGACAGATGTGGTATCAGGGCATTGCCGTGAAGACTTACAGCTCTGAAAAGCTCTGCGTGCGTGTTTGCGCTCCCCGTTCATGATCCAGGCAGACCTTTTTGGCTGGGCGTTCGACGCGTTGCCTGGGGTCGCACAACGTTTCGACAACGTTCCAGCAATGCCAATGAAGCGTTGTCATGTTGGTGCCGTGTAATAGCTGCGCTTTGAGAATGCTGTATACGCTGAGATACTGTATGGAGGAAGCAGGAGCTGCAAGAAACAGGGAATCTTGTGCGTGGGCAGGCGTCCGTTTGTGTTCACAGGCAAGTGCGTGTGTCCGTGTCAGTGTGACTAATGTGGGTACGTGCATGTGTGTGTGTGTGTGTGGATGCATGTTGGCTTATGCATGTGCACGCCTGTGTGTGAGCATGTGTGTATGCGTCTCAGAATATGTGGGTGTGCCTATGAGTGCCTGTGTGTTTGTGTGGGTGTATATAGGAGGATGTGAGGGAGGTTGTGTGTGTGTGTGTGTGTATGTACATGCGTGTGCATGTGTGAGGGTAGCTGTGTGTGCCTGCATGTGTATGTAAGTGCATGCATGAGGATAGTTATGCAGGTGTGTGTGTGTACACGTGTGTGTGTGTGTGCGTGTGTGTGAGGGTAGATGTCAGTCAGGGACTGGTCAATGTGCGGTAGCAGTTAAAAAAGCCAACAGGATGCTGGGATACATAGCCAAGAGTATAGAGTACAAATCGAAGGAGATCATACGCACCCTATACAATGCCCTTGTTAGGCCACACTTGGAATATTGTGTGCAGTTCTGGGGACCGCATTACAAAAAAGATATAGATGCGCTGGAAAAGGTCCAAAGACGGGCAACCAGACTGATTCCAGGCATAAAAGACAAGTGTTATGAGGAAAGGCTAGAGATGCTTGGACTGTTCAAGCTTAGTAAAAGGAGACTTAGGGAGATTTGATTGAGGCTTTTAAATTTATTAAAGGAATTAACAAAGTGAATTTTAGGAAATTATTCAAGTTGAGTTCGGTTAGCAGAACGAGGGGGCATAAATGGAAACTGACAAAGGGTAAATTTCACACGGACACTAGAAATATTTTTTCACACAGAGAGTGATCAATGCGTGGAATAGCTTGCCTGGACATGTAGTAGAGGCTGAGACACTAGGGGTATTCAAGGCTAGGCTCGATCCAGTGTTAGACACTCTAGCCTTTGGATAAACTAAGCATGTGAGCAGATTAGTGGTAGGAAAGGACGAGCAGTGTTGGGCTGAATGGCCTGTTCTCGTCTCCCCCTTATGTTATGTTATGTTATGTTATGTGTGTGTGTGTGTGTGTGTGTGTGTGAGGGTAGATGTGTGTGTGTGTGTGTGTGTGTGTGTGAGCGTGTGTGTGAGGGTAGATGTGTGTGTGTGTGTGTACACGTGTGTGTGTGTGCGTGTGTGTGAGGGTAGATGTGTGTGTGTGTGTGAGCATGTGTGTGAGGGTAGATGTGTGTGTGTGTGTGTGTGTGCGTGTGTGTGAGGGTAGATGTGTGTGTGTGTGTGTGTGTGTGTGTGTGAGGGTAGATGTGTGTGTGTGTGTGTGTGTGTGTGTGTGTGTGTGAGTGTGTGTGTGAGGGTAGATGTGTGTGTGTGTGTGTGAGCGTGTGTGTGAGGGTAGATGTGTGTGTGTGTGTGCGTGTGTGTGAGGGTACATGTGTGTGTGTGTGTGTGTGTGTGTGTGTGTGAGGGTAGATATGTGTGTGTAGTGTGTGTGTGTGTGTGCGTGTGTGTGAGGGTAGATGTGTGTGTGTGTGTGTGTGTGTGTGTGTGTGTGTGAGGGTAGATGTGTGTGTGTGTGAGCGTGTGTGTGTGTGAGGGTAGATGTGTGTGTGTGTGTGGGGTGTGTGATGTGTGTGTGTGTGTGTGTGTGTGTGTGTGTGGGTAGAGGGTAGATGTGTGTGTGTGTGTGAGCGTGTGTGTGAGGGTGTTTCTGTGTGTGTGCGTGTGTGCGTGTGTGTGAGGGTGGTTGTGTGTGTGCGTGTGTGTGAGGGTAGATGTGTGTGTGTGTGTGTGAGAGAGGGTGGTTGTGTGTGTGTGCGTGTGTGTGTATGTGCGCATGTGTGTGTGTATGTGTGCGTGTGTGTGTGTACTTTAGTGAGGGCACTTGTGCAGATTAGAGAGAGTGAGAAGCTCCATTATATATGGGGAGCCACACTGATAAACAGGGAAATAAATCTCTAATTCCGTAATGAGGGTTATCGTCCCTCCCACGGGAGCAGCAGACAGTGCATTACTACCACTGCACTCAATTACGTGCCGAGCACATCAGTTATTAAATATAGAGAAAAGCTGTTCACGGGTGCACTTCTGAAAGGTCTATTCATTTTAATATCTAATAAGCTTATTAACATTCCCAAAGCCAGGGGAAGTACAGTATGCATACATTTTTAATATTCTCAAATCGAAAAAAGATCAAATATAAAAACAGAGAAGAAACCTGACCATCTAAGCCTGTTTTTTTTTGTCTGTTAGTTCTTTTTTGTTTTGCGGGGAAAAATGGTTTGATAAATGACTTCCCCTCAGGTTGACAGGTAAAGTGGTTTCACGGGGATGCGGGCCGTTAAATGAGGCGCTGTAGCCTAATTGCTGTGATGAAGACCCCAGAGCGCTTCCAGGGCCTTATCGGCTCCTTGTCAGGAGGCCGTAGCTATCCTGAGTCAGCACAAACGCACAAACAATCAGCGCTGAACAGACAGCGAGGCGTACGCCCCCCACCCCATCTCTCCACCCCCCCCCCCGGCATGTCGGAGCGTAATGAGTAACGCGCTCACGTCCGTAAAACAGAAGGACAGGAATGATTACACTAATTAACAGCAACAGCTGAACGAGCGCGAGAGCCAAGTCCATCAAGATGGAATCTCCACTCAGATCCGGTCGTACCAGCGTTCCGTTATCTGCCGTACCGTAAATCGGCTGAGACTGTAAAAAAATGGCGGGTGCACGTCTGTATGGGATACCTTTTTTTTCCAGACAGAATTACAGGGGACAAACCTTTTTTTCCAGACAGTTAAAATTACAGATGCAGTCCCTTTCAGCAGGTTCAAGGAACAGAGAAATTTTAAGTCGATCCGGGTTTTTCTCTTACCCTTACAACGATGCCTCCAAAGCGTAAATCTGATGCAAGTGCTGGTGATGCATCAAAGAAAAGGAAAACAATCACCATGGAAAGTAAAGTTGAAAAAATAAAGAGATCGGAAAGAGGTGAAACGCCATCAGCCATTGGGAAAGCATTAGGCTACAGCCAGTCAACGATTAGAACAATTTTAAAAGACAAAGGGAGAATAATGGAGCATGTGAAAGGCCATGCCCTGATGAATGCCACGATTATCACCAAGCAACACAGTGGTTTAATTATTGAGATGGAAAGGCTATTGATCATTTGGATAGAAGACCAAAATCTGCGTAATATGCCTATTAGTCTTTCTTTAGTTCAAGAAAAGACTCTTAGCCTTTTCAATGACTTAAAAGCTGCTCATGCAGTGAGTGAAGGCGATTGCGACAAATAATTTGTTGCGAGTAGGGGTTGGTTCAATTGCTTTAAATTGAGAGCAAATGTACATAATATTAAAGTTCAAGGTGAAGCAGTGATTGCAGATGTAAGTGATGCTAAAGTCCATCTCCAAGTCCATCATCTTCTGCATCATCCAGTTATTAATGTTATCATAATGTTACCTCACAAATGAGTGTTAACCTTTAATCATGATTTTTTTCTATCTAAACTGTTTTAAGAACTGTTTATTTAATGTTTTTTTACAGTACAGTACTGTATGTACATAGTTACTTTTATTATTACTGTATTATTATTATTAACATTACAGTATTGTTATTATTATTATCACAGTATTATTATGTATTGAATGTTATGTTTAAGATGTTTTATTATATTTGGACATTTTTCTTAAGTGTTTTATATGCACAGAAAGGTAAAATAAATACTATACTAAGACAAACATTTGACTAAGTGACGATTAATAAGAACTGTATGTACCTGTTCCGACTTACATACAAATTCGACTTAAAGACAGACTTAAGAATGGATCTCGTTCGTAACCCGGGGACTGCCTGTAGTTGTGTTGAAGGAGTCTGGTGCTTCTGTAGCCGCACAGGTGAGCTGGGATTCTTCTCGGACTAGTTTATTTGAAGACCATCAGTTGCTTCTGTCACCCTTTGAAAGTTTTACGTAGCCTTGCATCTCCTTCAAAGGTACGCGGCAGCAGGCTGCCGAAAGTGATCTGCATGTGGGGGGATCACTGGATTGAGTAAAAGGGCTTTTCACACGGACGCTGTGAAACAGGCCCGTATCTGAAAGCGCATCATCGCACTACATCTGTTGTAAGATGCATCTTGTCACCAGCAGACGCATCAAAACAGGGGAGGGACAGGAGTATATTTGCTTAGCAGTGGTCTCACCGAAGACCCTTTAATAAACCCACAGTCCAAGCAAGAGTTAGTCTCTAGGCCACTGCAGTGAAACCGCCATTTTGAACTTCTTTGTGGTTCTGACCATTGCTTACACAGGGTTTTCTTCTTCTCGCCAGAAAGCCCTGGGGAAGGGTTATTACAAACAATAAAACCTGAAAGGACCTCAACCGGCTGGGGGGAGCAGGGCGGTCGTACCATGTGACCGTGACCGCAAAATGCGGGGGGGGCTGCCATTCCTTCCTCCAGAAGGCCGGTCCTTACTGCTCTGCACTGGATAACAGACACACCAGAAGCCAGATCAGAGAGTGAACATTAAAAGTCACACAGGGCATTCAGAAGAGGAAAGCGTGGCATGGCATAACAAGGGGGGCAAGGTGCACTGCAGCTGGAGGGGGGGGGGGGGCAGACGGGTCTTGGGAACAAACAAGGTAGGGGGGCGGGGGCAAGGTGGGGCGGGGCTGGCAACAGGCCGTGACCCAAATAACATACCGGCAGACGCCTCCATTTCCATCTCCTCCATGTGCACCATGGACTGTCAAATGGGGGCCAGACACTCAGCTCAGGGCCGTTCACATTTCTGGAGTCAGTAACAGATAGCCACTACATTTTATGGACAGTTTCGCATTCTAAATTATGGTACCATGGGCGACAGTTTTTCTACATTTTATGGACAGTTTGCTCAAATGACCGAATGACCAGTCTGAATTGTCACATCTGCATTGGTCTTACGCGGAGGTTCCCTGCCGATTCTCGATTTCAGTGAAAGGTAAGAACATTTACTAACAGGCTTTAAACTACCGTATTAGAGCAAACTGCTTCCGCAACGGGAGTTCAAAACGGCCCGCCCGCCACCACCAGGTTTTATTCATGAGCTGCTATGGTGCCCTTGTGTGCGGCCAGTTAGACAGGGAGAATAGACCAGCATTATTAGATCAGTGCTTCCAACCCAGGAAATATTCAATCTCTTTGCTTTCCGGCTTATTATACCGCCAGCCGTAGCCCAGAACCACAGAAACACTTTAAAACTCATTTAGATCTAAATCGCTATTTACAACGCCCAGCAGCATTACTGCGTACAAACTAAGAGTAGTTTAGGATATTGCTTAGGCCAAGCCATAGAAGATTAGCTAGCAACATAGTGAGCACACATTTCACATTCCCTGTCCTGCTAGCATTAGTCTGGGAACCAAAGGCTTGTTTGCCAGCGCAAGGGCGGCGGTTCTCATTTACACAGCTGTCTCGCACCGCGTCCCACAACACTGGGGAAAGTACGCTGCCTAAAGGGAGCTATGAGCCTCCTCCAGCACCGCTCGCAGAAACCGCTCCCAGCTTTCAGCAGCAGCCCTGACAGAGCTGCACAACTGGATTTATGAACCCCAGACCATCAAAGAGAGAGCCAGCCCACAAACAGAGATGGGGTGCAGGGGGGTCCCCAAACAGCTGTATGTGTCACCCACAGGAGTGTCAGGGACAGATGTGAAACCTTTGAGCTGTAACTACTGCGATCTTCATCACCATCACCCCCACACCCCCCGTTATACCTGATTACACCTTTACATGAGTCGTTTTACTGTACACGATTCTAGACATCACAGACAACAACTCTCATCGAATAATTAATAGAGATTGTAAGAGAGAGAGATTGAGAGAGAGAGAGAGACTTTTGATGTTCCTTATTGAAACTCACCACCATTTCCACCATTACATAAAACAGACACAATATTCCAACCCAACCTCCACAGCCCCCTCTCCCACTTCCCCTGTACAAACATTGCAATTACACAAAGAATGAAAAAGAGGAAAAACAACCCAAAAACCCTCAAACCAACAGAGAGAGAGAGAGCTTCAGAGAGAGAAAGACAGAGAGAGCTTCAGAGAGAGAGAGAGCCAGAGACAAAGAGAGAGCGAGAGACATCTTCATAGTATCACTGGCCATGCCAGGGAGTGGGGTTCGCACACGCACGCGGGAAAGTTTATCTTTGGTGTCAGGGCTTATTAACGCGCCACGGACATCGAAGGACGATCGCACTACGCGCAGACGGCGCCCCCGGCTTCCGCCTTCGAGGACTCTACCGGGCCGACCTTCACAGGCTCCACGGTGACAGGGGCAGGGGAAGATTTCTCCCCAGACACACCGCCTTGAGCCACCAGTCAGCGGTGGCGTGACGGCTGGCAGAGTGGCGGACGGGCGTGTATAGGTGGGGAAGTTTATTAACGCTCTGCCCCGCACGGTGCCAAGGCACACAGGTGGGACCAGAAGATAAATTCCCACCCCCACCCCGAAACAACGATCCTCCCGCCCACACCTCCCGCTCTCCCCTTCTGCCTGTCTGCTCGACGCCCCAGAAACCTGGCCACAAGAGACTTCCCATGATCCTTCACTGATCGGGACTGACAGGAAATAACAGAACCGCTGCTCGGCTGATTGCAGCTCAAAGCGTTCATTGTGACTGCGAGCCGCGCTTTTCCTGATGAAATCGAGATGGCGCGGCGTGCCATTTGCATGCGATGCGTTCTTCTGTGATTGCGTGCTCGGGACGCATTTCACGGTCCAGGCATGAGATGAAAGAAATGTTTGAAGCGACTGAAGTGTCTGGTAAGGTAATTAATGAGGTGTGACTGTTTAGCATTCCAGATTACACTTGAGCAAACTAAACTTTGTTTGCATAGTTTTTTGTATGTTTTTCCCAGATAACAAAATACCTACAGCGGACGACGACGACAGCAGCAGATGTGGCTCACTTCACCACTTTAGATGCTCTGCTTCAAGACTGCAGCAATGCATTCTGGGAATTCTACAGGAAATCATCTTGTTGGCCCGAACCTAATTGCATTAGCATTATTGACACTGGGTGCAGATAGCAGTAGCTGTCTCGGTGTTGGGGTCCTGTTTGTTTAGATGGGAAAATCAATCCCGAGTCTCAGGCAATCCTAGGGGAACTGTAGAAGAGCTTCCATCCCCCAAAAGCATTGCTCCAACACAGGTCTGCATTCCATCTGTAACCCAATTACTTTATAAGCAAAGAAAACATTCTTGCAATATTGAAAAACACATTGTGAGAATACCGAGGGCTAGGGGTCTGCTTTAGACAGATCCCAGAGAGCATTAAAAATTCCAACTCCCAAGATCCATATCCCATAATGACAGCCTGGCTCGGTGCAAGCTTATGCGGTCAGTGTCTCAGAGAAAGTGCCCTGAAATGCAACCAAATAAAATGCCAGAGGGGAACAAAAAAAATTAAATCCAGTTGTCTCCAGCTGAACAAAAAAACAGCGGAGAAAGAAAAAAAGTGTTCTAAAAGATGAGTTCGGTTTTTGCGGAGCGAGTTTGAGGGACTCTTCCCCGCAAACTCGGCCCTGATAGCGCCACGTGTGCGGCTCGCGGTAATCTGCCGGCTCGGATGCAGAGGCGGAGAGCGGCGCCCGGTTAATTAACGGGCTCTCGGCTGACCCCGCCGATCTGGCCCCGTATAAATAATTGATGTTGCAAACGAAGGCAGGCTGTGCGATTAGAGACATGTTTGGTGGCTGCGGCCTGCTCGTGCCACCCGGTGGTTCACTTATCGGTGGTTTCCATGCTGCTGGTGTCAAGCCCAGAGACCGAGGACCGAGAGGGGGGGGGGGGGAAATAGAAGAGCCGGAGCCAAACCCATCTCGTCCCTGTGCAACACTGGCCGCGCAGTAAGCCCCTCTCTACCCCTTTTCCACCGACAGGTAGGTGAGCACACGATGATTTTTTTTCTTTTTTTTACTCTGTCCGTCTCTACTCTTGTCTAAACCAAATCTGGGCGTCAGGACTGACTTTATTCCATGGGAAGAGCTAAACCCTCCCAGAATCCCTTTCAAGCCGGCCCCACCTCCCAGTTCCTTTCCTGGCATTGTATCAGTCGAATCGCCTCGGTCTGGAACATCCCAGAAGCATCCGGCGCAGAGTGTTGATAGTGTGCGTGTGCGCGCGTGTGTGTGTACACACATCAATTATAACACAATCCTGATCCTCTTCCCCCAGTTCTGCAATACTGCCAGCATGTCAATGAAGGGTTCCCAGAGCCTGCTCTGAATACGGATACTACACTGAGCATGACATGAAAGTAAAAAGAATCTCTGAGCTGTGTCTGTGCCCTTTTCTTCGAGTTGTTCGAATCGAAGGGAAAGCAATATTTACTGCCACCTCACTCACCGTACATAGCCATCCATGTAACAGGCAACTGCAACAGGACTCACTGCTATTCATTTGAACACAGGAGGTGGACAGTCATTCCAGTCCTTTCTCACTCTCTCCCTCTTTCTCTCTATCCCTCTCTCTCTCTCCTCTACAGCTGGATAGATGCCACAGAAACAGCTGTGTCTCGCAATGGACTTCAATCTCAGGAGTATCCGTCACTCACAAACAGGAATACAATCAATTACACATGTGCACACACACACACACACACACACACAGCCTCTGTCATCACATGCCTTATACTTCGATCCTGGACGATCAGAGGAGACTCATTCTGCCTGCTCGTGTGAAAGCAGGGCTTGGAAAGCTGTAACTATTTCCCATAATGCAGTGGTCAGGGCAAAGCATGAGCAGACAAATGAGCAACAGCTCTGGGGCACCATCGCGTGTCTGTGCATCACTTTGGCATCCGTTTGTGGGGGCAACAAACACAGCAACGAATCCCCCCCTCCCCCATCTCCGCCCTCCAGTAATGCTGTCCTTGCTTCCAAAGATTCGTCCAATCCACATTAAAGGCATATTGCGCCACTCATCCAACGTGTCCAACGAGTCATTAAGTGTTGGGGACTGAGGAGGGAGTGGGGCGAGATGGACATACATGACATCACATGCTCCATTCCATGAACCTTTACTGTGGCTCTGATTAAGGTTACAAAACAGCATGCGTACCTTATTGTGCGTCATGCCAGGATCAATAACACTTAATTACCATGAACACAGTTAAAGGCAGCAGCTGGCAGCCGGAATTCAATCAACACAGGCAGCAGGTGGGTATCACCCTACAGTCTGTGTGTGTACCAAAGACTGCATCCTCCCAGTGTGTAGACCAAAGACCATGGAGACACCTACACAGCAGCCCCTCTGAGATACCAACACATCGGGGCTGAAGGTTGTTAATGACATAGAGTAGGTGTATCTGTTAGATGCTGGATGCTGAAAGGCTACTACTTTATAGTGAACGTTATGGCAAGATAATCACTACATTCTCAAGGTTTGCACTTTAATTGTTTCATTCCGTTAGCTTTTTGTTTAGCGTGGTAATAGGCGGATGGATCATTGTTCCGGTGCCGCATCTAAACCGGCGACCTGTCAAGGAGGGGTGCCAGCTCATGAAAGCCGATTTCTGCCACAGAAACTCTCAGGCACCAATCAGGATAAGCACTGACCTCAAGGCCCCCCCCCCGGGCTTAGGCTTCCATTGTCGAAAACTTCATTAAAACATTTTTTTTCAATCACGGGCCTCTTCCCTATCCCTTTTAAAAAGGCCTCCTGGCTCAGATGAAGTGTGCGCGTTTTAGCCACGTCCCGGTCGATTGCGGCAATGGCGTTGGAAGCGGAAAGCGGTTTGCACCGGTTTGAGGGTTGTACAGGCGGGCGCAGAGTGCCCTGGGCCGCTGGAGTGCTCTAATCAGAGGCCGGCCTCAGTGATTGGATGGGTTTACTCGCCGAACACGGCAACGTACTTCAGCTTCAACAGACGCTTCATGTTCCACTTTTTTTCCCCTAGACCGGGATTTCAAAAAGGTGAAGTAGGGAGCAACGATAATCAGCGGCTCCCGAAAAACAACTCGCCTCGTGCCATCGATGTGGCTCTGATACCTGCTCCTTGATAAACCCGCCCAAAGGATTGTGGGCACAGCGTCACTGGCCGGGCTGGCATCGGCGGCCTCGGTTTTTCATGAACTTGCCATTCAAATCTTTCGGGGGCCGCTGGCCAGTCTCTCTCCTAGATCCGAGCAAAATAATAACAAAACCAAATATCGATCCTTCAAAACGCCGAGGTTTATTTCTGCAGGGGTCCACCACCCCTCTATTGTTCATACTTATCTCTCCGGAGAGACATCTGGGTATTAGCACCGCAAGACATGATTTTATATATATATATACATGGGTCGCAAGGGATCTCTGCTTTTACAGATGAGCCTGCCATTCAGATTCCTCGCTTGACTTGCAGTGGTTTTATTGCGAGAATACGCTCCACCGCTCCTTCATTTCTTTGGTGTAAATTTATGAGGTGTGGCGATACAGATAACTTGGCTCTCGGGCTCCATTTTGGCGATGAATAGGTGCGCATGGCTCCCCCGCACCATCCATCACCATCTGCAGGAACGACGACGACGTGTAGCGGCTGTTGCTGTGGCGCGGCGCGGCTTTTGATTGACACGCAGCGTAGAACTCTCTCTGTCTCCCCAAACTGAGGTGTGCAGAGTGACACTTCCTTCATCTCGACTCTCTTTGCTGGCACACACAAAAGGTGACAGGTGTCATTACGCTCGTGCCACAAATAAACACAGGTAGAGAGAGGGAGGGAGAGAAAGCGAGAGAGAGAGAGACAGAGAGAGACGGGGAGGGAGAGAGAGTTCAAGCTGTTGAGGTGAAACTGGCAGACAGACAGGAAGCAGATGGAGTCTATATTCGTGGCAGTTTATTTCAGATTAATCACAATACTCACGGAAGCTTCAAAATGTCCAATTGCATAACCAGGATGTTGAAGTACATGGCAATAGAAGCGGAGATACGGTGAAACAGACTGTTCTGAAGCCTGTGTGCTACTGGTCTGATCACTCAGATTCCTGATCACTAGGCCTTTAAACAAGGAATATTCTGGAACTTTCTTAATGACAGGACACCTGGGCTAATACAGTAACAATGTTGCCAGATGTGGCACTGCATGTGTAAATAACACAGACGGCCAGACAATATTATTTTTTATTTTTTTATTATTATTTCAGATTTTTTCCCCGCTGTTCTCCCAATTTGGTAGCCAATCATACCCTCTACTCACACTGCCCCATGAGCCTGCCGCCTGCATCTACCTTGGGGTAGTGAAGCTTCCTTTGAGATGGAACTCGCCTATTCATGTTATCCACAGAGAAGCTTTCTGTGCTTGCGGTGACCTCGTGCCAGCTTTCCCTCCCTCCTCCCCCTGGGGCAGACTATCACCACCCCCAAACTGGACTACCAGCAAGAGCCAGGCTGGTGCAGCTGGGGATCAAACCCCGGCCACAGTGGGCAGCCTGCACTCTGGGTGAGTGCCTTTACTGATTGTGCCATCCGGGGGCCCCTGACATTTTTAGTATCAGCGCAAGCCATGTGCTTGAGAATCCAAACTCAGTTCACTTGCTTCACTGACACCTACACCCTGGGTAACAAACAACAATTTCACTGGGGCACGGTTTCTGTGGTCCAATTATACAACTGGACCTTTCCCAGTGCCCTGCGGAAGGGTAGAGCTTTGTCCCTGTCAGGATTCAAACCCTGAGCTACAACCATGACTCCACACTGCTGCATGTGAAACAAGACCACAGCTGCAGCCCAGCGGAGCCAGTCTGGCCAAAGCAACGGCCTCACCAATGGCAGCACAGTTCCAGATCTCCGTTTCAGGCTAGGCCGCCGGGTCACACAGAGGGGGCTCTTACCCGCGACAACGACCTCCCACTTGCCCCGGGTCATTGCGTCCAGCGGGAAGTGAAACACGCCTTCCGTTCCTCCAGAGCCCCCCCTGGATGAAAGAGGCGGGTCATCTAGGGGCACTCTGGATGAACCGGCCCTTCCCTGGAAACTCTGCACTGGGGTCAGGAATCTGTCTTCATTTCAGTGGCAGGTTGAACAAACTGGGTTGGTACATTGCCTCCCAATGCCTGCCCCCGAGAACAAAGCTCTCGCCAACTTTCAACGTGATCTTTAATTCACCCCACCTCCCATTCTCCAGCAATGCCATGTTAGCTGCTGTTGCCAAGAGACCTAATAAACAATCCCCAACCCCTGACCTACACTGTACTACCCACCCACCGTATTTCAGAATCAAGGATCCCCCACCATAGACTCTGAGCTGTGACTGGCAGTGAGAGCGGACCGTTACCATGGAGCCAAGAAGCATGGGCGAAGACACCAGGCAAGGACCCACTGCTGCCTGGTCACTGCCCGCACAGGCATGCCACTATATCAGCATGTAGCATCCGTGACAGGGGCGAGCAGATTTTAATTAGGGTCCAAAATTATTTATTTGTAGAGAATAAAAAAAAATGTTTGGAGTTAGAGTGAGGGAAAAAATGAAGGGAGCTTTAGACTTGGGTGACAGGATCGCTAGTCTACCGGAGTCGCATTCCCTGCTGTGTTCCTGCTACAGCTCCTTGTGCAATGGCCGGTGTAAAAGCAAGGAAAATTGATTTAATAAAATTGTACAATTTTAATAAAATAAAATAATTAATTAATTAATTAAAAATGAAATTAAAATGTATTTGCTTGTTTATTTATTCAATTCATTTTTACATTCTTCTTGACAAGGGAAAAGCCATCGCAAAACCAAAACTTCAATTTTTCCCCCACCACATGCATCAGTTACATTTACGAGCAAATTTTATTGAACATAAAGGGCAGCCATCTCCATTATTTCAGAGAATAGGAGTGAGTTGTGTTGTGTTATTTCAGATAGCACACAGTAGTGCTTCAAAATATGTCATATTACAACTATCAGTTGTTACAGTGCGTACAATGAGTAAGACACAGACAGACAATAACGGATATATTTGTAATATTTGCTGTGAAAAAACAATTGGCTGCGTTTATTATGCTCATATTGAAATCATTCTTTCTTTGAAAGTTTCTTACATTCATATTGGAATATTTATTTGTTTGTAAGGCTTGAGGGATTTAGTCAGCTGTATCAGGCACATAAGACGCACTCAGCGCTTCCTGCAAATGCAGTATATGATTTAATGAATATTAAATTCGGCCTTAATTTATTCCTTTTCTGCTCGATTCCCACTGGTACATATCCCACTCAAGAATAAAAAATGCTATAAACAGCTGCGCCTATTAAACATAAATTACTCTATACAACAAACAGGCGCGTCAAGCTGATGTCGTCTTATAAACATCTTGTTTGGTAGGAGCGGGAGGAACAGTTTTATCACGCGTCTAATGGGTTTCAGAACCTCGCTCCCGAGCCTGTTCCCTCAGATAATCAGGAGCGTTTGAGCTGGGTGAGGTCGGCTGTTTCGTGCCACATGCTCCCCGGGGGCCCTGTCGGTTTCTGTCCTCCCAATCTCCGGGACCAATCTGGAGGCCCTTAATGAAGGAGAGGCGGTAGGGGCCACGCACCTTTCGGATCGACCCGAAACGAGGTCCCTAGGACAGGCCTACCGAGGACAGCGGTACCGCTCAAGGGCAAAACGCACACTGGGGGGAATGACATCTCAGCAACTTGCTTAGGTAGGTTCACCACCTTGTTGAAGATGGGGGAGGGGAATGATTCACCGCCTGCGTCTCTATGGCAACGGCTTGAGCCTCATGAGTCACAGAGGAGGCATGAGGCTAGGGTTAGTGGGGTCATGACCTTACAACTCAATACCCACCCCCCCCTAAAAAAAACACACAAAAAACCGCAAGGTCCCAAATCAAATGCTCTAGTGCCTCGTGCTGGCGATTGTTGGAGAAACAAAATCAATGGACTCAATTTTGGAGGGTGAGAATTTTGTAATAAAAAAAAAAAAAAATAGTTCTGGTGAGGTAATTAAAAGTTGCCTAACTTCAGTGCTATTTAATAGGGTTTTACTGGAGTTCACTGGATATTGAACCCACAACCCTCACATATTATACTTTAAGCACACAGTCACTAAACTAGTCTGGTGCGCTTCTCCCAGACCAAAGTCTGCCTGAGACAATTAATTTAGCCGCGATTCTCGCATTACGTGTCCGTGCCAGCGTCGCACAGAGCAATCAGTTTCAGGGCGGGTCCACGGGTTTGGGCACTAAGGCAAGTGATGGGCTGGTCCTCTGGTTGGGTAGGAATGAACAAGCAATGTAACGTAAATCAAACAGAGCCAGACAGTTGCAAACAAGGGAGGAAGTCTCATGGCAACAGTAGGGGTGGAGTGGAAGACACCATTGACTATAAAAGATTGCAATTTTTATTTTATTTTTTGAACCCAGCATTTATTTTATTTTTAATCAGCAGTTTTTGTGGTGGAAAGAATGTTACTGGTTGTTAGCACAGCAGAAAGAGCGCAGATGTAAGCTTAAGTGCAGCCCCGTGATTGGAGTGGATGACGTGCTGGTGTAGGCGATTCATAAAAAAAAAAGATTTGAATAATATAAATGAATAATGTAAATGTGATTCTTGATTATTCTCGGCCTGACTTCGCCGAGCGTCCCGCAACACAATCACAGCGTGGCGTCTGACTGTAGATGAGGTTGCTCATTTGCACCCACAGTGACGGCTGAATTGTTTCTAACGCCTCCTTTCTCCACCTGTTCGAGGGAAGGGGTTTGGAAAACCGAATATGAATAATAATAATAATAAAAATAATTGTTCACGAAATTTGTTTTTATTAAAGACAGTATTGCATAATAAAACACGTGTAATTCCCCTGCCTTCCATAAACCGCCGATGCGGTACTCGGGCCAAAGCCGTCTACAGTACTAGGCAGTCCTGCCGCTGGGTGCTGTCAGCCGCCAGGTGTATTAGGCAAATCCGCAGCGTGGCTTAGGGTGACCGGTGGGCCAATCACGGAGGCCGCATTACTCTGAGCTAAAATTAAGTCGACGCGGCCGCTTGCTGTTTTGTCAATGCCGTGGTTTATTGCCGCGCGCCGGACCATTCGTGTGTGGCTCTGCGAAATGACAAGTGGAGCTCCCGGCGTGATTTTTTAGCAGGGATCTATGTGTGCGGGGGGGAAAGGCCCACAGACTTATGCAACTGTTCGAGAAAATTGACGTGTCAACAGTGTCCCCGCTTAGAGATCGGGGGATGCACAGTGGCCTTTACTGGACAAATTTATTGCACAAAATCTTGGCTCGACATCGTGATAATCATTCGGAACTGCTGCGTCTTCCGTTCGGAGTCTTGTTCGCGGTTCTCTGTGGCTCAGTTGGTAGAGCACAGCGTTAGCAACGCTTAGGTTGTGGGTTCAATCCCCACTGAGGCCACATATAATGAAAAATGTATGCATTCACTACTGTAAGTCGCTTTGGATAAAAGCGTCTGCTAAATGGCATATATTATTGTTCCATGTAGTAACTGTAGTGCTCGTGAGACGCATGCTGTCGCACACAACACCAGAACCTGAGCGGCGGGCAGCACTGTGGAGTTCCAGGATGGGAGGGGTGGAGGAGGGGATGCAGAATGGGGGGTACATGGTGGAGGAGAAGGATGATGGCAAAGACTGGGGCATTGAGTGTGGGTGGGGTTAAGAATGTCATGTAGAGCGGTGTGGGTTGATGGAGGATTGAGGTGTCGGAGCGATGAAGGGGAAGGAGAGGCTGGAGGGGCGAGATCAAAGGGAAATGGATGAAATGCTGCATAGGGAGATGAAGGAGGGTTAGGAGGGAGAGGATGAAAACTGAACAGGAGGATGAGGTGGGAGAAAAAGGAGAGGATGAGGGCAGATTGGCAGGATGAAGAGGGAGGAGAGGGAGAGGATGAAGACAGAATGGGAGGATGAGAAGGGAGGAGAGGAGAGGAGAACTCACCGTCTGCGTCCTCCCCAGAGCCCTGGCAGCCGTCTTCATCATCACAGTCCGCACTGCCCTCCATCGTCCCGCTGCCCGTCTCCACCCACGCCCCCCTGGTCCTCTCCTGGGGGGCCTTCCCCTGCATCTCCTGCCACACAGACAACAACCTGGGTTAGAGGGGGGGGGGCTTCAGGTATACAGGGGCCACAACCGCCACACCGTTCTGAGTAAAAACATATCTCCTCCATTTCACACAAAAGACTTCTCATAAAATGTCTTCATTTTTACTTTCTGCTGCCAAAGAATTAATAGCAAAATGGACCATATCGGATTCAAAGCTGGAGCTGGTTTTATGGTACTTAAAAAATCGAATTAGTCGCATGCTGTTGGGCTGAATGCGAATTACGTCCAAACGTTTCATAAGCAGTATTTCCCCAGCTTCAGCCTATTCAGGGTCAAACATAAGTGGACGTTCCTATAGCGCAGGGGTTGACTAGCCCTGGTCCTGGAGGGCTGCAGGGCGTGCTGGTTTTTTGTTGTTGCTCAGCACCAAATCGGTCAATTAAAGCAGTCGATCGCACAGTTAACACACCTCACCTAATGTCTTGGGTCTAAATTGGTTGCTAATTTTAGGGTGACTACAAAAGGCAACAGACCCCTATGGCTCCTCCAGGACCAGAGTTAACCACCCCTATTTTGGCGGGAAACCTCCCAAAAATTAAAATCAGCCGTCAAATGTTGTTACTTCACATTCTGAGTCCTAACCTGAAACGAAGGATTCGCGGGAGGTGGATCGGTCCACGGTGCGCGTTTCTCTTTGAAACCAACCTTTTAAGTTTTCTTCTGAGGTTCTCCCACAAACTACCCGCCGCCTTGCCTGAAATTATGTTGCAGACGGTTTCATAAGGCTGTTATTGCCCTTTTCTACCTGAATGTATTTAATTAATTAGTGTTTTTCCTTAATTAGTTTAGAAATGCCTTTGGTAAATGAGTGTGCGTGTGTTGCGGTGGGGTGGGGTGGGGGGGGGGGGGTAATGGTGATAGAAACATCAAAAAAGTGCACTTTTGAGAAAAACATCTTCGATTTATAGGATGCACCTCTTTTAGTTGTTTTTTATTATTTATTTATTTATTTCAAAATGCTGACACAAAGCCAGCCAGATCTCAACCACACTGAAGCTTAACAGCTGCATGGCTGTAATAGCAGTTTCAGAACTCAGAGTTGTTTCTTTGTGGTTCTCTTGATACAATAATTGATCTGAAATTCTGTTCTCCCCCCACACACATAAATAAATATATTTTAATTTGCATCAGATCAAGAGGGACTCAATGTAGAATTAAGGGAGATTCACAGATTCAGATACTTCACACGAAAAGCATAATTAACTACTACAAAAAGTATTTTTCAGATCAACTCCTTCATGTAGTTAATTTGTGTCGAATATTGTTTTTGTTCACTTTTTTTTCTTCTTAACAAAATATGGCTTTATGGGTACTCCCAGACATCAAAGCACAGGCAGTTAATCTCACAGGAGGGAGTCTTTCACAAGTTGTTTTGAAATTGCAATCTCTCACACTGCTGAAATGGTATTTTATCCACATAGCACTGTCTGCAAGCCAACCGTCGTAATGGACACAGAGTCGAGCCAAGTCAGCCTAATATCCCCACACATCCTCATATGAGGCCTCCAACGGCCAATTAAAAGAAGGAAATGGAGGGGCTGGTGGATAGCGAAGCGATATAACGCACTCGTATTTGGCTGGTTCTGTATGAGTGTGAGCTGCCTATCAGGGACGCGGTTCGCGGGACCAGACCAGCCCTGGCAGTTGGCCGGGGGCGAGGTGGTTGGCATGAATTCGCTGTGAAGCATGTATGGGTCTCTCTAGAAAGGGGGTCGGTGAGTTCCGTCTTGAAGGAGGCGGATTATCAGAGAGTAGCTTGCCCTGTAGAGACGGGCGGTGAGTTCATGGGGGAGGTTAATCAAAATAAATAGAGGCTTCCAAATTGTCCCCCCCATTACCCAACTTATCATACCATTTAAAACAACCATGGACAAACATCACTCTTGTCACACATTCACAACGTGACACGCTGACACCACGTCACGACGACATCACGAGAGACTGAAATGGATTTCTCTCTTCTTCGTGGGGAGAGCACACAGAAGGGCGCCGATTGACATGCGCGTGTTGTTTGTCAAATGAGCTCTTCTCATCATTTGTCAAATTAGCCCTGTTTTCGCGCTGTTCCTCAGCTGTGACACGCTGCTCCCACCACAGACGTTGGCAGGGTTTCTTTGTTAAGGGCTTAGTTTTTATTTCATTGCTCCGCACCTCGGGACAAAAAAACCCCAAACATCAATATCCTGAGACGCTCTTCGCGGTCTCCCCAACTAATCCAGAGGATAAGACGAGCCAATAATTCAAGGTAATTAGAGAGATCGGTCAGACACCATCTGGCTTTCATTTTGTTCTTTTCTCCTGAACTTGGCGTGCCTTTACGGAAAAAGAGAGGGAAGGGGACCTGGCTGAGCTGCTCGTGCCCTTTTCAGACTCCTGTCTTAATTCGCTCGAGCCTCTCCTCTTTTTAATTGCAGGGAGAGAGACTTTGAGGAGAGATTCCGGAATCACTGGAGTTCAACTCTAAAAGAGGCCGCTGCCTGCGTAACGGGAGAGAGGCTGCGCTGGGATTTCGATGAGAGACATTTATACATGTTTAATGGGGGCTCCGTGTCACAGGGTCGTGCCCTGGAGGTCAGTCGGAGGCAGAAACGCAATGGAGGAAACTTTAGGATGTGAAATGTGTTGAGAAAAAAATTTCGTTTTCATTTTTGCGCTGGGGGAAAGGTTGTGGATGTGGAATAATATACGAGTAGAGAGAGCATGATGGTGCCAAGCAGAGCAGGAGACAGGTGGAACCGACTGTTGCTATACAAGGCGATGCGATTCATGAGAGCATAAGAATGCATAATGACGAGAACGGGCCGTTCAGCTCATCTAGGCTCCTCATGTCCTAATCTAAAGAGTATCTAGTACTGCATCTAGCCTGGACTTGAATAGCCCAAGTGTTTCTGCCTCTACTACCCGACCTGACAAGCTGTTCTAGGCATTGACAACTCTCTGTGTAAAGAAAAACATCCAAATATCTGCGTGGAATTTGCCTTTAACTCATTTCCATCTGTGGCCTCTTGTTCTGCTAACCGAACTTATCTTAAAAAATCTTTGCTAGTTCACTTTGTTAACCCCTTTTAGGACTTCAATCAAATCACCCCTAAAAAGATTTGTGTAGGCCTTGGGATGGGACTGTGAGCCCAGTTTTTTTGTAAAGCCGTTCAAGGCCACACCCAGTGGTTTTTCATAGCCCTGAGCTCAGGAGTGAGCCAGGGTGAGGCGTGACAGGAGGGGACTTTCCTGGATACGAGGGAGAAATATGCTGCCAAAATAAAGGGAACACTTGAGAAAATGAAGGGTTCTGGCGGCTCCGCTATGGTGTGGGGTAAATTTTCCTGGCATGGTAAATGCTAGCCTGCTCGTGGTGGGGTGCACTCACCCCCTTAGAGGGCAAGGTAAACGCCAATCAACAAAACACCAAATGATGGATGTGGAGGAATGGTGTTGCATCCTTCCAATAGAGTTAATAGAGTTTCAGACACTTGCAGAATCCGCACATCTACGCCAAGGCACATTGAAGATGCTCTGGAAACGCCCTATTGAGACACTTCATTTTGGAGTTTCCTTTATTTTGGCAGTTAACTGTACATAGAACTGTATTATGAGCTGCCTTGTTTTGGGGTCAGTGCAGTGGTCAGTTTGTGGCATGACCTGCAATCATACAGGATTTTCCACTGGAATTGTTTTCTTGGGTGGGTGGGGGGGGGGGGTAGCGGTGGTGGGGTCGGGGTTGCAGGAAGGGCAGGAAATCTTATTTCAAGCTCAGCTTCCATTTCAGATGAGGAAGACCATAAAGCAGGTGGAGAGGTGTTTGCTTTCGCACAATGATGGCTGGAACTCATCAAGACCACATCAACTTAACCGAGCAACAACGCGGTCAGTGGCCTACATCACTGCCTCCGACATCGCAATGAAAATGCAGGACAACTGTTTCCATGCTCTTTCCCACTCGCAGTCTCAATAAAAACCGCCTAGGAAAGCCATTTAAGATGATGGCTTTCGAGCCGCAATCTTTTCTATGGAAGTAATGAATGGCATGAAGAGAACAGAGCAGCTCACAGAGGCCATTAAAACAGAGAGGCCTGCCTGCAGACGTGCTGCTTGAGTGCATTGAAAACCATTAGCGTCGTCAATTAGGTCCCCTACGCTGACAAGTAACTTGTTTAGAGCTCTCGCGTCGCTCGTGCGGCGCTTTGTCGGACGCGTTTCGGGACGCTTCGACGGAATTGGTTGTAATTAAGCACATCAGCAGCTCTGCCCTAATTTCCCCGTTTTGAGGGAGGGAACGAAGGTCAGGACCGCAGAATCGCTGGCCATCTACCGCAAGAGACTGAAAAGCCACCTCTTCAGACTACACCACCGAAAATGTTAATGTTAAAAAAGCGCCTCCCGGGTGGTGTAACGGTATAGGCATTCGACTGGGATGCATGTTGACCACTGCGGCTGGGGTTTGATTCCCCAGCTGCCCCAGTCTGACTCTGGCTGGGAGTGTCGCTAAGGGGCGGCAGTTGGCTGCCCGCCCCAGGGACGGGGGAAGGGAAGCCGATATGAGCTCACTGCGTATAAGAGTGGCTCTATGTGTACCAGAGTTGCAGTTGATGGCTTGGCAAGTTCCGGCTCCAAGGAGGCGGTACATCGCCTTTGTCACTGCCGGTCTCAGCACTATGGCAGCAAGCTCTCAATACAAGGGGGGGGGGATAGTGAAGGGGGACATGAAAAGAGGCTACGAAATTGGGAGAAAAATGGGGGGAAATCAGAAACAAAATTAAATATTTTCTTTTAAAAGTACTAACTTCTCTCCCTGTTTTATAGGTGTGGTGTGTACCTGTCTACAACGGCATCTGTCACTGAAGTGATCCGTTGCTCTAGCTGTGATTATACTTGCCAATTTATATGCACTTATTTTAAGTCGCTTTGGATAACAGCGTCTGCTAAATGCCTAAAATGTCAAAGTTAATTCTGTCGGCGCAGTCCCTATTGTTTTTAAAGCTGCTGCACATCCCTGGTAGATAGATCTTCCTGCTGCCATGGCAGCGTTCTCCAGTGTTCCCGTAAGTGGCTGGACCTGTCAGTCAGACATGTGGTCCCAGTCTTATCGCACCCGTAGCACCTCAAACTATCCCTGGCTTCTCCAGGTGGGCTAACTGCTCACACACACTGCTGGTCATAATTCAGCGTAGAGCTATGTCACAGCCAGGGTTGGGGTCAATTCCATTTCAATTCAATCAATTCAGGTAATGAACTGCAATTCAATTTGTGACTTGAAAAATGTCCCATAATGTTCTGTGGCAATTTTTCGATTAATTCACTGAATTTCAATTAATTTCCCGAATTGACTGAATCTATGGAGCTTACCCACTGGTCACGGGCTACAATGAGCTATGCACCAGAGATGGAAATTCATAGTGGTTTGAGCCATTCCAGGTCTTACCATGAGCAAAGCTAGCATACCACCAACAGGCGGTTTCCCCTCAGTCTGCATGGATGTAAAAACAAACAGAGGCATGGTCCACTCCTCAGCGCCTTCCACGTTCCTTTCCCGGCTGTCAGATATCTAACCCCAACCCCCAAGCTAACTGCGTCATCCTGCCAGGCAAATATTATCTTTTCATAAAGAATTAAGGAACGCTTCTCTTCAGAAACTTCAAATTCATCAAAAGGCAAGCTTTGCAGTTTCTTATTCTTTCTTGGTCCTCCCAAGTATTTATGGGTATTTATAAGTATTTGTGTCAGACCAGAAGGAAAACTCCCTGGCAATGAAAACCGTAAAGTACCATTATGGCACATTGGGATTCGGTTGTTAAGGCTCAGAAAAGAAAAAAACAAGAAAGAAAAACAACAACAACGGCCCCATTAATACCCGTGGAGAAACGTGGTGTCAGTGTTGATGGGGAAATCGGACAGGGAGCAAGTTAGTGCTCCGAAATTAAAACCCAAGCTCATTATACCTTAGTGGCAGCGTCTTAACAGATAAACAAAGCTCAGATAAACAAAGAACAGATAAACAAAGAACAAAATTTCAAAAGTAAAATCTCGCCTCTCTGAAGATTCCCTTCAGGAGGAGAGAAGCCCAGTACTCTTTCAGCTAGACTTTTCCATCGCTGTTACCAGTCGCTAAGCACAAAAGACACTTCAAGGGTTTTCACAAGTTCAGCGCAAGTTCAACAGCTAATTTCAGAACATCGTCGTAGTCCTGGTAATGGCTCTCAGAGTGTTGTCAAAACAACGGGAGTTTGTTCAGTGGGAATTCTCTTCTAGGACAGCAGATTTAACTGTATCCCTCAATGCCCCAACGCATACAACAGCATACAAACCTCCGCATAGAGCCTAATAATGATCGACAAGAACAGCACTACTGGCACCGTATATCTAAACCACATGTCACTGCAGTGGAACACCTCCTGTGGTTAAGGTAGCTGACAGGCATGACCTGTTAGCCCCTAGTAACCTGGGTTATGGGTTGAAATCAGATAACTAGTGAAGAATTTACTTTCTGTTCAGTGGGAATATTTGTCATTCATTCAGAGGTTGTTAATGCTAAAATGAGCAAGTTGGAAATTGAAAAATTACTTGGCTTTACTTTTCCGCTTTATAGGTAACATATCCTGATGTCAACCAATGATACAGTTATTTAGGTTGCTTGAAAAGCATTATTGCATTTAACTTATTTGTTTAACAGATGGTATTACCTAGTTCATAGCAGCATATAAAGCTTGTCTTTGAACATAGTATCAATCTATACAGCAAAATATCCACGGAAGAAAGTCAGAGAAATCGAACAATGGAAATTGAGACCACAGTCAAACTCCTTAACCCCTACTGCCCACAGCCATTTCTAGGTTTTTTATTTTTGTATTTATAGTTTCAAAATTTTTCATGTTTTTCTCCCAATTTGGTTGCCAATTATACCCTCTATTTATCTCAATTCACCCCACGAGTCCACCGCCCGTCCTCCGGGCAATGAGCCAATTTTTCCCAGGCCGGCAGAAAAGAGACAGAACCACGGACGCCCTTCCGCTCCTCGACAAACTCATGCCGGCTCACCCTCCCCCTCCCCCTAGGGTGGACAGTCAAATACAGGGCCAGGGCCGCAGAGTCTAGCAGAGACGGGTTTCAAACCGCATCCCTGATAGACAGCGCACACTCGTATCGGACCAGCCAAGATACGGTGCATTACGCTGCAACGCTATCTGCCACCACAGCCAGTTCTAGGTTAATGCCATTTTCCAAACCATCTCCAGAGCAGAGTTTGTTAACTTGTTGTCGACAACAGCTCAGAATCTGTGTCATCAAGCAAATCGAGCTGTAAGGTTCGCAACTGTATTTAAATACAGTTACAGTTATAAAACAATAATGTGGACAATGTGACATCAATGACATCATACATGCACTTTGCCCTGCTCACAGAAACAAGAGCAAGGCCGTACCAGGGACAACCATTAATTTCCAGTCCATTATATATGTACTGTATCTCATTACATACAGGTAACTATCAAAATAAAGGAAACACTTGAGTATATGAAGGGTTCTGACTGCTTGGTGTAGGGCCCAATGCCCTATTAAGACACTTTATGTTGGTGTTTATTTTGACGGTTACCTTTATTTGCATAATTGTGTGTGTGAGACCCACTTCAATAAAGCTACAGGCACACACCCTGTCACACCGAGGCCACAAGATCATCAACAGGGACCTTGTCTGTTCTCTTCATCCGTAAAAACCTTGACATGTTTTTTTCTGTAAGAATATCCAGATGGACATGTTTCTGTGTGCTTGGATGGCTTATGGGAAAGGGGAAAGATTTCTTACCCCGATTATAGTATTAAGAAACAGCCTGGCCCACGTCCCCACATCAGGATATTTTTTTAATTGCAATTGTGAACGCAATGGGCGGCAACAAATCTTTGGGCTGAGCTCATAAGACACTGGTCATCGAACCAGTTGTTACTTCACAGGACAGAGATTGGCGATTGCAGCCCTGTTTTAGTGCAAGGTTTGCTCTTGCTTTGTCTCAGATCCAGGTGTGTCATCTCCAGGCACCGTGGCATATCTCCAACTCTAGTTCTGCACGTCGGTTTCTTTCTGCCTGAAGTTGAGACAGAGACGTAGCAGCGGATGACTTGAATTTTATGAGACGTAAAACAATCCTCCTCACACTGAACCTGCTACACAAAGAATCGCACGCACACAGCACGGTACGATACCACAGACGGCCCGTTTTATGAATGAAAGAATTCAAATAAATACATTTTTTGGCTTGTTTGATGTTTGTTTGTTGTTTAAAATGCTGTCATGGTGAAGGCACAGGTAAGTGGAATGTGTGGAATGTTGAAGAAGATAATTCTGTACAGTATTTGGGGGAAAACAGTCCAGTGGGTGGGGGGAGGGGGACATTTGAATGAGGCCCTCTGTAAGTAGAACGATAAGCTTATTAAACTTTAGGAACATAATTTAATTTGTAGTTTAAAGGAATTAACTACCCAATTTAATAGCCGTGCTCATACATACGTGAAAAGCAGATAAATATTGTGCAGCAACAACACTGAGATAACTGGCAGGGTATTAAATTATTATTGAGGAAGCTGGAAAGACAGAATAATTGACACAGTCTGGTCCAATTATCTGGTGGTTTCTTTAATTATAGGTTGTGAGAATGAATGGATCAGTGCCTTCTTTGTGGTTAAATAATAAATAAATACATTTAATTAATTAATTAAAATATAACCTCTTGACCAAAGTTGGTTTTCCTTTTTCACATTGTAGAGTACAAGAAAGATGAGTCCCAGGATGAAGGAAAACACAAACAGGATGACTGGATAGGTCATTAGGCATTGCATAGTTTCTGCAAGTGTCTGGAACTCTGTTGGAGGGATGCAACACCATTCTTCCACAAGAAATTCCATCATTTGGTGTTTTGTTGATGGTGTTGGGAAACACTGTCTCAGACGCCGCTCCAGAATCTCCAGAATAAGTGTTCAATTGGTTGTTGACTGACTGAGATGGCCATGGCATATGGTATATATCGTTTTCATGCTCAACAAACCATTCAGTGACCACTCGTGCCCTGTGGATGGAGGGCATTGTCATCCTGGAAGAGAGCACACCCATCAGAACATAAATTCTTATTAAAAAAATACCATTGCACATGTGGGCTCTTGGCTGGCATACTGAACACACCATCATTAAAGATAAAAACAACTAAAGCACTGGGTATCTGAGCACTGATTGAATTGACTGGAATCAATTCCTGACCGGCTGTGGCTGGAACTCCTGCAGGGCGGCGCATTAAATGGCCTCGTTTAGCAACAGTGACTCTTCTGGCCAATTGTGCACCTGCGTTCTGACTGGGCCACCTGCATAAGATGTGAATTCCTTTAACACAATGCGGATTGCAGAGTGAAAGAAAGCGGTGGCTAGCTGCGCACATTTTGTGGTACATACGTGCCAATCTGACTCTACCAAATTTATAGAGGACGTTCAGCAGTCGGATGGGCTTTGCAACTGCAACCAGGCATTCCAAACAGGAGGATAAAGAGCAATAGGGGCAAATGTGTTTTATAGTTTTGTAGGGTGTGGTCCTGATGGGTGTGGTTTTTAAAGAAAAAACAAACAGCATTAAACAACATTGCAACTTAAATCGTTCGGTCTCCCTTTGCGATACAACCACAACCACGGAGTAAATATCTCTCTGAAAATAAGGCCATGGCAAAGCACACTACATCAACGTGGAGGGCAAGGATACAAAGCTGTCTTTTTAAAACGACAGAATGCACACACCAAAGCCCTAGCACCGGGACCATTTTCACCAGGTATGCTGGGAGTGAACTGTGAGTGTTTCTCAAATACAGTGAAGATGGAGCAGGCTCACTGGTGGGTAACGACTTTGCTGTGCTTCACAGGGTCGGCTCTGACAGGGTCGGTACTGTGCAGCCTGGGCGTCAGAAATGGCCGGCTTCATTCCTCTGGCGGGCCGAGTGATCGTTGTGTAGCCTGTCTCAAGCTCCAGTGCCTCCTTTCATCCCCTCTGCCGTCTGGAGGCAGGAGACGGAGAAGGGAGGCGGGCTGCTGTTTGCGTGCATTTTATTAAATAGGAATCCGAGGCAAAAAACAAATAGGCGGGTGTGACAGGAGATCAGTAAAATGTGTGTGTGTGTGTGTGTGGGGGTTATTATAAACTGGGAAGAATGGGGGGGGGGGAGGCGTCATTATCAGAGCTCACTGACACGGGCCGAGGTTAGGGAGCTGCGTGAAACCGCCCCTCTCTAATGAGAACTCGTAAAAATCAAATAGTGGGTTTTAATGGCCGAACAGGGGCAACACTCCCTCCCCCGGCCCCCGCCATTAAAACGGCCATCAGAGAGTGCTTCAAAGGCCCCGTATAACCCAACTCCTATTAAAGTCTGGCGTTTGACTTCATCGCTGACCTCTTCTGCACTCCGACCTCCTCGCTCGTCAACCACAACGAGCCCTGATCCGTTCCAGGCAGGTGCCAAGACGCCCACGGTCCCTGAGGAGGCCCGAGACCCTATGGCTTCGGCTCCTCCCCCTCCTCTGTTCTCCTGCCAATAGCACGGCTGCATACAGCCCGAGTTCGATGGGTAATAGTTTAGACTTGGTAGTAGTTTAGACTCCACTACCACTGGTTCTGTATGTTAATTAACTGCCTTCACCACTGTCTGCATGTTTAATAAAAATAAAAAAATATATAAAAAAACATAAAAAAACAAACTTTTCTTTCCCTGTGTACGGCATGCAGCAGCCAACAATGATGTCTATTGCAGTGTTACTACACTGATCTCTTGCCCTAACCATGATTAATCTTACCATGTATAAATGCACTTTTTGTAAGTCGCTCTGGATAAGAGCGTCTGCTAAATGCCTAAAATGTCAAATGTAATGCCAACACAACACCACAGCAATGTTACGGGGACGTGAGGCGTTGGCTGATTGGTCGGCCAGTTTGAGTTGGCAGAGCAGGACGGGAAGAACTCTTCCCCCTCCCTCTGGGACAAGACAAAACCCTCCTCAGAGTCTGCGGGCAGGAGCTCAGATAGCGGATTTGACTGGTTGCCCTTGTTAATTTGTTTGTTTGTTGTTTCAGTTCTGCGGGCAATGTCCCAGACAACTATTTTTTGCTCTGAGGGCGTCTACGTGGGGTGGGGGGACTGGCTGTTAAATCTGAAAAAAAATCAATTTTGGATCTGGGAGGTAGCCAGCATGCAGTCAATTAATCCATATCATCTCAGTCAGAAATATCTCACTCCATCCATCTCTCGATGCAGAGTTGCCGAGAGCAACCCAAGTTCATGTACGGTTGCCATATTGAAGGGGAGATTCAGACTCAGACTCAGACTGACTTCAGGGCGTTGCAGCGGGTTCCCAAACACATTCCTGCTTTATTTGAAATGAAAATACTGTAGGATTAGATGAGCAGACTCCCTCCGTGGGCCTGTGAAACGGGCAGTGGAGCAGTGGAGGCTTTCTCATCCAAACCCCAGAATAAAGACTCTCTTTCTCTCTTTCTCTCTCTTCTCTCTCTCTCTCTTTTACTGACTGTGAGGGTGGGACAGAAAGCTTGATCGGTCAATAACACATCCTAAAGCCATTAGCCACGTTTATAGTGACCGTCTGGCTACCCTTCCCGGCAAAGTGTTTCTTTTCCACATCGTCTCGTTTCCTCCCTTGCAGCTTCGGCGGAGAGGAAGGTGGCCGTTTTGGCCACAGTTTGAGGAGTGGGGTGGAGCCGTCGGGACTTCACCGTGGCGATGTGAGCGTGTCCGTGAGATGGCCGGGCTCTCCGGAGCGTCACCTCATCAGCGTGCTCCAGACATTCTCAAACCAGGAAGGGTGTCTGCAGAAACAGCCCGTTTGGAAAGCACCAAAGTCACTTTATTGCCCCCGGTTCCATTCCTACCTCACTAACCATCTAGTTAGCAGCAGCTTGGAACTTGAACAATGTCGCGGGAACAACACTTTGGCATCGTGACGAAGCTGCCGTGGCGTGACAGAAAGGCTGTTGGAACATCGTGCGTTAGCTGGGCACACCCTTTGGCCTCGGAAGACCAACCTCCCACTCGGCCTGTCTCTCCACATTACGGCCTCTGTCACACTCTCTCACCCCCCCCACCCCACCCCATCCCTTTCCACTCCCATTTCTCCCATTCCCTCTCTGCCCACTTTGTGAAGTTATCCAGAGCAACACATCAGCGATGCAGTCGCCAGAGAGACATGGCCCTGCAGTCTTCTGTCTGCACCGCAGATCAGTGCAGCTCTGCAGGCCTAATCACATTTTCCACAGACGTGGAGCTGCGCCGCCTCGGACATGAGAGAGCTGCTGAGGTTCAGGAACCACCAGGGTCAGCGCTCTCGCTCTCGCTCTCTCTCTCTCCCCTCCCCCCGCCCCTCTCCCTCACTCTCTTTCTTTCTTCCTCCCTCCCTCTCTCTAGATCCCCTCTCTTGCTCTCTCTCTTTATCCCTCCCTCTCTCTCTCTCCCTACCTCTCCCCCCCCTCTCTGTCTGTCTCCCAGTCCCGCAGTCTCTGCTCATACAATAATTAAATTTTGGGCTTGGCTCGTCTCAGATTAATATGCCATAATATCCAGGCGAGCACTAAGGGCCATTCAATACAAGAGATCAACCTCGCAAAAACAGATGTAAGAAATGTCCCAGGGCTGCAGACCCCAAAATAAGTTTCCCTCCGTTTGATCTTTGTTGCGTGAATAGGAGCGCGTGAGCACATCGGCAGACAATAATTAAGTGTCTGTGAACGGGTCCAGATGCATACGCCCCTCTTTTTTCACCCCCAAATTGTCAGGACTAATTTACGAACCCATTCTTTTCCACAGTACCCTGAATAGGAGCAGGCCACATCCTGGTTTCCCCTGCCACGTCTGCTTATTAAATATAATATTGAAAAAAACCTAGGACGAAATAGCACTTTATCCAACAACCCCAGAACAGGAAACAAATGTCCAAAGTTGTTAACAAAAATATCAGTTGTAATGAAATAAGATGAAACTATTCCATTGTCTGAGAATGTGCATGTATCTCTCCTCCCCAGGTGGCCTGTTCCTGAGGCCTGTTTTCAGAAGTGCAGCTAAAGCTTTAGGTGCCTAGTTAAGTCTAACATACCGTTAAAGAAAAAATAATCAAAATCTCGACACTAAATGCTTATCGTGCTCTAAAAAGCGCTGGAATAACTAGGTGAGTGAGCATAAATGTATAAAATTAATGTCCGTGCGCGATTCCCCAAAGATTTGCATTCTGGAAAATGCCCAGAATATTAAGTGCTGTGCGAGAGACCTATCGGGAGAATATTTAGTCTCTTTAGTGTCCTTTGTGTCACGTTAATTGTTATATCGGTCAAATCGGCGATCTCTAATTTGCTGTTTTCGCCAGCTTTCTTCATAAATAACCCATTCTGTTTTAAATTGCCCTGCCGTAAACCTTTGCCCGCTGCAGCGCAAGATTAACAAAAAATAACGGTCTGGAATATTGACTCTTCTCCGAGCTATAAATTTCACCCGCAGCCTCAGACGCCCGAGGCGAATCCCCACAGACCGTGGCACCGCCGTGGCCTTTGATATATCATCCGGCAGAGAGAGGTGCTTAGGGCCAGATATCGGCGGCCCTCTGGGTGCCTTTCTCTCCGCCGTTTCACTGCGGTGAAAACATCACGACCGCCTCCGACCGAGTGGGCGTCTCCCGCTATCTGTCATAGTCCGACGGGTGCAGCTGGCTTCGCTGAGAAGATTCGAATACAAGCCACCTTGGTGATGCCTAACCGACAAAGTCATACATGTTGACATATGGAATCGACAAAACGAGGAATATATTTTCAATACATACCCAAATGCATATAATTTATTACAACAAGTGTGTGATTTATTGCTTTTCTAATACAGTATTTACAGATGATATGCATATCTTAATGTTGCATATATAAAGTCAAATACATTGTAAAATAAAAGCCTAAAATGGCCTGTATGGACATGACATTGGGATAATGTCATGTCATACATTTCATAAGACATGACACATTTTAAAAATATATTTTTTATTACCCCCAATTTGAAATACCCAATCATAATTGTCAGCCAATTCCATCACTGAGATATCACGACTGCACTAAGGCCTAAGTGCTGGATACACCACTATTTGCCACATTTTTTGATGTTACATTCTAAAATATATTGACATAGTACCTTTTATGAAGGGAGTTCTGTGGGACACATACACATGAGAAGGACAGCTAAATAAATAGAATATTAGTCATGTATAAATTAATACATTAACAGCGGCTTCTGAAAAGAAATGTATATGTGGGCACTTGCTGAAGAGGCGGTTTGCGAATAATGGACGATACATTTGGCTGACGTCAGCGATAACAGCCACAAACCGATTTCGTCTGTGAAATTTTATAAGACAGAGCGTCTCTCCTGGGGACTGACTAGCGTGGACCCCATAAATCAGGGCCATTCATCGAGGGAAGAAATGGGTGGAAAACACTAACCCAATAGCATCCCCTCATTCCCGAAGCGATGCATTTACATAGATATATTAACATGTAGACAGGGTTTGATTCATTTTTAGTGATGTGTACAGTGCAATGATAGAGCATCCATCTGCCACTCAGTGTTTGTATAGAGTTTTTCAAAAAAAAGCTTTAATGCTGTCAAACATTGCAGTGAGTGTATTGGGCTTCTGGGTGAACTCCTCTCACTATCAGGCCGGTCCCATTGCTTAAAAGTAATTTGGCTGAAGGCAACAAAAAATGTTTCCTTCAGACAGGGGCAATTCTAGGATTTGACCTTTAGGGGGTCTCAGCCCCCAATGAGAATGTGAGATGTGCACATGCAAAACACAAGCCTACATTTTTAATTAAGTGACTGTTACATTTCCCAAAACAAAAACACCACAGTGGTGGTCTCTCTCAAAATTGAAATACCACTCTCTATCTGTGCTATTTAAAAAAAATAGATATTAAGTAAAAATGTTTTTTAGAAAATGATGTCTAAACATTTTCAGGGAGGCTGAGATGAAAGCCCCCCTAAATAGGGTCTAAAATCTCCACTGCCTTCAGGCTTCATAACTCAGATCTTGCGTCCGTAGAGTTGATATATTTGCTTTGAAAATTAATCTTAAATAGCTTGGAGAGCAGCAGGTCCATTGACAGAGCGTGAACTAGATCTGTCCGTTTCTCCCGGCCTGAGAGATCACGACGTTCAAGGTGCAGAATTATTCCGATCACCAGGATCACTTTCATCAGCAGGAGCGAATCGCCACCCTCCCCCACCCCGCACCCCCCACCCCCATCCCCCACTCTCCTGCTGTCTGTTCGATCTCCACGGGGGCCATCTCAAATGCCTGTGGTCCCACAAAAACCCACTGCGCTTATTTTTGGCGCAAAGAAGGCTTCTTCGAGAAATCGAAAATAGAACTGTGTGCAATTGCATTCCACCAAGGTAAAAAAAATTGAAATGTGGAAAGCATGTATGGTTCCAACATAGATGATCTTTATTTCTGCGTCCCTCAGCTACAGTAGCCCTACAGTGCAACTGTTAATCCCATAATTTACCGAGGTCCAGGCCTTATTGACATATGACATCCATTTCCAGTTACTTCTCTATTCTTTGTCAAACTTGTACACATTCCTGCACACGGCTTGATGAAAAGCAGGCCGGTCGCAATAGGAGGTCTGGTTTCAATGGACCAATCAACCGAGCTCTCTGAAGGATACATTTTTGCACATCCCCTCCTTAAAACAGCTGCAACAATGGCCTGTAATCAACCCCTCCCCCGACCCTCGTTTCTGATGTTTCCAGCTCGCATTGGACACATTAATAGCACTGGGTGGGCAGATGGTGCTAAACAGCGTGCTGCCGGGGGGAGACAGATAAATTCACATTTGTTTCAACCGTGGAGCGTGTTCCATTTCCACGTTACAGAAAATCTTTACTCAAAATCTAATAAACCACGGCCGTTTTGCGTGAAACGCCATTGATCGTTGCCGCGACAATGCAGTATTTAAGACCCCTCTGCGCCTCGGCGTTCCTCTGGCGGCTCCCCGCGCTTTGTGAAACCATGTCGTGCGTCCCGTCTACCACGTGGCACGGAAATGTTTAGTACACTGTGGAGACGCATAAGTTAATATTAATTTCAGCTGCAGAGCATATCTTATGTCGGCTTATCAGGGAAAACCGGGAGGGTAAAGATCTGTCATCCCCCACGTGATTGACTCTTCGTGACAGGCCCGGTCGTTGCCACGACGATGGAGCGTTTAAAAAATCCCTGTGCGCTAAAGTGCCCGCCCGCTACTGCACGGAGCAGCGTGCACAATGCCTGCTCTATCTGGATCCCAATGTGAAAACAAAATCAATCGGCTATGCGGTTACGCTGTCAGCTGGAATCCACCGATTTAGACACACTGTTCACAGCTTGAGCTGCCTAACCCCAGACATATCTGTGTGTGAGTGTGTGTGTGTGTGTGTGTGTGTATATATGCCAATGCATGTCCCTGTAAAGAAATGCATATGAGTGTGTGCGCATGTGTGTTGTGTGTGTGTGCATGTGTGCAGGTTTTTGTGCATGTCCACGTAAGGGTCTATGTGTGTATATGATCATGTGTTCATAAATACAACACATTTCAGGTAGGAGTTAGCAGTAGGGAACTGTACGAATTTGGCAGAGGGACTGAGTCGTGCCAGCCTCTTATCTTTGGCAAGCACAAAAGAGCAGGGAGACCGTATTTAATATTTCATATACCTGAGAGCAAACAAAGAATGAATCCTTTCTTAAATGTCAACAAGGCCGCTCTGCCCCGTTTGTCCATGATGACAAACCCCTGTCCCACCCCTCCTTGGTGATTCTGCACGGGAGGGGGGGTTAAACAACGCGGCTCAGAGCTGACAGAGGCTAGGATGGGAGCGCTGCAAACAAACAGGGGAATAAAAGAAAAGAGAGAGAGAGGTGAAAAGGCTGATGGGTACTCCTTGTGCAGAGGACCATGCCCGGGACGACGAGTGCCTGAGACCGGAGAACGTGGGGATTACACACGGTGTCATCTTTACATTTCTGCTTTAGTTCTGAGTACAACACGGGTGGGGGGGAAGGGATGTCCCTGATTCACAGTCTTGGTAGTGTTTTGTAACTGTGAAAGTGAGGGGAACTGAACATTCGCACACACCCTCCCCTCCCCAACATGTTTGTCTCCAGATCTGTCTCAGAGGAAGCTGAGAAAGTTCATTTTTGTTCCCCCTTGGCCCATTCAGATTGAATCGCTTCTCCGCGACAAAAGCTTAAAAAACATCACATGAGGGTGGCGGATAGCGTAGCGGTCTCATGCACTGTATTTTGGCTGGTCCAATAAGGTCCAATAAGCACTCACCGTGCCCGTCAGGGGCGTGGTTCTAAACCCGTCTCTACCAGACCGGCCCTGGTCATCAGCCCCAATCGAGGGCAGCGTTTGGCTGTCCGCCCCAGGGGGAAGGGGGAGGGTGAGCCGGCTCCGGTCCGCCGTGAAGCACGTAAGGGAGTCTCCAGAACGTGGGTGGGCAAATTCTGTCTCAAAGGAAGTGGAGTTCGCTGCCCTCTGAGAATTAGCTTGTCTCATAGAGACGAGCGGTGGACTCATGTGGGGAGGGCGTAATTGGCTACCAAATTTGGAGAAAAACAGGGAAAAAATCTGAAACAAATTGATTAAAAAGATAAAGAAAAACGTCACGTTTAAAGAAGCTTGCGTCACCTCCATTTTAACCGATGTTTCATCTCCGATTGATCCTCGTTAATCTCCTATGTGCTTCTTCTGTCTGTCTATTTACAGGTAGTTACGCACAACAGTACTAGTTTCAGTACTATTACTTGTCGTCAAAATGAAGCCTAGGGGTTATTGATGTGCAAGAGAGTTATTGTGCCAGTGGTGTCTGTGACCCAAAGACAAATTACTTTTTTTTAACCAAAATGTAATATTAAAGCTTTTGAATTTGACTAAGTTGGAAGCTACAACATAAAACTAGATTTACAGGAATGATTATACTTCTCAAACTCAATAGTCTACTACAGGGGTAGGCAACCCTGGTCCTGGAGTGCCAGAGATGTCTCTACATTTATTGCTCCAGCTGAACCCCTGGTTACATTATTGGGTGAATTATTGGGCTTAATGAACGCGGGTGACCATGTGCTGGAGGCACTCAGCGCTTCACCATCCAGACTCTGAATATTCAGGCTCAGGCTTTTCATAAGCAGTCAAATTGTGCAAACAAGCTTGGGTGAGACAAAAATCTGAAACATATTTGGCACAGGATCCAGGGTTCCTTGTCCGTAGTCTAATACACAAAAATTCAAATAATAGGACCATATGGAGTCTTGATCGGTGTTTGATTCCGAACTAGCTGCACACACAACGTGCCAATCACCAACTTATATAACATTTCCATCATTACTGTACTATTGACAATGGAAAGTGTGACATACTTTAAGCCAGTAAAACTAGACACTGTACTGCCGGCACCAGAAATGGTAAAAAAGAATGTTGTGCTTCTGTTTCTTCAGAGTAATTGTAGAAGCCAATTAGGGTGTGATGGCTAGCTACAATATGTATGCATATTCTACAGTATAAAAAATGTTTCTCCTTAAATTTCACAATGCTCATTATTTAAAAAAATAATGCTTTTAAGTCCATTTTCATGATCTCTAACATGCTCATTAACAGTTTTATCCTCGCTTTGTCGACACATTTAATTTGACTGCAATTGTTAGCTTGAGTGTTACCGTGGTGCCTGACTAAACATTACTTTCTAAATATGCATAAACATTCATACATATGCATGTTTACTCCCAGACGGTTAAGTTTAGTTCAACATGTGAAAATCTCAAAGTCAGATCTCATGGTTTATTCATACACATCGTGTCAGGTGAAAAAACTGCAATGATCTGGAGTATCCAAAACACAGTGAAAATAAACACTGGAGTTTTCTGGGACTTGTCCGTGACAGAGGAGGCAGAGATTCCAGAACGTTCAGTCCCTTTCCCTCGCTTGTGTGTTCATACAGGACAGGCCATGGGACCCGGTATTGGACAGGATAATGTTTGGAAAATCAATCAGAGTTTCCACATAACCTACTATTAATTAACACCCCCGACCCCACCCCCTCCCAACCATCAGCTGACTGTGTGTGAGGTCATCCTGATCAAACCATGAGTCACATAACAACACCCTGCTCCCAGCACAGGTTTCACTGTAATGCCTTAGAGCCGCCTCCTACAGAACACCAGACAGGGTGAAACAGAACTAAAGTTAGGGTTTAGTTCTGTGGTTCTGTGTGGCTCAGTAGGTAGAACATGGCATTGGCAACACTTAGGTTGTGGGACCCACTGGGACCACATATAGTGAAAAATGTATGCATTCACTACTGTAAGTTGCTTTGGTTAAAAGTGTCTGCTAAATGGCGTATATTAAAGTAAGACAGTCTCTCCAGTTCAGTTTAGACAGACAGGTTCAAAGAAGGAATTGGATTGGAGAAGGCGGATAAATTATTCTTGGGATCAGAGAACGTGAGATACAATGGCTCTCAGATTCTGTGGAGTGGTAACAAGCTGATTTGAGGTCTGTCCTTTGTTACCTGCCACAGGAGATGGGGAGGGGTGATCTAACCCTTGTAGCTGGTGTGTAATTACGCATTTTGCATAATATTTGCCTTGTCACTTCTCCAAAAAACAACACAAAATAAACGCAGGGCTTATAATGACAGATGGCACAGCTGGGGCCTGAGGCGAACACCGTACCTTTATTTGGTAATAACCATGAACCTTTTTCTGTATGTTTTGCACAATTGACAGGCATGCCAATTTGAACAACGATATGCAACTGAATCACTTTTTACCTGACTACATCCAATGTGAAAGCCTCCCTTGTTTATTTGTCACGGGCTGAAACTTGCCTTGATTTTCTAAAGACTGCAGTGATTGCTGAAGCAGGGGTGTGTTTGTGCTCGTGTGTGCACCTGTGTGTGTGCGTGCGCGTGGGTGTGTGCGTGTGTGTATGTGTATATGTGCATGTGTGTGGGTGTGTGTGCATGCTTGTGGGTGCACGTGCGTGTGTGAGTCTGTGTGTGCAAGTGTTATTTTGCATACTTTACTTAACAGGCATTTTGCAGACGCTCTTATCCAGATCAACTTACACAGTTTACGTTTCTTAACATACAACCCATTTATACACTGAAGTAATTCAGGTTAAGTACCTTGCTCAAGGGTAGAATGGCAGTGCCCCACCCGGGAATCGAGCCTGCAACCTTTGACAAGACCTTTTACAAGCCCAGTTCCCTAACCACTACACTGGATGCAGAGGGCGGCTTGGCTGAATACAGCAAACAGTGTTGAATAATTGTGTATTTGGCATGTGGCTAAATAAAAACATTGTCGTCCTCTGTTGTTTGGGGGCACCGACTACCCGTTTGATGCGTCGCGGTGGTGACATCCTTGCAGTCAGAACCCCTCAGTGAATGCTCCAATGCAACTGATGGTAGGGCCTATGGCCCCCCCACATACTCTCACGAGAGGGAGAGATACTGTAGTCATTACAGCAGCTGGCTGACTGGTCCACTGCACTCAAGGCCCTTGCGGTAGAAACCCAGGGAAAACCACCCCCTACCTCCCACCCCCCACACACACACCCACTCGACACACAAGAGGAGAAAGTCTTACACAACTCCCCCTTACAGAGATCCCCCATAGGATAGGGAGACATTTACACCAGGATTGCACAGGACAGTTTTGTAAGTGTTTAGCAATTATTTCATCAAAAATCACCCAGCGCTGGCTGATCCCCTAACCCCAATCTGAACCAATCTAACAGGAACCATCCCCAGACTCTGTCTTTAGAAATAAAGTGCTAAAAAGCAAAAAACTAAATATATACGAATATACACATTTCTAATCATCAGGAGACAGTGTTTTTCCGCCCTATGAACCACTCTTTCTGAAGTTTTTACACAACAAGCGGGGTGTGATCTTCAACCTTGTTTGTGCGTCACATGATCACATGAGAGCTCATGACCAGACAGACGCTGGCCACCCCGCCCCAGACAGCCTGACAGCCCAGACACTCCTCCTCCTCCACCCACCACCCCACCCTTGCTAAGTAGTCTCCCTTTAGCAGACTCCTCATTCCTGTCCATTCAGAGAACGCACACCCTCCCCCACCTCCCCACCGGTCTCCAGCCCAGCAACCCATAGACCCACCCAACAAACAATCAAGATGCCAAATTCCCCTCACTTTACTGACTAAGGGTGAGGCTCCAACCCTCCAATTTCCCACACACACGGACAGGCCAGCATTTCTGAAAGGCACTGCTGAGCCCAGCACCCTGTGCTTGTGACACTGGTGTCAGAGGTAGGATGTGAGACCAGTGGGCTTCAATTGGTGGCAGAAGTGGGATGTGAATGGGAAACCGTGGAACAATAATGTCAGTGGTGGGATGTGACATAGTAGTGGGGTGACTATAGTTTACTGTAGAATGTTAGGGGGTAACAGTGTGACACTGGCTGCAAAAAGGGAATCTGGGTGACAATGGTGGCAAAACCCTGTGACTGAAATCATTGTGACAATGGTGACAGCACTGCAATATGAGGAAACATGGCCTACCTGGTTGAAGAGCACCAGCCTCTCCTTCACCTCCACCAGGATGGGGTCAGGGCTTCGTACCTTCATCTCTGGGTTCTGTCTCTGGGCCTGCAGGCCATTTCCCACCACACGACCCGAATAACTGAAAAGAGAGAGACTATTCCTGATTAACAGGTTATTAGATATGACTATTAGAAGACGTTATTGCTACAACATTCACCTGTAGTACATTTTCCTTTTCAAGACACAGCTTCAAATATAAATATATATTCATATATATACACAGTACATCTTCTAGAGCAAATATATGTAATATGTTTAATATGGCCTAAATTGTTACAATATTGAGCTATTAACCAGTTGGACAATTGTTTTCCACAAACAACACAAAATAATATGACTATCATAGACCCTTTAGGACTAAATAAAACACTATGCCAATAACATTCCACAAATGTGAAATCTCACAGGTGTAAAAAACCGTGGGACTGATTGGGTGCGCAAATGTTTTGCTTTAAGATGCTACAAAGAGGACAGGATAGAAAGTGACCATGTTTTCCTGAGAGATTTGAGTTTGGCATGTTTCACATCCAGACTAATTAAGCACCTCATTGAAACAGGATGAGTCTGAGGCCTGTCTTCTTTAGGAGCAACAATCAATGACATCTGGCCCGCTTGCTCTCCAAACATGATTCATTACAAAGTCAAATGGTTTGCTGGCCGTGAAACGAGATGGCATGCCCTGGCTTCTGATCAGACTATTGACCTCCTGCCCAGTGACTGGAGAGACAGGGTGTGGGGACACTGCTGAGTGGGGAAATGGTTATAAAAAAAAAAAAAAAAAATATATTTGTCAGTGGATGGCATTCTACTAGACTACTTCCTCTCGCTCTCTCTATCTCTCTCTCTTCTCTCTCTCTCTCTAATTAAGGTGGTCTTCTTTGACCTACCTACTCTTATGCTTTGCGGCTTTAAACCTGGATTCACATTTTTCGATCTCTTTGCTTTTCCACTGTCTTTTCTCTTTGATTCAGTTGTTTTTTTTTTTTTATTTGCTTTGCTTAGCGGATGCCATTCTGCTGGACATCTCTCTCCCCCTCCTCTCTCTCCCTCTCTCACACACACATACGCACACGCGCACACACTCAGATCAGTGGGGATTAGCTGGTCAGGTCTGTGCTAAGAAGTTATTCTTCCTCTGTGGTTTCTGATCTCAGTCAGAGGCTAAAATGAGAAGAAAGAGAAAGACCGGAGAAGAAAGGATCCTGCTACTGCAGGAGGTATAAGCCCTGATGTCCACCCAGGGGATTCAGACGGATCATTACTGCTGGTTCAGCCAGCCAGTTGCCTTGTGGACCATATCTGAGACAGAGGGTTAGGGGCACTGACCAAGTTATAGCCTTTAATAAGAGAAACACAGCTTGTGTACACTGTAGTGGGCAGATGGAGTGTATGTTTTCTTTTGTGGACATAAATAAATTGTTAAAATGTGTGTGTCTGTGTATGTATGTGTGTGAATGTGTGTGTGTGTGTGTGTGTGTATGTATGTGTGTGTGTGTGTGTGTGTTTATTAGGTACACCTGTACACCTGCTCGTTAATGCAATTATCTAAACAACATGAATCCATGCATCCATCCTGCCTTGTGTCAATGGTTCAGGCTGCTGGTGGTGGTGTAATGGTGTGGGGAATGTTTTCTTGGCACACATTAGGCCTCTTAATACCAATTGAGCATTGTTTAAATGCCACAGCCTACCTTGTCTTGTTGCTGACCATGTGCAGCCCTTCATAGCCACAGTCTACCCATGTTCCTGCTACTTCCAGCAGGAAAATGCATCATGTCACAAAGCACACGTCATCTCAAGCTGGTTCCACGGACATGACAATGACTTCAGTGTACTCCAATTGCCTCCATAGTCACCAGATCTCAGTCCAATAAAGCACCTTTGGGATGTGGTGGAATGGGAGATTTGCAACATGAATGTGCAGCCGACAAATCTGCAGCAACTGCATGATGCTTGTTGAATCCATGCCACAAAGAATTCAGGCTGTTCTGGGGGCAAAGGGGGGTCCTACCCAGTACTAGAAGGGTGTACCTAATAAAGTGGCCACTGAGTGTGTGTGTGTGTGTGTGTGTGTGTGTGTGTGTGTGTGTGTGTGTGTGTGTGTGTGTGTGTGTATGTGTGTGTGTGTGTGTGTGTGTGTATGTATGTGTGTGTGTGTGTGTGTGTGTATGTGTGTGTGTGTGTGTGTGTGTGTGTGTATGTCTGTGTGTGTGTGTGTGTGTATATGTCCCTCCGGTCACCCTTGGCAGTCCGACCCTCCGGCCGCTGCAGTCTGACTCTCTTCCCTCTCCACAGCGTGGTGTTACTGAGAGCTCAGAACCCCACCAAGGATTTCATTACGGCTCTCAGGAGGGGATGGGAGGGGAGGCTGTTCCGCAGGAGGTTTAGGCCGCGCGGAGGACAGGACTCCAGCTCAAACCCAGCCTCGGGCCATGCTCTCAGCCACGTCATTACCTCCAATAACATACCGCCGCTTCGCCTCCACTTAAGGCTGCGTTTCACCATATCATTCATCCGATTTACAGATTTAATAAGTAATGGGAAGCTTACAACATGAAATTAAACTTCCTCCATTAAATAGCTAGATGTTTGCTAAAGGATTAGCTTAAAATCCAGTGCCTTCCCTGGCGCATTGTTGAGCCACGTATGGGATACTAGCACGAACAGAACACATGATAATAATGCATAACAGCATTGTGTATAAATTGGACATAATCTTGCTGAGAACTTGCCCAACAGTTTTTACGTAATGGATAAATGACATGCCTCTCCCAATGTGTTAGCACTTTTTTTTTTTGCAGGAACATAAACGCTGTTTCAGTCCTCAGCGTAGAGCAGCTCTTAGATGGAATGGATTAGACTTGCGGTGGATCTTCTTGACTTCTACCCAGCGAGGACATCAGAGGCAGAATTTCAAACGCCAGCACAAAAGGGTCTGGTTTCATTAACCAAACAGGACCGTGAGGGCGACCGGGGAAAATCTTTCCAGCGTCCGCATGTGCGGTATTTTAATGACTAAGAGAGAGACGACAGGAATGTCGTCATCGCCGCGGACGGTGCTGACATCCAAAACCCTGGCGCACTTGAGGAGACGGATCCGAACACTTGGATCCCGTTAACGCAACATGTGAGACTCATAAGACGGTCCGATTCATTAAATACTTCAATATGGCTTCACCGTTCCAGATCTGAAACACGCTAGAGCTGATTGCCAAGTCATGCTGCTGGAAATGTGAGGATGAGTGTGAGAGCAAAGCTACAGACTGTGTGTGTCTGTGTGTGTGTGTGTGTGTGTGTGTGTGTGTGTGTGTGTGTGTTGTGTGTGTGTGTGCGCATGTGTGCACACGTGTGTGTATATGTATGTGTAAAGGTATATACAGTACTACACTTATTTATTTGCAGCATGACTGACTGACAAGCTGCTGTCTGCTCTGCCCTTTGTCTTTCATACAGAATCACTCACTCTGTCCTCCCCCTCTTTCACACCCCATCCATTATGGACAAAGGCGTCCACTCTTTTTTAAAATATGCATTTATACTGTATATAACTGCATTTATTTTTTGGAATGAATACTATCGTGGAGGTCTACATCTACAGATGGCGTCAGACAGAACGAGAAGCCAACTGACACAATATAGGCACTTATAAGAACCGTGCTAGCGTTTCTATTATTCATGCCAGGCTAATCCTTCAGAAGTGACCCTCTCTCCCTTCCCCTCGCCTGTAGGTTCAGCATGCATTATTCTCTTGCAAATGCCGGCCGCGATTAGCCAGGACGTTTAGAGAACAGATTTCAAAGGTTGGTCTTAATGGAGTCCGTGTACTGAAGCGTGGCCCTGGGGTCCTCAGGCCTCATCAAACCGCCGCGGGCCCCCGGAAGGCCCGACACAGAGCTGGCTAATAACGCTCGGGCGAGAGGTCGTAAGCCCCTCGGACAGATCCGTAGCCGTGACTCACAGGCGCGCGCGGGAGAGAATGAAAATCCCTGTTTCTCCAAACTTCACGGAGCCTTGCTGATTTAGGGGGCACAGCCCCCACCGCCGTTTGTCCGGGTGAGCTGAGGCAGGCTCTGTCCTGTTACATATTTGCTTTGCAGACACGCTGCGTTCGTTCGGGTCTGACTGTATTCACAGTTCTTGCACGTCCCTGCGCCTTGGTGTAAATATGACATGGTTGGTCTTATGTTGGTTGGTGGTTGTGGATGAATATGTTGGCTGACGGTCACCATCGGAGGCCAACCGGTGGTTGTGATCAACCAGCTATTGCAAATCTGCAGGTGACTGCCACAATAAAGGAAACACTAGACTAAATGAAGGGCTCTGGTGCTTCTGTTATGGTGTGAATTTTCCTGGCATGGTTTAGGTCCACTCAACCACTTAGAGGACAAGGTAAGCACAAATAAATGCAAAGCAATTCTGAGTGATCATCTTCATCCTATGGTGAAGCATTTCTATTCTGATGGGAGTGTTCTCTTCACTGAATGGTTTGATGAGCATGAAAATTATGTAAACCATATGCCATGGCCATCTGTCACCAGATCTCAATCCGATTGAAAACTTATGGGAGATTCAGGTGCCTGTGAGTGTTTTCCACCACCATCAACAAAACACCAAATGATGGAATTTCTCATGGAAGGATGATGTTGCATTCATCCAATAAGAGTTCCAGACACTTGTAGAATCAAATCAAAATGTCAACGCGCACTGAAGCTGTTTTAGATTAGATTATACTTTATTAATCCCTGCAGGGACATTGATTTGTCAGTAGCAGCATACAGACACTAATAGCACATTAAAAACACATTAAGACACAGACTTACACACACATATAAAACATATAAAACAAGGGCAGCATAAAAGCTCAAAGTACAGTTAATTAAAAAGTACAATAAAAGTCGTCCTGGTATTGTATCAAAAAGCTAAACTCACAGGACTATTCGATCATCATGTCCGCTCATCTAGTCTGATTATGCAAGCGTATGGCTGAAGGCAAAAATGGGGGTGATGAGGCAACCACTGAAGGTGCTCATCTGCCATGCCAAGTTTGTGCCGGGAGATTTTGGTGGCTCATGGTGGCACCTTATGTTGGTGTTTCCTTTATTTTGGCATTTAGCTGTATATCCTCAGATCTTACTCCATATTACACTTTCTGCAACTGTGTAGGGACTGCACAATCCATCATGAAATTGTGTGTTTGAAATGAAATTTCAGTTAATAGAATATGTGTTTAGCATTCCTCCACCACGTATCCAACCTCCTGACACACAGTTCTACAACATGCCAGGGAATCCCATGATGTCATTCGGCCCCGCCTCCTAGTATCGCATTTTCACGGACAGTGACGACACTGTAAAAGCGGAAATGCGTACCTCAACGCAAACGCCATCTTTTATTTCACCTCGGTTCCAACCTAGGTTCAAACTTCCCTCCATCTTGTTTCTCCATCTTGTTTCTTTGTTCTCGATGCCCACGTGGTTAAAGCGTGCACGCACATGCGTGCGACCCACGCACACGCTAGAGAACACACACACATGCAGGCACGGCCACGTGCCTCATCAAGCTTGCGCACAGACGCGCCACACACACATGCATATACATACATGCATTCACTGATGACAGAGGGCCAACATTGGGCCAACTGTCTCTCAACTGTGCAGCTTGCAAAGCTGGAACTGTACCACTGTCAGTGAGTTTTACAAGCCCAGTTTCCTAACCATTATACTGCTGAGTGCAGAAACAGTCGTTTCTTCTCTCTTTTTTTTGTTGCTTCCTGCAAATATTAGTGGTTAAACTCGTATCAAGATGTGGATACTTTTGGTAAGTAGATTCTTAAGAAAAAATGCACAGATACCGCAAGAGGAACAAGGTGGCCCAGACATGCCTGAGCTGCTGCCCAAACACAGTAAAAAGCAAACATGTGCAGTGTCTGGTGGGCATTCATGCCTGCCTGTTTACCGTGTTGCATTGTATGCATGGTGTCAGGGTGGCATTAAAAATGCTTACAGCTTTTTACAATGTATTTTTAAACATGTGCAGTTAAATGCAAATTATTTTTCACAGAATTACTGAAATATTAGATTGGGGGGGAAATGATTTATCAGAATTCTAATTATTATCTGAATTGCGATAAACTAAACTAAAACTCAAACAAACTATCTACTATTTATTTTCATTTATCAATGTGTGCCTTTCTGCCGTTTTGGGTGTTGTCCCATTTTTTCATTTTTAAGGTTTGTTTAGTCTTTATAAAGCACAATTTGTTTAGTCACCTTGTTTAGACATGAAATAAATGGCTTTTAAAAATCAAAATCTTTCGCTTTCTGTCCCTCTCCCTCCGCCTCCCCATCTCTCGCCTTGAAACAGTACATCTCACTATGTGCCTACTTGGCTAGGACACATTTGGCACCTCCCGGGAATCTCTCAAAAGACTGTGTCACAGTGCTGCGGTCTCGCTGTTCCAGAGCTCAACGGCGAGCCACTGATGAAACTGCCTGGTCCGTTTGTGAAGCTGCACAGGGCTCTGGTCAGAGCAAGAAATTTTATTGGTTCGGGTCCCGGGAAGTGCACCGCCATTGGGTGTTTGGGTGGGGCGCCTTGCTTTAGGCTCGATAGAAACCGATTCACCTGTCTGAATGGATTAAGGATTGTGCCAGGCGTAAATCATCTCTGGAAGAGGGCTGGGCCCATGCTAAGCAAATACATGAGCTAATGTTATGCTAACTGGTAGGCAGGCGATATAATGACAAACCGCAAAACAGAGTCTGCCCAAACAAGCAACAAGGAAAGAGCTGTTTTTTTCTTTTTTAAGTGCACAGGGCTTGCTAAAAGCGGTTTTGTGTCTAAATAATTGGCATACTGTACATATTCCGATCCGCACATATTTTTCAATTCAAGCGATTCAAGTAAAACATTTGTCCTCGGGAGAAGCAGTCAGCCTTCTCTCAGCTCGCATGCCCAATTGGTCATGAGTGGGTTGAGAAGTGGCACTCGAGTTTTGCTTTGTTTCTCTTGCCTCCCCCCAACCCCCCAACCCCTTTTCAAATCGGCAATGCAGCTGAAATCCAGACAGCACCAGTGGCCCGCACTTCAAACACAAACAAACAGGCAGTTTCCAGGGCTCCGCGCACAACCGTATCCTCCCGCCGCAGACCATCAAGGGCCGGGACAGCGGCCGCGCGCTCCCTGCTATCCCATGATGCATCGCTTCGTGAACGCACAAAGAGCAGTGGCAGTTAATAGGAGAGGAAGGAAAATGTGGAATTTGGAGCTTGAAACACAGCTGGGCTACAGCTGCCATGTCTGGAGCGCAAACACGCGGCATGTGGCACAGCGGTAAGTCCTGGAGGCACATAGGCTCGAATCCTGGGCAGGGTGAGAGCTACCCCTGTACCCTTGAGCAAAGATGGCTGCCTCAACTGTCCCAGTTCAAAAACCCACCAATATAAAATGGTGAAATAAAGTGTCAAGACAAGTCAACTTGGATATTTAGGCATCTGTTTAAGAAATTATAATATAAATTTCCCTCCTGTCCTTGATGGGTTGACAATGGCAGTGCGACTATATTTAAAAACGTATTCCATGCTGAATTCATTCTACTGCATGCCTGATATCATATAAATAAAAAAGTCAAACAAACATGTTCTGATAAAAACATATGTAGGATGTGCTAATGTCATGTTTAATTGCCCGGAACTCAAAATATCAACATATTTGTCAGCTGCGTATGTTTTTTTGCAGAGCCACCACCGATTATACGAGTTACCCAATAAACATTGCCGAACAAACAATAATTACCTTCCAATTCAAACCTTAAACTGCTTTTGGATGGGCGTCAAATACTTACCAACCACTCAATGTGTTATTATAAACCATAAACTCACAAGCAGACTGATTCCCACACGCTTAGCAAAAGAAGACACCCATCATCGCTCTGCATCACACTGCAGAGAAAACAAGACCCTGCAAAGGTACTGCACTCCACCCCGAGGGAAAGCCACATCAGACAACACCTCACCCAAAGTGTAAAACATCAACTCCTAATGTACAATGAGTGTCATATCCTGTTTAGTTTAGTCATTCTTTTATAATGCAAATAAATCGATCCTGAAACGATTTCTGGAGTGTATGTCACTGTGTGTATGTGTGTGTGTGTGTGTGTGTGTGTGTGTGTGTATGTGTGTGTGACAGAGTGTGTGTGTATGTGTGTGTGTGTGTGTGCGTGTGTGCGTGACAGTGAGCTAGTTTTAGACATGGCGCTACAGGAAACGCACTGCGGTAAACGGGACGCCCGTGCGTGAGCCAGCATTCGGCAGCACCCATCAACACGCCCGCTCGTGGCCTGGGGTTCTCGCGCTCTGGCTCGCGGACCTGGGCGCCTCGCCCGGCCCTCGTGCTGAAACTTGCGGGTGTTTGCCACAGCCACCCCAGCTGTGCTCTGTGCGCACGGCGATGACACGGGAGGAGCATCGGTGTGTCATCGCCACCGCGTTTCTACATAGAAGCCCGCACGAAGGAAGCCGAGCAGGTTCGAAAGCGTGAGTGATACAGGGCAATCGCACCACAGGCAGATAGAGAGTGCATAGGCTCGCCTAAAAGGCATTGGGGATCTCGGTTTCTCGCTGTGCACCCTTGTCAGATCAAAATAAATGCCAAAAAACTGGTGTTTTAATGTAATTAATGACATACAGGTAGACAGTATGTCTCTTAGTAAACTCTCTTGGAAAATCAGCCCGGGAGGTTTATAATCAGTGAAGGGCATTTAGTCGCAATCCCCAACAGGCACACACACACACTCACATACACACATAACACACACAAACACACACACACACGCACCTATACCACAACACCTACCACAATCCCCTACACACACACGCACACACACACACACACATACACACACCACAGTACCCTACACAAACACACACAAACACAAACTGCCGAGAGTGGATATCAGGAATCAACAGCCCAGCCAACAAACACACAAAGAGCACTCGCATCCTTCCAGTAACTTTATGCCAACGTTACCTAACATTGCTAAAATATAATGGCAAGATGATGAGAAGATTGTTAGCTGGGAATGGATGCACCTCTTCATTAAGTCTTCTTGACTGCATTATTCCTCCCCTCCCCTCTAATTGTGGAGACTGGCTTCGCCGTCTTTCGTTTTGCCACGGTCTGCACTTTAGACTCTCAGATGAACATGCCTGTGATGCCACGGGGCCCTGGTAGAACCGCCCTGGATACGGGTCAGACCAGAGACCACAGACGCAGGAACGTGGAGCCTGCAGTGCGGCCAAAGCCTTCACCCCAGAGGATCATGGGGGCCACTGGAGTCGGGGCTTGGGCCTGATGCCCATGTGGCAGGCAGCTGGTCGGGTTAATGGAACAACTGCACATTCCACAGGGGAGAGTCATTCAGAAGTGCCATCGCCCATTAGACAGACATCTATCTACAGATGCAAACCATGCAGCAATCATGCAGCACAAATGTCCGCTACCTGGTAGGACAGCGCGCACACACACACACACACACACACACACACACACACACACACACACACACACACAAACCAAACAAAAGATCAAGGGTATTTTTCATCATCTGTCCCCATCCCCCCTGCCCCCCTTTTCAAGGGGACGAGAGAAATTTTAGAAAGGTTCAGCATCAGAATTGCCCTCATCATTCATATTTTATGAGGCTGTAACGGAGAACGCTGGGGGAACCGCCGGCGCCCCGGGGAGCTCGGGGTTAAAGGTCACCCTTCTACCTGATACCCCTGAAGCTGCGGGTAACAGCCGGCCCGGGCCGACACCTGCCCGAGCGGACCTGAGCCTCATTACGAGGCACGGCCTTCCGGAGAAAGTGCTGCGGGGCGCAGCTTTTTAATTAATGAACGTCAGGTCACAAACGCGCACGCTGGCCCCTCGGTCAAAGGGAAAGTCACCTCGCAAAAGACCTGTCGTTAAGATGCGGAAGCGGCACTCGCTGTGGGTGGGGCCTTGCTGGGGGCGGAGCCTTCCGTGGGCGGACTCCTGCCGCAGAGCCTGCAAAGCCGTTCGGGACTTTATCGCGATCCGCAGTGGGCTTTATCAATCCATGCAACACCTCTGTCGCCTACTGTGGCGTATGCAAATATCAAAAAAAAATTGCAAATGGCAAAAAAAAAAAAATCAGCATCTCCCCACCCCCACTCTCCCACGGAGAATTAACAACTAGTGATTTTTCGAGACTGGGAAAGGCGCGAGGTACACACACTTTCACCTGTCATGCCCTAATGAAGCCGTTCGTCTGCGCGACTTTGCTCGAAGCAGCCTCTCAACTCCAAGGTTATACCTGCGCTCCAGACAAAGGAAGGTAGGGCCATTTCTTCAGCGCCTCTGAGCTCAGCTAAGTCAGTTCTCTACACCCAAGAAAGTCAATGAATCAAAGCCAGGGGAGAATATCAAAAATGACAAAAATGACAAATCCTGACCCTGTTACCTACAGGTATGGAACAAAAAGACGCTCACAAGTTGACAAGTTAAACCCTCTCATTCAGCGGGGCTTCTAATTCCATTGCCGTAGGTGTAACTCAATGCTGGCTAGAAGAACCCGGAACTGGAATTCAATACACTTAAGATCTGAATATGCTTTTAAATGTCAACAATTATAGAGAAACAAAGCTGACACATAACAAAGAACGCTTGTTTTTTTTCCTGGCATTATATCTGTGAGAATACTGTTCCCCACTGTCACAATTTTCACAAGTTCCAAGTTCTGCGCTCACGGGCGTTGGTTTGGGAAACCGAACCTCGGCTGAGACCCAGGTCCCCCCTTGCTGCCGGGCAGCGTTCGCGGTCATGGTGAATAGACCGCGGTTTGACCGGAGACGGGAGGCGCCAGGGTTTACGGGCTCACGTACAGGAGCAAAACAGCGTGGTTGCCATCCGGCCTAGCGTAGTCCCACACGCTGAACTCTTTGGTTTTTCAGGGCTGTGATGAATGACACATTCCACGCTGTTACGATGCGGCTCGGGCATTCTTTCGGCGCTGCCTTTTGCTCTCTTTTTGCTTCCCTTGACTCCTGGGGCCTTGAACAGCATGTTTTATCACAATTATGATGTTGCGACAACATCGGCACAGTCGCCCTCCCCTCTTCTGTGTGACCGGCGCGAGGTACAGAGCGTCGGTCACCCTGAAAAGCCTGTCACAGATTTAGAAATGTTTATCATTATGTAGAGGGTGCTCTTGTTGAAACGGAAGCCCCGTTTTATTCCCCGCCACTGGCTCGTAGTCAGACGTGTTTGACCTCAGCTGCAGGTTTTTAAGGGCGACAGTGTAGTATAATGGTTATGGAACTGGGCTTATAACACAGGGGATGCAGGTTCGGTTCCCAGGTGGGGCACTGCCATTGTACCCTTGTACTTACCTTGAATTGCTTCAGTTAATATCCAGCTATATAAATGGATTGTATGTAAAGAAATGAAAGTTGCTCCGGATATAATTTGTCCACATAAAATATGATATTCCCACTATTTTGGAGGTATATGGCCATATAAGGTTGGGACATGGGAAATGTACTCTGATACGGTTTTTCAAAACAGTGATCGATTAGCTTAGTCCATTCCAGCCTCATTTAGTTCAGTCGTAGCAAGCATGTCTCTCTCTATCTAAAAATATGTCAACAGTATTAACCTTTCCATTATTTAAATTAATTTAAATAGTATAATTTGACATACAAATGGACTGTTCCTAAACCACTGGAACATGTTGTTTTGTGTACTAATGCTATCTTGTAAATTTGTACACAAAGTAATTTTCTAAGTGAGTAGGGGAAATCAATGCAAATCTAAATACATGAATACATTGAACAGATAAATGAGTGTGGTTGTTAATCATTTTAATTCTAGGCTATAATAATGTGTTCTGTGTACGTCCATGAGGTTTTTGACAAATGTATACAGGTTTAAAGCTTTGAAAATAAGGGCAGTTCTCTCTGGGGGACTGTATACACCTATATGGGTATGTCTTCCATAAGACACAGTGCGGTTTAGTCTACAAACTATGCAAAAGGCCTTTCCTGTTCCCATATTGCCCTCTAGTGGCAAGAGCTGGAACCACACTCACCACCGCCCATGACAATGCTCTAATGTGCAGTGGCATTTTAAAAGCTCTTGTTTTCTGTCTATTGACTATTGGCCACGAGGGACTGCTTTAAACAACAAAAAAAGTATCTATCGTTTAACCACCCATGTCATTACAGTCCAATCAAATCCTCAAAGGCACGGAGTCACAGACCAGCACTGCCAGAAAGTTGGCGGGAACCACTCCACCAGCAGCTCCCAGCACGGCTCCACTATCAATCATAATAATTGGCGGAGACACCTGTGGAAATGACAAGTCAGGAATGAAACCCCCTCCGCAGCGTACGAGTCTCCCGTTTGTCACTCCAGTTCAAAAGGTAGGTCTTAACAACAACAGCAGCGGAAAAACAAGCCGGGAGCGCGGAGAGCAGCAAAGGTTGACAGCAGCCATCTCCTGAGAGCTAAATAATGGAGGAGAGAGCGGCAGCCAATCTCTCCACCTGAAGGAGCCAGAAGCTCTGAAGCAGGTCACCAGAAAGTAGCTTCCAGAAAACAGTGTGTGGCTTTATTTGCCTCTGTTGTGGGGGGGAGCTGGGTGCACAAAGGGTGGATATGGCTGGTGATCCAGGGCAGAGAGGTGGTATGTGGACCCCTGGGCCCCATGTTAATATCACTTTAATGTGTACCTCTTATTTCAAATGGTGAGTGAGGAGGGCATGTGTGTGTGTAAATTAGCATGTACGAATGTGAGTGTGTGTATGTGAGTGTGCATGTGTATGTGTGTGAGTGAGTTTGCGCTTGTGTGTGTGTGTGTGTGCATGTGCATGTGTGTGAGTGAGAGTGTGTATATGTGTGTATATGTGTGTGTGATGTGTGAATGGATGTGTGTGTGTATATGTACACGAGTGAGTGAGTGTGTGTGTGCTTGTGTGAATGTGTGAGTGTGTGTGTATGTGTGTGAGTGTGTACATGTGTATGTGTGTGTGAGTGAGATTGTGTGTATATGTGTGTGATTGAGTGAGTGTGTGTGTGTGTGTGAGTGAATGGATGTGTGTGTGTATGTACGTGTGAGAGTGTGTGTGTGAATGTGTGTGTGTATATGTACACGAGTGAGTGAGTGTGTGTGTGCTTGTGTGAATGTGTGAGTGTGTGTGTATATGTGTGAGTGTGTACATGTGTATGTGTGTGTGAGGGAGATTGTGTGTATATGTGTGTGATTGAGTGAGTGAGTGTGTGTGTGTGTGTGTGTGAATGAGCATGTGTGTGTGTGTGTGTGTGTGTGTGTGTGTGTGTGTGTGTGTGTGTGTGTGTGTGTGTGTGTGTGAGTGTGAATGAGCGTGTATACGTGTGTGTGTGTGTGTGTGTGTGTGTGTGTGTGAGAACATTGCTTAGAGGAGAAATGGGCCTCCAGTGGCCGACCCCAGCCCCCTCATCAGGACAAGCGGAGGTGATTAGGTACATCTGATCCACAGCCTCGTCAGACTCAGGCAGGATGCCATTCTTCTGCTTTCAAACAACGTCTCCTTCTAAAGAGATGTTTTAATATAGAGTACACAAACTTTACCAAACCGCATCATAAAAGACACATTTAGAGATCCCCCCCCTCCCCCACCACCCTTCTCACTAACTATAAACAGAGACTTTGTTAGTCAGAACGATGATAACATGTTATTAACAGTGAGATGCCTGAGGCCGGGCGAGCCAGAACAAGCTCGACTGACAGCACATGTTAGATTGGCGCTGCGGGCCCACAGAACCACTCTGAGTCCGGACAAACACTAACAGAGGAACATCACTCTGCTTTGTATGAATGATCTCGAAGCGGTTTGGCTCGCCTGGCAGAGATGAGTGAACCCCGAGCTGAGTGAAATGTGGTTGTTTGTGACCTGCGCAGGGCAGACGTGCAGGTTTTCATCTTCTCAGCGCGTGCCAAATGAATATAAGACGTCTGCTGTGTGAAGATGTCTGCTGCTAACAAGCAGAGAGTTGGAATCCCACCGGCATCCGATTTGATCCACTCGCATCAAATTCCAAAACCCTGTGTTTGGCTAACAAACGACATCAAGCTACTTTTGACTGAGTGGAATACCAATTCCTTTTTAAAATTCCTTTTAAAATACCTGCCTCCTCTAGGTGATTGCAAATCGAACTCTCACATTTGCGGAGGATTGTCTCCGATTGTCTCCATCTATATGTTCAAACCAAGATACTGAGGTCTGCATGTACAGAGAGAGAGGAGAGACAAGATCCCGGCTCCAAAAATGTGAAGGAAATGGCACCAGAGGACAGCAACGTCCTGGGAATTCAGTGACGGCTGCACAGCTCTGCTGCAGATGAGATGGGTTGTCTTGCAATAGATTCCCACCTGCTCAGACTCTTAGCGCTCCCCCTGATGGTAGCTATTCAAGTTTCAGGGCAGTCAGTATGCTCGCTACCTCCACCTTCACCAGGAGGGTAGGTGGATTCATGCAATCACTCCCTGGGTTTGTTTGTCTGTATGTGAATAGCTGGGATATATGGGATGGCTTCAGGACAGATTTGTATGGATTTATTGAAATGCTTGCCTATACACTGCAGAATAAATGATTTGGTTTGAAGGCTGCTACAGGAAGACAAATCTGAAGTGTGCTCGAGGCATGTATTCATCAGACTTCGTAGAATAAGGGAGAGATGATCATAAAAGGTTTTTGCCATAAAAGTCACCTCGCTTTCGTTTTCAGTGCAAGAAATGCTAGTGCACAGGAGCTTGTCGGCTCGTCAAAAATGATTCGGGGGTGAAGCCGCAGAAGCCCAGGTCAAATGACGGCCCTGCAGCTGAGAGCGGAGAGCATTGAAAGCGATAGACGCAGCCAGCATTAAATAAATCATTAGCGAGCCATTCAGAACAAGAAGGGTATGAGTGGGGCAGCTGGATTTTTCCCCGTGGACTACATTTATTCATAGCCATTGCTGCTCACAGGCTCCAGTGTTACAGGATTATGACAATACTAGAAAACAATGCTGGAAGTTTTGGCCTAGTTATGACACCACCCAACTGGCCCATACTGGGCAGTGGGTAGCCGGCTAATACTAGGTAAAATTAGTCCGGAACCTGGGTGTGTTTTATGCATCCTACAGTAGCGATGGGGGAATGAGGGTTCATATAACCCCAAAATTGGTGGGGCCACCATCTGCTATCAATAACTAACTCATAATCAACCAATCAGAAGACCTTGCCCTCCACACCAAAACAGCACGATTGGCTCAGCTCAGCCTGTCTCATTGAGAGCATATGACAGCTCCGCCCATGTTGGGGTTCCCGAAACTGTGTTCCCATCACTGCAGCCCGGCGCAGTGCATGCCTGCAGAGTGAGAGAGCCTCTTCTCAAGACCGCACAGCCACACATGGGAAGAGCTTCGAGCCGTGCACCAAAAACCACATCCTCACTCACTTTTCTTCCATTATAACCCGGGCAGTGGGTGTGGGGAGCCATCGTCCGGGATTAAAATCGGAAAAGGAAAACGAAATACATAAAAGGGAAAGAAATGGTACGTTCTCCAATGAGATGGGGGCACGGGGACACACAGGGGGAAACCGGGACCTGATTGAGAGCGTGTCTAAGCGGCTCACTGTGGCTCTCTCAGGAGCCTGGGCCTGGACTGGCCCCGCGCCATCAAAGCCGTCGGGGGAACGCGCATTCCTCCCCCCTCCTACCCACCAAACGCAGATAAGTCACCGGCGCAAGGACAATAAAACCCATGCAAGCTTGCGCCCGTTTTTCATCGGGACTGGCCCGAGCAGCTGTTACACTGCCGGGCACAATGACGAAGCTGACTTTAGACGGGGCACATTTCAATGCTTCGGCAATTAACGCTCACTCAAAAAGAAAGAAAACGCTGCTGCAATGGCTCCTTCGGAGAGGGAAACCTAATTTAGTCCCAGCACACACTGGCGGTGGTTGAGCTGAGTCACCCCTTCACTGCACAGTGTAATCCAGGAAAGGCACTATACAGGTAATTGGCAAAATAAAGGGAACACTTGAGTAAATGAGGGATACTGGCGGCTCTGCTAGGGTGTGGAGTGCATTTTCCTGGCATGGTTAAGGTCCACTCAACCCTGTAGAGGGCAAGGTAAAGGCCAATAAATACAAAGCCATTCTGAGTGATCACCTTTAGCACATGCTGAGGCATTTATATCCTGATGGGAGTGGTCTCTTCCAGGATGACAATGCCCCCATCCACAGGGAATGAGTGGTCACCGAATGGTTTAATGAGCATGAAACTGATGGAAACCATATGCCATGTCTAAGACACCAGATCTCAACCCAAATTATCATTTATGGGAGATTCTGTAGCGGTGCCTGAGACAGTTTTCCACCACCATCAACAAAACACCAAATGATGGAATTTCTCATGGACAAATGATTTTGCATTCCTCCAATAAAGTTCCAGACTGTTCTGACACACTGTTCTGACTCCAATAAAGTTCCAGACAAAGTTCTGGCAGCTCATGGTGGCCTACGCCCTATTCAGACGTTGACATTTCCTTTATTTTGGCAGCTACCTGTATAAAGGCAGTCTGTCATCGTTTGGCGTGAAGAGCTTTGTTGCGCACAAGCGGAGTGTATACTTTGCATTCCAGCGACAACAGCGCCTTTAAGGAAACTGCACAGCAACGATGGAAAACATCAGTCATCGAACTCAAGAGCGGTCTGATATTAACACCTCGTTAAAGTGTTCCCATTCTGCCAGCGTTGACAGACAGTGCCCCCGCGAGCGACTGACCCGAGGACAGCATAAGGCTTCGCTACAGAAACAGTTTTTGGTGGTCATCAGGGTCTCGACGGCTGATCCCGGAACAGCGACGCGGTGGCACCGCACCGCCAGCCTCGCGGAGACGCATTTCAATAGCACGCCATCCGCAGCTGGGGCTAATTAAAGCTCAGCCTTTTGAGCGAGGGCTGTGATGTGTAAAGCCAGGAAGCAGCCAGCGTTTCATTTCGCCCACTGAGCCTTTTTGGAAGAGCCCGGAGAGGTCCGTTGCCAGGTCCATTCCGGGAGTAGCTACAGTCAGCGCTAAACTCTTTTTATGCGGAGGGAAAAATGAAGCCGTTCCCATTAACGCTAGACAATGCCGCCGCTTGACCTCCCTGTCCCGTTTTCCGTATTCCTTTACAGCCAGCACGCCAAGGTGTTTTTTTCACCCCTTTCTTTCCACAGAACACCACACTGCCAATTTTTTTTCAGCACAAATCTCTCTGCAGCAGGCTAATTCCTAAGTAGAGTAAATACACAAATGTAATCTGACAAAATCGAACGTCTGCTGTTATTAATATTCATAATCGTTGCCATGCAATCAAATGTCACTTCTGGGTTATGGTTTATTTTTGCACAGTGTGTAAAGTCATGTAACTGTCATTACTGTAGTTTAAGAATGACATATTGTTTAATGTGGCAGCCATGTTATCTAATGAAACTACGGCGTGACTGCATCATTTCGTTTTGTGCAATAGTGAAACAGCTAACGGTCATGGATATGAGCAAGTAAGCAAGTTGCACCTTTGTGTGTGTGTGTGTGTGTCTTCACATGAGTGTACCTGTGCTAATATACAAATGAATTTCTGCAGAATTATTGTAAACATACTGAACCGCACAAGTTTTGAAATTGGCCGTCATGTAATAAGCCATGACACTGTCAAAGAAATACCAGATCACGACAAACAGGGCCTGCACCATTTCTACAGCAATTACTATAGCTTTTTTATGATAAAGAGCTTTTTATCATAGCTCTTAAGCACCAAACGCAACAAGATTTACTGTACATACTTATAGCATAGATAAACAACGAGCCTAGATGGGCCGAATGGCCTGTTCTAGTTGTGTATTCTTATGTTCTCATGTTCATATAGCTGATGTAAACTTTCCACATGCACATACTACCACGTTTTGATAATAATCGCAGAAAGCCTGAAGCAAACTCATAGGGGCTATTTTTAGGGATACATGGAGGCTAAAATGGCCCTGTGCTCTAGACTGAAACCATCCACTAAGTGGCAGTGTATCCACTCATGTCATTAGGTAAGAGAGGAGCTCGTCCCAACAAACAGTCCGGACAGCCTGGTGTGGCTGTGGGCGGGGTCCTGAGGGAGGGGGCAGGGGTAATGATAAAGGGGCCTGGGCTCTGGTTCATTCTTCATAGTGATGGAAGGGGACACGGGCTTCTGTGGTCTGGGTCACATCCAGACCATTCAAATATGAGCCTTTACTCTCAGCTGCCCTGTATCTCTGCCTCTGCCAGGTTTAAGGAGTTACACCAGTCAGGAGTACTGAGCGTGACACTTAGAGGCCTGATGCATACGCACATACACACACACACACACACACACACACAGGCGCGCACACACACACAGGGGCACAGGGGCACATACACACACACAGGCATGCACACACACACACACAAACACAGGGGCACACACACACACAGACAGGCAGAGGTGCATACACATACAAACTCAGGCACATGCACACACACACTCACCCTGTCTCACGCATACACACTTGTACACGCACACACAAACACACACACAGGCACACACACACACACACTGCCATAAACTCACAGGCTCACAACATACACAAACAAAGACACACATGCACACACAGGTGGAGCCAGAGGAGAGAGGGGTCAAAGTGTTGAGGGAAGGGGTCAGACTCACTTACTGGAAGGAATCCGCAGAAGAAGTGCTCCCATTATAGGTCCCTGCTGATCATGGGGCTGATGATCACACACCCAGCTGACATTCTATATTCCCAGCGGATAACTGCACACATTTGAACTTTCAGAGGCTCAATCCGCCAACTACCTATTCAGATACATTTCAGAAAGCTCCAAATGTAATGAGAAATGATGCCGTTTTGATTTGCCTCCCATTACTCGCCATCTCAAAACTGAATTTTCCAGAGAATTTTCCACTTTTGTTTTAATATCAGCTTCAATAAGCTCCATCTACAGTTTTATGGTAAAGAAGAGTGAAATCAATATGTTGTTACATAACCATAGCATGTACAAGCTTGTCACAAATATGCATGAATCAAAGCTTCCCCAACATCATGTGTTTTTATTATCATCATTAGTGAGTGTCTAGAACTGTGTGTGATATTTTACATCTATTGCTTCCATTTTATATTTCCTTCACAAAGAAAAACGCACGCACGCAGACAACACATACGACTACTGGAAATCCTATTGTATATTTTAACCCTGTAATAATAGGACAAGGTTTCCTAATTCCTAGGATGACTAAAACTGAATTATAAAACAGAAACAATAGGTGGAAAATATCACAAATAGTCCTACACGCCCACTGACCCACCACAAATCCACACACATGAATGCAGACACACACACACACACACATACAAACACACACCCACCAACCACAAATCCACTCACACACAAAACACACACCCACCAATCAAAAATACACACACACACACACACACACACATACACACATCACCCCCACGCACACACAAAGGTTGTAGGAGGGGAGGGGTTGCGGAATGTGTCCAGTATATGTGTGGGAGAGCTGGCCCACTGGCCATGTCTCCACTAGGCTACCCTTGGCAGAGCTCCAGACGCGGAGAACAAACGTCTCTCTCAGCCCCGGGGAAGCGGCGAGGTACGGGGCCCATTCTCCCCTCCGCACGGATCAGCAAGCCTCAAAGGAGCCCCGTCTCACCAAACCACCGGGCTCAGCCGTGCGGGAGGAGGCCCGAGCCCGTACGCCGCTTACCGCGTCCACAATCGAGGCCCTCTGACCCACTGCCTTCCAAAGACCTCTCAGCTTACCCCGCGGCTGTAGCGCGATTACACGCTCAAGTCTCACGCCGCCTCGGCCATTCTTCAGATACCCTGGGAGAATCGGCGCCGCGGTGAGCTCTGTTCATAGAAATTGTAGATGATAAAGGTACGAGAACGGCAGCACAAAAATAAAGGTACGCCCTAAGAGGATGCGAGTCCCGGAATGCAAGTTCCAGATGATTTACAGTGCCCTCTAAAATTATTAAGAGCCTCGGTAACGATGAGCAAAGAAGGCTGCGTAAAATAAACAATACGGCTAATGAGCTATATTGTATAATTGGAAAATTTTATTTTATTATTTTATACTAATACAATTAATCAGAGATTTTGTTTAGTTTTGTTTCACTTTTTTGTTTCACGCGAGTTCTTCTCTATCTTAACTGGGGTACAAAAAGAAGGTAACACACATAAAATATTTTTGTCATCCATCACCATGGGGAAAGGCAAAGAACTCTAAGAAGAAACAAGGGGTTGTGGACCTTCTCAAGGAGATTACAAACAAACAAACAAAAACTAAAGATACCATTTTACACTATTAGGTTAATATTTAAGAGCTTTAAAGCCACTTTAAAAAGGACCATGTATCTTGCTCCCACGCACAGTGAGGAAGATGGTTTGGGAGGCAAAGAAAAATCCAAGGGCTTCAGTTGGATATCTACAATCTTTTTTTGGAAGGGTTGACAGAAATAAGCCTTTATTGAGGCCAATCAAAAAACAAGAATATTTAGTTTGCTAAACAGCACTGGAACTTTGATTGGAACCAAGTGTTATGGTCAGATGAGACGAAAAATGGCCTGGCCACACCAGCGGGCGGTTTGGTGTTGGAAGAAGGACACTTATGTTGAAAAGAACGTCATGCCCAGTGGTTACAACGTCTGACGCTGGCCACGGAGACCGGGGTTCAATTCCCCATCTCGTGAGAGTCGGCTCTGGCCGGGAGCGCCACCAGGGGCGGTGATTGGCTGTCCGCCCCAGGGAGGGGGGAGGGAAGCCGACATGAAGTTTGCTGCGCATAAGAGTGGCCCTGTAGTACCGGGTTACAGTCGACGGCTTGGCGAGTGCCGTCTCGGAAGAGGCGTTACTTCGCCTTCATCACTACCGGTCCCAGGACTACGGCAGCAAACTCACATTACTAGGGGGGGGATTGACATAAAAATAGCGGGTCTAATTGGCTACAAAATTGGGAGAAAAGTGGGAGAATATCAGAAAGAAAAAAAAAAGAAAGAAAAGAACGTCATACCTATGGTCAGGGCCGTCTCAAGGGGTGAGCGGGGACCGGGGTGAGTCAACCTATGTGGGGCCTAGCTGTTAACGCAATGACATCATAGATTTAGCAACTGCTTAGCAACCATTGTTTATAATAGCAATAGAAATGATTATTATCATTTAAATTAATTCGCCCCCCCAAGGGCCCCGTTAAGGGCGGGGCCTGGGGCGGTCACACCGGTTGCCTCCCCACAAAGACAGCCTTGCCAACGGTGAAATATTGTGGTGGATCTGTTTTGCATCTATTGGTCCTGGGCCCTTGTTACAGTCAATGGAATTATGAACTCCAGCAAGTACCAAGACATTTTGACAAAAAATCTGGTTCCCTCAGCAAGACAATGATAGCATACCTAAAGGTCAACCTAGAACTGGTTAACTGACCACAAAATTAAATTTTCAGATGATACAATGATGGGGGTTTTAGCTAACAGTTTGGAAGCTACTAAGCTAATCCAAGATGATTTAAACAAAATCCAGAAGTGGGAAGAAACATGGCAGATGACATTCAATATTGCTAAATGTAAAGTTATGCATGTGGGAAATAAACATTTAAGACATTAGTGTTTAATGGGAGGAGAAATATTACAGTGTGTTCAAGTTAAAAAAGACTTGGGAGTAGTAGTAGATCAATGTCTATCAGGATCTAAGCATTGTGCTGTAGCAGTGAAAAGGCCAACAGCCCACTGGGATATATAGCAAAACATATTCAGTATAAATTAAAGGAGGTTATATTGATGTTGTATAATGCTTTGGTCAGACCTCACTTTGAGTATTGTGTGCAGTTCTGGGCACCACACTACAAGGATATAGAAGCTCTCAAAAAAGTACAAAGAAGAGCAACTAAATTGGAACCTGGTATCAAAGGTAAAAGTTACAAGGAAAGAGTTAAGAGACAAACTTTTCAAGCTTAGCAAAATAAGACTAAGGGGGATTTGATTGAGATTCATGAAAGCGATTATCAAAGTGAACAACCAGAGATTTTTCAGATAGCAGAACAAGACGGCACAGGTGGAAATTAGTTAAAGGTAAATTCCACACTGATATCAGGAAGTGTTGTTAATTCGTGGAACGGCTTGCCAGATCATGTGGTTGAGGGTATACACTTGGGGTATTCAGGTCCAGGCTTGATGCAGAAGAATACTGGATATTCTTCAGGCTAGGAAATGATTGAGCCTAGATGGGCCGAATGGCTTGTTCTCGTCATTATGTATTATTTTGTTCTTATGTAAAATTATTCACAATAGCCATCTCCAGAGTCTCCAGACTTGAACCTGATCGAACATTTGTGATTTGAATTGGAGGGCAGTCCACAAGCACAGACCAAAGGGTCTGAAGGATCTTGAAAGATTCTGTAGGGAGAAAAAGGGAGAAGATCCCCACCCAATATGTTCACCGAACTCATAAAATATAGAAGTTGACTATGTTATCCTTGTGAGGGGAGGATGCACAAAGTACTGAAAAAAACAGGAGTGTGAATAATTGTGACATATCTTTTTGAGGGAAAAAAATAGAACTTGTTAAGCAAAATCTTTTTCTCTGAGCAATTGTATTAGTACAAAAGAAACGTACAAAGGTACAAATGTTTTGACCATACAATATAGCTCATTACCTATATTGCTAATTGTATACAGCCTTCTTTGCTCAGAATTATCAAGGATGAAAGTAATTTTGGAGGGTACTCTAATTGTGAAAAAGTGGTAAGGCTCTCTGTGCTCTACAGCATCCCAATCGTTTGTTTTACTAATGTGGACCGTGTGGGCCGGGAGCCCTGGGGCTCATCAGCACGGGCTCTCCTTTCAAATTCCTCCCACATCTGAACCCGCCCGACAGTCACCGACGCCCTGACACCCCTGCCTCGCTCCGTGTTCAGCCACGGGCTGTTTTTAGTGACAGGCGAATGAGGTATCATGACACCAGAAATGGGTGTAGGAGCTGCCATTCGCTACCAGCAACTCACTGATTTTAACCAATCGTTGCCTTTTGCTGTGAAGCGCAAAACTGTTTTGATTGGTTCAAACAGATCAGTGACTTACAGCTAATTGTAGCTCCACCAATTTTCTGTGTCGTGATACCTCATTCACCCATTGCTGGTCGTTTTCTCCGGTCTTTGTTTGTCTGGTCGGCTGAGGGGGGAAAGTGCCATGCTCCGAGGTGGTGAGAGCTCGGTCAGGGGTTTGACCCCACAGAGACACCTTCGCCCCGGTCAGGCCACAAAGGGCAGAAAACGGGGGCCACCTGCTGGCCATGCGTAAAGAGCCGAAGCCCCACCCACCTCCCTCTCGGGCTTGAGAAGCACTGCTGACAGCACAGCGACTCTCCACTTCCCGTGACCTGCAGACCTGCAGACGGGAACTGCAGACCGTAGCCTGATACATACCTCTCCGCCCCCATCCCTCCCTCAGAGAGAGGAACATAAGGTCAGTTGATATTTAATAAAAGCGTAAATCTCTGTTTATGGAACAGACACACTCAAGGCATTGTGGCTCATTCATTTCCATCCTGTCCTGTTCGCATGACTTTCCATGATTCCCATGCAACCGAGCTGGTCCCCAATTCATTTGGGGGGGCTCTAGCATTACGCTCGGAGCCAACTCCACACTACAGCCAATTCACTCTAAATCTCCCCACTGCAGCCAACACACTAAAACACCCCACCACAGCCAACACACTAAAACTCCCCACTGCAGCCAACACGCTAAAACACCCCACTGCAGTCAACACCTTAAAACACCCCACCACAGCCAACACACTAAAACTCCCCACTGCAACCAGCACAAACTCCCAGCACACACTAGGACTCCCCAATTTAATTGACAGGAAGCAGAAGCAGTGCAGGGAGATGTCAGTGAAGTCTTCCCTCTGAATGGCAGGCGGGAGGGCCCCGGGAGCACTGAAGGGGGTCACTCTTGAGCCCACTCCCAGTGCAGAGCTCTTCCACTGGGGGAGGACCCACACAGCAAAGCAGCACCAGCTGTCGCTGGAGAAAGCCAGTCGGGAGGAGAGTCAGAGAGCACATCTTACCGCACTGTCCCCCCCACTCCTTCCACAGCTCGCAGAGGGGTAACCAGGCAACCGAGAGGGTTTTATATACAGTAGGGAAGGCAGACAGAGCAAGGGCAAATAACCCTTGTGTGTGTTTGTTTTAAAATAACCTTGTGTGTGTTATGTGCATATGTGTGAGTGTGTGTGTATGTGTGTGTGTGTGTGTGTGTGCATATGTGCCTGCCCATGCAGCCATTCAGATCTAGTTTGCAAGAGGTTTTGCTCCAAAAATAAATCATTGGATCCCAGCGTTTACACAGCACTTTGAATGGTCCCAAGCACTCTCACTACTGCTTATTACTGCTTTTGTATCTGGTGGGCGGGAGTGAGCCTGAAACATCCATCAGTGGAGATGCATCCCTCCTTTACACACAGCCTTGTCTTTCCAGACAAACAGCAGAGCAGAGGGCCTGATGATGCAGATACAGACAGTGGCTCATTCATCAATCTGGCCTGGAGCGCACGGGGGCTTTGCCTTGCTCTCACCAACAATGAGCTGTCATTCATCTCCATTTCTCCTCCTCCTCCTGCTCCTGGCCTGTGCCTCTGTCACATCTTCTCAAGGGGGAAGTACTCTGCAGGTACCTCATGGAGGGTGAACCTAGAGCTCTCTCTCCCTCTCTCTCTCTCTCTCTATATCCCCTCTTTCTCTTTCTCTGTCTCTCTCGTTCTCTCTTTCTCTCACTCCCTTGCTCCCTCTCCCCCTCTCTCTCAGCTCAGTGGTGGTCTATCATTGCCTCTAGGCCTTCATGAAACAATTGAAACTGCTTCCTTGGTGCTCACCACATTTCTTCTTCATTTAGAAATCACGTTTCAACAAGAAACTTTTAGAAAGTCATGACCTCCCTCACCCCTCTGAAAAGATATGAATGATGTCATATATCATTCATCAACAGCCCAACGGCTCACTGTCTCATCACGTCTTTAATCGAAACACTCAAAACTGTGCTCCGCGCATTGCAAGTGAAATAAAAAGCACGTTGTTTGCTTGTCTGTGAAAAAAAGTGAAAATCTATATTCCGTCGGTCCTGTTCTCCTCACATTAACCCAGTTGCCGTTTTTCTATTTTTTTTGCATAATCAGACCAGAGCTCTTACATAAGGGCCCCCCCCCCGCCCCGGTAACGTGTTCCAAAATGGGCTCTCACAGTTCCGACACAAAGCCAAAACAAAGAAGTGAGAACAGAGTCGCCCACTCGCGCCCTCCGACGCCGGGCAGCACGGAGCCACCGGCTCCAGAGAGGGCCCTTCAGCCTCGCATTCCCAGTGCTGCCACGTCGCGTCAAGAGCCCTTAGCAAAAAATAAAATAATGACAATCTACCCCATCCCGCTCGGCAGTGAGGTCATTCCCACCGCGCTGCGATGTACGGGGTTTTTCCATGCGCTAACGATGGAGGAATATCAAAGGCACACAGACGTGAGTGGGACGCAGAGGTCTGAGAAAGCGTGGCCGTTCGTGGGAACTCCTTTCCAGATGTGGCAACACTTTATTAGTGAATGGGACAGCGGGGCTTTTCGCGTAAAACGTGCACACGCATGCGCACACACACACACAGAATCACACATTCGCATTTGCAAGCGCACGCTCGTAATTGTGCACGCTCACAAACGCACGTGACGCCAATAAACTTAGGCATGCGCGCAAAAACAGATATTCACACACATCGATTCGTGTGCACACCTACACCAGGTAAACTCGCACACACACACTCACAAAAGAACGTTTGACAATGAGAACAGGCCGTTCGGCCCATCTAGACTGTGCACATTCACACACAAAACCACATATACATTCACACAGTCATGTGTTCTTTTTACACCCCCTTAATCCTCCACCCAAAAGCCCTATCACACACTGCATGCTGGACTGTTTTTCCAAAACAGTCCCGCCCGTCGGGAGAGCACCCCTGCTCCCCATGGCCGAAACCCGATCACCGTGAAACCCCAGAACCACCCCCCCTCTCGTTGCGACACCACCCACACCAGCTGGGGAGGGGGTTGAGAGGAGAGCGGCTCTCACGCCCTCATGCTAACACTAATACCAGCAGCAGCAGCAGGGCGGCAGCAGGGACTGGCGTGGGGGGGCGGGAGAGGTCCGCTGCTATGCAGAGCTGCAGGAAGAGGTGTCCTCCAGGGGGAGGCGCTGGCACTGTCCTTCCTCCTCTCCCCGCCATTACTCACGTCGAACCCACCGTCCTGGGACTCGTCTCTTCTCAGACACCGAATGATGTGAGACTGGTTACAGAGGAGCCCATCCACCCGCCCGCCATAATCTCCCAATGAAGTGCTCAGAGAAAAAGGCACCATGTTGTACCTATTAAAGTACAAACAGTGCCTGTCACTGTGTGGGTACTCCTGTAGGGTACTGAATTGTACCTTTCGACAGAAGAACAGTACCCATGTGAAAAAATTATGTTGCTTGCAGTACAAACCTTCATACCAATATGGCTGCCACTGTGAATGAGGATCTATTACCCTACCTTGGTACACATCTGTACCTTTCTTCAATTTGTAACTTTTTCACTGGGAAAAGGTACAAAACCGTATCAGGAAGGATCTTATGTGTATCTTTGAAGGTACAATGAACACATTTGTACCCTGAGGACCAAAAGAGTACCCTAATTCTAGCTTTATTTTTGAGAGTGTGGGAGTGAGGGCGTGGGGATGAGCTCACACCTAAGGGCCCTGTGACGGGGTTCGGAGAGTCCGCTTTGTGGTGCGAGGACAAATGCTCCCTCCTACTTCCTCCTTCCAGGCTGTGGTGATTCAGCACTCTGAGGGAGGGGAGCAGCTCAGTACCCTCTTAGTGAAGGGGGCGGCATGACGTGAATGGCGGGGCTGCAGGGGAGCTCCAGTCGCACAGTGAGGTCTGGCAGCAAGGCCTGCAGTCACTCCACAAAGACACCCTGACTGGTAGCACTGTGCTACACTGGGCCCCACTCCCCCACATCCACAGGGAGAGTGTGGGAGTGGGGAAGGGTTAGTGTGAGAGTGTGTGAGAGTGAAAGAGTGTGTTTGGGAGTGTGGGAGTCTGTTTGGGAGCTCTAAGCGTGTTTGAGAGCGTGAGGGTATGTTTGGGAGTGTGAGGTTGTGTTTGGGTGTGTGAGAGTGAGTGAGAGAGTGTGAGGGTGTGTTTGGGAGCTGTGAGTGTTTTAGGTGTGTTTGGGAGCTGTGCTTACCCCCCACTCCAACCCCCACCCCCCATTTGCCCACTGACGCCAGGATGGATTCCAGATGTCTCTGTGGTAAACAAACTGATTGCCAAAACCTGATTAAAAAATGTGAGGCATTCTGACACTCACACAGACCCTTATTGTCTTCTGTTATCAACACATCAAAACTTTCCAAAACAGATATTATTAAATGGGAGATGTTCTGAAATTAGATCTGCAGGGTGACGTGCATCCCTCCGAACAAGATATTACACAGAGAAAAATAACCAGACCCGGTACACACATATGCAGACAAACAGCGACGAGGAGCACACACAAACAAGTGGGAGTCCGTCTCATATGGGACCCCAGGCCATGGTAGAGACTGTTCTTCCAGAACACAGGCTGCCATGAGAAAGTCCCCACATGCTGTCTACACAACACCACCACCCAATCAAGACCATGGCCCCTGCTCCCTTGGCTTCAGCTTTGAGAACATCCTCTGCTCTCACAAGTACACACGCACCAAAAAACTCCTCACATTTGTTTCTCTCTCTGCTGGCTGGATAGCCAGTGGCCTCTGAGTACGTGAAGGGAGTACAATGAGGCTGTTTATCACTGGCGTCCCTCTGCAGGGTTCACATCTCCTCCCAGACGTGGGTCAGCAGCTGCCAAGTGCGTCTGAATGTTAATGTAAACGCACACCCGTGCCCATGCCCTCCTATGCAGAACCCCACCCACCACACCCCATGGCTTATTGCCCCCAGTTGAACTTTTCATTTGAAGACACCCGTTCATCCTTGGCATACATTCGGTCACGCCATGGCACCAAAACAGGAAATGCGCCTGCACTCATCCGCTCACGTATATATTGGCGGGAGACTACGAAACCATTTCAAGTTCAAGTTCAAGTTCAAATTTATTATCCCAAATATAGCAGCATTATCCATCCAAGTGTACATGGATGTATTGTACTTGTACTTCTTATGCTGAAGTGTCTGTGTATCACATTTAGGAAAAGCCTGCTTTTTACAATGCTGTAAAACAGATAGGAATTTTTATCTGCATTCAAAGCTTGCGTGCGTGTGTGTGTGTGTGTGTGTGTGTGTGTGTGTGAACAGTATGTGTGAGTGCATCAATCTTGAGGAACGGAGGATATGTATTGTCAGGTCTGCGCGTATTTACTCAGTGGCCGTTTATTTTCGGGAACGTGAAAGCACTTGTCTGCTCCTGTGAGCTGACTCTTCCAACACTGTAGCAAACCAAGCAACAGAAAACAAGGAGCCCGCCAAAGTTTCCCGTGAAACAAAAGGCAAGGCGGGAGGGCCTTGCGACGGAACCGGGGAAACGAGTCGAGCACAGGGGGCAACAGCTGGTGCACACACTGCGGGCCGGCCGGGGAGCCGGGGAGAGGGGGAGAGGAGGGGGGGGTCGAGTGCCTGGATGTGTCAGCATGTGAAACTGTGGCCTTTGTTTCCGCACATGCTCAGAGATTAGCTAGGGGCCACGGGTGTTTGCCTCGGCCCTGGGCGAGCGGGAGGAGCAGCGCTGCCATTTGCGGGCTGGCCGGCCCGCCCGGTCCAGGGTTTGTCTTTTCCCACAGAGGCTCAATAGGAGAGCCATTGTTTCCTGGCTTTGGGGTCCCACAGCAGGACCGTGCCCCACACTGCTCCCCTTACAATGGACCATTCTCCCCCCAACCCTCACACCCCTCCCTTCTGCAGTCCAACGGGATGGATACACCTCACACACCCGCCCCCCATACACACTCCCCTTCACCCTCCAAAGCACAGTGGTGAGAGGGGCACCCTGCCACAGAATCCAAGATGAAGAGGGCCCCTCCTGCTCTCTCTCTCCTCCTCTCCTCCACTCACTCCTCCCTCACTTCCCTATGCATCCCAACAGCGATAATGGAATGGTCATGTGGATTCACTATGGAAGAATTACACACAGACAAAAACACACCCGCTATATACATATATACATTACGCGTATAAAATCAGTAAGCCACACACTTAGGGGAGACATTTTTACCAACGCATTTCAGGTTATACCTTGGCTGAGGGGAATCTCAACAGTGGAACTGAAACATTCCTCCCGCTGGTTACATTAGAACCATCCACACTGCTGCGCTGCAGAAGCTCAGCATCTGCTCCATTACCACAAAACAGAAGTAACACAGAGTAAACCAATGAGTGGCTTCCAAAAAGGCCAGGTCAGGAGTTATAAAGCACTGTATAAAAAGTTGTGGAAAAATTGCTCATCAATCAGAGCCACCAGTGTGCCATAGAGCACTGAGCCCTAATGCAAAACTCCATGGCACACAGAGTGGAAGGTCATGTGAATAACTGGTGAAAAAACTCACATATAAGTGCAAAATGTAGGCCATGTACCACCTCCCCATCTGGACTTGATTATGATGGACACAAACATCCCTTTTCCTGGGCAGTCAGATGCCACTTTCTTTCTTGCCATCCGCCAGTGAACAATGACAACAGCTGCACCGAACAAACAAGACAACATTTTACAGATCTGCCAAGATGTGTTCCTAACACACTTTGTGCCCTAAAACACCAAAACCACAATGTTAAGTCTTCTGCTGACTTCTTTCACAAATGATAGTGGTGGTGATGATGATGCCAGTGTTACATCAGCTAACAGGCCTGAGAAGAGCAACAAAAAACTGACTCCCACAAAAAATTGTCTCTCTCGATCTGACCACCTAAACATCCCCTACATCTGATTGGCTACGCAATCCCTTGCATCCGCAACCCACTTCTATTCCCCAATTTGATACCCAAGTTGTAATGTTTGTTGTAACATTGTAACAATGCTGTAACATGTGTTGTAACATTGTAACAATGCTGAAATGTTTGTTATAACATTGTAACAACACTAATGTGTACTGTAACATTATAACAACACTAATGTGTGTTGTAACATTGTAACAAGGCTGTAATGTTGCTTCAACAGTACAGCCCTATTTTGGAAGGATCTCGTACTCATCCTCGGGATTGAGCACATCTTTTTGGCACGTCTGCCCTAATGCTAACAGCGGAGACAAAGACAAAAGAGCGATCCACTAGGAGGAGTGTTTGTTATTTCGCCCGGCTCAGTGGGGAATGGCCGCGTATGGAGAGAGAAGGGTAAAAAAATGAAAACAATAACATGGTGGGACCGTTTTTTGGATGGGTCCCCAGTGCCACGGTGAGCGTGATTCCTCTCGAATGGGACGAGCGGGGCTGACCCCATAAATCAAGACGTGACAGGATGGATGCCAAAGTGAAGGGGAGGTGGGGAGGGGGTTATTTTAACCATCTTCTAAAGTGTCTTGCAGGTTTTCCCATGTGTGACAGATATAAAGTGTATAAACTGTATGCCGAGCGACGGCGGCGGCAAACAGCTTGGGCTGATTCTAAGTTCCTTCCCATCAATTTGGCTGACCTTCATCCCAGGCCAGATTTAGGTCGCCATGGTAACCGGAGGCGAGGTTCAGATGGAGGCATTGTTATTATGATTCGATCTGAAACAATCTCAGAAAGTGCCGGAAACTAAATAAGCCACAAAGGAATACGCTCCACGGATCAGCTTATTGACTCGTTGACCCCTTACCAACCTGAAACGCACACAGAAATGATTACTCTGTCTGGGGGCATGAATGAGGCCCTGCGCTCCACAGGGCATCCCATCAGGCCCGGCTGTCTCAGTTCATCCTGAGCTAAACGCCTCCTCACTCAGGCCCGCCACACACAGAGCTGGAGGGAAAGCATAAACCTGGACGAAGCCATTTCATCTGCGCTTCATCGCTGACAATACCCACCCCTGCCCCTGGTTTGTAAACACACACAGTGGGTATAAAAAGTAGTCACCCCCTTTGGCATTTTTCACATTTTATTTTCTTACTGCATGGAATCAAAACGGATTTCATTGGAATTTCTTGCCACTGATCAACACAAAATATGTCAAATGTCAAATAATAAGTTTTTTCTTATTTAATTACAAATAAAAAACAGACAACAATTGATTTTGATTCCATGAAATAAGAAAATAAAATATGAAAAAAATGTATACCCACTGTAGATAATGACCTGGGGTGTGAGCAAGTGAAAGAAAGAAAAAAACTATTTCTGATCTGCAAAATAATAACAGTTAAGACAATGTCTAGATGAACTCCATTATAGGCCTGGGCTCAATCAACATTTGTCCATTTCACTTTGACTTCCTTGCAAAGAAAAATTTGGCCTGTTCATTTAGGTGATTGTTGAATTCGCCAAACTGTGTTTGTGAAGAAGAAAAACACTAAATTAGTTTTGTAAGTCGATTTTCTTGTACCAAAGTTAAGGGAAGATGTTGAATTCCCTTAATGTGGGGGGAAATATGGTAGTAATAAGACTAATATTGACATGTTTTTATTAAAAAAGATCCTCTTGTGGCCTCCCGGGTGGACTAGCGGTTACAACATTCGCCACTGGCCACTGCAACCGGGATTCAGTTCCACCAGCTGCGCCAGTTTCGGCTCTGGTCGGGAGTGCCACTAGGGGGCGGCAATTGGCTGTCCGCCCCAGGGTGGGGGGAGGGAAGCCGATGCAAGTTCACTGCATATAGGAGGCGGGGCCCAGCCACATGTCACTGCCAGCATCAGGACTACGGCAGCGAACTCGTAAGATATATGAGGGAATGGGATAATTGACGTGAAAAGGAGGGTATAATTGGATGCTGAAAATGGGGAGAAAAACTGCAGAAAGAGAAAGTAGAAAAAAAGATGCTCTTGCACTAGGCCACCCAGACAGTTTGAGCAGGTGTTTCATGACGTGGCCTCTAGCCCACAGGAAGTGAGGTAAGCGTATCCTACCTCTGCACCACATCCTCCCCACTCCAGCAGGAGAAGTCCTCCACCACCATCTCGCCCTCGCACAGCATCTCAGGCAGCGCAGCGAAGAAGGACTTGTAGCGCTGGATGTAGCCCATGAATTCCCTGCGACAGAGCCAAGAAAACACGAGTGAGAGAGCTTTGCATTTAGTTTTCCTACATAAGCTTTGTTTATGTAAAGCTTTGGCAATATATTGAAATGTGTCATGCCAATAAAGCATTTTGAATTGAATTGAGTGAGAGAGAGAGAGAGAGAGAGAGCAAAGAGAGAGAGAGTTAGAGAAAGAGAGAGAGTGAGAGAGTGAAAGAGTGGGAGAGAGACAGAGAGAGCAGGAGACACAGAGAGGGAGAGAGAGGCAGAGAGAGATATAGAGACAGATACACAGAAAGTGAGCGAGTGAAAGAGAGAGAGACAGCAAGACACACAGAGGAGTGTGAGACAGAGACAGAGAGAGAGATATAGAGAAAGAGACACAGAAAGTGAGAGAGAGAAAGAGACACTGAGAGGGCGTGAGAGAGAGGGATAGCGAAAGAGGCACAGAGGACATTCGGTGACTGAGACAAACCGAGGGAGGTTGGGTACCTTCACATTATTGTCCTCTACACCCTTACAAAGACAATAATACATCTATTTATTTAGAATTTGTTGCCAGTAAATATCCAGGTAAATGACAAAATAAAGTAAACACGAGTGAATGAGGGTTTTCATGGCCCTGTTATGGTTTGGGGTGCATTAAACTAAACCTGGTTTAGGTGCACTCAAGGTAAATGCCAACAAATAGTGTGATCACCCTTCTGAGTGATTAACACCTATTAACACACTTTATGTCGGCAGTTCCTTTATTTTGGTAGTATACCGATAAATATATTGTATATTATTTTTAATCATAAAAAACATGAAGTAAAAAAAAAACTGCCCAAGCATAATGAGGCTGTTGTCCAGGGATGAGAGTGCATAGCATAATACCTTATGCGGTTGCAATGCAATTTCAGCTTGAGTGTATGTTTGCCTGCAGTTTTAGTAGTGGTCAAAAATATCTTAAGTTGGGTGTCAAAACACTTACAGACACTAGACAGAAACACAGAGGAGAGGCACAATCTCGACAACTTGATTAATGAATGACCGAATGGAAATTTGTAATGTCAGACAGACAATGGCTCAGTCTGAATAGGCACTTTCTGAGGCCACCCTGAGTTATAAAAACGGGGTCACAGGGGTCACGGAGTAAACCGGGCCTCATCAATTCATGCATGTCATAGAAGCATTGTGTGAAGCTCACAGGGCATTCTTGTATTAACAGGGTTTGTGTCAATATAATAAAAGTATAAGTACATTATATACAAATTTACATGAGAAAATGTGCTCGAACAGGATGTCAACTTCATGTTTCCCTCCATGCATTTGTGTTTAGAACACTGTTACAGACACACACAAACACACACACGCACACTCAAAATGCACTCAAAATGCATGCACACACACACACACACACACACACACACACACTCACACACACACAAGTACATGCACTCACACTCACACACACACACACACACACTCACACAAACAAACACACATGCTCACACACAAACACACGCATACATATATATACACACACGCAGACAAAGTCAAAAGGTGACAGAGGTGTTAACTGAGAGGGACAGGTCACAGAGATGGACGTGTCACACAGGTTAGTGTGAAAGAGAGAGAGAGACAGAAAGAGAAAGAGAGAGAGGCACTGAGACTCGGAGCATCCATGCTTACCTAGATATCTTTTTCAGACTTTTAGGTTTATCGTTCTTGGAAGGTTTCAGAGGTAGGGAGCTGGGTACGGCCAATCGGCAAGGAAGAGAGGGGGGATCAGTCGATGCAAGCAGGAGGGATGCAGGAGGTAAGGGAGGGAGAAAAAAGAGAGAGTAGAATCAAAATAAAGATAACCAAACCAAAAGAAGAAGAAAAAAAAGAAGAAGAATGACACCATTGACCTGGAAAAGAAAATATGATCATGCACCATGCGGAGCAGCAGGAACAGGGGACAGCATGCTGGTACAGGGAGTTCTGGGAGAATGAGGTTTCATGCCATCAGTCACTCAATGATCTGAACCAATCATTGTGTTTTGCTTTGGAGAGCAAAATCTTTTGATTGGTTGAAATAAGTCAATGATTGACAGCTCATTGCTGCTCCACCCCTTATGGGGTTCATGAAACCTCACTCTAGCATCACCAGGTACAGGTGTGCCACCAGAGCCTGTGGAGCGCTCATCGCCTCAATGCCTCACCTTCAATCACCTGTCCAGGTGCTCAACCCACTGTGAAATCAGTGCCTCTTTCTTGCTCCGTTTGAATAACACTGACCCGGCCAGGCTATGCACTGGACCCTCACAGCAGCGGTCTTCCCAACACAGATGCTGCAACAGGGGGTGTTGTCGCCGGTAACAGACCCAGATGAATGCTACCAGTGCTCTTCTTCTCCATGTGTTTCATGGTTGAAGAAGTTGGCATAATTAACTTGAAGTAGTGATTTAGTGATGTTGCACATGGTGGTCTTGGAGCATTGTTAGCCATGTCTAGATCCCTGTTGTTCATATAACCCATGTGGATGTGGTTCTCTTGACTGTTGACAGTCACTCTGGATAAGAGCATCAGCCAAATGAATGTAATGTAATGCAGCCATGGCATGGCTAGTCAAGAGGCCGTGAGAGCTGGCAGCCGTAGGCCCTTGGGACAGGGTTTGGCCTGGAGGCTGGAGGGTGAATTTGCTGTGGCGCTACACTTATTTCCTCTCTGTCGGCGCCCTCCTGTAGCATCACAGGCAGAGAGGCTGAGGTTCAGAGTGTGGTATCCCATGAACCTCCAGTAATTCAGCCCTCCAGCTGTAACCAAGGCATCGTGTGGTTTCATCACAATGGCGGCAGTGAAAGGGAAGGTTTTACGCTTCCAACGCGAGAGCCAAAAACTGCCCCGGTCTGATGTCACCGAGGACTTCATGAAGACGTGAAGCCTATTCACAGCTGCCAGCACACTGTATCTACATATTGAGCATCTTCTATTTATAAAATACTGGCCTGTGGAGAGGTTGCTTCTGGGCCAATGGGCCCCAATAACCAATCTTGCTGGCTGGTGCCAGACTCAGTGGGGAGCTAGACTGGTCCCCTAGCCTTGAGCATTTAATTGAGCAGAGTGTTTGGGGTGAGGACACAAAGAGTTGACACACCATAACATTGATCTGCGAGCCAATGAACTAAACTCTTCCCAGACTGCCGAAGGACCCTCAGAGTTTCCAGAGTTACAGTGCACAGTCCCATTCAGACGTGGCAGCGAGACTGCAGGAGCCACGTCCATTACTGCTGTTATGGACACGCAGAGCTCGGAATGGCACATTTCTGTTGGTCCCTGTCTGTATCTCACACACAAGTGGGAATTGAAGGCCGATACCTTAGCATCTCCAGAGGACGGCTCTCTCTCTCTAACCCCTCATGTTCACATGTATACCACACATTCACACATGTACACCACATATTGTCACATGTGTTCATCATGTGATAACATACTTTCACATTTCACATTTAATGCGCATTCCACATCTCAAGAATCACATAACAGAGAACACAAATGGAAATGTGATGAACACAATTCGGGGAATTTGGGGAAGAGGGGGTGGTGGAGCCGCACGGGCCCTCTTACCGTCTCATGTGCGCTAGGCGACCCTGCAGGGCCTGGGCTGAGGGCTCGGGCGGGGTCGGGGTTGGGGTAAGGGAGGGGGCAGAGGTCACTGGGGTCACCGTTTCGGGTGAGGGGCGCGGGCTGGTGGCAGGTGCTGCCTCTGTGAGCTGTCCACACACTTTATCCACCTGGGAGGGGAAACACAGGGGCTTGAGCGTTTTGCATTTGGGACAAGACGACAGTTTCCGGCACCTTGCCTAGACGGCACATTATCCGACGAAGGCTGTGGAACAGCAAGTCTGGATGGAAGAGAGAGTGAGAAACAGGAAACAATGTGTAGCGCGATAAAGCAAAAAACAACAGACAAAAAGTTGTTGAGTATTTACCCAGCACCCTCTGTATTGTCTTTAGAGTCTGGGTTCTGCTGGATAAGGTGCATGGTGCACTTTAGCAAGACCCTTTAGAGCAAGTGGGAGGCGACCGTCTGTGGTTCAACGGGTCAGAGCTCTCCTGCACCAACAAACAACCAGCGTGTGGGCAGCCCAGCGTGCGGACTCGTGAGAGCGGTCGCATGAAACCGCCACGACTGCCACAATTTCAATATCGCTTTTAACCAAAGAGAGAGACCAAAAAAAACAGGTCTAATGTTACTCTTCCTGGAACTGACTTTGCAGGGGACTATGTGGTTTTGAGAAGCTTTTTTTAATTTAGTCCCAGTGCATCCCATCTTTTATTTTGGTTGTCGTTGCCTCATTCAATGTGGAAATAATAAACTATACTAAAGCAGTCACTAATTCAAGAGGACATTGTCATCGGACCTGCATTACTGGGACTCCAACATCCATCTGGAATACAGTAACACGTGTTGAAACGCTGAGTATAAAACATGAGGAACACATACAGTTCTGTGTTGACTGCAAGCAATTTGCAAAGTACCGCAAATATTTCTGACATTGTGATTTAACAATGTAAAATATATATGCATGTGTATGTATATATATTTATAATTTATCATTTATATATATATATATATATATATATATATATACAGTATATATATACACTACCGTTCAAAAGTTTTGGGTCACCTGCTGGAAACTATTTTTATCTCATAATTGACAATGCTTTACACCGTATACATTTCTGTAAATACTTTAAAATGACAAAAAACACATGTAACAATGAACAAAATGAACATCAAAGAAATGTTCAAGAAAATTATATTGAAAATTGAATCTTAGATTCCTCAAAATAGTCACCCTTTGGCGTGAGAATAGCCTCACAAACAGTGGCCATTCGGTTAATAAGTTTTAGCAGGAAATCACCCGACATGTTTTCCCAGCTATCCTGCAGCAATTCCCAGAGAAACTTGTGGGTTGCTTTGCTTTGACTCTTCCTTTCCAGTTTGTCCCATACAAGTTCTATGGGATTGAGGTCTGGACACTGGGCAGGCCAGATCTTTAGTTTGAGTTGTTGTTCACATTCCTCCTTCACCAGATAGTTCTTGCACAACTTCAAGGTGTGTTTTGGGTCGTTATCTTTCTGAAGAATGAAGGAGTGCCCGATTAGCCATAGTCCAGATGGAAGATGACCCCAAACTTTTGAACGGTAGTGTATATACAGTATATATGTATAAATATATGTCCATCCCTGGATTTTGCCTGCATTTAATGTTGCAACATTGTCTCCTAATGTTAATGCAAATACTTGAACCCACAGCGTCACGCTTATCTGATGCTGTCTAAAGTCAGTCACCTTCAGCATCCGTCTGCTGCATCCTTCACACTCTGACACTGCGCCGTACCACAGCAGAGGAACAATGGACGAACCACGTTTCAAAGGAGAGCTACGACACGGGCGTTACACCACGGAGCAACGGGGGATGCCGTTGACCCCGCCCTGCAGGAGCACTTTAAAAGGCTCTAATGGGATTAGTGCAATCAAAGCCCCTAAAGGATAATCCATACATGCAGCTAAACACAGACGAGCCCGGAGGCGCATGCTCTGCGGCCTCGCTAATTAAAGCCAGCGCAGGTAATGAAAATCTGTCAGCACTCTGCCTCCTTAATCAATGCCTAATCACAGGCTTAAAAGCACCCCTTCGCTGTTTAACAGCCTTCAATCAAACTGAGGGCCTGACTCAATCCTCCAGCCAAGTGCTTTGGCTAAGCCCAATAAATTTCATAATTTAATATATAAATAAATAAATAAGCTTAATAAATTTAAGGCCAAGTTAAGTCGTTATCATGTTCTACGTTTCTGTTTTTTCCCCTCGACGTCGAGCCGAAAAAATGTTTGCAATAAAATCCGACTTACAAAAGAATGCCATGTGTCGCCGAACATTAACAAATAAATGCTTTGTGAGATTACTGAATGGGACTGCAGGGTGGCCTTATATATAAAGAAATCTGCAAGCGGGACGGTCTTCAAAGAGAAGCCCTAGACCCGGGGCTGCTGGAGCTCCTTCCCTGATTTAAAACAGCTAAAGAAGGAAAAACAATGACATCACAATAGAAAATATCATGTTAAATTAGAATGTCTCTCCCAGGATTCCACTGAAAACAATAACATTCCAAACTACTGGAAGCTCCGATGCCTCCAAGTCCATTTCCTGTCCATTTTGAGTGAGCAATGCTTCGGTTTACATTGGCGCACCAAATATCACCCAAAACACCATTTGACTTTTAATCCCATAAATCACAGTAAAAGTTGGGCTGGCTTCAGCCAACCTCTTTTGAAAACACACCAAATCTAGCAGGCCTCCCATGGCGGTGACTGAAATAAAATCAGCCGTTGGCCTGACTACTACGCATTAACAAGCATTACCATCTCAGGAAGCAAGAGCCCGATCGCAACGCAAACTGTTCACAGAAATGGGTTCTTTACTTTTGTCCAAAAAAAATAGTTTCTGAATTTTCCCTGTTTTTCTCCCCAATTTGGAAGCCAATTATACCCTCTATTTATTTAAATTAACCCTCCCCCACGAACTCGCCGCCCGTCTCCACGGGGCAAGCTGCTCTTCGAGGCCGGCGATGATCCTCCTCCTTCGAGATGGAACTCACTGACCCCCTTTCTGGAGACACCCTTACGTTCTTCACAGCGAGTTTGTGACGACCATCCTCCCCCCTCCCTCAGGAGCGGACAGCCAAATGCCGCCTCCGATCGGTGCTAAAGGCCAGGACCGGTCTGTTAGAGACGGGTTTCTAACCGTGTCCCTGATAGGCAGCTTGCCCTAGTACAGGACCAGCCAAATACGGGTGCGTTAGACCGCTAGGCTATCCGCCAGCCTGTGGGCTCTTTGGTTTTGATGGGCTTCGATCCAGTGGGAGACCTAGACCCACAGAACTGAAATGCCTTTTCACCTGTGGCATGAGGCAAACAGTAACCACACCACAACTGGACACCAAGGGGCTGACGAAAAGCATAAACAGTCATATTGCGGTCAACCGAGCCAGGACGCTTGTGTTTACTCTACATAAATATTTAGGTCTGATTCATAACTGGTCTTCTAATGGATCAAAATGTTATGTTGGCAACATCAAAGCAAAAACAAAAAAAAAACCAGCTATTTACATCTACGTCCCCGATGTTAGGATGTTTTACGGATGCTAAGAGTGGACAAATGATGGACCGGCTAAACACAAGTTTGCTGGAGTTAAGAGTGCAGACAATATGCACTCTCCCCCGAAGTGCATGCTGCCAACCACCGCTCCTTTTCACAACGTGATCCACCTATGCAGTCACTTCATCCACCTGTGCACAGCTGGCAAAGGCAGACTGCAGTTGTCAGATCTGCCGGAGGTTTCACTGTTCCGCAATGAGACCAGAACAATCCTGCTGACCACAACCCTCCCCCCTGGTGCCCAGCCCGGCAGGGCTGCCAGCGACAGTTCCATACCAGACTGTGGGCTCCAGCCATACACTGGAACCGTCTTAGCAGGATAAGCCACCCAGCAGTCGAGGACAAAATACATTACGATCTAATTTACGATCTGAACACAATACTAACAATTGCTTTTTGTTTTCTGCACTGTGCATTTATAACCCTACCTAATTATTTCCAGAAAGCTAACAAATAACATAATTGCGATATTTCAGTGATGTTGTTGCAAAGTTGTGACAATTTTGTGCGTTAGCTGGGGTGTACTGCTTCTCTTAAGGTCGCCTATTCTTTAGCATCACCCACAGCAAACCCTTCAGTTTAGAGGAGAGTATCGGGCTGCAGAATTTCACACTGGGCTGCCTGCAATAATGCATTAACCTTGGAACTCATCAGACTTCTAAACGGCAACACTCACTGTCGCATCTTCAAGCAGTCTCAGGTGGCAGAGCAACATATTTAAAGATTTGCTTTTCTTCTATGTGATTAAAGAATCAATAATACAAAAGGTCAGAGGTTTTAATCATGCGGTATGCACATGGCATGGCCTACAAACGGTGTACTTCTGATATCTGCTACTTTTTCATTTTAGAAAAGAAATTGCATCCACAGGATCATCCAAACTTTTCATATGCTGACTTTATTGGAATATGTAAAAAAAAAAACACAGCTGCATTCTTTGCCAGGAAAAATGCTGGTGTAAGCAGCTGTTTACTATGTGAATGCACAATGGTTATTACAGGAAATATGACACACCAATCGCACCGGTAGCCAATCACGACCACGGTATCTGGCGGTGATTTCTGAGAATAAAAGCAAACATTTTATGGTTTTGCCATCTCCGGGCCCGGATTTCTCATTGCTGTTAAAATATTTACTGCGCCTCTCCCTGGAACACCTCAGACGGAGGGGCTACTCTGCCTGGGGGTGGGGTGGAGGCAAGAGATTGGGCCTCCTTGGTTTGGGCTGCCGGAGTTCAGGGTCGACTGGTATTAATAACGAGGGTGGTGGGCGGCGGAGAGCGGAATGCCAGGGGGCTGGAATTCCGCAGACACTCAGACAAAGAGGTATTGGGAGTCCTGGAGCATTAGCAGGAGACAGTCTGGATACGGATCAAACGCAAGGTCCCAGGCACCCTCGCTGCCGTTCAGACAAGCCTTCACCTGCGGCCAAGCGAAACCCACATCTGAACCCGTCGGCCTTCGCAGGTCCAACTCTGCAGCCTTCACAAGGTCACACCTACACACAGAGCCAAGACGGCTCTTAACATCCACCTCAGACTCGCAAACGTCTGCAAACCACGCTCAAACCTCAAACGCTGCTGGCCCCTACCTATGCAGACCGGCTCAACAGGCCCATAGCAGCAGGCCAGACAGGCTTGTACCTGCAGCCACAGCCTAGATATCCCCTTCCCGGTAACCCAGAGAGACCTCTCTCTGTGTTTCACTCTGAAGCCCGAACAGCAAGCCGCTCGCTGACTGAAAAAAAAGGGCCTGAGCCACAACGACACCGAGCTGCAGAACGTAGCACATGCTCGCCACTTAGGGAAAACAAGCACAGAGGCCTCAGACAGACACACAGTGGAGACCAGTCCTGTGCTGTATTTTCACAGACATTAATATTCGATCTTTGTTTTTTACATCCATTAAAGTGAAGGGAATTTTTTGTTTTATCATGGGGAAATTCTAGTCTCCAAACTATCATTCTCAGGTGTTCTGTATATGTGCATTAGGATCTTTTGTTTCCCTGCCAGCCAAAGTTAAAAGGAAAACAAGCACATATAATAGGGGGATAGAATGATGGACGGAAGCAAACGCAGTTAAAAATTTCTGCTTTTTGGCAATTTCTTAAGGGAAAAAAGGTTGTATTTGCAAACAGTACTGTTTGAGTGCCAGAATTTAAACAATGCATTGCATTACTGGCCTTTTTTCAAAATTCAAATACTAAAAAAGTCAAACATCAAGTTTGGACAAATCCAATAAATAAAAAAATCTGGTGGGCGTCCTTACAAAACAAATGCAAACTATTAAACAGTACAAGCACCTATGAAAATAAGGCATAAAATAATAAATGTGCATAAATAGTATTGGCACAAAACAATCCACAAACAAAGGCCTCTTTATGGTGCAGTGCAATCCAAAGTCACTCAAACAGTCTTGTGTCTGATTGGCTATTGATCTGCTGGACGAGTGTTCTCTGACTGGTCAGTAGATCAATCAATCAAAAAATGAATTATGTTGGGGCTGACAAACCCCTCCGTTAAAATATTCTACCTGTCATTTGTCACAGCATAAATTAGGTAGTATAGAGGTCCCCTGTCCTAGTATCTCATTACTCCAATCAAGATGGAGGCCATATGCATGCCTGGAGAGCTGATGGAATCTGAATTTATCCTGATTTCAGTGACCTTAATCATTCTGAAGGACAAACACACCCATGAGGACGGGAGAGGAAGCCAGTCCGCCACATTGCCATTATCCTCAAATCCATCTCTGTGGTGGTGAATACCCTCAAGACAAGCAACAGATGCCATTTCATTTCAGGACACAAACTAACATCAAGACCACTGAAATGTGTGCTCCATATACAACCTGTACAAATACACCATTTCAACATGTTTAGCGTTAGATGATTATTTTTTAGGATTCTATTTGTTCAATACTACAATAGATATATTGGATACTCAATATAACAGTACCTGGACCAAGATTCAATTCAAATACAAACTGTTCCATCTTTGTTCCTTTGTACTTTGAGTAGCAATTTATGAAAGTGCCACCTTAATGCCACCTCACATCTCAGAAAACAAAAAAACACCCAAAATGTTTTGCAAGAAAAAAGTAGCACTTTATTTAAATTCTTACACACTTCATTTCTTTCACAAATAATTAAAGTTGTTAGATAGATAGTTAGTCTACTTATGTAAGAGCAAAGATTCTGTGAGCGAGGCAAAACAGGTGGTGTATATCTGCTTGTCAGTTGACTGGGTACAGATACACATACAGATACGCCTACACACATACGTGTACACATATTTTACAATGAATACATGTGGATGTATATAAGCATGCAGCATTGATTCCCAACGATTCCCCAAATAGTCTACGGGTGAGTGTGCAATTGTGCCTGTGCATGTGTATGTGTGTACATTTAAGTGTGTGTGTGTGTGTGTGTGTGTGTGGTGTGTACATTTAAATGCGTATGTGTGTATGTGCATGCTTGTTTGTGTGTGTGCGTGTGTGTGTTTGTGCGTAAACATACGCATGTGTGTGAGAGATGGACGGCCTATGAGGAGCACAGGGCGAGTGAATCTTCCCGCTAGCAAGGCGCTTCTCTGGGAGTATTCTCTTACAGCTACCAGTGGTGGTCCGCTGAAGAGGTTTATTTGTCCAAGGATTAGCCACAGAAGCTCAGGAACTTTCTCAGCGCTCTCTCTGACCCGCGCCGCAGTGCATCGTGGGAAGGGGTTGTCCGGACAGCACTGACGCCCATTGTCCACGGGGGTATTTGCATTCTGCACAACAGGTCGTCCTCAGCCACCCTGGGAACTGCTCCCCTGCAGCCTTCAGAGCTCCACAGAGGGAAACGGGCTCAAAGACCATCAGTATCCTCCAAACCCTGACAGCCCCGCCCCCTCCCTCTCTCTCTCTCTCTCTCTCCCTCGCCCAACTCAGAGAGAGCAGCCCTTCATGCCTTGACAAAATGCCGGCTCAAATGAGAATCCACTTCCAGAGACGCGCTCACAAACCCTTTCAGATACAGTACAACCCCCGTCCGCCTCCTCCCAACCCTCCACCCCCACCCCCAGGTGCATTAACAGAACGTGCCCTTTCCCCCCTTCATGTACAAGAGCCCACCACCGCCTGGTCCATACGGGACATGAGAAGCCCTTTTCAACTGTGGAGCCGGGTGGCACAAGCTGGAGCCAAAGCTGGTTAATGTGGTACAGTTCTTCCACTGCAATGCATGTCACCAGGATGACAGGCAATGCAATGGATTGAGATGACTGCTTGGACTTAGTCTAACGTGCCAGGCTTATGCTTTAAAAAAAAAGAAGAAGACTGAAATGCAATATAATATATTATATACAGTAAATTCAATTTTTATTCACACCCTTGATAAAGATGAACAAAAGAGATCGTATAAAATAAACTATATATAGGTAATGACCTTTAGTTTATGCTCACAAAATGCAGAAAATTATATTCTTTAATAATAATGGATTGGCATGGACCACAATCAAACAGTTAACAAATTATATTTTTTTCCCCAGAAAAATCAAGAATCACAAATGTTCACAACCCTGTGTCGAAGGAGGTGGATCATCGCCAGCCTTGGAGAGTAGCTTGTTCCATAGAGACGTGCAGCAAGTTCGTGGGGGAGGGTTAATCTAAATAAATAGTGGGTATAATTGGTTTCCAAATTGAGGAAAAAAAACTGGGAAAAATCTGAAACAAAAATGTAAAAATGAAAAAATATAAAACATTATTTACATTCTTTGGACGCCAAACATAATGCTGATGTGCATGTCCAAAAATCTGATCACAAGACACAGTTCCAATTGTAGTTCAGATGTAGTTTGACAAATTCAAGACGACTTTTTCGGTTAATGGGGGTTATGCGCAACGGACTTCCGTGTTTTGCTAAACGTGACTGGCCATTTCCGGTAGACGAGATAATGGCGTTGTTCTATACAAGATGTTTACAGGACAAGAGGTTTAAGCTATATGCTTCCTCCTATATCCATGACTATGAGGGTACTAACAACATTTTTTTTAAGTACCTATGCCTGCTGTCTATTACCTAGCGTTAGCGTTAGCTAGCTAGTACTAACAACATTTTTTTCAAGTACCTGTGCCTGCTGTCTAATACTTAGCGTTAGCGTTAGCTAGCTAGTACTAACGACATTTTTTAAGTACCTGTGCCTGCTGTCTATTACCTAGTGTTAGCTAGCTAGTACTAATGACATTTTTAAAGTACCTGTGCCTGCTGTCTATTACCTAGCGTTAGCGTTAGCTGGTCGGTTGCTCAATAACAGTTACCTATGTAGATCTTTATGTTGTCTTCCTCATTTTTCACCAGTGTCAAACAGAGACAGGATGACTGCCGATGTTCGCATCAGGGCAGCCTGTCACAGGTTTATGCGAAAGAGCGAGAAGCCCCACAGCCTGAGAGTAGGGATGGTTAGCATAAGGTTGATCTGTCGCGTTCACCATCAGTTCCAGTTCAAGGATGATAACACTATGTCAAACTTCTCAAGGTGTAAAGGTTAATCTGGCAATACGATCAGGACCCTCTTGACTATCTAATCTATCTAATCGTCATGATTTAAAAGGCACGACTTATATCAGCATTCCCATTTTGGGAAAATTGATCACTATAAGGTACAGTATTAACAACCCGTGCTATTGTTTTTATTTAATTATCACATTGACCTTGTTGACTGGCGGAAGTGAGTAAGCACGTCTTCCGGTTTGGTCACGTGATTCTCGACATACACCCTATTGTCTTCAAAAGAGGCTTCCTTCTTGCAACGCTTCCATAAAGGCCATTGTCATGTAGGTGTCCTCAAATCCCCCCGCAGTACCCCAAGATTCCAGGTTGTTTCGGAGATCTTGGACTTCTTTTTGCCTCTCGAACCATCCGTCTCACTACATGTGGGGGCAAGATAGACTTGCGTCCTCTACCTGACAGGTTAGCCACTGCTTCAGTGGCCTTAAACTTCCTAAAAATTGGCACAACAGTGGAAAGTAGTATCTTTAACTTTTTAGTGATTTTTTTGTAGCCATCTCCTGATCTGTAGAGGTCAATAACCTTTTGTCTGATGCTTTCAGGGAGTTCTTTGCCTTTCACCATAATGATAGCTGACCACAGTATTTCAAACATTTATACACTAGGGAAACAGGAAACCATTGAAGGCCACTGTATAGTTCCAATACCTTCCAATTAACTTCAAATAAGTTGTATATTTCTGAAGATTTGTTTTTGCTGGATTACATTTAAAAGAATAGTTAGGGGTGTGAATAATTGTGATCCAGATGTTTTCTGAAAAGAATATATGAATAAAACCTAGTATTGTAGGTTTGGAATTTTCTGATTTTCTTTTGCATAAAATATTCCTCATTACTTATATAGTTTATTTTATATGATCTCTTTCATCTTTATCAAGGGTGTGAATAAAAATGGAGTCTACTGTATATATATATGCACTCTCCATATTACATCTGCTAAATTGGCCCGATATCTCAGAGATTTAAATTTTAATGAGTACTTATCTGATTAACTTAAGACAAAAAAAGTGACGGGGGCATGACATGGTCTGTTTTTCATTCAGTGTTTATCACCTAGTTTCAGAGCTGCTGACCGCAGCAACTTTGCTGACAACTTGCTTTCAAGTGGGCCAGCGCTAGTCATGCCAGTGGGCTGAACTGACACCAGTCAGCACAACACAAATGGAAAAAACTAACCGGAAGCCAGCCAGGCTCAAATTGTACAGTGTAAAAGAGGTACAGCTGTCAAACACATTCTCCTGCTCAAGAGTGATTATGTGTGTGTGCGTGTGGGGGGGGCTCTGCTCCATCCCAGGAATGTTAATTAAATCATAAGGAACATGAGCATCAGGTCAAAATACCTCAACAGACCTTGTATGACCTCTGCTATGACCTCATCTTCCTTCCCCTTCCCCTGCCTGCTGTACCAGACTGCCTTGAAATTCCGCTGAACATCTTGATTTTCCCCTCACACAGACTTTTATTGTTTACTTCAAGAAGCTCGCAGGGGCTCTGATCGATTCAGGGTCAAATTGATCACAAAGCAAAACACACAGAAACAAAACTAAAAATCGCACACTGTGGCATAATTTTCTGTGGCCCAGTTTTTGCAGATATGAAGTTTTACTTTTGGTTGGATGGAAATACAGACGTGTGCATGGTTGGCAGCAATATGGGGTTAAAAAAAAAAGAAGAAAATTCAACTTTGATGGCCAGTTGATCTTTGACCTTTTGGAATGTTGACCTTTGACCCTTTGTTATATCAAGAAAAAGAAAATCACCAATGAGGAGGGTCATGACAATGAGTCAGGCTGAGGCACTGAACAATTCAGAGCAAGAGCAAATGAAAAGCAATTCAGAGAAAGGACAAGAGTACCCAAACCAGTTCGCACTACTGACACACCACCTCTTGTTGGACATAAAACCAAGTCAATACACAAAATGGGGTCCACTCAATGACAGCCCATCCATCGATCATGCTTATTTTTTCCTGCATTAAATCTTATGGTGTCCATTTAAATCAATGAGCAGCTGTTAGGGCCACTAAATTGAATTGCTTAATTGTGCACAACCTTTATGTAGCTTATTCCAGGGTGTTGGGCATATAAACCAAAATATTTACATTAACATGCAGGTCAAAGTACACGTTGGTCACATTGGTTAGAGAACGTGATTCTTGATAATGGCATGGAATGATTTTCCAAAAATATAAAGAAAGAAATGAAATATGAAGAGAAATGTTATGTTTCTTATCATGTAGACTTCATGTCTAAATCTAGTCTAATATTCCTTGTTTTCCATTTACTGTCTTGGAAGGAGAAGAAAAGGATTATGGGGTCAGAGAGAACAGAACATTCAGAACTTTTGAATCCAAACCAGAAAACTGTAAGCCAAATATGGCAGTCATGTAACTGCCTAAATAAAGGAAACACTTGAGTAAATGAAGGATTTTGGCAGCTCTGTTTTGGGTTTCCTGGCATGGTTTAGGTCCACTCAACCCCTTAGAGTTCAAGGTAAACGGCAATAGATACAAAGCAATTCTGAGTGATCGCCTTCATTCTATGGTGAAGCATTTCTATCCTGATGGGAGTGGTCTCTTCCAGGATGACAATGCCCCCATCCACAATCCAAACCAAGAGAAAGCTGAAAGCCAAATATGAAACAAGGAAACACTTGAGTAAATGAAGGATTTTGCCCGGCGTTAGCAGGGTGTGACTCAGCCTCAAGTTAGCCACACATACGTTTGCATTTCCATCCTCAAATTTCCAGGAAGTTGCTTTTCCATGTTCTTTTTTTCTTCTTTTTTTCCATTCTGTCATCTCACCCTGATTTATTGTGTGCCAGTGGTTCCCAAACAGCCTTATTTTTTCCCCAAATCAACCAGCATTTTCCATTAGCATGTGAGAAGAGCTTCAACTGGAGAGATCATATGCAAACGGTTTACACTGGCAATTATCTGGCAAAGCTATGTGCACTCTGTCATAAGTTAAGTGAAGAATAAACGTTTTTTTCTCTTATGTAAATTGCATACATTGTATACATTGGTATGCATGGATTTATGAGGAGTTGTATATGTATTATTATTATTTTTTTTTTTATCTCATGTCATGGCCATATTTTGTGGCATGTTCATGAATATATATATATATATATATATATATATATATATAGTGAATAAATAGAAGCAGCCATTGGGTTTGGAGTTCCCACATTCAGAAACACAGAACATTTGGTTCCTCTGTGTACTCCATTTCAATCACTCGAGGGCCCTGGTTCCCTGGCAGTGAGCAACTGATAAATCATATTCACTGCGCATAATTCTGTTTATCTTTGTTTCTCTTCCAAGTCATGACAACTATAATTACAGACACACATTCCCCCTGTCATAATTCACTGTAAATACTTGTTAGTGTCTGAAGTGATACCCAAAAAATGAAGAGTTATGAATTTGATAAATTTTCTCTCCTGGAATTGTGGTAATTATTTGTCATGTTTCAGCATATGATTTCAAAATGTACACAATATGGGTGGTGAGCAAAGAAATGTAAACATCAATGTAGAGTCGCTTAATAGCGTGTTGGGCCTCCACGTGTTGCCAGTACGGCCTGTATGCGCCATGTCATAGAGTCCGCCAGCGTCTGAGATTCTAAAGGAGGAATACGACACCACTCTTCCAGGAGTCAATCAACTCAGGCTTAGTCCATGGAAGTGGAAAATGCTGCTTCAGACATCGTTCCGGAATATCGCATAAACGATTGATTGGGTTCAGATCTGGTGACTGATATTATCAATACACCACTGCCTTCTCAGAGTCATGCTCCTGAAACCACTGTGTGACTACTGCTCTGTGAACGGCGGCCTCATCTTATTTCAAAGGGTATTTGTGCACCCAAACCATGCCAGGAAAATGTGGGCCACAACAACACAGAACAACCAGCACCCTTCACTGTTGGAACACTGTTGTATTTCTATTTTGTTTACTACCTGTATATTTTCTAAAACAGGCAGTCCTTCCTAAAACAGATGTGCCTTAACACATTCATCAACATAACTGACAATATTCCAATGAATCCAGAATGGCTAAATTGGAGGCAGCTTTTGAAGGCAAATTGGGAGTAAATATAGACCCCAGCTACCTGTGTGTTTAGTGTATATATCTCTGACACAATACACACACACACACACACACACACACACACACACACACACAATAGCATTTATTGAGAGACAGGGATTCATTGATACTCATGTCCTGCACAATCACCTTTAACAATCCAATTATTAATTTGAGTTAATCCCTAATATGCATGTCCTGCAGGAACTTGCACACACATACACAGACAGACACACACAGACACACTCATACAAATTATTAGTGTATTTTCTTTTTTGTGTTGGTGGTGTTTTTAATGCTTTTCCTGCCAGGGGACTGCAGATGTAAATGAGCTATCTAGGTAACTCTGGTACAACTCATTAGTTGTACATGGTCCCTACCAAATAAACTAAAAAACTAAAACCACTCACACACACACACAAACACACACACACACACATACACAAACATACACATGCAGCACCTCCGCCCACAAACAGATACACACACACACACACACAGAACAGAGTGGTTCATATTTCTTTCTTTGCCAGGAGGGACAGGTGTTGGAACACTAATCTGGCTCTGACTATAGAGTGCCTTTACCTACGAACGTGTGCATGCGTGTGCACACATACACACACGCACAAAATCTGTCGAGTGTTGACACTATGAGCAGTTGTCTTACAATAGTCCCTACATCAAGCCCCAGGAGCTCCTCCTTAAATGCCCAACGCCGGTGACAGCAGGAGCAATGCCACCGTGAAGGCGGTTATATTTATCCTGGTGTCTGCCGGGCGCATTCTAACCCTTCCTTGGTATCCCAAACTCGGCCGTCCACAGATCGCCTAGTGTCCAGGGGCCGAGACAACAGGGCGTCGCTGGAACACGGTCACGTGTTAAAGTCTCTCAGCGTCTGGGCACTGACCCGTCAGGTAGAGCAGCTCGGTCTCCAGGCCATATTCACAGCGACATGCTTTGGGACAGGGCTCTTCATAGAATGTCAAACCTTCTTCTGGCAACTACTTAATTAGCACAATAACCGACCTGAATCAACACGGTTAACATTTGCCGAAGATTACGTGAAAATAAGTAAGGAAAATAAACAGTGGAACAAGTTGGACGTATATTCAAAAATAATGCGCAAGTTTGTTTACTGCGCATACTTGCTGAATTTAGAAAAACAATGCAAAACTGCTCAAAGGAACTGAGACAATGGACAGTCAAATGGCAATGGAAGCATTTGCACAAGTACACTTTGCTGACCTTTTGGCCCTCTAGTGGTAAAAGGATGTAAATATGGGAGCTACAGACAGGGGGGCAGTCAGTGAGTTTCCAAGGCTGATTCCTCCAATCAATGGTAAAAATCATATTTTCGCAGAGATGTGTGAACACAGAAATGTGCCTACTTTGATTTTAAAAAATCAGGCAGTGAGTACATGCGCGCATTAATAGCAAATGTGTACTACATAGCCGTTCAAACCGTCTTACCCATGAAACTGGTAACTGTCATGCCATTCTATTTGTTTTGGTTGATGTGTGGCGTGGAAGGCGTGGTTTAGAAGGAAGATAATCGCGCTATTGGGTTAAGGGATGAAGCCTTTACAAAACTCATAAACTGCAGGCCCTACATAACTCGGGACAGTTAGAGGCCTACTCAGACTGTCTGGCATTATAAAGTCTGGTCAGGGGCGTTCGCTTGACCTCGGCGACGTTTCAGAAATACCAGGAGCTGACTCACTGACTGTTTATGGCTTTTGGGAAGAGCGTGTATTATCAGCAGATTGAGACAAATTGGCGGTCAGTAAGGGAGCGGGATCCTTTCGCGTTTCACTTGGGGCTTTGCTGTGTCAGTGTGGTAAGACTCTGCATCGCCTAATAGACTCTGGAGACATGCTGAGGAAGCAGAACTGGCCGGTAGGAAACTTGGCCCGGGAAACGTTAGAGAGGAGCAACGCTGCACTCTCAAACTCAAACGCTGCACCGCTACGTACCGGCCCTCCGAAACAGGGCCTGCGGAATGAGCTCGGCTCAGCTGTCAAATGCTCTCCACCCTATCAACGGATACCATTTATTTTACATAAACAAAGGCTGCTATTAATATTTTTTTCATAAGAATGAAATGAGAAGGTATGGTAAAACCTCAGAAGAAAGCGGTTGAACAGCGCGCTGATTCTCATAATCCCCTCTCTCCGTGGAAAGGGATTATCGCTGTCTCGTGAATTTATGCGTTCAAAATTGTTTCTCGGTTGTCTTCTCGTGAGTTTTTGAGAAACCCTTCATCACGCTGCAGTTTACGGGCAATTAAAATTTCCCCAGTTGACTCCACGGAGAGGCGTCGCCGCCCCCCTGCGCGGCAACGTTCTCGCAACGTTCCCCACAACGTCGGTGTGATGCTGCCATACTTCTGCTGCCGACCATTAGGCATGCTGTGACAACATTATGTGTTAACTGGGTCGAGACCTCCGGCACTAAATCAAACTCGGGGGAAAGAAAGGGAGGGAAAGCGGAGGCATGAAAAGCATGGGTGTCGTGCCACCGCTAGCCCAGGCCCCTCTGCGGTTAGATTGAACAGCGGGACACAGGGGTGGTGTCACAGACCCCAGAGATTCTGAACCCTGGCCCTCGATGCCAGAGTGAGGGGGTAAACTGACCCTCAGACATCCCAAACATGCATAAATGCAGTGTGGGTAACACTTGATCTTTAGGATCGCATGCTGTAAAAACACTGGGCCTGGAATGGAAGGGGCGTAATCCAACGTCTCCTTTTCGGACAGACCAGTCTGATCCCGCAACCTCCCCCCCAACCTAGACCCCACCTCCCACCCCAACCCACCACACCCCCGCACTGCTAAACCTTCAGCGCTCTTTTTCAATGTGCTAAAACCTAATCCTTCCATACAACTATCAATGCCTGCCTTTCAGCTTCCACACGCGCCCCCGACCCACATTGTCACGCGGGAACCCAGATTCCCGGAAACCTTCAGCTGCACTTCCCCCGTCTGGGCTGCCACGTGAGATGGGACAACTTTCGCCAACACCAGAACCCCTGTCCATCACAACCCCCCACGCTGCCCTACCATACCCCGAGCATTGCCCGTTAGCGACAGGGCTAATGCTAAATCGAGTTCTGCACTCACTTACAACGACAGTTGAGGGTAAGGCACACTGTCCTTCAGTTCACCGCTTCATACTGGAGCTCACCACTAACTCACTGGGAAAGCTCCAGCACAAAACCACAGCGGCTATACGGTAACATCTCCTTTCAATACACAGCCTCACGCAGTATGTTATTCCCTCATAACCATGGAAAAGCAAGCAAGTCTGACTTCAGCTCAATCTTTCAGAAGCCCCTTACATCTGGCTCCCTGTTTTTCCCCTCATCTTTTGTATTAGGAACACAAATATTATGAAAAGATTTAGATTCATAATGAGCTATATTCATGAATCTTTTTATGTTTTAAAGTAGAGGGAAAAAATCGAAGAGGTATGAAAATGGAATCGAGAGAGTCGCGGTGGAGTTCGCTTCGTGGGTTCATTAACAGGCCAGTGCTGCTCTCCAAAAAATAGAAGAAAAGAGAAATGTTTTTTTAAAAGGCCTCAGTTAATGACGTTGCTCAGGACTTTGGACAGGCCGGGCTCGCTGTGGTGTGTGTCACTCTGAAAGATGAAATGAGAGACCCGACGGGGCCTCATCTGGGTCCGCCCTTCATCGCCAGAAACAATTTTCTGCCTCTCTCCACCTCAGTGGGTCCCATTTGTATGGCTGACTGAAACCCATTCAGCTTTGTCAAATTCATCCCGTTCTTGGGTCCTCTCCCTCCCTGCTTCATGAATACGGCGCGGTCTGCCAGCCCCCCCCGAGTTTTTGGGGATCGACATACTTGGCCAGAGCTGGCCTCCCAGCCTGGCAACCTCCCCCCCCTCTCTCTCTCTCTCTCTCTCTCTCTCTCTCTTTCTCTCTCTCTCCGCTGTCATTGTGAGGCTCGGCAATTAACCAAAAATCAACCGGCGTGACACGCACGCACGTTTCGGAGGGGCCCTCCTGAGAGAGAGAGAGAGGCCTGGACTGGAACGTCAGCGCCACCACCTCCTCCTCTACCTCCTCTGGGACGGGCCCCTGCCTGCAAGGGACGCTGGGAAGGGGAATGTTTTTTGTGAAGGTGAAAAGGGGGAGAGAGGGATCGCACCCGGGATTACGGAGGGGATGATGATGTTGAAAGCTGAGGGCGGAATGTTCGGCCTGACTCGGTGTGAAGCTGCCTTTCAGTGTCTGACGTGAACACGTGGCAGAGGGAAGTGGGGCGGCGGGGGGTTTCCAGAATACTCAGGGAAGCGTGATGCTTGAATAGAGGGCAAGTGTTATAAAAGTAACCTTCCGTAAATTTTTTGGCGATCGTAAAGTCACGCTTGGCGATCGTAAAGTCACCTTTGGCAATCTTGAAGTCACCTTTGGTGATCGTAAAGTCACGTTTAGGGATCGTAAAGTCATGTTTCTCGATCGTAAAGTCTCTGATATTCATTTTTTAAATAGTAAATCACAAACATTTGCTTGGATCTGGTTCCATAAAAAAAAACATAATAATTTCAGCTTGGGACTTCCAGATGATAACTGCCTCTGTCAGCATTCAGGCCAGGCTCAACGAGAAATAAAATACCATGTGCAATAAAGGAACTCAGCAGACCAAGGAGGTAGAGCACAACGCTTGGATACGCAGAATTCAGCCAACCGCTCGACCGTTTGCATTCCTGTGAGGCCACGTTCCACAGATAGGAACTAAAACTATGTGTATATTTATTGACGGAACTACGGCGATCCGCAGGCCCGCATCAAAGACGTGCAGGAGACAGAGGTGCTAAATCAGGAAGCAGCCCCCAGAGAGCTCCCTCTCTCTTTCTCTTTCTCTCTCTTTCCCCGTCTCTTTCTCTCCTTCTCTCTCTCCTGTCTTTCAATCGTGTAAGTGCCAACAGTTATAAAATGACAAAATGAAAAACATGAATTATACATTCGAAACTTTCTCCCTGTTAAAGCAGGGAAATGGAGGGGGTGGACTAAACTTTAAACGAGTTTAAGTAATTCAGTTAGCTTGTTAAGTTTGCTTATTGTTATCCATGGGTAAATTGATGAATAACTAATTACAAATTGTTGGGTAGCTACCCAGATAGGTAGATAACTTAGAAGGGCCAGATAGCCAGTAAGCTATGATTTTATGGCTTGATAGGTAACTAGATTGCTAGCGATATAGCTGCAGTGGTGCTTATACTAATTCAGCTAAGGATAGCAAACCTCACACATTTAAGATTAAATCATATATTTGCAAATTATCACTATTGGAGAATTTTGGTTTACTAGCACAGAGATGTACAAGTTTTATCAACTTCAGTTGGTCAGCTGCGACAAAGAGTTTCAATTCAGCTGGACTTCCTAGCTACTCACTCAACCATTGATACTGATACATATTCAGGAGGCTGATCTGGGAAAATGCTTAAATATCTCAATAACAGTGATCAGGAATACCATAAAATTATGAAAGGGGGATATACATTTCAGGATTAACGGTAGGTAACATAATATACCTGCCTCTGATACTACCTACCGTAAGATCTATTTAAGGCCTTGTGAAGTCAAACGCAACATTCCGTTTTACACATTTCACCAGATGTGAAGATTTTATTTTCAAAGTCTCTGCGCGTTAAATGAAATGTGGTTAAAAATCGCTGCCTGTCTGAGCAACCTAATAAAAGTGCCTGGATTGAGAGTCTTGTAATCCTCTTTCTGAAGGAATGAATGTTGCTTCAGTACAAATCAGCATGTAATTGTGACACTAACATTCCGCCCACTCACCACCCACTAAGATACTATCAATCAGGAACATCGTGGCTGACCGGTAATACATCACAATATAGCTCAAGGTTATTAGTATGCCATAGCCATGTGACTGGAACAATATGAAACATCATAAATCATTTTGTTCACTTTCACGCCATAATATTTCAAGGTGAGCTAAATCTCACGGTGAGGGTCTTCACAACGGGGCCGTGGCACTTAAACGATATTGCAGCAAAAAAAAAATTCAATGTTAAAAGTTTAATGTTTGCCGCATCAAGCATATCTCCCAATGACGAGTCTCTAAGCACGAGCTTGCGGTGACATCATCCTCTTGGGAGTTCAGGCACTGTAGGTCATTTGCCAAGGGGATAGGGAGTCATTGATCTAAAAACAACAAGCAAGTAAACAAAAGCACCCCTGCAAATAAATGATGGCGCGTTAAAGCTATACATCCTGATTTATAGATTCACTCGTCCCGTAATTTGGTTAAGTAGGTTTGGCTCGTCGTCCGTCCTCTCCGCTGGGGCTTTTCCTTGCTCAGACAGCATCAGCCACTATACACATGCACATGACAAACAGGCTCGCACAAAGCAACACATCGCGGCATTGGTGTAGCACGGATGTAAGGTGAGCGAACACCTATACCAGAGTATTGTGCGGTCTGAAACTGCATTTGTGGCGTCTCCCATTGAGAATCGCCCCAGTAAAAAAACGGTAGAAAGCAGCTAATCTTTGCTCTTTTTGAATAATGCCTTGAATGTGAAAAGAATGCGCACGCATTCTTCGAAGCTGTCACCACATATGCTCACTCTAAATCTAATCTTAAACCTTGAAACAGTCATCCAACGCTTAAACACACCACAAAGCATCCGGTGCTGTTTGGGCTTCAGTTTGCGGTTGAATGACCTCCTACAGACAGCAAAACTACAGCACAACAAAAACACCACAATTTTGGATCAAATTGTGCTTTTATAACAAGCAGTCGAAGTAGCAGTAGTAGTAGCAGAAGGGAATGTTAGGCTTAATTGTTATGTTTTACCTCGAAAGATTTGTAGAACTTTTCTAAATTGGCTTGCCTCAGACTTCAATGGCAGGTGAAACACTGGGCAATAAACAAAAAAAAAGGAAGGTTTTGGAAAAGTTTCCCACTTAAAGGACTTTTCACCCAAAGTAACGTTCCTCCGCTGTTTAAAGGAGTCACACAAGCGGCGTGAGCCACGCCCGGACGAGGGCAAACTGCATGAGAGAGCAAATGGCGTGTGCAGAGCGTAGAGCGGCATGACTCACTATGGCGGACAGACGGGGGCCGTGCAGCTGCGTGTACAGGATGGCTCCGTTGATCTGGTCCCGGATGCCCAGCAGCGCCAGCTCCAGGTCGTGCGCCCCGGCCAGCGAGTTGGTGAGCTCCTCGAGGATGGAGACGTAACGCCTCCAGGGCTGGTCCAGCTCGGACAGGCCGGCCAGGCAGCCGCGCATCACGTTGAGGCAGTAGCCCACGCAGGGCCTGATGAGCGTCAGCCCGCGGCAGTGTGAGCAGTACTGCATGCGCACCAGCGCTCGGCCGCACTCGCGCGTCAGCGCCGCGTACTCGGTGGCGTTCATCACGTCGGCACCCACCGCCAGTGCCCGGCTCAGCGCCCGGCCCGCCCGCAGCGCCCGCGCCAGCTCCTGGGCCAGGGAGCGTGGGTGCGGCCCGAACGGGTTGACGTCCTGCCGGGTCATGCGCAGGCACTCGCCGTGCTCGGCCGTCATTGGCGCCATGCCGGGGTTCACCAGCCGGCTGTACACCAGTGGGAAGAGGTGGTCGTAGAAGCGCTGCACGGCCGACTCCACCGAGACGTTGGCGCCGTGGATGAAGAGCGAGATGTCGGTGAAGAGCTCCGTCACGTGGGAGCTGGCCTCCTCGGCCAGGGCCTCGTAGACGCTGTCGAACAGGGCGCTGGTGTGGTTCATCGTGAAGGAGACCAAGGACTGGAAGGTGTCTGTGGGAGGAGAAGAGAGAGGTACGGTGAGTAATCTCAACGCTACAGAGATACAGGTTATAAATATAATAATAACTTCTATACATTTTATCTGAAAAAGGAAATCCTTTATGTATTTATTTTAATCTTATTCATTTTTGCTGGTACCATTATCATAATTAGTATGTTTACTTCTCATTAGTTCAAATGTACACAATATAGTTTTTTCTGAAATACATGGATGTTGCCCTATATATATATAAGGGTATTTTCCTTTCTGTATTTCATGCCAATGAAGCATACTAAACTGAATTGAGAGGGGGGAGAGATTTCTGAAAAGAAATTTATAGGACACATCAAAACCATTCAATCAACAACAACAAGGTAGGAACATTTGCATTTTATATTTTAAGCATTTAGCAGACGCTCTTATCCAAAGCGACTTACAAGATGTGCAGAACCTTATGTTTGGCATCGTGAAGTAATCACCACACCTACACGTGAGAGGTCAACGTTTCATTTAAGCTGGCATGTTAACGTATGAAAAGGTAAAAGACAACATATTTTCCTGGCATGTACAAAGCATTTTTAATACCCCATAGTTTCTTCAAATCCACAATATTATTAGAGAGAGACAGAGAGAACAAGAAAGAGAGAGAGAGAAATAGCAAGACTTGTTAACTGTTAAAAGTAAAACTTTAGATATTATCCAATTCCATGAATGAGCAAGAATCTCTTTATTGCAAATATGACCATAAAACATAACCAGCTTAATCCATTATATTCAGGGCAATACTGAGACAGAGAGAAAACATGTGTGCAAAGAATAACACAAGACCCTTTCAGACCAAATGTGGCTGCATCAAGGTGGGCTTCATATTCACACTTGAAATCACTGCAAGCTTGGAGCCAAGTCATTAAATGAGTCAAATACGCATGACGTTGGGCGTTCTGAAGCTGGAGATTATCAAGAAAAAATTCCGAAAAGGCACACACATCTATAAAATAAAATAAAAAAGCATCATATAAATTTGAAAAACCCTGACCCAACTGGCACAGGAGCAGATTGCCTAGCCTGTTGTCCAGCTCCACAAGCTGCTGTCTCGCTTCCAGTGGGGGGCTTAAGCTGGGTGTAAATCACTTTGGCTGCAAATAATTCAGCGCCCACACTCCGCAGGGGAAAAGGGCAAGGCAGGAGAGAGGGAGAGGTGGGAGGAAGACAGCAGATGGAGGAGAGACAGGAAGGAGGGGAGAGGATGGGCCCTGACATGGCCTGAGGAGAGGAGGAGAGGAGGGGGAGGAGGAGGGAGGGAGGAAGGGAGGAGAGGAGAAGGGCGGCAGGTAGGGAACGCCTCTTAGCACCTCAGCCAGAGGTGATCTATGCTGTCCTCCTTCAGATAACTTGAAACACTCACTCACTCACTCTCTCACTCTTACACTCTCTCACTCTCACTCCCTCCCCCTCAGCCCATGGGGGAGCCCATTGTTCCATCATCCACCTCTACCTCTCCCCAGAGCTCGTCCTCAAATGAGTGGCAGTGAGTCACTGGTCCTCTTGCCAGTTACATGGATGGGTATGTATGGTATTTGAGATTGCAGTAAATACTGCATTCATTTCAACGCTGACAGAGAGAGAGGGAGGGAGGAAGGGAAGGTACCCTCACAATAACACCTTCTACACCCATACAATGCCAGTAATCTATCAATGTATTTAAAGGAAGCATTTTCCTTTCAATAATGCACACAGACACTGTTATGCTGTCATGCTATGGTTATATCGATGTATCTTTTATATACACAAATCTTGAGGTGGTGGTGACAGGGTGATGAAAACATAAGTTAAATAAATACCACCAACTTCACTACATCTGTAAGACCACTTTCCATCTACGGGCTGGCCACTGTCACACAAGGCCAAAAAATTTTGCAAACCACACAGCGCAAAAACCTTTTTATTCATTTGTTTTGTTTTTAAAGACACCCTTTCAGCCCTCTGGCTGAATAACAGTCCGTCTGATTCACCCTCATGAAACAATAATGAGCCAAGGTGGAACGAGAGCCAGCAGGCCCTGCGGCCCTAGAGGGCTGTACAGGCCTACGCATCAGGTTGGGGCAGAGTAGCTGATCACAAGTGCCAGTGAGAATCCTCAAATCCTGGCTTGGACACGGCAGTGCCACTGATGCCAAGGGCTGCTTGCCCCTGCCCTGGGGAGCCTGCAAAGGCTTTATTTCAGCTCTGCCATAATGAAAAATAACACTTTGAAAACTTAGGTAAAGGCTTTTCGATAAAGCCACTTCCGGTGGTTCATTCTTTGAAAACAATTAAACATGAGGAAAATCTGAACTAAACTAATGTGAGTTATGGTTGATGACACAAACAGCAGCAAGGACTGCAGTTTTTGTAACATAGTTTTGTGGTTATCGTTATTAGGAATATTAAAAACAAACAATTTATCGCCAACAGGGGTACAGGTTATGAGGAGAGGGGGACCCATGTATGATTACAGTAGGTAGGTAGCAGAGAAGGCTAGAGCTGTAGGGCCATGTTGTGCTCACTCAAAAGCGTACCATCTGAAACATATATATACATATAACAGATTTCATAGGGCCCCAACTATGGCTTTATAGGAATAGCTCTGAGTAGCCGTGCAGAGGCTAAGACCCAAAAGGACCAATATTTCCAAGCCAGGCAGACGCCGTGGTCCTCCTGGACCAGGGTTGAACAGCCATGTGGCTCCACGGTCCTCCAGCAAGATATAAGGCCACAGTTACCACAACAGAAACACAGCTGAATTAATGGGTTGTATTACCAGGATTCTGAGAAGGCCATAAAAGCATTAGCCAAGTTTATGAGTAATAAAAAAATCATCCCATTACTCATCGTTTTATCCGAGGAATTAACTTGACTTTGTGAATAAGAGAAAATACATTATTCACCTGGGTAACAAGCCTGCAACCTTTGCGTTACAAGCCCAGTTCCCTAACCATTGTACTACACTGCTGCCCCATTATAAATACACTGCTGCAGACTTCCCAACAACAAGAAACATTTTCTCAACTCCAATCAAGTTATAGGCCTATTAAATATTTTAAATGACTGTATTATTACAACATAAAGTAGAAAATAGAGTGGAGTGGAGATCTGTTTTCTGAGCAATAACAGCACAATAACATAAAAGGAAATTACTATTACGCAGAATGGGTGTAGGACTAATTCACACACACACTTACGCGAACCATTTCTCTACACATGTGAAGGGGACAGCCAGTCACAGACATGGGAGCTCAGAGAGGGCCGACAGCTGAAGGCCCCTGCGAGACCCCCGCATGTCATGGCAGGGTGGCACCCACGCCCCCGGATTCAACACATGTTGGAGCTTCTGCTCCCGCTGCCCTGGGGGGCTAGGAGGGTAGGGAAGGGGAGGGGGGGTCACTGTTTTCAAAGAGAAGGGCCTGTATTCCAGTAACCTGCCCCTTCAGTCAGCGGTGACGTCAGCCGCATCGCTTTGCTCTGCCCCGCGGCCTGCTGGGAAGCCATCCTCCTGAGCTGATGTCAGACTGATGGCATCCTGACAGATGGAGAAGCAGCAGCAACTGCAGGGGAAACTGAGACCTGAGGAGAGAGTGTGCACTGTACACACACACACACACACACACACACACACACACTCACACACACGTACACACAGTACAGCACACTGTATACACACTGAACCACAAACACACAGCACACTGTATACACAGTGAACCATATAAACACATAGGACACTGTATACACACTGAACTACATGTGCGCACACACAGTACAATGTACACAGTCAACCATATACACACACAGCACACTATATACACACTGAGCCACATACACACAGTACACTATACACAGTACACCACTTATACACACACAGCATGCTACAGTGCACAACACAGTGCATTGTATACACAGTGCACCACAGTCACAGGCACAGAGTACACCACATAGACACACACACATACGCACACACACACACAGTATACTGTATACATAGTACACCACATGCACACAGGCTACCCCTCAAAGATGAGTTCCTCCTGAGATTTCTTCCCACTGGGGAGTCTTTTGCCTAACTTTCTGGCTTTTTGGGGGTCTCAGGCCTGGTATTTTCGTGTTATCTGTTTTATGTAAAGCATCTGTGACAGTGCCCTGTAAAAGGCGCTACACACATCAAATTTAATTGAATATAGTATATACGAAAATGCAATACAAACACACAAACAGCATCAGATACAGAGTACACCCCAGTACACAAACACAGTGCGAGTTAACCAAGGACACACGCATGCTTAGAATATTGTACGGAGCGGCGGATACCATAGCGGTCTAATGCACCCATATCTTTGATGGTCCGATACGAGTATGCACTGACTATCAGGGATGCGGTTCAAAACCAGCCTGCCAGACTGGCCCTGGCTGTTAGCCCCGGTCAGAGGTGGCGTTTGGCTGTCCACCCCAGGGGGAAGGGGGAGGGTGAGCCAGCTCGAGTTCGCCATGAAGCGTCTAAGGATGTCCAGAACGTGGGTGGGCGAATTCTGTCTCGAAAGAAGCGGAGTTCGCTGCCCTCTGAGAATTAGGTTGCCTTGTAGAGATGAGCGGCAAACTCGTGTGGGTAGGGCAAATCAAAATAAATAGAGGGTATAATTGACCACTAAATTGCGAGAAAAAAAGAAAAAATCTTATCAAATACCTGAAAAAAATAAATAATTATTATTATATTGTACAGACCCATGCGCACACAAACATAAACCGCAGACGTAACCATAGAGATGTCCCAAACGATCCAGGCTGCTTCCAGTAACAGATAGTTACCCACAGCATCAACACAAAAATACCTCATCTCAAATACAACAGCTGCAGTAACTTATATTGCTCCTTTGAGAAATATCAGGGAATTCTGTTATTCCCAATAACAAGGCCAATCCACAAGACACTATGTACACTGGCTTCTGAATTGAAACAAGAGGAAAAGAAACAGTCAATTATGAGGTATATTTGTGTAAACGTTTGGCTAAATATTTTCAGAAAAAGAAAGTGCTCAACGCAGCTGCCTGCAATAATGTCTATCGCTGTATTACTGCACTGATCTCTTGCATGAACTATGATTGTTCCTACCATGTATTTATGCACATCTTGTAAGTCGCTTTGGATAAGAGTGTCTGCTAAATGCTTAAAATGTAAATGTAAAATGCTTGAGGAGCTTGGGCTTTCTGTCTTAAGAAATGTGAGGGAAAAAACAAACCAAGCAAAAAACGTAAAAATATATATACAGTATATATATTTTTAAAAATTAAAATACATTAGTGGTACAAGTGGTGTAATAATGCAATAATTAGCATGTGTTCTTTTTAAAACAAGGTGCCCATGAAGGTAAATACTTGTGTATGTGTGCGTGCGAGTGCGCATACACGTGTGTGTATGTGTTAAAGTGATGGTTTGGATTGAGAGCTAAAGCCACAGTGTGCTTTCACAACAGAATCCACCAGTGTTGCATTACAGCTTTTAGGAGGCCGTTTCATAACTCGAGACCCTTAATAAAAGCCAAAAGCAGAACACAGAGACTGGCACCCCTATAGGAACATTACATTTCAGCACGCTAGACCAGGAGGTTTCACGAGCGCAAAGGGAACTGCTTACTGGCAGGCCTGAGAACAGGGTTAGGGCTTGTGGGCTGGTAAAGGCAGCGACTGCTGCCGATTTAAAAGGAGAGAGACAACACCACTTCAGTTTGAGAAAATGGAGGCTGAAGCTCTGCAGGGTGGTTGCAAGGCCAGGGCTCTGATTGGACTACAGGTCCAGGAGGTTCATGTGGTCAGGAGTCAATGTGAATGTTCGGTGGTGAGGAGCACCTTGGGGTACAAGTACACATCAAGAAAAGTATGTTGGTCTATCGCCAGGCCATTCCTCCAATCAGAGAGGTGCTGGGTATTATTTTAGCAGTTTTGGCAAAGTTTAAAAATGGCATACAAAATGCTGGGGATCAAATGTACAACCTTAACTCTTAGAGACTAACCACAAGACCATGTTTCACTTTCTGCAAACTGCACAAGGCCATCCCTGACAACTTTACTTATTCTGCACTTTCATCATTGATGATAACGTTAATCCCAACTGGGTCTGCCAGTGAAGTGGTCATCTCCGTCCAATTGCGACTTTATTGGTTTCAAATGACAACCACATTCCTGAGGCACTAGTCAATCTCTGGATGGCCACTGACAAAAGTGTTCTTTTAAAATTGAAAGGATTTGCCTGAAGGCATAGAAAATAAATCAACTGTGGCCCTCACCAAATTATCTGGCTCCTTCGTGTAAGAGGGAAAACAAAAATATATTGAAAAAATAAAGTTAATCCAGCTCTATATCAAGAGCTTTTCTGTTACGAGTCACTTCTTGAATGGCAGATTGGAAAGGATTTATAAGAGGAACCCACTGAGCCAGACTTCCTGACAGGACAGCTTTGACAACAGGAGATCACGGTCTGGAACCACAATATCTCCAGGCCTTGAGAGGCAAATGTTTTCATGAAACCGCAATAGCTGGGCATACTGTGAAAGCATAATTGGGGATGGTTATTTGTTGAGATGATTTGTGGCAACGTCTACAACCGGCATCCATCGAGAAAATCATTAGTTATTTATTTAATAAAAGATGGCCATTAGCCCCGATCGGGGGAGGCATTTGGCTGTCCGCTCCTGAGGGAGGGGGGAGGGTGTTCAGCATGGACTCGCTGTGAAGAACGTAAGGGTGTCTCCAGAAAGGGGGTTGGTGAGTTCCGTCTCAAAGGAGGCAGATCATCACTGGCCTCGAGGAGTAGCTTGCCCCGTAGAGACAGGCAGCAAGTTTGTGGGGGAGGGTTAATCTAAATAAATAAAGGGTATAACTGGCTTCCAGAAAAACAATAAAAAATTTAAAGATGTGCCGTTACTTGGAATGTACACGTTCCACACCTGTGCAGCTAGGTGCATTCTGGGGGAACTACAACAATCACCCCAAGCGTAATGATTCTCTCCTTAGTGTCTCCCAGCTGTAAACGGAGAATTATGGGCGGCTGAACCGCGGCTCCTTATCTTTTAAAGACATCCAGCAGTAGCGAGCAAGCAAGCAATTCCCTCTGTCCCTAACCGGAATACTGGGTCAATTCTGCTTCGCCTAAAATGAAAGGAAAAATGAAGCTGCTCTGTCCCTGCTGCCAACACATGGTTCCTCCTGATGGCATGGAGTAAATCACCAGAGAATGGAATTGCTTCTGATTGCAGCTTTTCTTTACCACAGTAATCTAAAAGAGCATTTTTGTGGAGGTTGCCTTTTTAATACTGCCAGGCTACTTGGGATACAAATGTCATACGACTAAAATAAGATTTTTAAAATAAGATAAGATTGTCTTGCTGCCGGAGACTGATGCAACCAATGGGGATGATACATTTTCAATTTTTTTACAGCAATTACAGAAGTGTCGCCACGGCTGCAACCTCCAAAGCGAAAATGGTTGGAAACAAACAGTGTGGCATTTCCTACTGTTTTTGCCACAAATATTGTATATTTTTCCCCCTGCGTGGCCCTGGCATTGCCTGACTGTTCCATGCCGCAGGAATCGGTACGAACAAACGCCCCACGGAGCCCAGCCCACACGCCGGTCGTCTCCAGGATCTCGGGCTGGGGTGGGGGGGCTGACACTGCCAAGAGGAAGGAGACACTGGTGCAGGAGTTCATTCCAAACCCTGACCACCGGAACACAACCACTGCGGCTGGGACGACAAGGTCGACTCTAAAGCGATGACTCTGCAGGCATCCTGTCCCCATTAGCGCCTGCGTGCCTCATAGGGCAGGTATGTGTCACATGAGTGCAGATTAAATATCCTCGTTTAATTAATAAAATTTACAGTGAAAGGTGCTGTAACTGCAGGAAGGCCAGGAAAAGCAAGATCACCACTGAGGGGGCTAAATGTGAACAGTATCACTGAGGCCTTCTGGGAAAGAAAACAAATATGCAGGCTTCTCAAAACCACCCCCCATGCACATGCACGCCGACACCGATACACACACACACACACACACACACTGCCATAATGGGACATAGTCTCCTCTCCTTGACCGACTTGCATGAGAGCACTTCAGCATCATAGTTAAACAATTCCATCACTCCAGTAGTCTTCCATGCCAGACATTGTGATCAAAATACTGTCCCCTTCTGTAAAATGTCTGCCTGCAACCCCCACCCCCCACCCCATATGTCCCTGCTGGCGAGCTGTCAGAGGGTTAACAGGTGGAGTTTGGGGGGGGGAAAGAATATGCACTCCATTTCTCCATCAGCATGCCTGTAATTACGATGGCAGTCCAACTATAAGAAAACCGTCCAAGATAAACAATTCCGGAGATGCCGTAAAGCGACGACCCCCATACTTGGCAGAACGCGAATGGGGATCGGGGTTCCGCGGAAAATCCCGGAAAATAAAAGGTTGCCCTTGTTGCCTTTAATCAGGGTCTTTCAGCTGCAAAGACCCTCTGTGGCTCAGAGCGTGGGACCTGCCCTGCTGGGATTCTCTGGACCCTAAATCCTACACACGAGTGGCCAACGTGACCCGCTGTGTGTGTGGGGCTACCAGTCGGGACATTTTAATGTACCGACTCTTAATTTTGGACTTTGAATCCATTTAATCAAAAATCTATTTGCCTGTTGCTTTTTACAAGTACGGCTATTATATTAGTTTAGTGCCTATAAGAGGCACTATTTAGATGGCCTATAGCAGTGGTTCCCAAACCTCTCCTCGGGGACCCCCAGCAGACCGGGTTTGTTCCCCAGTGGACTGTATTTGTTCAATTCCACCACCAGCGTGCCTGATTTAACTAACCAACGCATGTTAAGTAGTTAACGAGTTGAATCAGGTGTACTGGTGGTGAAATTGAACAAATACATGGACCGGCTGGGGGTCCCCGACACAGGAGCGGTTTGGGAACCACTGGCCTATGGGACCAGCCAACTACAAGATGCAATTAAAAATTGAGTAGGGACTTTCTTGCAACATTCTTCCTAAATGGAGAGAGGGACCAAAAGCAAGCAATAAAGCAATGTTTAAAAGAGATCTGCTGAACAAAAACCCAGTGCTCCATTTCCCCAATCTGTGATGATGTCACTTATGATTTGACCACCCAACCCCCACCCCAACCCCACTGCTGTGTCCTACAGACTCTGACTGATTATACTGCTTGATATGTCTTATATTTCTGAGGTTGTCTGAAATATGGATGCAGCCAACCCAACTAGAATATGCTACAGTCCCTCCGCACTGCTGAAATGTGACAGAAACAGAGTGAGAATTCTGTGCTGTTAATTAGGTACCTGTGTCTAGACTAAAATACATATCAATAAATACATACAATTAATTTGAGGAATTAATGGGTCCTTCATTAGTAGGTGGATGAGCATGTCAAAGCCGACAGCAGCAATGCTGCACTATCCAGAGATTTCAAATTTGCACCTGCAATTTATATTGGACAACTGAAATGCAGATGTGAATCCATAAACGCAGTAAGTGGTTTTTAATGCTCGTTTGAAATCACGCAGAAAAACACTCGGGAGGATACTAAAACACAAGCATCGATCAGGAAAGAATTCTCCGAGTGCGCAAGGAACAGCTGAGGGAAGGATGTGAGGTAATAGTTTGATTAATGGTTCCGGATGGTTCTGGACCGCGGACCTGAGCAGCTTTTCAGACCGTGGAGCGTGTGAAATCACAGCAACGGCACCCCAGAGACCGAGGCACACCCACCCCTCTCTCTCTCTCTGCGTGTAAAGAGTCCTTTTTTAAAGCGTAACCAATTTAAAAAATTGTACCTCACAAAAGTAAAGTGCATGGAGCGTGTCGCCATTGAGTGCACACCACTTTCCTCTCTTCCTCTCTCCGTCTCTCGCTCTCTGCCTCTCTTGCTGTCTCCCTCTCCCCCCGTCAGTTCCCTACTTGGTTACATATTCTGTTGCTACGTAACTCTACAATCTGCTCTTCCTCCCTGAGCACTTGCGGAAGACACTGGCTTTTCCCACATCTCCGTACCTCCAGTTCCGCATGCAGGTTGATAAGGAGGCCCAGCGCGCCGTTTAATCAGACTGAGTCAAGCTCAGGGAGCTGAGAGCGGGGCAGCTGCTGCACAACTCGCATGACCTCAGATTACAGAAAACAAGAAAACTAATTATTGCTGTTAAAGTACAAAACTCCCAGGCCCCCGGGGAGGGACGTTTGGCTAAATCCAGAGCGGGTGACATCATTTTTGTTTAAGTGTCCGTGACTCTTAGAGCGCTCAGCCATCAAACACGTACACGCACGCACACACCCACAAAACTCACTGTCTCACACATGTGCACAAGTCTACCCTCATACTTGTAGATACACATAACTGCCAAAATAAAGGAAACATTTGAGTTAATGAAGGGTTCTCTGTTATAGTATGGGGTGCATTTTACTGCCATGGTTTAGGTCCACTCAGCCATTATAAAGCCATTCTGAGTGATCACCTTCATCCTATGGTGAAGCATTTCTATGGAGTGGTGTCTGACAGAATGACAATGCCCCCAACCACAGGGCACGAGTAGTGACTGAATGGTTTTATGTATGGGAATGAAAACAAGATCATTCACCAGATCTCAATGGGAGTACACTTATGGAAGATTCTGTAGCGGCACCTGAGATAGCGTTTCCACCAATTATGGAATTTCTCGTGGAAGAATGGTGTTCGTGGTGGCCCTATTAAGGCCTATTAAGACACATTATGTTGATGTTTCCTTTATTTTAGCAGTTACCTGTAAATAGACACACATACAGGAACACACACTCATTCACAGATATACTGTATATACACACACATACATGGACAAATAGAAAAATGAATGGACCCGAAAAAAGCAGGGCTTTCACATATGGCATATAAAGACAGAATCAAATGTTAGCAGACCATAGGAAAGGCCTGCACAACTTCCCTTAATTTTGTATCATGAAACCATCTAATTATGCATGTGCATAAGGCCACCACAGCAACTGTTGTTTCACCTAATGCTTTATCAAATAGTCGATATTGCTATCCTACACACATGCCCTTATCCTTGCAGTTTTTATGATATACACTATATAAATCTTGCCATGATCACCTTGCAAGTCACTCTGTATAAGAACATCTGGCAAATGAATATATAATAATAATGTTGTGGGTGTCGTTAGTTTTGTTACATTGTGAAATGAATCCTTGCTAAGGTCAAGGGGGAGAACAATGGTGATATTTTCAGTGAGTAAAACAGTCAGAGGAAAATAAGTGGAAGAGGAATACGAATAAGTAGAATAAGAAGAAGTAGAAAAACAGAAAAGTGTTTTTCCAGATCTTGCCCTGCCACGCAGCCCTGGCAGATGGAGCACCTCTGAGAGTCAAGCTCTTGGAGGGATTCCCACCACGGCCAGCTTTCCCTCATTACAGGGAGCACCGCGTCTGACTGAGCGGGGTGAGCAATCGCCTCACTGTGGGCCTGGGCTCACTGCGACGCCCCCCTCTCCTCCCACCCCACCCCACCCCCTCCAACGGAGTGCTGACCAGCCTGCAAGGCACTGTCAAACTGCCTCCCCGTTATGCCCCCGTCTCTCCCGAACACTGCTCAAAACGGCCTGCTCTAACGGCGTGTTGCCCAGCCCGCAAGGCTCTCCAGCCATACTGTGGGCCAAAGGGATTGCACACAGACAGGTGCAAACACACATACACAGCAGGGCTGGGGTTGATTCAATTTCAGTGCAGTCATTTCAGGAAGGGGATTGAAATTCAATTCACGAATTGAAAAATGCCCATAATGTTGTATGAGGATTTTTGAAGCATGCATACACATATAAACATCCAAATGAATGCAAACACACACACGGAGCGGCAGTGTAATATAATGGGTAGGGAACTGGGCCGATAACTCAGAGGTTGCAGGTTCGACTTCCCAGGTGGGGCACTGCCCTTTTACCCTTGAGTAAGTTACTTAACCTGAATTACTTCAGTGAAACTCCAGCTGTATAAATGGATTGTATGTAAAGAAAATGTCAAAACTGTGCAAGTTGCTCTGGATAAGGGCGTCTGCTAAACGCTAAAACTGTACACACTCAAGGACCTTCACACGGCATGCTGCCCCTAACAAGGTGTGCATTTACAAGACTCTCCCACCATTTCACTGACGCAAGGAAAGTGAGTCCACCTTAAAACTGCTGTGCAAGCTTTCATACCTTCCGCTCCACTCTGGCTGTTCTAGAACAGTCCGGCACATACCTTTACACTCCAGTGTCCTCTCTCCATCCAATACATTTCTTTTTTGTTATTTTTCTTAGATAATAAACATTTCTATTTCAATGTTCTTCAGGTTGGCTTTGAGAAAACACCAAGTGTCGTACCTCAATGGATAAAGCGTCTAGGTCTATAAGAGGAGGGTCTGGAGGGGACTTCGGAAAAACTGTGAAAGTGTAAAACAACTTTCAAGCCAATTATTCATGGTCAATTCAACTACAGGTAATTTTTACATTTGTATTCACACCTTCTACAAGATCATTATATCACGGCGGGGTGATTGACATCCTGTGACCTGGGTTTGGGAGCTACAGATGCTGCAACAAACCGTCCTGGAAATCGAGGTGCCCCGACCATGCCTGCGCAAAAAAACCCAAAAAAAAACGTGGAGCCTGTTTTGCAAGACCCCTCACAGCGGACCCCGTACCTACCACTCACGATAGCCTTGGCAAGAGACGGTGAGACGAAATGGAACACCTGCCCCACCCATCTAACGTCCCCTGCCCCCAACCCCCAGGCGTCTGCGACCGCCATGAACGGGACGAGCAGCTGCAGCCTCACCTTACGAGAAGCGTGCAGGCCAGACAGCGGTGGGGCGGGAGAAAAGGTCACCCGCTCACATGGCTTCGGGGAAGAGAGAGAGATCAAAGGGATCAGGGGAGACCCGCCGGGGCGTCTATAGCAGGCACCAATTATAGCCCAGCGGCCCCCGCAGCCCTGCAGACCCACCAGAGCACAGGGACGCTGAGAATGCCACAGACCGCCTTCGGCGTGAGGTGTTCCTCACTGAACCAGTGGTTAAAAGATTACATTTCTACAAACTAGAAACTACATTCCCAGAAATGCAAGCAGTAAAAAATACAAGGCTATATACAGGCTACACACTCAGTGGCCACTTTATTAGGTAGACCTGTACACCTGCTCGTTAATGCAATTATCTAAGAAGCCAATCATGTGGCAGTAACTCAATGCATGAAAGAATGCAGATATGGTCAAGAGGTTCAGTTGTTGTTCAGACCAAAAATCAGAATGGGGAAGAAATGTGATCTAAGTGGCTTTGACCGTGGAATGATTGTTGTGCCAGACGGGGTGGTGTGAGTATCTCAGAAACAGCTGATCTCATGGGATTTTCATGCACAACAGTCTCTAGAGTTTACAGAGAATGGTGAGAAAAACAACAGTTCTGTGGGCGAAAACGCCTTGTTATTGAGAGAGGTCAGAGGAGAATGGCCAGACTGTTCAAGCTGACAGTAACTCAAATAACCACAGTGGTATGCAGAAGAGCATCTCTGAATGCACAACACGTCAAACCTTGAAGTGGATGGGCTACAGCAGCCAAAGACCACACTGGGTTCCACTCCTGTCAGCTAAGAACAGGAAAGTGAGGCTACAGTGGGCACAGGCTCACCAAAACTGGACTGTTGAAGATTGGAAAAATGTTGCCTGGTCTCGATTTCTGCTGCGACATGCAGATGGTAGGGTCAGAATTTGGAATTAATCAATGCATCCATCCTGCCTTGTGTCAATGGTTAAGGCTGGTGGTGGTGGTGTAATGGTGTGGGGAATGTTTTCTTGGCACACATTAATACCCCTTAGGCCCCTTAATACCAATTGAGCATTGTTTAAATGCCACAGCCTACCTGAGTCTTGTTGCTGACCATGTGCATCCCTTTATGGCCACAGTCTACCCATCTTCTAATGGCTACTTCCAGCAGGATAGTGCGCCATGTCACAAAGCACACGTCACCTCAAGCTGGTTCCATGAACATGATAATGAGTTCAGTGTACTCCAATGGCCTCGACAGTCACCAAATCTCAGTCCAATAGAGCACTTTTGGGATGTGGTGGAACGGGAGATTCGCAACATGACTGTGCAGCCGACAAATCTGCAGCAACTGTGTCATGCTATCATGTCAACATGGACCAGAATCTCTGAGGAATGTTTCCAGCACCTTGTTGAATCCATGCCACAAAGAATTCAGGCTGTTCTGGGAGCAAAGGGGGATCCTACCCAGTACTAGAAAGGTGTACCTAATAAATTGCCACTGAGTGTATATTGTGCATCTAACATTCAAGAGAAAACAAACTGTGGAACTCTTTGGTATCTCTCCCTATCCTGTGCCACAGTACCTGTACCAAATGGTTCAGGAAATTTTATATTTCCCTAGGACAGTGCTCCAAGTATAGATATAAAGTCACTAGATAAATACTACTACCACTACTAAATTTAATTGATTGGCGTGATGCCATCGAACACAAAAGTGCATCCTGAATGGATTGTACATTGTACAGGAAAGATAACATATCTGTGATATGTGACATTGTGACATTCATCCCTGAAACTTGCTTCTTTTTTATTGAGGATAATAACTTTCAGTTTGAAAATAGAATCACTCTTCTGGTTTAATCTTGTCCGACAGGGCAACCTTCCTCTTAACGGGTTCAGCTTTTCCAGTTGCTCGATTTCTTGGGCTCCACACTCCCAGTGTTACAGCTGTTGAAAGGAGGGAGAAACAGCTCTCTCGGGCCCCACTTCATGGCCACTGCAGCCAGCTAACAGTGCCCCTTTTTTTCTGTAGCGGGCAGTCGATGCCAATGCAGGAGTGGCCAGCATGCCAGCTGGGTTCTCTTTTAAACCCAGACAGCTTTAATATAGGTGGCGAGACACCAGAGCGATAAGCTGAAGTGTGGGGTGGGGTGGGGGGCGGGGGTCACACTGATAAAGCTTAACGTCCCTGTGCAGTCAGCACCATCATTCTCCCATTTGTGCAAAATCACCACCGCTGCATTTTCACGTTAGCACTACACACCGCACATAAATAAGAGAGCTTAACAGCCTGTTTCACTTTGTTCAATCAGGGGAAAGAGTTACAATTTTTACTACCTGGGGTAATAATCTTCTTGACTTTTTTAATTTTTTAAAACAGTTTTTTTCCTCTGCGATGTCGAATGCCCAATCATAATCATAGGCCTGTCCCATGGCTACAAAGTCCCCTGTCAATTTGGGAGGGCACGTGCTGGCACGGGCTGCCTGAAAAGCATGTGCAGTCAGACGCCACTTCTGTTCACTCTGCGATACACCAGCCGAGCTGCTGCAGTTACAACACCGGAGGACTGCGCAGCGGACACAGCTGGCACAGACAGACCGCAGGTGCCCAACACCTATTGAGCGATGAGTACCGGGACACCCTGCCAACTGCAACCCACACCGCCCCGCACAACCCATCCACCTGCATGCAGGGGTGGGCAATTCTGTTCCTGGAGGGCCGGTGTGCATGCATAATTATAGCTGTATACGCCAAACCGGGTTCATCAGATCACAGTAAACGTTTTACACATAGGGGCACAAGAACAGTCTTCATCTGTCATTCCCGAGCTTTAATGTAGCTAAAATATTACATCACGGAAATGACTGGGCTAATTCAATAATTAAGAGACAGAGGATGGTATGAAATTCAGAAGCATATACAGCCCTCCTTGCCCTATGGCCTATTATACATCACCTATATATGTCATTTAGTAGACGCTTTTATCCAAAGCGACTTACAGTAGTGAATGCATACATTTTTATGGCCCCAGTGGGGATTGAACCCACAACCTAAGCGTTGCCAACGCTGTGCTCTACCAACTGAGCCAGAGAACCACGTCACATGACTACTGGACAGTGATGTGACCTGGACTTTATAGCACACCACTGCTCTAAGTGCAAATGCCTGGGTACAGGCACACTGGACACATCAATCAGGAAGCCCGGTAATCCTCTTTTCTGTAGAGTGCCAGAGGATTTATCATGTCAGACAGGCCTACATTTTGCCCATTAATCTGACATGAAAGAGAAACACACTGAGGACTACACCATGCACGTCAAGTCTGTATTTACAGTCTGCCAATGTCAAGACCGTATCTGTAATTCTAATCCTTTATCTTGTTATTTAAGCCTTTAACGCATGTGGACCAGTTTGTTGAAATCTCTGTAGGGATTTTTTATTTTATTTTTATTTATACAGTTGATACGCTATTTAGACAGAAGGACACCATTTGAACATTTTCAATTAAAAGCACCCTTGGTGCTGTTTGCACTGAAGCTACAGTTGCATGTCAGCCTGGGTCGAGATGCGTCTTCACGCTCTTTGGTTTCCAGATACATGCGATTCCAATTATGCGTGCAAATCAATTCCACCGAATCCTGTTACGAAGGGTACACCAAATGGCAACTAATGCTCTAGTGTTTCATGGAAGGAAAAATAGCCCTGTGATAACAGGACGCACGCACACACACACACGCACACACACTCGGGCACGCACATACACACGCACACACACGCATGCACACGCACGTATGCACATGCACACACGTACACACACACACACACACACACACACACACACACACACACACACACACACACAGTGTATTCGGGCGTGAGAGAGGGCAGGAGATGGCAGGGCTGGCTAATGTGAAAGCTCTCCACACTGGTCTAGGTTTCCTGGACAGCAGCCCCTAGCCCACGGCCCTCTGCCCCTGCATGGGCCACGGAGGCGAGCGTGAGGGGGGCCCGACGCACCCTTTTCTCAAACTCCAGGACACAGAAACGGGGGCCTCCCCAACCCCCCCTCTGTTTGAGGACCGGGTACCTTGGCAACGCTGGCCAAAACCCACAGGCATCATGTAACAGCAGGGATTACTGATCTGTCATGTGATGAGTCCCCACTCCCTAGTAACTGAGCCACACAGTCCAGGGGGGTGGGGTGGGGTGGGGGGCAGGGGTGGCTGTGGCTGTGGAGGGGGTGTACAGGGGTCACTCAGGGCACTTGAAGCTTTATACTCGACAGCTGACTGTAAAGACAGCCTCTCTGGCCACACAGTCTCACACCAAGGGGTCCGTGGCGGTGCGTGGTTCAAGGGGCGAATTTGAGCACTGATGCGAGGGGCTGGCCTGAGCCCACACTAGTCACCCCACTGTGCCCCCCGGCCAATGTAGGTGTGCGCGCGTCTATTTTTAATGGCCAGATCAGTGTCACAGACCCTCTCTGGAGGGACCCTGCACATAGGATAATATTTATCTATCCACCATCTATTCTCATGCCCCTCACGGGTGGAAATAGCTTCTTCTATCACTAAATAGGCTGGCCCATGTGTATTTTTAGCACCTCTTAGTTTTTTGTTTTAGATCTGTTCTTGTGCCCGCATGGATGAAATTGCCAGAGCACTAATGTACAATGGTTTCACTCCATACAGTTTTCCAGCATGGAGTCTGTTGAACTTTCTCTTACATTATTAATCAACAAGACCTAGATCAAAGCTAATTAAAGTTGTAAAAAATACCACATAAAACAGTGATTCTTACAGACTGAGTTTGCACCAATTTCAGAAGGAAAGCAGTGGTACAAACCAAACCACAGACACTCAGAAGCTTTGAAAAGGCCACATTATTCCTCTACTAATTGGCTCATTGTATTTTCGCTTCTGTCTGCTGCGACAGCATAAAACCCTGCGGTTTCCAGATTAAGAGGTGGTGTAATCTGTGGGGTCTATTCCCAGAACCATCTGTTCTATGTGCTTAACCAATTAGGAAGAGGCTTTTCAGGGAGAATTAGTCCCAATTGGCCAGATGACACTGACCAGCTCAGCCTCTCTTCCAGGAGGCCCAACACCAAATCTTAATCTGAGGGTGCTCATACCAGGTTTAACTCCGGAATTAGCTTTTCTACATGCACTGGCATTCGCCATTTGCTAGCAAGTCAAGAAAAATTACGATTCAATTACACCTATTTAATAAGCGTTGTGGAGGTTTCGCTATGGCTGTATGGCTGCATGTGGTTTCCGTGTGGCTCAGTTGGTAGAGCATGGTGTTGACAACGCTTAGGTTGTGGGTTCAATTCCCACTGGGACCACATAAACTGAAAAATGTACGCATTCACTACTGTAAGTCGCTTTGGATAAAAGCATCTGCTAAATGGCATGCACATATAAGCCCAAAGGAAAATGTTCATATTGGGAGGCCGTTAGGAGGCAAAGAGGCTACCTATAAAAAAAAAAAGGTGGCTGGTTTATTGACACTCTTTGGCCTCGTCTTCTTCCTGCATGAGACGGCTTCACACAGCAGCATGACGCTGTCCAAATACACACCAGCGCAAAACAAACATGCACATCTGCCAAAAACCCCACAGAGACCCACCCCAGCTCAGGGATCAGGGGGTGATACGGACAATGGAATGGGACAGAATGTTCTTCAGCCAGTGGCGTACAGCAGGGAGGTACAGTGGGGTTGGAGGGAGGGGGTGGGGGTGGGGAGGGTGGGATGACTCCTCTCTGAATAGGCTCCTGTTCGGGGCTAACATCGAAGTAAAGTTGCCACTGCAACAAACCACTGAGAAAATAAATTCACGCACCCCTAAGTGCGTAATGATCAAACGCCGCTGGCCACAAGATCATTCCCGTTGGGAAGACTCCCTGCATGTGTCGAAGCCCCTGTCTGACAGCGGAGATGTAGGGTGTTCCAGGGAGCAGGGGAGCTGTGATCAAAGTGAAGTTGGACGGCTCAATCCGATGTAGTGTTCTTGGACAGACAATAAAGGGATCAGACTGGCTGTGTAATACATCGCAGCATCTGCTACTATCTCTCTGTACAATCTGGTAAGACCTTCCCGAAGATGGTCCCACATTTCCACTCCTTTATTCTGTCTTTTTTCTCTGTCCTTTCCAGCTCATGAAAACAGTCATGATAGAAAAGGGAGGAAAAAGCAGTGTCGCCGAGAACATGTTTCACAGCGGAACGACGATATTCCCAGCAGCAGCCGAGTGTCTTCTGAAGTCACAAAAGCTTGAAATAATTTCCAATTCTTGTGTCTGTTTTTTGTTATTGGTTTGTGATCCAGGCCCTGGCCAGTAGCTGTTCCCAGAGGAGGGCCGAAGGGCCAAAGGGCCAGGGGGTAATGGTAGGGTCTGTGCAGAGTCCACAGACCACAGAGGTTGCTGGGACAAACCGGAGTGCGAGATTGAGGACTTGTGGTTCAGTGGCCCAGAGAGGGGCGTCATGTCTTCCAACACCTAACACAGGGAGGCCAGAGAAGAGGTGGGCACAGCCTTCGAGAGCCAGTCTGGCATTGATTGTTTGTGGGGTGTGTGTGTATATGTTGGCGTGTGTGTGTATGTGTGTGTGTGTGTCTGTGTATGGGGGGGGGGGTGTTTAACCAATGTGGCTAACCAAGAAGAGTGGGAGTTTCGGTTAAGAAATGAGACATTCAAGTGTGTGTGTGTGTGTATGAGTGCAAAAATGCATTAAAAACACTGTTTACAGCTGACTTTTTCAATACCTGGAGGAATTTTTCAGTGTTCTCTCTGTGATTTGCTTTTGGTATGAATGCCAGTAATCACATAGCATTCTGGAGAACCCAGCTCCTGGCCAAGCCGTTCAGCACACTTTAGTCCTACGCCCCCTAAGAAAGCACAAGATAATCGCTGAATAAGAAGAGAAAACGTTTGTACTGTCTTCAGGCCATGTGAGGGCAGAGGGGGGATGAGCACGAGAGAAATGAAGCTGAACCGCTTCTGACGAGCTTTTATCACCTGGGTCTTTTGTACATCAGCTCACCAAAAATAAACCATGGGCCCTACGTTGCAGGCAAAGCAGTGAGCTACAGCCAGGTTGCCATACATTTCCGGTTTTACTGACATGACTGACTAAGTTGGACTATTTTTTGCTGACATGCCATATTTTTTACTGACAACGCTATTTCGGTCTTAAAAAGTGTGAAAATAAAGAAAATCATACTCACCCTATGGTGCAGAGCTGCCCTACTGGCTTTTGTGGTTGTACATCGTAATATCTGCGGCATTTATTATTTCTTTAGTGGGTCGGAAGCTTTTGCTGTCTTTGACTGTTTTAACAGTCAATATTCCATTCAGAATGTTCTATTCCTGATTGCTGTGTCCTAGCTTCAGAAATTGCATCATGTTTCATGCTGCTAGCATGACTTCGCACATCTCTAACATCACCAGAAGCAATAGAAAAATACTTTTTTGCAGTATGCATTTCTAAAGTTAACTTTGTCATTTCTTATCCATTGCATAAAGTCAGGGTCCTTTGTCCAGGATGACTGACATGAGCACTTTCAATTTTTCTGGGGAGGATTTTCGTTCGCTGTATCAGACTCCATTTTTAGTAACGTTAGCTATTGTTAGCTAGTTTTTAAGTGCGTAGTCGATTGGTTAACATTTTGATTGTCAGGCACATTGACATATCTATGCTCTTCATCAAACTTTATTTGAACAAAAATGTTTGTAACGAGGAGGAAAGTTTGATGGCTGTCAGAAATTTAGCAACAGAGGAAGTATAGAGTGATCGAAAAGTCTCTACGCAGCAGTTATTTCACCCTGCAGTAGAAACAGGACATGTTTGCGGACAGAAACTTTTTTACAGATTGACAGACATGGTGAAATTAAGATATTTTTTTACGGACTGTCCGTAAATTTACGGATGGTTGGCAACCCTGGCTACAGTACTACTGTAGATCCATTAGGATGTGTGGCCCCCTAATGGATGTTAGCCCCTGCTTTTGTTGCAGCTGGAAGTTTATGGGGTTAAATGGGGATGTCTGCATGATCCTCATAACAAAAATTGGGAGGTATTGGATCACAACAGTGCAACAAGTTCCTACAGGTCAGAGTACAATCCACATATAACCATCAGGAGCAGGGACCCCCCAACACCGGAAGATTGTTATTCCCCAGTCAAGTCACACCAACAATTTCAAACACTTCCAACAAACAGGGGTTTCGGAACACAAAGCCAGGCGATCCACATACAGATTCATTTATGACCACCAAGAAAGAAAACAAAAAAGCAAACCCTTGCTGCTTAATAAATACAAACTATGACTATCTGCTCTCTCTCCAAACTCAGGGCAAACCCACGTGCCACCCCTGAATCTGATTGGCCACCCCAGGTGCCACCCATACACACAAACCGCGAAATAAATGACTCAGGTTTCTGCTCTCTCTCCATTCCCAGTCAAACGGTCTGGACACGCCACCTCCAACAGAACTCTGGGATATGGAGTCATTATGTTAAGTGACCTCTGGGAATCCTACAGGGAGTGGTATTGTGCTCCTCTATGGCAGAGCAGTGTAGGCAATAAAAAAAAGTCTGGCGGACATATGGAGGTGACTGCTGTGCATTGTGGGTGTAATTTATGAATGGCAACAGTACCGAGTGCCAGTCTGCTCGACACTCAGCATAGCAGAAGGGCACTGGTGAAATGTCCCTGACATGGACTGGCACCCTGTCCAGTGGCGGTGAGTGCTCAAGCCATTTTCATGCCAACAAAAACCCAGGATAAGTGCTGGCTGACCATGCGCGCCATCCAGGTTCGGAACATGGCTCGCATCACAAGCCGCAAAGTGAAAAGCCCTGGAAAACAAAGTCTGAAAACGCGGATCGACAGAAATCACGGCAGGACGGGAAAAAAAAAGGAAAGGGTTCTTTCAGGGATGACTACTACCTCCGGGGACGGTATCGGCGCTGCATACGCGCAGGGTGATTATGGGAGAGGGATGCTCCCTCGCGCTTACACCCGGCTTTGCTCCGCAGACAGCGCTGTTTACATCCCTGACATCATCCGCAGTCTTTCACATGGAAATAAAACACAGACAGAATGAAACCCCTGCTTCCTTTTTTAAAAGAGGAACCAGCCCTGACCAGGGGAACCATGAAAGCACGAGGGGACAACTGAGCTTTTATTCCTTTTCAGACACCTCGTTAGAGCAACTAATTCAAATGGTAAAACATCTCCAAGGATACTATGTGAATTTAAACATTTTTCACTCCTCCTCATTCACTCGATCGGTATTGGTACTGTTGTTTATTCCCGACTCTGAAAGAGCGAAGGAGAGGAAAAGAGATAAAGAGAGAGAGAGAGAGAGAGGGAGAGCATAAAAAAGTTCCCACTGTAGAACTTTCTCTTTCTCTTCCTAGAGAAGTTTCTTTAGAAAGGGAAGAAGAAGAAAAAAAAGCCGGCGTGCAGATCAATCTTAAACATTTACTTTAAAGAAACAATGTTGGGAGAGATTAAACAGTAGCAACGCGAGGCCCCCTTTCACCAAAGGGGTTCACACAAGAGCTTGAAATCTACTTGTTGCATTCCTGAAAGTAGCATCTTTGTGTCCAAGCTAAAAGAAATCAGACTTTGGACAGTAAACGTACCATCACTCTTCGAGTGATTCTCTAGCAACCTTACTGATAAAGGAAAATATGCCATCACACCAAAGTATTTGTAGATCTTACAAATTGAAAAAAAACATAGATAAAAACAATAATGGGCAAAAATGCCTTGGTGTTATTTCACAGTCACCAGAAATGTAATCACATCCTCATCACAGTATCCTCACGATCCGATTGTTTTAGGACGAATCTGCTCTCTCACCAGAAGCGTTGCGTAAATTAAGCCTAATGACCAAATCTAATTTTCTATATTTTACCCGGCCATCCAAGACAAGTACGCACCGCGCTGGAAAAATGGGCCTCGCTGTCCGAATCTCCTCTTTGGTGTGGTATTAATCTCATACAATGGTTTCGCCCTTTTGGTTCAACCGGCTAAAAAAAGACGAATAAAAAAAAATCCACAAGCCTTGGCATGAACCGGGAGCAGGCGACCTGCCAGCACTCATATTATTTTATTTGGATATGATCTTTCTGAACGGAGTGCGCTCAAACCTCCCCAAACCCACCATGGGGTGGAAATTATGCGCCTAAGCTTCCACGTAGATGCAGATTTCTTTCCCCCAACTTTCTTGGACCAGGAACGTAGGCCGCATTGGGCCTGTGACGGGTCTCTCTTCTTTTCAGAAAGGGGAAATCAAAATAAACGAATTATATGTCAGACAATATATACTCTTATATTCAGTAATGTATGGGGAGCCACACAAAGGGCGGAGGAAGTTGGCATTAGCGGCTCTGCGGGCTCTGATTACTGATAAAACACTGCATGCAGCGCCAAACCTAATGGTTACCGTCAGAACCCACTGTCTGCACATTGTCTAATACCCCTCTCAAGTTAAGACGGCTGTCATTTTCGGTTAACTGAAAATGCCAAATATGTACCCTTACAAAAAGCTGCATAAAATGAATGTAAAATGAAAAGTGGAAGGCTGGTTTAACTTAGGCTTAAATGAAAAAAATAAAAGTTTACTCTCGTATGGTGTTGCATATTTAAAGTGCAACTATTTGTTTACTGGTAGAGCGGTTAGCAATTCAAATGACTGGTTTCTCTTCTTCTCCCAGAACAGAAGCTTAGGAAAACTGGCCCCTCGCCTTCTTATTTGCCCCGATAACTGTTTCCGTGACAACCAGGACACCAATAGAACGACCCCCACGGCATAGGTCAGAATGTAGCAGAGTGGCCCGGCGCTTACGAGAGCTCAGCGCACGCTCCACCAATCACGGCTCTCCAAACTCAAAATATCTGCCCTTCCTTGGTATTCAGCTTTTCCATTCAAAGGCTTGTCATGAAACTGAATTTAATGAGGATCTTTTTTCCTACAAATACAGAGCATCATTTTTATTTGTGTTCTGCAATGAAAAGGAACCACAAAGGGAGGAATAAGGTCGTGCTGAACCAAGCCAGTGGGTGACACAGAGTCCCTCCTGCCACCACCCCCGCCCCCCGCCACCTCCAGCACACACACAAACACACAGCTGTCATCAAAGGAACACATGGCAAGTTGTCAAACATTCTGCTATGTTGTGGCAACGTTGTGATAACGTAGCTGCTGCGTGACAGCGACTGTGATAAAGCCATGTGTTGACCAGGGGGGTAGTGGAGGCTGACGGCCACACAGTGGGAAGCCACCTCCTGGTCAGAGGTTCTGACATGATCCCCGTTCTTTTCCTAGTGCCGTTAATTCCAACAAGGAATCAAACTGGAATTGATTAAAAGAGCACTGGCCACACGAGCCTGTTGCATGCTCACCCACAGGCAATAACAGCGCAAATTAACACTGGGGTGTTGAGGCCCAGCCTTGCAGTTCACAACTGCTTGCTTGCTTTGCACACTGGTGTGTGGACAAGCCACTGAAGCTGGCAGACAAAAAAAGAAATGGCTCCCTTTGATTTCCTGAACACAATGGAATCTTCCCAAAGGGCGGGTCTCTTTTTAGCCCAAGACTAAGAGAGGGCATGCAATTAAAACACTGCAAACAAGTCATTTTCCATGAAGGGCAAAGGTCTTTTTTTCTGTAGGAAGGTTCTACTGTGATGTTTTGAGGAAAGCAAAGTGTTGCTAAATGGATTCCACCAAGAGCAACGCTGGGAGACAAATCTGTTGCGATGCTTTCCTTCCTCACATTACCTTCAGAAACTCAAATCACTGAAATCCTTCCCTGTTTGCAGAATTAGCAAGCGACTAATAAGGGAAGCCAGAGGATGAGGAGGAACACCTCCATCAACTGGGCCTATGCCTATGTAACAGAAGTATTGGCTGGCACCATCTTGCTTAGTCCGGATCCCTGTGAAGGTTTGCAATCCATGAAGGGACAAAGCATAGGGAAACAGCAACTGAAAAGAGTGTGTGAGTGAGTCATACTCCTTTGAGCGTATTTTGTCCATTGCAGCTCCGCTCCTGCCTAGCCCAACCTCACCATGCCCTGCCCGCACATCAACCGTGGCTCTCCACGGCCAGCTCTTACCCTGGAAGGAGGAGATGTGGCCCACGATGAGGTACTTGGGCTCAAAGCTGTAGGACCGGATGTTCTGCAGGGTTTCTCTCCGCACGGCCAGCTGGTAGCTCTCCTCCATCTTGCGCGTGCAGCAGGTGGGGCCCCTGTGTTTGCAGATCTGCAAGTCGGCATCTGGAGGAACAGTGGAACAGCATAACAGTCAGACAGTGGAACATTGGAACAGTGAGACAGTAGAACAGTGGGACAGTGGAGCATTGAAACACTGGACAGTGAGACAGTGGAACACATTAATGAGTGATTTCAAAGATGTTCTAAACAAGGCATGTGCAATGTAGTTACCCCATGACACACTGCATATGACTGACATGAGTATATGATGGACATGACCAAAGAAACTACTCTCAGATTGTTCACTACTTCGGAAACGAGAGGAATCACTGTTCCCATATTCCCACAAGAAATCAATCCTGTCATGTCGTATATAATAAGAGATGACTGACACAGACACATAACTATCACGCAGTATTTTTGACAATGACCGTGCTGGCCAACTAAAGTCTAACAATGCCACAAACGGTTCTACACTACCAGTTTTGAATCGGAGTCTATATAATTGCAGGGCGAGAGCACATTACAGTCTCCAACATAACACATGCTCCATGTATTTTTATGCCTCTCATCCTGGACTCTCTGGTGACATCAATCCTGTCCACAGTGTAAAGGCCTGTCGCTAAAGCTTTTAATGCAGGACTGCCAGCAGTACTGCCTCATCCTGCACCTCGCTTTTAATGAGACAGAATCAATATGGAGACCCCCAACCCTTGTTTAAACTCATTGCTCTGGAGTTCAATCATGACTGCCCCCCCCCAATAATCTTTCCATTCATGTGATACATGTATCTGCTTTAATTGGCAATGCTGGCTCCAATTGCTCCACTCAAGGTCTACAAGGGTTGCCTTACACTAACAGCTCTCGTACTGTGTGTCAAGCCAGCAAGTCATTTCAAGGTTGCCAGGACCGGTCAATGTAATAGGGCAGTTGGAATTGAGAAGGAGATGATGGGACCCATCTTGCAAAACATTCTAAATGTGGAATCCTGAACAATGTCCAGTCGTCTTTGAGCCAATGGAGCTAGGGACAAATGGAGTACCAATTAAATGATTTATTGGGGTTTGGGAGGGGGCGGGGTATCATTGGAACCTCAAGCACTGGAAAGTAAACAGAAGCAGAACAATACAGTAGTGAGGCACATCCTCAGTTTTTTCTACATCGGTTTTGTGGGAAAAAAGATAAACATTTAGATGGATGAGTTTGTGGACCTGATTTAAACCCCTGTGTGGAACCCTGGCATCAAACAGCATAACACTAGCAAAAAAAATGAAAAAAAGATTGAAACAGAATAGCAAAGCAAATTGCTTGGCAACAGAATGAAGGACATTAGAAGTACATATTGGAATTAGTAGTAAGTACATTTGTCTTTGTCTTTGGCATTTAAAAAATGAAAGGAAGCGATTTCATGACATCATTTCATGCAGACTCTGTGGGAGGGCATGTCTAGACTGTGCAGGTAGATGTATTATGTCCATCCGGAATAACACCAAAAGTGATCATTTGTCCCCATGAACTGGCAGTCCCTAGAGTTTACATTGCTTAGCTCTGTTGAGTCCTAAGAGATGAAAGCCTTCTATTTAACATTGTTGCACAGCCCACACTGGGGATGTTAAGGTCATTGTAATTAACAAGCTTCTTGCGTCACATATTAAAAAATGGCAAAGGATCATCTAAAAATAAGAAGAAGAAGAAGAAGAAAGAGATGTAAATCTGGTTGCTATGCTGAGTGAAAGGATATTAGCAGAGTTCATCTGTACTTAAATTTTCAGCCATGCCAATGCTATGTACTGATTCAACCGGAAAAGTGCCACATCCCAGCAGTAAAATAAGCTTTCTTTCAGGGTTAAATTTTGTCTGAATTTCCCTTTGGCAGCTCCACATACCTGGCAATTCTTTAAAATATAATATATTTTTTTTTTTAAAAGACAGGCAAAGACAAATATTAAATATTGCACAAATACATTTTCCACGCACATTACGTTAAATATACATAACATGTACATAACACAACAATGTTGCCCCTAAACTGTTCACTCGACATACCCCACTCACCATTGCAAAATAAAAACAAAATATTATACTTTAATGTATATATACATTTGCAGTACCAATCAAAAGTTTGAGTAAACCTGCTGGAAATTGTAGGTTTATCTCATAATTGTCAATGTTTTACACCGTGCAAATTTCTGTAAATACTTGAAAATGACAAAAAAACACATGTAACAATAAATAAAAAGAACATCAAAGCAATGTTCAAGAAAACTGAATTGAAAATTAAATCTTTGATTCCTCAAAATAGCCACCCTTTGCCTTGGCAGCAGGAAATCATCCAACATGTTTTCCCAGCTCTTCTGCAGCAATTCCCAGAGACACCTGTGGGTTGCTTTGCTCTCTGACTCTTCTGTCCAGTTCGTCCCATACCAGTTCTATGGGATTGAGGTCTGGACACTGGGCAGGCCAGGTCATTAGTTTGAGTTGTCCTTCACGTTCCTCCTTCACCAGATAGTTCTTGTACAACTTCAAGTTGTGTTTCGGGCCGTTATCTTGCTGAGGAATGAAGGAGTGCCCGATTAGCTGTAATCCAGATGGAAGGTGTACTCAAACTTTTGACTGATACTGTATATATGAAAATGGCTGCAATTATATACAACTGCCAAAATAAAGGAAACACTTGAGTAAATGAATGGTTCTGGTAGCTCTGTTATGGTGTAGGGTGCATTTTCCTGGCATGGTTTAGATCCACTCAACCCCCTAGAGGGTAAGGTAAACGCCAATAAATACAAATTCATTCTGAGTGATTATATTAATCCTATGGTGAAGCATTTCTATCCTGATATGAGTAGTCCCTTCCAGGATGACAATGCCCCATCCATAGGGCATGAGTGGTCACTGAATGGTTTTATGAGCATAAAAACAATGTAAGCCATATGACATGGCCATCTAAGATTTCAACCCAATTGAACATTTATGGGAGATTCTGGAGCGGCACCTGAGGCAGTATTTTCCACCACCATCAACAAAACACCAAATAATGGAATTTCTCATGGAAGAATGGTGTTGCATCCCCCCAATAGAGTTCCAGACACTTATAAAATCTATGTCTCGGCGCATTGAAGCTGTTCTGATGGCTTGTGGTGCCCCAAACCCCTATTAAAGCACTCTGTGTTGGTGAATCCTTTATTTTGGCAGTAAACTGTATTTAACTTACTAGTATATCACTAACACATTCCTCATGCCTTTCATTTAATGTGCTAACCCACTTTTAACTCAAAATGTACATCAAAAATATGAATAACAGCTGGATATCATATTTAAATTACATAGATAATGGTCAATTAAAGAAATAAAAATGTCAGTGTTTTTTTATTGTCATAAGACATAAAGCATTAAGCATCAAGGACAGAAAAAAAATTCTAAGCCACTGTAGCAGAAGTCGGTTTCTTAGACATTGCCTCGTTTCAAGTTCAGCAACCACGCGCACTTTGAAGATCTCCCATCTACCAAAAGTGCAGAATATTTACTCAGCGCTGGTTTTGCTGTGCTTGGGAGGAATCTTGTTGAAAGAAAACATCTCTCTAGCGAGCTGCGCTGCTAACCAGAATACTTTTCAAACCCCAGAATGACAGGAATGTTTTCCCTCTTTTGACCACAGCCTGGCATTGGCCATGATGATTTGAGCTCAGGTCCAGAGGCAAAGGGGTGAATGGGCAGGGTATGACTGGGGCAGAAATGGGTTGGGAATGTGAACACCCCCCAAGAAGGAAGAATGGACCAGTGCACTGCCTCCATCCTGACTCCAGATGTCTGTGAGGTTCATCAACTCCATGAAGTGTAGAATTGAGCCCATGATGCCAATTCCTCAATCAATGGCTGTAATGGTCAGGTGACAGCACCAATGAAGGACACTCATTTCATTCTCTCTCTCTCACTCTTCTCTCTTCCCCTTATCTTCATCTACCAACATCCTTCTACTTTTCAGCCTCTCTTGCTGTCTCACCCCAGCCTTCCTCTCCTTCTGTACCCCTCTTTTCTTCACTCTGTTCCTCCATCCTGGCCGAGCAACTCTGAGCCTTTGGCTCTCTCCTCTCTCTGACTCTACACAGAGCTCACTAGTCCTTACGCCATTTGCCTGTATAAACCTTGCTACATTAGCACCGGAATAACCATGGAACAAGAGCACTTCAATTCTGTAATTTGACAATTTAGATTAAACAAGCGAGGGGCGAAATTACAAGTGAATAGGAAGGTCTGTTAGAAGGGTCACATTAATATTAGGTCTCCTCAGTACCCTATTATCCCCATCTTATTAATCATTTTCAGCCATAGTTTTAAAATGAATTATATTTTTTCTAAAATATAATCACCCTCATACTGTACTATGATGTAGTACATGACAACGCAAAGCGGTAAGGGAGTGGAATAATTAAGGTGAAATTCTCTTAGTCTACATTGTGATGCAATTAATCAGGGATCGTTTTAGAGCCCATTAGGATCAAATCTGCAAACTGTGAACTGACGTCTCAGACAAACCAACCCAGGGGGTAAACGATGACAACAAACAACAACATGACACGACAGCTAAGCGATGCCTAGAGTGCAGTCCGTGCAATCCTTAGAAGATTCTGTGAGCGAGAGAGCGGGAGGGAATTGCCGACGGACAGAGAGGAGCGTTCTGGGACATAAAAGAGGTTGGGGAAAGGGGCCGTAGCAGCACTTGATTAATGCTGGCAATTAATGCTGTAGGAACTGCCCCACAGGGGTGGTAGTGTGGTGTAGCAGCTAAGGAGTTGACCCTGTGTCTGTAACCCAAGGGTTGCAGGTTTGATTCCAGGATGAGGCACAACTGACACTCCTGAGCAAGGTAATTAACACAGATAGCTGCAAAATTAATTATCAGCTGTATAAATAAAATGGTTTAAACTACATTCCTACCCATGCAAATTGCCCTGGAGAACAGTAGTGTCTGGTAACCAAATAAATAATAATGTATCCTGGCAGATGCTTACACAATGAAACAGCAATTTGTTTTGTTGTTGTCTCGGTGAATAACGAGACCACAGTGTTGTTCTGTTCTGGAATAAGTTTGTTTACATTCAAGTAAGAAATTTCATTCTGAACAATGGCAATCTACTGCCCAAGGCTCTGAAATCAGGATAAAGTTTTGGTTTAAAAGGTAAGGGGGGGGCTGGAGGGGGAGGAGTATAATTGACTAGACACTCGATTTCTTCACCTGTTGAGGCCTGCCTTCCTTTGTACCAGTCTGCACTGTCCCTCTCTCGATTTGGAGTTCTTAATCCAGTCCCCAAGGAGCGGAGCTAAGCATACCATACATTGAAATATCCCTGCGTGCATGGTGAGCTTTCAGCGTGGGTTTACCAAGACTAAAATAACCGCACGCTAGTTCGAAGGGCGCAACAACTTTGGGCCAGTGCCAAACTCACGACAGAGGTTTTTTACCTCAGTGGGCAAGTTGTGTGTTGCTCATGCATCTCTGCACAGCAAAGGGACCTCACTGTAAAGCACAGAGGAAAATGGCTGCTAGGACTATAGCCTTGCGGTTCACGTTCAGCAAAGGGGGTTTCTGAGGCACGGGGGGCTCGGGGCTGAAAGGATATGCGAGCGGATCAGGGCGTTAGTGGGACCAGGTTCCAACCCACACACTTCAGCTCAGTCACCTGCATCAGGAGCACATTTATAAGCGAGGATTTACTGTAAATCAGATGAGCTTTTAGCTAACACATTCCAAGGCAGATCATCGGCACGTCATCCTTCTTAAACGGTTCATTAACCTGGGTATGACAGCACACTGCTCAGGGCTAGCTTTGAAAAATAATAATTAACATTCATTAATTGGGTGTCCTTGGGTGAATATAAAGTGACAAAGAACACTGCTTGTGGCTAAATTCGGAGCGAGTGTGGTATGTCATCTAAACTAATTGTCCTCTAATTACAAATGCAATGGCCATATGGCCAATTCTTATGGATTCTCTGACGTTTTTGGATTTTAATGCAAAATATACTTTTAAACAATTTGGAAGCACACATAGAATCCAATCCTTTGATCGATTGCTGGGAAATGAGAATATATGGGATATCCTGTTTTCTCACTTCCAATATTGTCACCATAATAAATATAATAAAAGAGTGTCTTCATGATTTAAAAATGTAAAGAATTCAGTGCGTGAGATACTGAAATTAAGCAACATGCATCTCTAAAATTGTTAAATTGTATTTTATTACAAATGCTTGGAAACAACACCACAATACTCATCACAAGGCTTTTGAAAAGAAAAAGGTTTGTATTCCGATTAATCTCCCCTTAATAAAGTTACAGTGCACAGACTGTGGGGCAGGTCAGCTAAGCCTATCTATGATAGAGAGAGAGATATTTCACTTCCCTTCAGTCTCTAATTAACAGCTCCTGTTTTTTTCTCCAGCATCTCACTACCTGCTGAAGCGCCAGCCACAGCCCATCAGCTGACAAGCGAAACATTCCATCTTTGCCTTAGTTGCTCCCTCAGCCAAAAATAAATATTGCACCTTTTAGGTGCCAACTCCAGTTCTGACATAAATGAAAACAATCGCAGCAGTAACAGACAAATACCAATCCTTATTCCAGAAAAATGAGGGACGATGCAAGGACATGCTTAACTTCCAGCAGGGGACTGTTTTGTGTTTCGAGATGTAACGAGCTAGTGCTCTCAGCAAAGGTTCGAAAAACACCCTCTCCTCAAATCCATCCGTCTGTTGCCAGCTGTTTCTGTTTTTGATGAGGGGATTGTCTTTCATATGGCAAACACAAGAAAGGCATACAGCATGTTCAGACAGCTGCAACTTCAGAATTGGGTCCACACCAAGGTGTCTGAAATGAAGGCCTACATCTTTCCCACTGCTGTTGTCCCGATAAGTACAGTGAAAAAAAAGTGCTTCCCGGCATCAGAACGGTTTCATCTGACTAGCATGAAAGCTAATACTACAAACTCATAAATAGGTGACAACTGGCTAAACTAAATTAAAACGATGAAAATGAATTAAATGAAAGTCATTGTTTGGTTGACTACATCTAGAGGCATAGTTATGCAAAATATTTTACACCCACATAGACTGAAGTTCTAACTTCTATGAACACATTAAAGTCTTCAGTTGCATATCGTGAGCATTCTGCTGTCGAGTAATACATACATACATACATACATACATACATACATACATACAGTACAGGCTTATGGCATGACACACTGTATTGATAAAACATATCTAACAAACTGAAGGGATACAAAATAGTGTCCAAGGTGCCTGTGGCCAAGATTGCATTGCCTTTTGATTTTAAAAAAATAACCATGATCAATCTCTGAGTTCTCCATCGAACACCACCATTGAATTCTTCACAAAAGAAAAAAAAATCAGTAGCATAGCCATTTTGTTCTTCCTCAGATTACAATCTCTGTGATCACTGTCATCTCAATTTTATTGGCAACATTTTTTTCCATTGGCCCTTGATGGAAGCAAATCAGTTGAAGACAACAATGGGGTTGATGCATGCTGGGAAAATGTTTCCTCACCCCTTGGCGATGCTTTCATCATTAGATGAATGACACGTGCAGTCTCCACGATCAATGTATTTTTAAGTGTTTGAGTTGTTATGATGACATCACTTTTCTTTTATAACAAAATAACTGAGAACTGAACAGAACCGCTCAAGAGGAATACTCCATCGTTTCCACTGTACGTTGAAAACTAACTCGCATAATCCCAACAGAACAATTTATAACTCACTTGTCAAAAGGGTTAATCTATAAAAACAAGCTGGCCGACGGTTCACCTGGAAAAATGAGTACTATTGCGGAAGGAATTTGTCACATATTATGTTTGGCTTTCAACACGGACACACAGATGAAGGACTGTCGACATTGCCATCCTTTAAAAAAAAACCTGCTGTATGTGTGGCTACTATGATACGTTACCAAAAAGTGTGACTTAGTGAAAACATAAGGCTGGTGCTGAAGGAATTATTTTGTCCCTCATTAATCTTCTCCGGCACCTTGTCATAAAGCAGCGCCGGTCTTTGGCCTGCTCTTTGGGAAATACAAGACTCTGTGACCTTTCCTCTTGGCCTCACTGAAAAGCCCCCTGCCATCAACTCTTCAACAAGTCAGCAAACAGGACATGGAGTCTAAGAGCCTGCAAAAAATCAATAGCTTGCTTTGCTTGGCATTTGATCTAAGATCGCAGCAGAATAACCCTCCCCCAACCCCTTTATCCAGGGCTTTGAACAGAGGGTTTACCCAAGAAGCAGAGCAACAAACAAGTAAGAGCAACACTGATGATGATAAATTAGCCGGCAGCCGGTCATGCCTCTAGAACTCTGACCGCGTTTGCGCGGCATGGAGGGGAAAGCCAAGCCAAGCCATCTTCTTGCTGTTGATGGAGGCCGCAGCAAACAGAAGAGTTTAACCCTGGGATGGCATAGCCATGGGATCCAATTATTGGAAAAAACACACCGTGCATCCTACATTTGCCTTGCAGCCGTGTTGCCCATCGCTGTCAATGAATCTTCAATGTAGTCCAGACAGCACGCGTAGTGCATAGTGCATTTCCAAAGACAACCTTTCTGGCTGAGATTATATAGCTGCAATTCTAATTACATGTGTTGTTGCTGCTGTCAATTCTCTGACAGATCAGAGAGGAAAATGGGAACTGCAGCTCCTATCCAGTACACTCCCGGACAGTGACCGTGGTCTGTCCACACTGTTCACAATTGCCAGGTAGTATTGCCATACAGAGGGGCCAATTGCCACTAAAACAGTGCTGAGCTGAGAGAACTGTAACCTTTCACACAGGTACTGTACAATCTGCACCCTGGAATCAATGCAAGCACTGGGGCACAACACACTTCACGCTACAACAGGCCTACTGCAAATAATCTAAAAGGTATATTATTTACCAGACAAAGAAAGGAAACCAGAATATGAAAATATGGTATTGACATCTATTGAACTCAATCTCAGATTATTATTGTCTTCAGTGTCATTATTCAATGCGTAGAGTATTCATAGCGTATGCGTGTTAAATGGAAGCGAATATTTTCAGTCACTGAGGTCATAGCATATAATTTTATTGCTATACAGTAGCTCACGCTGAGCGCCGAATCACGTGATAGGGCAGTGGGAATGTGTCCGAGCCGTCCTCACACCGGCTTTCAAAATATAACACATTTTATATTGTGAGAGAACCGCGAAACATACACACACACATACACACACACACACACGCACACACACACACACACACACACACACACACACACACTGTGAATAGAATTCCGTTATGAACAAATTAAATTTCATTCTAAATATACAAATTATCATAGAATTATCCCGAGCTGCCACTTCCACCGAAAGCTGGCATATGATGTCTAAGAAATGTGATTAACGTCAGACATTTCAAATATCTTAACTATTTCAAGTTTGACTCAATTTCGCCGGGCTGGTGTCAGTCCTATGTTAACCCACAAATACATTTTCTACAGGTAACCGGGCATTCTTCAAACTCACCTGTTCCGGGTATTTCAGGTACCCATTTCAACGGGCCAATCTGACGCATCTGAAAAGCCGTTTTAACTTCATGACAGCTATGGGTTTTTACGCCACAAACTTTCACCAGCAGCGCAACAGTCGCCAAAATCCACCAGAGGTTAACGCGTGGGAACATTCCTGGGGACATTGCACCATCTCAATGCACAGATATCCTGTAGGGTGGTGTAACAATATACAAATACGTTTCAGCCCGTTATAAATTAAAAAATGGTCGGAAACGCTTTTTGTAATAATCGCAAAGAAATGGTGAAGAGTTTTCGTCTTCGTCCGACACTTCCAATGGATTTTCACATTCTCCTGTTTGTAAAGACAGCGTGGTTTCTCTCCTAAATGAATAACAATAATACAAAATGTTAAAATTTTTTAAAAAAAATCCGGACACGGCAGATAAAATTGGAGACAAGTCCCTCGCAATCTAGCTATCTCCCTTCTATTCAGTCGGAGTTGGTTTTCTTGTCTGTGTTCATGCTTCCTTTCTCCCGAGCTTTCACTCTTTGCGCTCTTGCGCTCTCTCCCGCGCGCACTGTCTCCTAAAGTATTTGAATAGTAGGAGATGGGATTATTGGCTTCCTCTATAATTAGTCTGACGCGCAGGGATACTCTGAAGACACACTCGCACGTCGATCGATTCAACTGAATTAGACCACTCCATTAATGGGAGAACCCGTAGGCTATATATATATATCTATGGGAGAAACTGTCACCAATGCACGTGGACCTTGTCCATATTTATAATAAACAATCCATGAATTTAAAACACACTTCGGTTTCCGTTGTTTTGAAACTTTCCCTCAAGTAAAACAGACTACCGTTAATGCGAATTAAACGTTAATTTACCGTTACCATTAATTTTACGTATTAAATCTTAGATCATATTCATAATCACATTTGCTTGATATCGTAATGTATTTGTTTTGCGTCACAAAACATTCATGATTTTGCACCGAAGATGCTTATTCTTTAGTGCTTAATTTGGTTTACCTAGATTTGTAAAGGGATTACCAATCAATAATTAGTTCCAATAAATCACTAATACAATTAAATTTACAATCTTGGTCTTTGATGGCTGGGGAACTACATTTATTTAATTAACTGCAGCATTGCATTACAGAATATGGTCTATATCACTGCCATTTTAGCTTAATTAGGCAAATGAAAAAAAGTATTATAAATCATGTTTTCAAAGGGAATACTGTTTACTGTGGGAATAAGGATTATTGAGTCCAACCTGAACAGTGTTCACAAGGTTGCGTTTTCACAATGTCTGTGCCATCAACACAAAGCAGACACAGCAACTTTGTGAGAATTCTATGCCTTCAAGAAAGCAGACAATATGTAAATTACACTGAATATTTTAGCATAAAGGGTGACCCTTATTAATCGTGAACCTGGGATGGTTTATTGCCTTTTTACAAACTAAAAAATGCCTTAGAAAATAGACTTTATAAAAGCTTAATAACTTAGACCAGAGTGAATAGTATGCACAGGTAACTAACAAAATAAAGGAAGCACTTGAGTAAATTAAGGGTTCTGACAGCTCTCTTATTGTGTAGGAGTGCATTTTCCTGGCATGGTTTAGGTCCACTCAACCCCCTAGAGGGCAAGGTAAATGCCAATATAAACAAAGTCATTCTGAGTGATCACCTTCATCCTCTGGTGAAGCATTTCTATCCTGATGGGAGTAGTCTCTTCCAGGATGGTAATGCCCCCATCCACAGGGGACAAGTGGTCACTGAATGGTTTGATGGGCATGAAAACAATGCAAACCATATGCCATGGCTGTCTCAGTCACCAGATCTCAACCCAATTGAACACTTATGGGAGATTCTGGAGCGCCACTTAAGACCACATTTTCCACCACCATCAACAAAACACCAAATAATGGAATTTCTTGTGGGCGAATGGTGTCACATTCCTCCAATACAGTTCCAAACACTTGTATAATCTATGCCAAGGCGCACTGAAGCTGTTCTGGTGGCTCGTGGTGACCCAACACCCTATTAAGACACAATGTTGGTGTTTCCTTTAGTTTGGCAGTTAATTGCACTTTGTTGTTGATTCTTTTATTTTCAACACACCCTGTGAGTGATCTTTTCTTTTTTAATTGCAAATGCAAGGTGTATTACATAGGCCTATGCACTCAGAGACCGCATACAAAAGAGAATAGTTAACTGCCATATTGTTAAATTACATTGTGAAGAAATTGCGTAGTGTATGGGATGTCTTTAATTAAAGTTATTCTTTATTTTTTATGTAGCCTATAGAAACATACAGAAGGATAATACATGTAAGCAAATCTATATATAGGTTGGCTCAGGCTTTATGAATATATGATACTTAACATGACCAAATTAGCACATAATATTGAAGGTGTCAACATCACCAGTGTTGCTGTCTAGGACCAAAACCATCAACACATGGATTAGCTTGATTTACCCTCAGAATAGTAAAAGGATAATATCCTTCCAAAATTATATGGGGGCTGATTGGAATTGGGACTGATTCATCATCATCTTTGAGACAGCAAGGGTTCATAGAACTCTATTGGAGGGTTGAATCCATTTTTTCCAACACATCCAGGGCAAATGACATGTTAATTAATGTCCCATTTCTGTTTTGGATTTCTTCCCATAGCTGTGGCTATTTACATTTTAAAGCATAAGTTACACTTGTAATCCTTTATTTTCTGTCAAGAAGATCGATTATGGTGACTTCTGACTGCTCTGTTGTTTTCCACAATGAAGGGGATTTACACTGAACCAATCCCTGAGGCAAATGTGTTGAAAACACCTAGTTAACATTTTTTAGAGTTGATTTGGACATGGACATACATATCAAAGATTCTATCTAGAATATCTGGTCATAGTATAGTAACATTCATTCTTGTACAGGAGTCATTCCACCAATCCGGTCCGATTTGAGTCCCTCTGATGTTTTTAAGTGTCTTTTATCTATTCAGTCACCAAAATGTATTTTGAAAAGCTTTTTATTTCAGTTGAAATGTCCCCTTTAATAAAGTGTAAAAACATTGCATAAATGTTATTTTTAAATTATGCATTATGTTGTTTTTTTCAGTTGACACCATGTATTTTGTCATGTCCCTCGTGGCCTTCATGAAAATGAATTTGGGATATGATTTAACAAAATTAGTAAAAAGTCCATACTTTTTCTATGAACATAAACATCTATTTGTGCTTTTATGCTGGTAATGATTTATTTCAAAATAAATGAATAATTATTCATTAAAATAACATTATTTAGTTCTGTACCTCAGTAACCCTCAACCCCGTTACATGGAGCATTCTCCCCCACAAAAATAATGGTTAGATCCCTATAAGCATGTACAACAGGAAGTGACAACATTGAAGTCTTTTGAAAAACATAACATCAGAAACAAGCAAGTAGCTACCTTTTTTACTATATTTTGAGTCATTTATCTTGTAATATTATGGTAGTCAAGCATAATGACTCAACACCGTCACATGAAAAAAGATAGAAAACGATTACTTGTGAAAACGATCTTTATTATTTAAAAAATATAGATGATTTCTTAATCTCATGCATGCCATGTGTGCTCTTCTGGTATTCACCACATGTGGAGTAGCAGCCATTTGTGCCCGTTACACTCAACCCCGTTACATGTTTGATCGTAACGGGGTTGTGAGATTGTGACAGGGTTGTGATTTTAACACTGGTTTTGAAGTTATCCAATTAGTTAAATGAATTATTGAACTTTTTCAACATTCTTATCCCACATACATGTTGACTTTATCACAAATACATGTTGTAATCTTATTCAGAGAGCTTCCAGAGTGTCCATAACGGGGTTGAAGAATAGTGGTGCCCATATCATACAATAATGACCAATAATAATAGGGATTTCATGCCTGAGATGGGAAAACATATTTTTCTGGAAGTTAAATATGTTCTTAATCTTGTGGAGTGTTCAGAAAAGTAATACCTCTTGGTAAAATATATGAAAATCAAAAAAGTGGTAAAAAAGTGGTAAAAAAAAGTCAAAATCGGACCGGATTTGTGGAATGACCCATAGACCATCATTGCACGTACAAAACATGCAATTTTGTTGGTAAAAATGTTACCAAAAGTGATTTATAGAATTATGATTGTGTCTAGCAAACATGACGCATGGCACCACCTAGCCAACAAGCTGTAACTATAACAAAAAGATAAACTAGCACCCAACTTCAGTTGTGAAACTATCTGAGCCTAGCTAGTTAGCCAACATTACCTTGCCAAACTAACATGCCAATGTGTACTATTGTGTCCATGCAAACAGACAAGGTAGCCTGCTAACCAAGTGGCTAGTAGGTAGCAAGCTAGAGCGGAGCGAACATTAAGCAATTAGTATTTACAATCTGATAAATGTCACCACTAGCACTAAAAGCAAATTTGTTTATCCAGCAAGCAATATTGTCCACAACAATTGCTATATGAACAGCCCAAAACACAGAAAACTATTATAAATAAACAGTACAAAGTTATATCAAGCAAATGTTTTTGCATAATTTGGCCACTGTGAAATGGTTTAGACTCAGCTTGGTCCCCACCATTAAAGATGCCTGGTCTACGTTTTACCAAATTTTCAGTGACATGGTTAATAAGCATGCTGTTACATCGCTGTCCGCCCTGTTCACTTTCCTTGTGTTTTTCTGCCACTTTGTTCCTTGCGTGTCATGTCTGGTTTTTGCGTTCTCCCTGGGTTGTCTGTGTTATGGGCGCGGCTTCGCCGCAATATGTCAATTGTTGTTCCCTGCACATTTTGCACGCTGCCGCAATCTGTTTCTTGTTCCCTCGTTTCGTTTAGCCTGTGACAATTGTTGTTCCCAACACATTCTGCACGCTGCCCTTATTAGTTAATGCTTTTGCCTATTTAAACCCGGCACTCGTTTAGCCCATTGCCTTTGCGTACTAGTTTTTCTAGCACTGCTTTTATTTGGTTACCTGTTCCTGACTTCGCGAATATTCCTGAATCTGCCTGTGTTTATTTAGTTTCTTGTTTAGTAGCCGCACAGCTTTCCTGTTTTGCCTGTTTGTTTTTGACGGCTTGTTTCGTCACTTTTATTTGTTCCGTGATTAAACGCCTCCTGAGCGGAGCGCAATTACCATCTCCGTGTCGAGTCCGCTTTTGGGTCCAGGTCTGCATTTACCGCACGTAACAGAACGCAGGCCATTATGGACCCAGCAGACTCGAATGCGCTCCACCACCTACCGCCTGCCAGGAGGCTCGTATAGACCAGCAGGAGCGACACATGAAGGAGACTATGGAGGCACTGAGGAGTATGGGAGGCCATATTTCTCAGGTGGGAGAACAGGTGTCCCAACTCAGCTCCAACGTCTCTCTTCTGACGCAGACGACTTCTCCCAACCCCCCTGCGTCATCGCCGCCTGCCAGCCTGCCGGTTGGACAACCCAGGGAACCCCGCATTCCCCACCCGGATCGCTATTATGGCGATTTGGGGAACTGCAAGGGGTTCCTCATGCAATGCGACCTCATCTTCCACCTACAACCATCTTCATACGGCTCTGAGCCGGCAAGGATCGCATTCATCATGGGCTGCCTTGGGGGTAGGGCGCTGGAGTGGGCCACTGCCATCTGGGACAGCCAGCTCCCAGCCAGTTCCCAGTACTCCACATTCGTGACAGAAATGAGGAAGGTTTTTGATCACCCGGTGGGTGGGAAGGATGCCTCCCAGCGCTTATTCCATCTCCGTCAAGGGGACCGCAGCGTGGCGGAGTACGCGGTGGTGTTCAGAACCCTGGCGGCGGAATCCGCTTGGAATGACGCGTCGCTCCAAGGGGCCTTCCGGAACGGGTTAGGTGAAGTGGTGAAGGACGAGCTGGCTACGAGGGACTACCCTGACTCCCGACGCTCTGGTTTCCCTTGCCATCAGGGTCGACAACCGCTATGGAGGAGCCGGAGGGAGAAGACCGGTCACCTCACCCCAGCGAGCTCTTCTTCTCCGTCACCTCCTGATTCCTTCCTCTCCCGAACCAAAAGCCCAGGCTCACCAGTAAAACTGGGCCTACTGGTGAGCCACACCCAGGGCTCCACAACCGCCCAGTCTCGCTTCCAGTTGAAGGCCACGCTCAACTGGAACCGTCAACCCTGTCGCTGTGTGCCCTAGTGGACTCCGGGGCGGATGGAGATTTCATTGATGCCCAGCTAGTGCGACAGGCTGGCATTGCCACTCGTCCTCTTGCCGTCCCTCTCCGGGTCCACGGACTGGATGGGAACCTCCTAGCCCAGGTCACTCACACCACCGAACCCCTACAGCTCATCCTGTCCGGCAACCACCGTGAGACCATTCAGCTCCTGGTCATCTCCTCACCCCAGTCCCCTCTGGTTCTCGGCCAACCCTGGCTCCAACTCCACAACCCTCATCTGAACTGGATCACCAGCAAGATCCAGAGCTGGAGTCCCTACTGTCACGCCACTTGCCTCCAGTCGGCTCGAGCACCCACGGAGGGTGCTTCACCTCCCGCCAGGTTGGTTCCTCCAGACATGTCCTCGGTTCCCCCATGTATCACGACCTGGCGGAGGTGTTCAGCAAGAGCCGAGCCTCTTCGTTGCCCCCTCATAGGCCCTATGACTGCGGCATCGACCTGCTTCCCGGGCTCCCCTGCCTTCCGGTCGCCTCTTCAACATCTCGCGGCCGGAGAGAGCAGCGATGGAGTCATATATTCATGACTCACTGGCGGCAGGCATCATCCGACCCTCCTCATCCCCAGTCGGTGCAGGGTTCTTCGTGGCCAAGAAGGACAAGTCACTCCGTCCCTGCATCGACTACCGCAACCTCAACGCCATCACCGTTAAAAACAAGTACCCTCTACCTCTCATCAACTCCGCATTCGAACCTCTACAGGAGGCCACTATTTTTTCTAAATTGGACCTCCGTAACGCCTACCACCTTGTTCGAATCCGGGAAGGGGACGAGTGGAAGACGGCGTTCAACACCCCCTGGGCCACTTTGAGTACCTGGTGATGCTGCTCGGGCTCACCAACGCCCCCGCTGTGTTCCAGGCGTTGGTCAACGATGTGCTCCGGGACTTTCTCAACCGCTCTGTCTTCGTCTACCTTGACGACATTTTAATTTTCTCCCGCAACCTACAGGAACACACTACCCATGTCCGGCAGGTCTTGGAGAGGTTGTGGGAGAACCAACTGTTTGTCAAGGCGGAGAAGTGCGAATTCCACGCCTGTCGGTGAGCTTCCTGGGGTACATCGTGGGAGTGTGGACAGGTGAGACCAGACCCGGCCAAGATCCAGGCGGTGGTGGAGTGGCCTCAACCGCCATCGGTAAAGGAATTGCAACGATTCCTGGGGTTTGCAAACTTTACCGGCGATTCATTCGGGACTACAGCAGGGTAGCTGAACCCTCACCCGACTCACCTCCCCCATCCATCCCCTTCTCCTGGAACCCTGAAGCTGAAGCCGCCTTCATCGGTTTAAAGAACCGCTTCACTTCCGCTCCTGTCCTGGTCCATCCTGAGGTGTCTCGTCAGTTCGTGGTGGAGGTGGATGCCTCGGACTCCGGGTGGGGGCCATCTTGTCCCAACGCTCGGGTAAGGACCAAAAGCTCCATCCTTGCGCCTTCTACTCCCGTAGGCTGTCCCCCGCCGAGCGCAACTACGACGTTGGGAATCGGGAGTTGCTGGCGGTCAAACTCGCCCTGGAGGAGTGGCGACATTTGTTGAGGGAGCGGAACACCCATTTATCGCCTGACCGACCACAAAACCTGGCATATATCCAGTCGGCCAAGAGACTCAGTTCTCGCCAGGCCCGGTGGGCTCTGTTCTTTGGCCGCTTCAACTTCACCATCACATACAGACCCGATCCCGTAATCCAAAACCCGACGCCTCTCCCGCCTAATTCTCCTCCAAAACCGACAGACGAGTCCCGACACCATCCTGTCCCCCTCCTGTGTGGTTGCTGCAGTGACCTGGGGAATTGAGAGGCAGATCAGGGAGGCCCAGGCCACTCAACCTGACCCCAGACCTAACCCCAGCCCTCACCTGTTTGTCCCTGTTTCCGTCCGTTCCCAGGTCCTGCAGTGGACGCACTCCTCCCGCCTGGCCCACCCCCGGGTTCCAGCGCACCCTGTCGCTGCTCAAACGCAGCTTTTGGTGGCCGCCCATGGCCGCGGACGCCCGGGAGTTCGACTGGCCTGCACCACCTGCGCCAGGAGCAAGGCATCCCACCAGCCCGCCAGCGGTCTCCTCCGTCCCCTACCCATCCCAGGTCGTCCTTGGAGTCACATTGGTCTGGACTTTGTCTGTGGACTCCCCTCTCTGAAGGTAACGACACTATTTTGACCATTGTCGACCGATTCTCCAAAGCAGTCCATTTCGTTCCCCTTCCCAAGCTTCCTCAGCCTCAGAGACTGCAGAGCTCCTGGTCCAGCACGTGGTTCGCTTACATGGGATCCCCCGTCGACGTTGTGTCGGACCGTGGTCCCCAGTTTTCCTCCCACGCCTGGAAGTCGTTTTGCCAGGCCCTGGGGGCCTCTGTCAGCCTGTCCTCCGGCTACCACCCCCAGACGAATGGCCAGACCGAGAGGGCCAACCAAGACCTGGGACTGCACTGCGGTGCATCACAGACCGAACCTCCTGGAGCAATCTGCTACCCTGGGTTGAGTATGCGCACAATTCCCTAACCAGCTCTGCCACTGGTCTCTCCCCTTCGAGTGCTCCCTAGGGTATCAGCCCCCTGTTCCCGGCCCAGGAGGAGGAGATCTCCGTCCCGTCTGTGCAAACCCACATCCGGCGCTGTATTCGGATTTGGGAGGACACCCGCTCTGCTCTCCGTCGCTCCACCGCGCGCACTTCAACGCCTGGCGGACCGCCACCGCACCGCAGCCCCCAATACTCTCCGGGACAGCAAGTCTGGCTCTCCACCACTGACATTCCCCTCCAGTCCACCTCCAAGAAACTCCAGCCACGTTACATCGGTCCATACAAGGTACAGTCTATCATCAACCCTCTGCTGTCAAACTCCAACTCCTCCAGCCCTCAAGATTCACCCCGTCTTTCACGCCTCAAAGATCAAACCTGTCACTACCAGCTCACTGTGCCCTCCGGCCGTTCCCCTCCGCCCCGGATCATCGACAACGCCCCAGCATACACCGTCCGGCGATCCTGGACATTCGGCGCAGGGGGTCGGGCCACCAATATTTGGTGGACTGGGAGGGTTATGGCCCCGAGGAGAGGAGCTGGGTTTCCCGCCAGCTCATCCTTGACCCTTCCTCATTCGGGACTTCCACCGAACCCACCTCAGAAGAACAGGCCTGGTGGGTCGCCAGGAGGCTCCCGTTGAGGGGGTTCTGTTACATCGCTGTCCGCCCTGTTCACTTTCCTTGTGTTTTTCTGCCACTTTGTTCCTTGCGTGTCATGTCTGGTTTTTGCGTTCTCCTGGGTTGTCTGTGTTATGGGCGCTTCGCCGCCGAATATGTCAATTGTTGTTCCCTGCACATTTTGCACGCTGCCGCAATCTGTTTCTTGTTCCCTCGTTTCGTTTAGCCTGTGACAATTGTTGTTCCCAACACATTCTGCACGCTGCCCTTATTAGTTAATGCTTTTGCCTATTTAAACCCGGCACTCGTTTAGCCCATTGCCTTTGCGTACTAGTTTTTCTAGCACTGCTTTTATTTGGTTACCTGTTCCTGACTTCGCGAATATTCCTGAATCTGCCTGTGTTTATTTAGTTTCTTGTTTAGTAGCCGCACGGCTTTCCTGTTTTGCCTGTTTGTTTTTGGACGGCTTGTTTCCGCTACTTTTATTTGTTCCGTGATTAAACGCCTCCTGAGCGGAGCGCAATTACCATCTCCGTGTCGAGTCCGCTTTTGGGTCCAGGTCTGCATTTACCGCACGTAACACATGCCCCCTTAAAGAAAATGAGGGATTAAAAACCACTCCAATCCATGGTTAGACCATAGCCTGGTAGATCTACTCCAGCATAACAACTCAATTTGGCGTAAAGCTCAGCGTTCCAAGTCTCAGGCACACGGGCTGTCCTTCAGACAAGTCAGAAACAGATGCACCCAGGCCATAAGAAAGGAAAAAACTGATTACTTTAAAAAGCAATTCTCCTGCTGTGGATCTAACCCCAGAACATTCTGGAACACAGTTAGGGAGCTGGAAAACAAGCCCTCTACAGCTCATCAATCTAAACTCCAGAAATCAAGCTGGGTCAGATGGCCTTGGCCCATTCTTCCTCAAGGTTGCAGCCCCCATCATTGCAGCTCCTCTCACTCCTCTATTCAATCTGTCTCTCATTACTGGTGAAATACCCATGGTTTGGAAAGCAGCAATTGTGCGTCCTTTATTTAAAGGCGATGATCAAGCTGACCCTAACTCTTATAGACCCATCTCTATACTACCATGTACTGTATATCCAAAGTCTTGCAGAAACTCATCAACAAACAACTGATGATATTTCTTGATGTCTGTGGTATCCTGTCAGGTATGCAATCTTGTTTTCACCTTGGTTTTGGCTGCATCATTGCTACTCTAAAGGTCCTTAATGATATCTCCTCTCCTCTCAACACAAAACAATACTGTGCTGCAATTTTCATTGATTTGTCAAAAGCCTGTAGACCATTCCATTCTGGTATCAAGGTTAAGGAGCATTGGTGTCTCTGAACATTCTCTGTCCTGGTTCATAAACTACCTTTCCCAAACAGAACATCTGCTGTCTCAACCCCTGCCTGTCACCAAGGGTGTGCCCCAAGGCTCAATCTTAGTCCCCACTTTCTTCTCAATCTACACCAATAACAAACCCTGCGCTGTCAGCAATAGAAACTCCTCCACCCACTTATATGCAGACAACACAGTTATATATTCAGTTAGCCCCTCACCATATTCTGTCTTGAGCTCTCTTTAGGAAAGCTTTCAGAACATTCAACATGCCTTCTCTGCTCTAAATCTTGTCCTGAATAGCTCCAAAACCAAAGTCATGTGGTTTGTTAGGAAGAACGCTACTACCCCCTCTGGCTCCATAACAACCTGCGATGGCTCAACACTCAAAGTCGTCACATCCTACAAATATTTAGGAATATGGCTGGACAGCACCTTATCTTTCTCACTATACCTAACCAAATTACAGGCAAAAGTTAAAACCAGACTTAGCTTTCTATACCGTAACCGATCCTCTTTAACTTCTTCCGCTTCTTCTTTACTTCACCATCCTGCCCATGCTTGATTATGGAGACGTCCTGTACAGAGGTGCATGTAGGGGTGCCCTTGAGTGGCTAGATGTTCTGTACCACTCTGCCATCAGATTCGCCACCAATGCTCCTTACAAAACCCACCACTGCAACCTGTACTCTTCCATAAATTGGCCATCTTTGCACACCAGACAAAAAGTTCACTGGCTCAGTAATTTACAAAACCCTTCGTGGTCTGACCCCACCGTATCTGCAAAACCTCTTACTATACTCCTCCTCTACATATAATACCCAATCTTCTAATCACATTCTCTTAAATGTTCCCAAAAAGAATACCTCACTTGGTCGCTCTGCATTCAAATTTGCTGCACCCAATGATTGGAATGAATTACAAAAATCTCTAAAACTGGACAATCTTATCTCTCTAATAGCTTTCAAGGACTCTATCATGGACATTCTCACAGACACATGCAACTGCTTTCCATCCTCACAATAATATCAATACTTTGATGTTTGTCTCACGCCTGCCCCAACTCTTGTCTTAATTGTGCTTATGTCCTGTCTCTTATTATTATTTTATTATTTAACCTTGGGGGACTTATTATTATTACTTATTAATATTTTTTTTTTATTTATTTTTTAATTATCATTATTAAAAATGTTTGCTATTGCTTCCTGTGCTTTTTTTCCATTCCATTCCCCATACATTTTTTCTTTGTAGTCTTTCTTATATTTAACTTTGCTATCTCTCTTACTTACAGAGCCAGAAGGTCCTGGGAACCTCACCTCTCTATGGGCCAAATATTGTTACATACATTTCCATAATATACAGTTAGATAGACATCCAGTCAAATATACAAATTACCAGAGTACGACCAGAAAATAAGCAACAACACAAAGTAATAATATAAATAAATAGAAATATAACAACAACAACAAAAATAAATAAATAAAAGAAAAGAAAAGAAAAGAAAAGAAAATAAAAGAAAAGAAAATAATAATGTAAAAAATAGAATTAAGAATAATAATAAAAAAATATTATTATTATTATAGAATCAAACTATACATTATGGTTATGGTTTCCCATGTTTGGCGTTATGAGGTCTATAATAATCATTTTGCAATATAGGACAGGAATGGCTTCCAGACATCATTGTACTTCTTATGTTTGTTTTTAAACTTGGTAGTTGTTTCTTCCATTAAGGCCAGTTCACTCAGAAGATGGAGCCACTGAGTAATGGAGATGTTTGCTTTAGATGTCCAATGTAGTAAAATTACCTTTTTCGCTGCTGTAATTGCTATAAACATAAATTTGATTGACTCTTTAGATAGTGAATTATTGAGCTGACTGTCATGTTCTATATACTTTAAAATAGTGTGGGAGATGCTGTAACTGAAATACCCAAAAAGTCTGAGGGTATACTAAAGGCTTTTTTCCAGTAGTTTTCTACAATGGGGCAGAACTAAAACGCTTGAATGTGTGTACCTGTCTCTTATGATGTTGCTGTTGTGCATATTTTTGTGCAGTTTTTTCAATATATGTTTACTGTTATTTCTTGCCTTATGCCTTTTGGGTTTGCCTCCTGTTGTCCCTGTTATTTCTGCTGTCTTGTCTGTCTTGTGTTTTTGCTATTTGCTGTATGCAACTCTTTGTTATTGTCTGACCTGTCCCTCAGCGCTGAACGTTCTGCTTGTCTAATTCAGTGTTGAATGTTCTAATTAAAAATATCTTTTTTATCCTCCCCTTTCCCCTTAAGAGGCTAATTACCTCATGCCAGGTCGTCCTTGTAAATAAGAGTGATCTGCCTGGTTAAATAAAGGTTAAATAAAATAAATTAATATCTAACCTAGAACTAACCTAAGCTAACTTTGGTAGCTGCTAATAATGTATTGCAATAACGTTAGTGGTCTGCGTAGAACTGTGAATGTTATTACGCAATCGCCATAACAGCGATTTAGTGGGCTGCTGGTCACTGCCATTTTGTTCCTAAATAATGGCTTTGTTTGTTACATTATACATTGCTGGCAGATTTAGATGAGCAGACTTACACAGTCACATACAATCCATTTATACAGCTAGATATCAGTTTTCCCAACTCTCATGATACAAATAAGCAACCTTGTCTTGAAAAACAAGCCCAAAACAAGCCTAATACTATTAGTCTATAAGCTGATATATATACACACACACACACACACACACACACACACACACACACACAAATATACAGCAGTTTATAAGCTAATGGTTTTTTTTCATACTTTGCCCACTTCTTTGTCGCCATGTTGCCAGTATAACTTCGCAAAATCACGATTGCCGCGGGTTTTGGTGAAATGGCGAGAGCTCCGGAAAATGGATGGGTTTTTTTCATTGATACCAATTTCGATAGGGTAACGACAGAACTGACAATGTGAGCCTCCAATAGGGTCTGTGTGTGTAAGGGGTAGTTTCGTGTGGGGATCTGTGGGAGGGCAAATTACCTAGCAGGTAATATTAATTACTTGTAGTGAACAGACATCTGGGAAAATAGTTATCATAAATGTATATAGGATAGGATGTTCCCTAACATGCAACCACATTTTTAAAACAGGCCCAAAAAACAACAACTGTCAACTCTCAAATGTTTAGAGTAGCCTTAGAAAAAACTAGCCCAAAGTTTATTATAGCTTATTATAAGCGGACTTGCCAACACTGCTAGATATATTAACCAAAAAAAAGTCCAGTTAACTACCTTAGGCAGCCCTGGGTCTATGTAATTTTTGATTGTGAAATCCAATCAGATCCCAAAGAATGTAATGCTGTGACCAATCAGGGCCTGGATTGCAACCAAGAATCAACCAATCAGGGCCTGGATTTCAACCAAAAATTAGCCAATCAGGGCCTCCCGCGTGGTCTAGCGGTTCCAACGTCCGATGCTGGCCATGGCAACTGGGGTTCGGTTCTCCGTCGCGCCAGAGTCGGCTCTGGCCGGGAGTGCCATTGGGGCGGCAATTGGCTGTCCGCCCCAGGGAGGTGGGAGGGAAACCGACACACACAGTTCGCTGCGCACAGGAGTTACAGTCGACGGCACAACGAGTATTGTCTCGGAGGAGGCAGCGCTTCGCCCTTGTCACTGCCGGTCACAGGACTACGGCAGCGAACTATGAGGGAAGGGGGATTTAACTAAGCACAGCGGGTAATTGGCTACCAAATTGGGAGAAAAACTGGGTAAAATCAGGAAAATAAATATATTAAAAAAGAAAATAATTAGCCAATCAGGGCTCAGATTTCAACCAAGAATTAGCCAATCGGCCCAGATTTCAACCAAGAATTTGCCAATCAGGGTCCGGAGTGCAACCAAGAATAATCAAGCCAATCAAGGCCCAGATTGCAACCAACAATTAACCAATAAGCCAATCACTTGTACAAGTTCTAGGAATAATCAAGAAGCCATTAAAGACAGGCACAGCTTTAGAATTTACTATGGATATTTATTTGCTACATCCCACATTGTTTTTCTAAGGGAAATTAAGACCATTTAAATTTAATCTGAATATTAGCTGGCTAATTTACTACACAAAAAACAATTAGGACAAGCTAACTATCTAGCCAGCTAGCCTACCTACCAATAAATTACTGTACGAACTGTCACATTAGCTGAATAGAATAGTGTTAATACCTAGCTTGTCATGTTTTAGCTAGTTAGGATAGCTATTATAGGGAAAAGGTAGCTAGCTGTAGGCCTATTGTATTTACTGTAATGTTGGCTGTCTGAAGGTAAAGTTATTAATGAAAGGTAGCCAACTAATTAATTGAATTTAAGATAATGAAATTACGTACTATGGTAGTACATTTAATAACATGTTTTAACTAATTTTATACATTTGATTTATTGAAACAATTATTCATATCTGGACAATTTACTGAGCTCTGTAATCAAATATTTAGCTAACGTTATAATAAAAATCATCATTTCCATGATGGCGGGGATGTGTTTCATAACACTGGTCTACAAAAAAATAGTTTTTCTTTCTTGCATGGACTTTGGAAACTGACTTTGGCAAATGTTGGGCTGCTGAATCCAAATCTGAGCTCAGATTTGCTCTATCACATCATTTTTGTGCTATCTATGCTCCATATTCATGGATTTTACAAAAGTTGACCATCCAGTCTGGCAATCTTGGTGGGGATAAAACAGCAAAAGCTTGATTATTCTCACCAAAACTACTTCATTTAGGGCCTTCAAATAATTGTACAAATGTTGTAAGTCATAAAAACATGTTTTACATAAGTTTATGTTTTTTGTGATTTGCAGCTGTGAAGACTACCTAATCTGCTGTTAAGACTACCTAATCTAAGTTTTACAATTAAATATTGTAATTGAAGTAGGTACCTTTCATTGTAAACATTTATCGATCTTCTAATGCAACAGTGTTTTTCAACTTCGAGTGTAAAATTGCTGTTTTCTCCAAAATAATGATTTTTCAAACTGATGTGATAGGCAAAAACGAATGCCAGATTTGGATTCAGCACCCAAAAGTTAGAAACTTTTTAGTTAGAAAGCTAGAAACCGTTGAAAAACCCCATGCAAGAAAAATTTTGTTGACCAGTGAAGCTGTTCAGATACTAAAGCAGATGACACCGGATTTGTGGTTTGCTATATTTATTTGATGTTCTCTATGCCTACCAGTATAAAACTATGGAAATCGATTTCTTTATACACAAAACACAATTGGTCATCTTATTTCATGTTCTCTGATAATATAATACACCATGCAACTAACCATCCTTATAAACAGATATACACAATTGATAATATTATGTAGCGGTGGGCACCACGAAATCAAGAGTCGGCAGACTTTGCTCTTCCATTTCAGTACTACTTCTTTATTATAATAAAGTTTGTAGGACATGGGAAGTACCATCAATGCATCAGAACCATAGTCTTTCTCAAGGCATACACACACAATGACGGTCGGTCGTCACATGTACACACCCAAACCTCATTTGCAACAGGGGAAAGGGGGCGGCTTTCATTCCAATCACATGTGGGTCATCACATTAGAGCATTTACATCATTATAAACATAACTAGCTAACAATCTTACGTCTAGCTGGGACTCTCTAGGACAGGGGTGTCAAACTCATTCCATCGTGGGCCGAGTGTATGCAGGTTTTTGTTGCAACCAGTGCACTACACCAGGTGATTTCACTAATTAGCTTCCTTCCTCAACCAAGGAGGGGAACTAATTGAAATCACCTGGTGTTGCCACATCAACGGAGTGCTATAAATATTTCCGTTTTCTGTGTGCGTTGCTTGGAAAATCTTCTGTTACGTGACACTGTAGCGAACTTTAGACTATTTAAAAATAAATCCTGTACAAGAAGCTACACTAATGTCATATCACATATAGATATTTATTATACAGGACTACACTTTATTGTAGGCTATAATCAAAATATATCAGATATTATCTTATTAGCTAGCAGGTTAGCCACCTTACACTGTTAGCTAACTGTCTAACGCATCTGGATAATGCGACAAAATCGTGCATGACTTGTGACGTCGTTCTCTGCGAGATTGAATGGAAGTTTTAATGGAATAATTTTTGGAACTCGCTGCTATTCTTGGTTGCACAACAGACTGATGATTTTTTGGAACTCGTAAACAAGTTAAACAACAGTAATGTAATGTAATGTAACAGGTGTGGATCAGAACAACCTACCATTGAACAGGTGAGTCAAGTTTAAAAAATGGTTTACGTAGGCCTATTTTAAGTATTCATATATTTTTTTATAAACGCTTCGCTATGCAATTATTTAATTTCGTGTTCTATTTGGCGTAGCTTCAGATAATCAAAGAGTTGTGCATAAAGTAACGTTAGGCTATCGGCCTATGTGTTCGACAATATTGTAAGTGGTGATTTTTGGACATGGGAGGATAAATATTTTGAGGGCAGGGCCTGTCTTTGAATTGGAGTACAGTGGTTTTTTCAGTATTTTGATAGTTTTCCCTCTCAAATGATCTATCTAACTCTTGCAACACTCTTTGAGAGGTGACTTGCTAGTTTTCGGTTTTTACATTTTCATATTTACAGGTTTGGATCGACTTCGTTAATCGCTTAGTTAAACATTGTCGCCAAAAAAATGCGTGGGGGTTATTTACCAGCTAACGTTATTGCATCGCCCCTTTTGCTGCATCTTCCAACGTTGGATGAGTTTGCCAATTTTATGGGCTGTCTAGTACACTATCAGTCGTTACCTATTTTTCTGCACAGTGTCCTTGGGAAGTAAGTAAATGCATATAACATTTGAAAATGAAAACTGCTGTACACTGCCTAGCAACGTTCGCTGTGGTTCTCTGTGGCTCAGTTGGTAGAGCACAGCGTTGGCAACGCTTAGGTTGTGGGTTTAATCCCCACTGGGGCCACATATACTGAAAATGTATGCATTCACTACTGTAAGTCGCTTTGGATAAAAGCGTCTGCTAAATGGCGTATATTACTCCAAGTTTCTGTCGGCTACGTGGCCTATTCACTAGCGGTGTGTCGTTCGTGAATCCTTTTGGTGAACGAAAGGAACTGACTCACCTCCCTGTCGGATTCGTTCCTTTGGTTAAGCTAAACTTGGGAACTGCCATTCGTTAAAACTGCAGCGGCGACTCCTATGTAACCATTTCCACCATTGGACTCTAGTCTGTAGTAACCATTAGCCAACAACAGCACTGAAGCGCTAGAACGGGGCGGCTCTCTGAGCCTGAGACTCAGTATAAAATTAAAAGCAACTGGTTTACACGAGTTGCTTAGGCCAGCAGTTACATCTGAGAAACATTTAGCCTATAGCCTACTCCCAATTAGTAAATAAATAAACCGTGAACGAAAGATGCTATTTCCCATCGGAGACGTTGAGTGAGTCAAATAGCCTGAGTCAAAGGATCCCTGTCTCTGAAAGGAACCGTAACGCCCATCACTACTATTCACTAAAGTTAGTAGCTACATTTCCTTGGAGCGCTAAAATAATCCCTCTAGGCTTCTCTAGCCCAACATTCTAAGCTTTAATTTGAGTGGTAATATATGGTTGTAGCTTTAAAGATAAAGTCAGGAACATCATTAACCCTTTGAGGAGTACGTTTTTTGAAATTCATATTGTTCTATTCTGGAATAGTCCATTTTGCATTGATAAGCCTTTATGATGTCATCAATTAGAATGAATTAGAATTCTAGATTGCATTTTAGAATGATCACACATTTGTGACCGTATGCCTCAAAGGGTTAAGGCTATGTCTATGATGCTGTGTGACTGTACAGGGGGGATAACCCAAATTGGGGATAACTCTTACAGTCAGACAGACTGAGGTGTGAATTGGTGGATACTATAGTACCAGTCAGACAGACTGAGGTGGTGGTGTATTGATAGAGACCACACCAGGAACTTAAAGAAATAACAAAGATATATTTAATGAAATAATGGACCAATACAAACTAAGCAAACAAAATGCATGTGCTTAGGGAGAGGGATCTTCCAGGCTCGTCTGGCTCATGGACTATGTAGGAGAGTTGACTATGTTGACCCTAATCGATTTCCTTTAAATATATAATATGTATATATTTTTTTATTCAAACTTTTTCCTTTTTCCCTAATTGCTTTCGATGCTATTGCTCCTGGCAGCAGTTTTTGCAAAGAAACTGCATTGACTATTACTGTGATGCTTCTGCTAAATGCTTAAAATGTAATGTAAACATATATGCTGTCTCGCCCCACTTATGGCACTTTCCCACCACACGGTACGGTACATTATGGTAATCAATCTGTGATCCCATGTTCACTTTTTCCATTGCCAAGTGAATTTAGTTTGTGCTCTGTTTAGGTACTAGCAAGCCAAACAGGGAGCTAAGGGTGGAGCTAGCAATACTGCAGACCATTGATTGGTCAAGCGTAACCTTCACAGAATCATCACGCTAAATCTCAGACCGGCTCAGACATAACCGCCATGTTTTTTTCAAAGCTTCACTTTGATTATTGGTATTATTCGAAGAGTATTATATAGAATTTGGAATTATTGTCAGGTTTGCGTGATTCTACGAGTTAGGTTTGTGTTAATTTCCCAATGTCACAGGTATGATACGCAGATGCCTGCAATGATGTCTTTTGCCGTTTTACTGCACTGATCTTGTACGCTAACTTTGATTGTTCTCGCCTTGTATTAATGCACATCTTGTAAGTCGCTCTGGATAAGAGCGTCTGCTAAATGCTTAAAATGTAATGTAAATGTAAAATGTAAAATGTTAAGAAAACTGGAATAAACATGTTCTTTGAAAGGACAAAGTATAGTATTTTCATTTTCATTAACGCAATTAGAATATACATTTTCATAGTACAACATTTTCATTTGTCACATAAATAGATTTTTACAAAGACATAGGAATCGCTTCGATGCATTCCGATGCTCGAGCTAAACCCAGGCTGTTGAAACAGTGAATCTGAACTGGACAGTGTCAAATGACAATGTGCTTGAACAATCTTGTGACTCCATGAATCAACACTGGCATTGATTTTTTTTTCCGCTCGTACTAGACATTTTTGCAGCGACAACCTACATAAAAGCACAGATGAAAGACACAAAAACACAACACAAAGACAAACATAGCTAATGTTTTCATTTTTATATGATTAAAAAAATGCAGGCTACAGATGCAAGGAATTAAAGGAGGTATTAAATGTGATCTTGGTGAATTGCAATTAATTGGAGGACCAACACCGAATAATAAATATATGATACGATACGATATACTTTATTTGTCCCCATGGGGAAACTTGCCAACGTGTATATATACTGTATATGAAAGATGATATAGCCTAGTGTGAAGTCACTGTATGGTACCTCCTGCACTCACTGCCTAGGTAGAGCTAAGAAAATTGTAGCTAATTTTACTGGGAAAGCCGTGTTCTACTTTTGTGAATTTCAGCTGGAATGTTTACAATGTCAATGTTACTACAGCGGTCATATTCTTTTTTGTCACTTCAGATAACTCCTCCTATCTTCACGGTTCTGTTGTGTGATGAAAAACGACACAGGAACTCGATCTGGAAAGGGGATAGTTACGGATACGGATAGTTACAGCTGCCGTACCGTACTGTGCGGTGGAAAAGCCCCATTAGTGGTATGCACTTGTTGTAAGTTGCTCTTGATAAGAGCCTCTGCTAAATGATGCAATTGCAAGGTAGGCACCAGTTTTTCTGTTTGATCATTATTATTATTCATAATCATTCAGCCATTTGTTTTGATTTTTAAAATGGTGTCCATCAGGCATCTCTGTAGCTACATTACCATTTGGATTAAATGTTGGCTACTAATTAAAAGGAAAGACAACATGATGAGCATGCTCCCAATAATAGAACCTCTGGTCCCCTTCATGTCCTTTACATTTCTCTACTTCCAAGTACGCACAAGCAAGCTCCAGGCAACGGATTACATTAGCAACTTCTTTGGGTCTGTCAAACAATTGACTTTTTGCCAAGTGGAGCTAATGTTCTTTTTTTATTTGGAATGGATGTCTATCATGTGTTGTGTATTCTTCTGGGCTCCCCGCCATGTGACTAATTCGTCAGAGGATTAATGACAAGATTGATAATGATTCTATCTGTTTACACCCTGCCACATAACCAGAGCATTGTTAACCTAATAATAAACACACCCTACAGATATCTACGAGTGACATTGATTGTGTGATAGAGTAACCTATAGAGCATTCCTATCTTACCAGAACCTGCAATTTCACCATTGTCGACACTTTTAAAAAAATCACAATTTAAAGACATCCACTTGACTACATAGGAATTTTAAATGCAAAGCTGAGAATGTAGAGATAAGGATCAGTCTCATATATAGAGGTGAAGTTTGCAACTGGTTTGCTGCACCGCTTTTATTGTTTGTATAATAACGCACATGTAATAGTGCATTGTCTTTCTTTTGTAATTACCACTTTATTGAACATAGTTTTCAAAAATCAATTAGCATATTTTGCCAGTAATTGAATGACTGCAGCTCAGAAATGGACAGCATCTCATATCTGTTGTCACTAACTGAAAGGATGGAAGAGGGAAACTTATCATTACGTTATGCCAGCTCGTGACTGAAGACCATGTCTGGCTGAATGGCAGAATCCTTATTATAACTATCACATTATTTTATTATTCATCGTTGTAATGTTTGTCCCCCACACCCCACCTCACCTTTTCAACAAGACGTTGAATGCTGAAGCGTTCAGTAACGGCAATTTGACTGGACTAGAGTGGGTTCATATTAAACAGACCAACCAATAAATGCTAGGAATACATATCACCTATAAATGAAATGCAGAGGCTGTAATGCAGATGCAGACATTGAACTATTTCAACGTTCATCAAATGTTTTGGGGTGAGACCTAGTGTGATGTCAGGGAACAGAGTCCTTGTTTTTGGAAAGATGGTGGAAATAATCTAGCATTTCATAAGTGTGTGTCAAAGTTCCTGTTTAGAGTTCCTTTCAGTTCCATTGCTCCCAGTGTAAATCCAGCTACTGTGTCCGATTGGCTCAGGGAAATGAATCCGGCCAGTAGGGAGGCTTAAAGCCCGGAGTTAGCCTCACACATAAACTCACTGACCATTGAAAAAGACAGTGGGAAAGGTAGGTGGGCCATTAGCCCTGAGTTCTGATAGTAATAGGTTTTGTGCTTTCCTAAAAACATATTCAGGCTATGTTCTCATTAATGCAGTGTTAAACACTCCCAGTCAGGCTCACATCAATGTGAGAATAGGACAAGTCTGTTGGAGTCATTTCAGAAGGGAGAGAGATTTGGATCTTGACTAGTGTATGTATTACTGTTGTATCTTTTCACTTGTTCTCAAAAAATGTTTTTCCGCTGAAAGCACTGATCACAGAGCCTGAGCACAGGTCTCTCTTTCATAAAGGTAGGAATGTACAGTAGTTGTGCAGATTTTCTTTCTCCTCTATGACCCATCCTGGGTCACTTGTTTTGAAAAATATATAATGCAAAATGTTCATTGCAGGTGCATGAGCAATGCATTTTCAGTTAATTAAAATTGATGATATCTGTTTGAGCATAAAGCATTCTGAGAATCAAGTGCTTGTTATTTTAAAAAAAAATTAGTACTTGGTTGAAATTGATATTCTCAAAATCACAATAAGTAATAACAGAAATTCAGCCAAATGCAATGCACATCTATTTGAACAGAAGTGGGCTGTGGCAGATCCATCAATGTGCAGGAACTTGGGTTCATGCCAGCGTCATCCGAAAGAGAGTGTTAATAATTTGAAGAATCTGGGGCACTCTTTGTCTTAACATGAGCAATCATCACTTTCAAACTGGTATGTAATGATGAATGGAAACCCTACCAAAAAGTAAAGTGAACCAGTGATGTCACCATGAGATTGTCGGCAGCTCTGACAGGGACGATGGGTCCTGCTGGTAGATAATAAACTTGTATATTTTCTATTCTGGGTACTGTGATAAACGTTATTCCACGTTGAATATTATGGAAGGATAAATGCTACTCCAAAAATGTGAAAAAAAGAGAAGAAGAAAAAAAAAACACAGTGCCCCGTGTGAGGATCGAACTCACGACCTTCAGATTATGAGACTGACGCGCTACCTACTGCGCTAACGAGGCGATGTAACGTTTAAGGACATAACATGGTGAAGAACATCGGTAGCGGTCTATTGTAAGAATTCGTCGGCGGCGAATAATTAAAATAATAAAATTAATTAATAAAACCTGAGAGCACATCCTCTCATATACACATTTCGCTTGGCTTTGATTTGATTTCATTTATACTCATTTTAGGCGAACAAGCAATTGAATGCCCGTAACTTTAGCTTTATAAGACAGATAGTTTCGATGGTTCTTGTTCATTTGTATAACCATTCATGTCCAGCCTTGCCAATATCCATCATTTAAGTTTAGTAGCCTTTCAAGGAGAGTTCTCGGAAGCAATATAATCACAAAAACAGACAGATAGATACGCATATAAAGTCACAGTAGTGAAAAAACGAGTACCCAGTTCGTGGAGCTATTTAATATGTACTGGTGAAAAGGCTCCACCTAGTGGATACGGGGTACTACGCATGTAGAGAAAGAAAACGAATGTCCAGTTCGCAAGAGCTGCTTACTGATAAAATGGCTCCACCTATTGGATAGGTAAATTGCATGACAACGTCGTTATTTTTCATTTTATATTTATGAATTTGTATTGATAATTTGTTAATTTATACGTCTGTGTAAATATTGGATCCAATATTACAAACAATATTGTTTTGCAGATTTACAATGCTCCATATTTCAATGGAAGATAGTTGCTGTTAAATTGTTGTGATGGATTAACCAAAACTAAAGTCAGCTGGAAACTATTACTTCTTTCTCTTTTGATAAATCTGCCAGCTAAAGTATTTTGATGGAACTTTGCATTAGAGTGGTAGTTCCCAAACTGAGCCCACAACCCACTTAATGAGCACATTTATTTTCTGTGACCGATTCCTTATGAAAATGCAGTCAGACACATGTTAAAATATGGAACTAAATTGTTCTTTAAAATGTCAAAACAACTGCATGCAAAATGTAGCCAGTATGTTATCTTTTAAACTGTATTTTGTGATTCACCTCAAGCCGTCTTGAAACAAATTTGTTTAATGCATTTAGACAAGTCTCATAATGTATCTTTTGTCAAGAGTACTAATGGGACCTTGAGGTTGACCTTGATGTACAAGAGGCTGTGGTTAGTGTCAATATATACATCCTTCCAGTAGGATGCATATCTTGTGTATGTAGTGAATGTGTGTCTTGGTTTTGCTTGTATGACACAAATCAAACTTCAGGAGAGTATTTATATGTGCATTGCACAACATTTTCGCAGAAAGCATCAATTTATTATATTTTGCCCTTTGGTGTACCACAAGGTTCACAATTACAGCTAAAAAATTACCCTCCCCACACACAAATACAGCCTCTAAAAAATAAGACACACACAGGTAATTACCCAGTCCCCCTGAGATAACATTTACACTCGGTTGCTTTGTGTTGCAACCAGATGGTTCTTCCTCAGGTAACACACTAGAGTTGGGTTACAGACCAGTTCACTTGCCCTGACCATTTCAAGCCTAGATTGCTTATATCAGTGGCACATGTTGGCTTTCCCAAAACGTCCTTGACAGGCCGTGTGTGTTTTGGCCGGAGGTGTGAGATGAAACGAGAGCATTTCTGATAAGACCTTGCCTCCCAGCCTGCCACGTTTGCAGAAACCTCAAGCGCGTACTTCTCCCCCCCCCAAACGAAAACTCTCACGTCCCTCTTCTGCCGCACGACAAGGGCTGGCTTCACAGATCCTGGCAGGCCGACATGTCCGGGCTGAACGTGTCCCTGGGTTACGTCCTGGCGGTGGTGGCGCTGAGCGTGGTCAGCGGGCTCCTACTCCGGTGGCGGCCGCTGTGGAGCTTCTCGGCCGAGTTCCCAGCGGCATTCATGCTCGCGGCGTGCTGGATGGAGGTGCAGACGGTGGCGGAGGTGGGACAGTGGGCCGGCGGGTTCGGGCCAGACGTGGCCGTCACCATGATGTTTGTGGTGCTGCTGATACACGGCATGGCCTCGCAAGGTGCCACCGGGAACCCCTCGGTCACCCTGATGAACTTCCTGACGCGTGAGGCCGCCGCCGCGACCGTCCTCTTTGGGCTCGCCGGGCAGTTTCTGGGCGCGTTCCTGGCCCACCTCCTGACCACATACTACTGGTCCCTGGAGATGACGGACATGCACATGATTAAGAACCTGATGTCGCAGGAGTGCAGCCCTGCCCTACGCGTGTCCGTGCTCCAGGGGGTCTTCACCGAGGGGGTGTGCGCACTGACCTTCCACCTTCTCTACATCAACTTGCGGCACCGAGCAGCGTTTCTCAGGGTCCCGCTCATGGCCGTCATACTCGCGTTTTTGAATTACGCAGGTGGGTTGGTCAGCTGCGTGCTGAAACATGTAACGTGTGATAAAATGTCATTGATGAACTAAAAATAATGTATATTATCTTGACACGGTCAAGATAATATACATTAGGCTGGCAGTGTAGTGTAATGGTTAGGGAGCTGGGCTTGTAACTCAGAGGTTGCAGGTTCAATTCCCAGGTGGGGCACTGCTGGTGTACCCTTGAGCAAGGTGCATAACCTGAATTGCTTCAGTAAAATATCTAGCTGTATAAATGGATTGTATGTAAAGAAATGTAAACTGTGTAATTCGCTCTGCATAAGAGTGTCTGCTAAATGCCTAAAATGCAAATATGGCAAGGGATATTTTTAATTCAGTGTAGTAGTGAGGTTAATGCTGCACTCTGCAAACGTGTTACTACAGTGTCTGGGGAGACACAGCTGGCTCAAAATCTTACCAGCTTTTCTGTAACATTCCTGTGTTACTGTCCAAATACTGCATCACAAGTCAGGGTGAAGTTTTGGAGACTGGTTGTAGGTTCCTGTATAGATGTTTGTTTGTTTGTTAAAGTCCTGTGGGTTTCACATGGTTCTCCTCTTTCCTGCACTTTTTCAGCTAGTAACTATACGTCTGGTTTTTCAAATCCCTCACTGGCCTATGCCCTCACCTTCCATTGTCCTGGATTTACACTGGTGGAATACATGACAGTGTACTGGCTTGGGCCACTTGTTGGTAAGTTTGTTTTAGAAAGGTCATTTTCATATATGCATAATCATTTTGACTTTGACACTGGCCTATCAAATCAACTAAAGGACACATTAAAGACCAATTATAACTGTGCTTAATTAGCTACCTTTGTTGTAGCCTTTTCCCCCCCAGTGTTTGTAGTTTACACTATTAATAAGGATTTGTTTAGTTTAGTTTAGCAGTCTTTATTTAGTAGTCTTATCTCTGCCTCTGCCCAAGACATTGAACATTGAATTAGTGTTCAATGTACTGATGAAATAGGTGTACGTAGCTGGTAATACAATCATCATTGTTGACTCTGTCTCACTTCTCAGGAATGACCCTGGCTGTGTTCCTGTACCTAGGCCACATCCCTCGAATTTTCACTCATAACCTGCTGTATTCCCAAAAGACCCGTTTCAGAGTGCCCAAGGGAAAGGACCAGGGGGATAAGTAATGGGGACTGAAAGGGCCAGCATACTATATTCAAAAACGTATTCACTGAAGCCAAAGCAGTTGTACAAGTGTACTGTACATACTCGTGCATGAAAATAAACAATTTTACTTTTGTAGTTACTGTAAACGAATGTAATCTTCCTTTTTTATTTCTATTATTATTTCAGTGCACTACAAGACCACCGTTTACAAACAAAAATGACTTTACTCATTGACACATTTGATATTGCTTGTGTAATTGTTTATTGTAATTGAAATCCACTAAACACACAAAATATTCATATTTCTTGTGAATCATGACTTATCCATTATAAGCCACTGTAAAAATATTAAATGTTCTAGATGCTACTTAGCCTTGAAAGTTTGGAACATTGAATTACACTGTAAAAGAGTGCAAGCCAACAAGAAAAAAACTATGAATAAATTATAAAAATAAAATCTAGTATTATGGACCACTTGCTTAAACCTGGCACAGCAGTACTGGTCACAATGATGTGTACACAGGACTGGAGACCGAGAGATCATTTCAATGAGGCATCAATGGCATGCATCCTCTGGTCTTTAGAGTCTGATTGAGTCTTAGGCAACAACTCAATCAGTTTTTGCCTAAAAACAAAACATGATACTGTGAAAGAAGGAACACCCCTGTGTCCTAGAAACAATGGCACACATGCATTCCTATATAAATACTGTATTGGCATCCACATGGTTCAGTACTTTACATTTCAAATCATTGTTGGGATTGTTCGAATCTTTGTTCTTCCGGTGTTCTTTTGAGAAGGTGCATTTCGCTGGCATAAGGGACATTTAGTGTATGAGCCCCAATGTCTCTTGGCTCTGGAAGAAGCTGAGGAGGCCACAATGATCAGGTCTTGGGCTCTGAGGCAGGACAGGCTTTCCGTGAGGCAGCAGGCACACTGGCTTCTGTCAGTTTCTGCGTCGATTTGGAGGAAGACCCGTGTTCTGCTGGCACACAAACCGCACAATTAACACCACCACTGAAAACACACACCGCAAAGATGGATGCCACTAAAAAGGCCAAATCCAAAATCCTCCCCGACTTGGCTGTGGCAGTAAGGACGCAGAGTCGATATGGCAGTCTGACCTGACCGGGAAACAAACTGGTGCCCTTTGACCAGTCGCTCTACCCACATTTCCAATGTGTTTGTCTGGCAAGGGATTCTGTGACTGTTGTTCCAAGATGGGTTGACGCCAGCATATCAGTTGTTGCACACAGAAAGTAAGAACATTAGAATATATAATGACATGAACAGGCCATTCAGCCCATCTAGAACACCTACAGTCTAGACCAGGGTTATTCAATTCCAGGCCTCGAGGGCCGCATTGTCTCCAGGTATTTCCTCCACCCATGCACTACACCACCTGCATTCACTAATTAGTTTACCTCCTTGGTCCAGGAGGTGAGCCAATTATCAAAATCGGATGATGTGGCTGGTCGGAGCAAATCCCTGCAGACACTGCGGCCCTCGAGGCCTGGAATTGAATAGCCCTGGTCTAGAAAGTATCCAGCACTGCATAAAGCCTGGACTAGAATACCCCTGCCTCCCAAGTGTCTCTGCCACTACTACATGACCTGGCAAGCTGTTCCAGGCATTGAAAACTGTAGAAAAATAAAAATACTTACTGCTATCAGCATGGAATTTACCCTCAACTAATTTCCACCTATGCCACCTTGCTTTGCTGACAGAACTCAACCCCCCAATATAATTTGTAGTTCTCTTAGTATCGTAGGCTATGCACTTCCATCTCATGGCTGTGTGGGGCTTTGTAGCCAGGTAAGCGGTGACTAACCTGGCTGTGGCTGGTTCTCCAGCTGGGCCTCAGGCTGGTCCACCCAGAGCCGGTGATGCGGATCATTCCGGAACCGCTTTGTCTGTCCACAGCTGACACACCGCACCAGGGTTAGGCACTCCCTGTTTCTTGTCCCTGAGTGGCGAGGGGAGATGTTAGCCCTGCCCTGCTTCCAGATGCGCCTTCCTTGCTCTGGCACCAGCAGCAAGTATCACGAGTAGACCACTCACCTGAACCTCCCCTTCAGTGCTGAATGTGAATCTGAATGTGTATGCTGAGCAATTAGGCACTATGGCTATATCCAGACAGACTTGGTAAACCATTATATATGTTTTAAAATATGCATATTTATTTCATGCTGTGGTTACCCAATATGAATGTACTGCATTGTTTCAATAGTCAAATGTAGCTTTTTTTTCTTCTTGATACTAATGTACTTACTTCTCTGTCTCACAGTTGCAGTGACCCCAGGCACCAGCACAGAGTAACATTTCTTGCACATTGTTCTTTTCACAGAGGGATCCCTGTCAAAAACAGCAGTATTGTCCAGCATTGTATCAAAGCATAGCCTTAATAAAACTGAATTTGTACTGGAGGCTCAGCTCCAGGAACCCTGCTTTAATGGCTAAAACCTACGACTTTATCACAATGTAGTCCATATTCTCCAATCTCCAGATACACCACTTGAAATCACAAAAGCATTTCAACCTAACCCTGAGTTCACTGGCAATAGTGGTATAAAAAAGGTTAATTTTAAAAAGTATAAAGGGTGCATTTAAATGGATAGTGGTGTTCCAGTTATCAAAAAATCAAATTCAGAAATTCGCTAGCTGGACATAAGTGAAATATAGTTGATGAGACAGATAATGTAGACAGTTTATTGGAAAATGTCCTCTTCAGAGCTACTTTTTACACATAATAGCAATGGTTGAATGAGTTGAAGATTTCTTAATATATATATATATACATACAAACATTTTGTGTACATACACACATACATAACAATAATTTTCCATACTTAATAGCTTATGTGGCCTGTGAATCCTACCATCATTAATTATCAACAAGCCCTGGAATTGAACATATACTATGAAGCATCCACTTTAATAATTGGGAGTGCAAGGATAACAATCCAAAACTCACTGTCTCAACACCAAACGCTTGGATATGGTCTTCTGGGTAAAGCAGTAGAAGCGTGCCAGCTCCACGTTCTCCGGGTTCTGGGCCAAAACACAGTGGGCAGCCTGAAAACGCCGCAAATCAGGCATTCTTAATAATAACTCATCTTTAGCTAGAATTTCACGATAAACTTTCCTGATTGTAAAAGGGGTTATGTATGACAGTAATAGAAAACAAATGACCACGTATACCTGATACAGAAAGTTCAGTCTTTGAAAGGCTTCTTTATCTTTAATATTTCCTGCCATTGCTGGGTTGTGTCCGTATCTCACCGAGATGAGCTTGTCTGAAAGATACACAGGTGGTGGTGATGTCACTGGTTTAATCGAACATATAAACACATATACATACATATTTAGCGACAAACACCCCCTTCACATGCCTGTTTCTTAGTGCAGTTCCGCTAAGTCTTCAGTTGAAATGTATCGTATCTTTGGTTACCTCACCACAACTTACTTATCAAGTTAACCAATGTTGACAGAAACACTCATTCATTTCCTGTTAAAAGTTAGTAAATTAACAAACAATCGCCAGCTGCATAAGTTGTTGTACAAGATCATTAGTTCGCCCACAATTTGGGGGAAAAGACGAACCCTAGAACGTTGTCTAAGTTAGCGTTGTCGTTCTCTAATGATATGGCTACGAAATTGAACTAACCTTATACTTACAGTATTTAGCTAGCTAGATAAGTTACGTCGTTAGTCAGTACACACGCGACCAAACAATCAGCAATGCATATTATGTTGACGTTAACGAACACAGAAGCTATCTAAAGCTGTCACATTAATAAATCTAGATAGAAACCGACAAACAACAAACTGCCTATCCTCTCATTCAAATGTGAATGCTTGATTTTAGGTACATGCCGATTAAATAAAGATGTTAATGTTAGCCGTATTTATAATACAAAGCAAGCGAGCTAAACCGTCCTCGGACGTACATGAACGTCTGAGGACGGGTTCCGAAATGGGACAAACCTCAAAACGCTGCTTTTAGTTACACAGCTACATCAATGGCATCTCAATCTGTCAGACCCCACTAAAATTGAATAATTGATCTGGATAACGCTGAGTAGCTACTTAGCTGACCAGGTCTGAGTCTCGAGATTCTTAAGTTTCTAACGAGTATTAAAAGGAATAACTGTAATTATTGTCTTACATGTAAATATTGCTAAAAAGCATTTTCTGGAAACGTATATTAAAGAAAAGGTAAATTAATGGCCCGTACGGGGATCGAACCCGCGACCTTGGCGTTATTAGCACCACGCTCTAACCAACTGAGCTAACCGGCCACGAATCAAGTGTTTTTAAATGCCATATATACAACTAATGAAAAGAAACATACCAATACATTATTATTGCTTGTTTAATACATCTATGCTCCCTACCAAACGGAGTCTCTGTAATTCTTGATTGTGATTTGTGAAATACAATCAGATGCCTGTCCATTACCAAGTATCTACCAAGAATTGAAGGCTGTGGCCAATCAGAGCCCGGATGGCAATCACGCTTGAGCCAATAATTCGCCAATCAGGACCCGGATCATAGCCAAGAAGTTCTTCGAGTAGGGCCCTACAAATTTTTTTTCAATATGCCTAATTTCACGTAAATTCTGAAAAAATACAGAAACAATGGTGTAATTTACTGCATCTAGGTAAACGCAGCCTGCAAGCACTGTTGTAATAGTCTCTGAGTATCTCTAGGCTCGTCTAAATATTTGCCTGAATTTAGAAGATATTTAACCTCCTCAACATGTGCCTCAAACACCCTTGTAAGGTAGTCTTGTTGCAGTTTATTTGCAGGTGGTAGAGACCCAACGTTCTTAACATTTCGCTGAAAGTAGTCCCTCATCTTGGGATGCCGAATGCCTCGACTAACTCCATAGTAGCCAAACGACGGCAGCTTTCGGTCGACTTTTTGAAAAGAGCAGAAATTGCGTCTTTGCAACACCCCTCCGCAGCGCGCGCTCTGCAGGCCCGCTTCTTGGAGCTGTGCCTGACGCTCTAAATGGCGTTGAATTGATGCCTTTCGTGTGTGATCCAGAGACGTTGCAGCAGGTACAAAAAAAGTATCCCTCTGTCTGCGTGAACATTGTGTGCACCGAATTATTTGACTCGATCAACTGCTGTCATGTTTTTGGAAGCCTTTGACTTGCTCTTGTTTGATCGTTTGTGGCTGTCCATCTCTGGTCAATTTAATGCACCAGGGTGATGTCTGATACTGTTCACTATTCTAAGGTCATTAGGTCTCTGTCCCCAAGACATAACAGTCACAATACAACAGGGCCCTAGGTGTGCTACAACCGTAGGTGTTAACATTCCTTTACCTTAACTGCGTTTCAAGATTCCCCACAGGTAGTTTCAAGGCACCCTATTAATCTCAGTGGACAATGGACCTTATTCACTTCGCGGCCATATTGGTTAGCTCTGACGTAATTGGTTGGGTAGATGCGGAAGTACCCATTGAGTTCAATACAAAAATATAATTATAAAAATGCCACTTCAAGAACGGAAATTGTCAAAACAACAGGCATAATACACTATCGGAATTACAAACTCATGATTACCAGACTCCGATAGTTTTTCACCGCCGTAGTTTTCGTGTTTTTAAAGCGAAAAAGAGGCTTGGTTCCGTTGGGAAACACGACCGGAAGTCATACATGGAACAGATTTTTGCTCACTGTTTTCATAGCGATCTACGAATGTCTTCCTACTGCTGCGTCCCCGGGTGCAAGTCCTACAAAAGGAGGGAATCTTGCAAAAATAAAACCGAATGATTACCAGACAGATAGTTTTCACCGCCGTAGTTTTCGTGTTTTTAAAGCGAAAAAAGAGGCTTTGTTGGGTAGAGAAACCCGACCGGAAGTCATACATGGAACTGATGACCGTAGTAGCCTACGTTAGCTAGCTAACGTTAGCTATTTGGCCAACTAGCTTACGTTATCTGACCAGCTATCAACCCAGAAGTGGTCGTCATTATCTCTGTTTGTGTGTATTAGCTAAATCTACTATATTAGCCACGAATCACCTGTCAGTTTGTTGACTTATTCACGCTAGCTATTCTGACAGTATGACTTAGCTGCCATTTGCTAGCTAGCTAAGTAAATTAACATGACGCTGATGGTAAGTTGCAAAAATAGTTTAACGTTAACGTTACATATGAACTAGCTAATATAGTAGATTTAGCTAATACACACAAACAAAAATCAGTTCCATGTATGACTTCCGGTCGGGTTTCCCTACCCAACAAAGCCTCTTTTTCGCTTTAAAAACACGAAAACTACGGCGGTGAAAAACTATCTGTCTGGTAATCATTCGGTTTTATTTTTGCAAGATTCCCTCCTTTTGTAGGACTTGCACCGGAGACGCAGCAGTAGGAAGACATTCGTAGATCGCTATGAAAACAGTGAGCAAAAATCTGTTCCATGTATGACTTCCGGTCGTGTTTCCAAACGAACCAAGCCTCTTTTTTTCGCTTTAAAAACACGAAAACTACGGCGGTGAAAAACTATCGGAGTCTGTAATCATGAGTTTGTAATCCCGATAGTGTATTATGCCTGTTGTTTTGACAATTTCCGTTCTTGAAGTGGCATTTTTATAATTATATTTTTGTATTGAACTCAATGGGTACTTCCGCATCTACCCAACCAATTACGTCAGAGCTAACCAATATGGCCGCGAAGTGAATAAGGTCCATAGGACTGTCAGTCACTGCACTGTAGGGTAGCAGTAGCCAATTGGGACCGCCACTGAGCCATCCTTTAAATCGCTATGTCCCACCTCCACAGATTCCTGCTGCAGGAGAGGGTCATCTGCCCAGGGCCAAACAATTCTGCGTGATCTTCGTGCATCTATTAATATTGTAAGTTGACATTTTCTGTAAATAACCTATTTGTTGTGTATTGGGATTGCAGCATTACAGTAGTCAGTAGTCACATAGAGTCCTCAGTTCTGCTGTGCTATAATTCATTTATTGTGTGGTATTCATAGTAGTGGTAATTACAATGTCAATGCATAATGCATTATGCGTTGTTAAGGCCTCTACATTCTCAAGCGACTGCAACGCTTCATCCTCTGCAACACGTCGCAGAGGTTGCGTTGATGTTGCAGAGGATGTTGCATACCTAGCACAAAAATCAAACTCGCAACCGCAGCGCAACACATCACATAGATGTTGCACAGCATTAATTGGTTGGTTAGCGAATGAAGGCGGAGCTGTCATTGTCATAGTTCATTGAGCTAGTACATGTTTTTAATTTGACATTTTAATCATTTAGCTGACGCTCTTATCCAGAGCGACTTACCAGATGTGCATTAATACATGGTAAGAACATAGTTTGCGCAAGAGATCAGTGCAGTAATACAGCGATAGACATCGTTGTTGGCAGCTGCATACCATACCTGTATATATCTATGTTAACGTTAGCTAAGCAAAACTAACGATATCCATCTAGCTAGCAACTTGGTATCACGGCCAAATAAAGCTTGCTAATAGTAGCTAACGATATAGATAGCTAGCATTATTTGTTTGACACAGTATAAAATGAACCAGCTTCAGGATAGATTGGCTGAAGAAGTTTGAAGGTACAGGAGTTTCCCTGCTTTCATGAGAACTTTACCGACCTTGTTCAATACATTGACGCCTACTAGTGTACAGAAGTGTAAGGACACTGTCGCATAGGTTGCGCAGAAGTATAAATTGCAGAGTGCTTGCGACATGTTGCATTGCGCGAACCGCGAAGATGTCACACAAGTTACGCAGAAGCATGTAGAGGCCTTTAGTCCTCACCTTTAATGGGAGTTCATGTTGCAACACAAGCAAAAAAAACCAAACGCACACACCAATTGGCTTGGCCCTCTTAATTGCCGCTTGTAGCTATATTTGTAATTAGTTCTTTATTTCATGAGCTATCCAAGGGTGCTGTAATGAACATCTGGCATTAACATACCCAAGTAATTAGGCAGCAGCTGCTGATTTTAAAACTAAGATGCGTGTTGACCTCCTAATTAGCATGTTGATCTCAGTGACAAAGGTTATCAGCTAACAATGTTAAAATCATTGTCACATAAAATACGTATTGCTACTGTATGTTAAGAGTAACATAAGTTTGTCTCTTTTTTTGTTAATTTAATGGAACATTATTGGGGAAACACTCTTGATATCAAAGGATTAGCTATATATCTGAAAATGCCCCATGTTGCTTACTTGTTAGGCCTAGTTACATTTAAAGGTAACCTATTGATAACCTAAGATAACCAAGCGTTGCTCGTTAACCGTACGGACAAGTTGCAGTCTTCCGTTACATAGCAAACTTTACAATTTGTATTTAAAAATAAATCCTGTAAAAAAACAAACTCATTCCATTGGCGAGTGTATGCAGGTTTTTGTTGCACCAATGCACTACATCAGGTGATTTCACTAATTGGTTGCAACAAAAACTTGCATCCACTAGGCCCTCGATGGCATGAGTTTGACACCCCTGCGTAAAAGAAACTACACTCACATGTAGATATTTTATTATATACAGGTTTACACTTTATTATATGCTATAATTATAATGCATATCATTTTTACCTAACACGTAACCACATATTATCTTATTAGGTAGCAGGTTAGCCACCTTACCTCGTTGGCTAACTGTTTAACACATCTGGCTAATGCGACAAAATTGTGCATAATTTGTGACCTTGTCCTCTGTGGTATTCTAACTGCAGATTTCGTAGGATCATTTTTGGTAGTCTTTGCTAGTCTTGATTGCGCAACATAGGCTCATGGGCAACTTCCTCTATGCTGGCCGAAGCATACCTGTAACGGACTGACAGCCAATAGGATTGAGGCATGTTTTTGGGGGCTGCTGGCACCCTCTCTGACAGCCAACAGGAATATTGCAATTTAATTAACATTTTCTCTTTGTTTTATGGGTTCAATTCCCAGTCAGGGAGGATTCATGTATATGTATACATATTTAAATTATTTTAAAGAGCATTGATTTAATTCTTAACAACTTCAGGAATATAATGTGTACCTAGAAAACAACTTTAGTGCACCCGTATTGGCTGGTCCTTTATGAGTGTGAGCTGCCTATCACGTTTGCGGTTCAAAACCCGACTGGGGAGCCCCGATCGGAGGCGGCATTTAGCCGTCCGTCCACTTCTGGGAATGCTGATGAAATTAAATCAAATTAAATCAATTACCATCAGGGAATGAAGGGGCCGCTGTTTTCTCTGCAGGTGGTTCCAAGGCAAGCAGCTGAGTTGATATCAGCAGGACCTTCACAGGAGCTAAGGGAGCTAATGAAAACTCAATTATGCCAGATAATACTGTGGGTTACTTATGTAAAAAACACCCTAGTCGTGAACAAAGCTGGGGCTCCAACGGCTGCTGCTGCTGAACCTGAAAACACAGTGGACATTGTATCAGTAGTTTAATAGATTTGTGATCTGGACTTGATAACCATGAGTTCCAACATGTGGCCTTTTTCTTCACTCACTCAGCTGAGTCTGGAATTTGGATGGGGACAGACTCTGCATCATCCTCTCCAGATCCTCATCCTCCTCCATTACTGTGAAATGAAACAAATATATCAATACAACTAGCATGTTGAAAGACAATATTGTAAACCAATAATTATAAATATTTGTGTTATTAACTGGACTGGAAGATCAGAAGCAGGGTGACTGGTGTGGATGGGGCTGCCGTGGTAGGTGTCATTGGAGATGGAGCTAGGGTGGTGCTTAGCTGGCTTTGCCGCTTCAACAGGTACTGCTGTAACTGGTGTACTTTACTGCGTGGCACACACTGTTTCCTCGTGAAAGTAGCATAACCATCAGCCCTGCTATTCCAAATTTCCCTCCACGTGTCTTGGGACCAGGACGTGTCCAAATCCCACAAGGTTCTCATCCTCTGAGGTCACGGGGTACAGCTGGTCTTTCAGACAGGTACTTAATGAGGCCTACAATATCATGAAAGCTCCTGGAGTACTCAAGGAAGGATAGAAGGCTGTCTTTGCTATGGCCACCTGGGTTGAACTGTCCTGTCCTCTCCTCCTCAACCTTGATGAGGTACAAGGTGTAGCCTACATCATTCTCCAGGAGCCACCGGAAGGATTTTCCTTTGTACTTTCCAAATAAGAGTATGTACTCTCCCAACACCTCTTCCCTGTCTGACACATCCCCCCCTTTGGAACACCACAATGTGGGCATTGGCCTTCACAAGCTCTTCCCTTTGAGGTGCAGACTTGTCTTGCGAGGAGGGGTTGTCTTTGATCCTTTGATCCTATCCGCATCAGAGGGATCCTGTCTTAAATGTCCTGATGGACCTCTTCTGAAAGAGACTGATCTTTCGTGGGAAAAAATCTACAAAGCATTGTTACAATGTAAAAAAAAAAACTAGAGCTGTCCCGGACTAAAACAAATCTTGGTCGACCGACAGTCGTTTTTTTCCCCCCAATTGGTCGCAACTTTTTCTCCCTATATGACACACCCTATTTGTTTTAATAAATACAACTATATGCACACTGCTCTTGTCTCATGTTTTATAACTTAAGTGAATGACACAAATAAGTAACAATAGGCTAATGACTTTATGGAGCCGGAGTTCAAGATTACCTGAAATTTAAAAAAACATCTCCGTTCCGAGCCGCCTCTTCATGCTGCCCTTGCAGATTCTGCCGTTGCACTTCTGAAGTTGCGGTTGGCCACATAATAGGTTGATGCTTTTATTTGACCACAACCATAACACATTCTAATGCGTAGGCTATGTTGTATTTAATTAACCAGGTTGGTCTCATTGGGATTTAAAATCTCTTTTGCCAAAAAATAGGCTAACAAACAAATGATTACACATAGCCTAATGTCTTAAATTGTAGCCTAAAGCTGAACATAAAGTGGCTATAGCCTATCGTAAATAACTTACTCGAGTCGGAGACCATCCGATGGCCTACTTCCCCAGTCATTTCATGTTATGGTACAGGAACGCTAGCTTGTCCACATTTTTTGGCAAAAGGCTGCTCCTCCTTTTATTAACGATAAACCCTGCCTTGGAAAACTTGCAGTTTACATTCCACTTTTTTTGGATCGTCCGGACTAAAACGGAAACAATTTTTTTCTTTGACATTATGTTCTTAGGTTATATCTAAATTAGTAATTAAAGTATGGATATATCACTAATCTTAACTGTAGGCAAATCTTAGGCTACAATTAAAATGCACATTCGCGTGCCTAAAACAAGGATACAATATAGGCTACATGAAAGGGGGTGTTACGCATGTTAGTTATAAATATATAAACCATACAATTAGCAAAACACATGTATTATAAAATGTTAATTTTATTAGTTTTGCATAATTATTCACATTACTATTACCTTAACTGCCTAATATAATTTAAAGAGAAAATATAGAGGCCTAGCTATGTTAAGAGTGATGGACCGTCACTGCCATACCCGCAGCATCCAGAATGGATTATTCTACTGACAAGCGCGCCGAACTGTGGGGCGAATCTAGGTGTCTCATGCTGCGTGGAGAATTTTTTTGAATTTCTTTATTTTTTTCCCGCGACTGCTCGACCAAAACAAATCTCGGTCGACCAACAGCCCATCGACCAGTCGACTAAATGGGATCAGCCCTAAAAAAACTTTTAAAAAGTACATCCACTCAATACAGCAAAATGGCAAATAAAACCAAAAAAAAGTGCAAGAGTTATTAATCATTGCAAAAACATTAGTCTGAAAGCTCTGTTGAATGTATGAATAAATCCTGGCCTTCTATAGCAAACCTGGGATGTAGCTTATATGACATTATTTAAATAATTGAATGTGTTTGGCCATTACAATTATTTATAGCACTGATGTCATAATCACATTTCTTATAATTCGGACATTGTCAAATAGAAGCCAGTGAACTTGTGGGAAATACAACTGTAAAGGTCAGGTGGGACAATACAACTACTAGTAGCTTGTATGGCAGCCCAAGAATTCATACAATCGTAGCATTTTTGTCAATTTAGTTAGGGAACTAACGTAAGTTAGTTAGGTGTAAAAGGCTAGCTAGCTAACGAAATAGCCAGAAAACGTAAGGAAACCAAATACTAACTACTTTGATCTACATTGCCAACAAACATAACTTGACAAAAGACTATTTTATTGGCGATAATTCATTCACTTACCTCAAATCTCAAAATAACCTTCGTGAATACCAATAACGAATGGCTACGGTTAACACTTTGTTGTACGTCGCTCTGAATAAGAGCGTCTGCCAAATGCCTGTAATGTAATGTAATATAATGTAATGGAACGAAAATCCTCTCGCTTGAATTCTGACGAGAAGTGAGTAGGGGAAACCTCGGCTCTGTTCTTTCATTCAAAGTTGGAAGTGCGCCACAAAAGCCTCAGTGGCCAGAACGATATTACATCCGTAGTGTTAAGGACTACCATTGGAAATTAATGGGAAAAGTTAAGGGAGCTACCGATGAAAGTCAAAGCTGTTCTGACGGTCCACCTGGGAGACGTGTCCTGTCTTTTAAATTATGCAAACGATGGTTCATCGCGATGTGGCAATGTTTGTGTATATTTTCTTTATAAACCATGATTTTACCATTGTTATTACTCCTCGTTAGTATAGTGGTAAGTATCCCCGCCTGTCACGCGGGAGACCGGGGTTCGATTCCCCGACGGGGAGACTTTGTTTTTGTTTATCCTATTGTTATTATTACAAACAAAAATATTCGCATTTCCCGTACAATTATTTAGCTCAACTGCCTTAAACATATTCCCATTCATTTTCAATGGTACTGCTAAACCGTAGTAGTGCAATACCATGTGTATCCTGTGTGGCGCTGTTGTTTGCCATATTCTCAACATGCTTTGCTGGAGTTAAGTTAACGTGAATAAAATTAAACCTAATAAAATAATAAAAAATGTAATCCAGAAATGACAATAATAATAATAAATAGACAAGAAATACAAACTAAGATAAAGATGACAAGTCTGAATGCAAAATATATACAGTGTATATATATATACTGTATATATATATATATATAGATAGCATTTTTTATTTTATTTTAAATAAATGAATAAAACACACAAATAAAGCAAAGATACACTGAGGAACAAAACAAAACAAAAAAACACAAAGCAAGAAGCGAACATGTCCTATCCTATCTACTCATTGCTACTGTATTCATTCCCAGCCCTCATATTGACTTAATATTTTACATTTACATTTGACATATTTTACATTTTTTAGGCATTTAGCAGATGCTCTTATCCATAGCGACTTACACAGTTTTTACATTTTTTGGTAAAGCTATCACTCACATCTTCCCTGGCAATAATTCCTTCTAACAGATCATTCATAAATATAATTCCTTTTCAAAATCACATTTTCTTTGTGGTGGAGTTGTTGCCTACATTTTCTCTCCAGGGCCATATCATAGCCAAGACGGCGGGATATATATATCAGAGTTATTAAAAGAGGGTTAGAATAGACTATCATAACTAGCTAAAAACAAGTGTTAAAAGGCAAACATGGCAACACTGATGCAAAATGAAATTCCAGCGCATAAAGGAAATGTATTCTCAACACAAATAGCACATGCGATCAATAGGTTTTTTCTATTTCCATTTTTAAAAACAATTTCTCACAATGCTTTCACTCCTCGTTAGCATAGTGGTAAGTGGCTTGTATTTCCCACAAGTTCAGTGGCTTCGATTCGCCGACGGGATAATTAGTTTTTTGTTGTAAATGGTTATTGTTGTAAATACAAATAAAAATATTCACGTTCCCCATGTAATTCTTTAGCTGTACTGCCCTCATGTGATTCCCATTCATTTCAAAGGTACTGCTGAACCACTATGCATGCAATACTATGTGTATCCTGTGTGGCGCTGTTGACTGCCTTTTCTCCAGTGCCCTTATTTGAATTAGGAAAAAAACATTGTATTCCCTTATGTGATTTAAAATGAAATCTTCATTTAGGTTTTTCCATTTTCATTCATTTAAAAAAAATATATTTTAAAATCTGGCATTTCCAACTAAACAAAAACAAAAAAGACATTCAGATATACAAGTCTACTGTTTGTTTTTGGAAGACCCTGATGTTCCTCGTCTCCCACAGGACAGTGTTGATGGTCCTCTACTGGTGCTGCAGCTCTGGGGTCCTGCATCCCTTAGGGGGGCCATATAGGACTCCCTCAGCCGTCAGGGACGATCTCAGCAAGGCCCTGTTAGGGGAGACAGAAAACAACAAGGCCCCAGACCCGTCTGCCCACGGAGAACTCCCAGAACAGATGGTGTTCATGTTCAGTCAGTGCATCCGTGGGGGTAGTTCTTCGTAAGTGCTAGGTGCCGTCTAAACATAAATGGCCTAGTAGGGAGACAACCGCGAGCAGACATCCATGAAATATATTTTTGTTTGTTATTTAGTGTTTTATGATTACATTTTTTCCATATTACCTGCAGGCTCAGGGTCGGTCGGGTTAAAAAGGACAAAATATTTGTATATGTCCATGAGGGAGGGCAGCCCGGCCCTGACCAATCCTGCCCTGAAGGCAAAATCCCTCAGGGCTCCCAGCTATATAGCAGTCAGGTCAGGCCCATTGACCTGAGGAAGGTCGTGGCATAGTACCTGGCAAGCATACCAGAGGCTGACTCCCCCCTCTGATTTTCTTCCAGACGTGGGGAAGGGGCTTAATGTTTTCTGTGTAAACAAGGAAAGAAAAGGTCAGTGACTCACTCCATGACGGCGACAGGAACAGCTCGCTCTTGCCCCGGATGACCAGGGCGCCTGTGGCTGCACAGAAGTCCTCCACTACCTTGGTGGCAGTGGTCATGCAGCGACTATCTGTGCCGACGATGGTGATGTCGTCCATGTACGCCATCACCCCGGATCAGGGACTAACAAAACATACGCATAATTCTCACAGTTCTGCGCAAAAATTCCAGCCCTTAATAAATCAAGTCCACCACACTATGATGTAGACTGAATTTCAGAAAAAAATGTATGCTGCATTGGCCGGGAATCGAACCCGGGCCTCCCGCGTGGCAGGCGAGAATTCTACCACTGAACCACCAATGCTTACATGAGGTTCCATGAAATGGTTTAGGCTTAAAAACAAAACACCCATATATCTTAAATCTAGCATAGCTATATCTAACAATTACTGTTACTCTCAGTACTGATGTAAAACTACTTCAGAGGTGGTATGGGTGACCACATTGAGGATATTAGCAACGCCCCCATAAAGAATAAGAATATGAACATGCACTGTTTGAATAATGCTGCTTGACAGAAATCCTTAAAACGAGGAAACTGGGGGTGAAAAAGCAAACCTGGCAAGACTGATGAAAAATTACATTCCAACCGAAATAGCATATGCAATTAATGTTTTTTTATATTTCAGTTTTTCAGAATGATTTTTAACAATGCTTTCACTCCTCGTTAGTATAGTGGCAAGTATCCCCGCCTGTCACGCGGGAGACCGGGGTTCGGTCTTCCATATGGTTGGAATGAAAACCTGCATACACAGGTGGTCCCCAGGACCGAGTTTGAGAACCATTAGTTTATAGCACATGTTAGTGCGTTAGCTAATGTCCATAAAGTTTTTAATATAAACTTATTTGTACGGTCCAGTAAGGTCTACTACCTACCTACCTACTTAGCTAGCTAGTAGATTGCAGGGAAGATGGGCGATTTGTTTGTGCCACAGTACGAAATAGCTCCGTGAACATAGTTTTTACATTCATTGAGAACGGACTCATAAATTAGCTTAGCGTGTTTAGCATCTGACGAATCTAGAAGCGCCCAGTACAGTTCAATACTACTTGCTTATGACCAGCTTGGATATAAGCAAGGTGTGTGTTGACTAGAAGCTACAAGTACAGCAGGGGCTTGCTGTTGGAAGTTGTTGACACGGAGGTAGTGGAGCAGTTGGAAGTGACTGACACTTTTTTAATAATTTGCATTAAATAAGCACTCCAAAGTTAAGGCTACACACTGAGAGTTTGTTTTTGTTTACCCTATTGTTATTATTACAAACAAGAATATTCGCATTTCCCGTACAATTCTTTAGCTCAACTGCCTTAAACATATTGCCATTCATTTTTAATGGTAACTACGGATGCAATACCATGTAGTGGTGCCATTTTCTCAACATGCTTTGTATGAGATTTTAAATTAACGTAAAAAGAAAAACATTTTCAAGGTTAGGCATCGAATTATACAGCTAGCCCTGCTGTACGATTTTAAAACATTGAAAGCATTGTCAATTCCGTACATTCGACACTGACATTATACACTTGACATAGACACGCGGTCTTGCAGGTATGGTGTGTTGACTGTTCCATAGCAGTTGGGTTTAAATTATCATCAGAAGAGGTACATTCCTACAACAAACATGAGCAGCAAAGAGAAATAACTGCCAAACTGGTCATTTTCTCACGTCTCACAAGCGTGTTTCCCTATTATAGTTATGTTGTATACGTGTAATTGTACTACAGGTTAGTAACCACAGACATGTGTACAAAATGTCGGACATTTTGAGTTATTTCTAAATTCCATTGGTGCGGACATTTTTAGACCAAAACAGGTCCGGGGAAAACTGGACGTTTGGTAACTGCTTAAATTGGCTATATTGCTACGTTGCAGAGTCAACCACATTCATGTTTTTCCTAATAACAAGCCCTTATCTAGTCAGCCTGCTCCGTAATCTTAGCTTCAGTGTGTAGCCTTAACTTCGGAGTGCTTATTTAATGCAAATTATTTGTTTCTATATATATATTATATATAATATATATTAAGTGTCAGTCACTTCCAACTGCTCCTCTACCTCTGTGTCAACAACTTCCAACAGCAAGCCCCTGCTTGTAGCTTCTAGTCAACACACACCTTGCTTACATCCAAGCTGGTCATAAGCAAGTAGTATTGAACTGTACTCTTTAAACTCTTCAAAAATGGTCAGCTAAATTCTCGCTATCTATAGGGAGGATGATGGGCGCTTCTAGATTCGTCAGATGCTAAACACGCTAAGCTAATTCATGAGTCTGTTCTCAATGAATGTAAAAACTATGTTCACGGAGCTATTTCGTACTGTGGCACAAACAAATCGCCCATCTTCCCTACAATCTACTAGCTAGCTAAGTAGGTAGGTAGGTAGTAGACCTTACTGGACCTCACAAATAATGTTATATTAAAAATAATGGACATTAGCTAATGTGCTATAAAGTAATGGTTCTCAAACTCGGTCCTGGGGATCACCTGTGTATGCTGGTTTTCATTCCAACCATATGGAAGACCATGATTTGTTGATTTGTGTTAAATCAGGTGTTGTAGCTGAATCAGGTGCTGGGCTAGAAGAAAAGCCTGCACCCACATTGGCCCTTCTCAGATAAGATTGGACACCCCTATTCTAGGCACACACATTCTGCTTAGCCATGCTTCACTTGCAAATTCCATTGTGGTTTAAAGTTACACACTAGCTCCAACCAGCACGCACTAACATGGCTCCTGGACCAAGGAGGTAAACTAAGATTCAATGGTTCTCAAATTGCAGACACGGTCTTGGGGACCCCCAATGGTTCTATGTCTTGGGGGTTGCTGGTTTTCATTCCAACCATAAATGCAACCTTTTAATTGTAACTAGCTGTTAATCTGTCAATCCGAGTGTTGGTGCAAGAGCACAAGTCTACAAATGTACGTTGTTTCAGAGGGAAGTTTCCTCTTATGGACAGGTTTTTATACCATGAAAAAGGAAACTGTCAATTATCTGACAATGATTAAATTCAACACCAAAATCTAAAATATTGTGCTCCCTTAACTGCATTTTTTAAATCAAGGCATCCCAACAATACAAATTTTGTTCTTTTTTATTTTTATTTTGGCTTTAGGCTGTCAAAAAACATTTTCCTTTTGCTTTCAATTGTTCTTATAAGTTTGTGCGGCTTAAAAATCTTCACCCACTCATTTCAACATATCAGTTTCTTTGCTCCAGGATGGAGATGATATGTTGAGATCGTAATGCGTTGACTGCTTAACAAGGAGCTTCAGACAGTCCTCCATCAACCTCTTAGTGCAAGTCCTCCATCCGTTCCAACTGTGGTGGAAAAACGCATGCCCTTACTCATACGACGGTTACTCAAATCTGGTCCATTAACCCAAATTCAGTTCTGGTCTTCCTTTCTCAGAGGTAACTCATTGAACAATTAGTGGAAATTATTGAGTGTTCACACTCCCAGGCAAAGGGAGTGTGGGAAAACAGAAGTACTCAGCCCACGATTTAACCCCTCATAATGTGTAGTATGAATTCCTAAGACAATTGATGAAAAATGTATGTTGCATTGGCCGGGAATCGAACCCGGGCCTCCCGCGTGGCAGGCGAGAATTCTACCACTGAACCACCAATGCTTACATGATATCTAATAAAACGATTTGGACTTTAAAAAAATGAAAATTTTTTAAACCAGCATAGTACATTAACATTGTTATTCTCAGTACCGATGTAAAACTACTTCCGATGTGATATTGTGTCACTAAATTACCTTTGATTATAAAATATTACTATATATTATTTCTTTTGAATGAACAATAGAAACAAATATTCCCTATGTGCCTAATCATCAAAAGGTGAATTTTTCCTGGAATTCATAATTTCCATTCCTCGTTAGTATAGTGGTAAGTATCCCCGCCTGTCACGCGGGAGACCGGGGTTCGATTCCCCGACGGGGAGGATTACTTTTTATTTAACTTGTTATATGTGGAATCTTTGTGACCTTGCCTTGTTTTCAGACTTCAAATGTATACCTACTATTTCATATATTTACAATTGGTTTCTAGCCTTCTACATGTGATTTGTGGTTACAATGGTTATAATGAATGGCCTCAATCTCTTGTTCATGTAGTCTAGCAAGAACACAAAAGAGAGTACAGCAAGAAGTATAAAACATTTTTTTAGTTAGCTAGCTAGTTGTTTCAGCGTTCGCAAAAATTGGTTGCTATCGTATGTTTCTACCTGCCAGTTAATGTTACCAGGTTTACATAGCGAATATTTGAGCAATGGGAATACACTAGGAAAACGGAAATTTAAGTGCGTACTTTCAGGGATTAAACTCAATTTCGAAACCATTCATTTTCAATTATGGGATAATTTTCCGGATTATGTAAAGGGAAAGGTATAGGAATGCCAAAGTATCCCACAGTTGTCTAGAAACCATAGAAACCAAGCGGCTACCAGCCGTCCCAGAAACTGAACAATTATCAGCCTTCCTAGAAACTGATTGGCCACCAGCCAAGGGGAAAGAGAAGGGAGAATGGGTTTATAGGCCATGAAAACGCGGAAAGACTGCTTGGGTGCTGTTCTCGATTTTTTGTTAACAAACCCCTTTTATTAAGAAATAGAGCGATGAACTTAAGTAAAAAGCCTAAATGAATATGTAACTGCAACTCCCATGAAAGCGGAACGTTTCCCAGCAACCTGTAGTTGTAGACTATTTGTAGTTTATACTTTCTACGTTGATCGTATTAATTTGTTCCGAATGAACTTTTATCCCCAAATTAGGTGAGCTGTCGAGGTATAGTTTCACATATAGAATCTGAATAAAACATTTTTACTTGCGCAATGTCTTTTGAGTAGCGCCAAAATGCATCGCTTTCTTGGCACACTCCTCTGTTGTTTGTTATTTTTGAGAGTTAGACAGGCTCAACAAGATATTATGATAGGGCTACTGCAGGTGCTTAACCGAAGCAGGCTTTCATAACGAGGAGTTAAACTAACATTCGTTATTATCAAGTCCCTCTTTTCCCACACCCTCTATATCGCTGTTACGGTGCTTTCTTTCGCCCAAGCATTTCATTATATTAATTTATAGCATTATTGGAAGACACAACTGTCTCCTCGTCATTCCAAAATGCGAGCATGTTCGTTTACCACGTTGACAGCGTCTCCAAACGCGCTTACTAGCGTGAACAAATTACGTAACGTAGTTAGCTAGCTAGCTATGATCCAAGATTCTTTGAAATTGAACATGCGCAGACGCAAATTTATATTCCGAACATTCCGGAAAAAGGTGTTTACATTACCCGTTATTAATATGTTAATGCGGTTAATACAGGCATATGCCAGGGCGTTTCTCAACCAGAATACTGCCTTAATTGGATTATGGCAGTCGAGGGTAATGTGTTTACATAACTCATATACAGTCGGAATACTAACGTTATCGTATTCCAGTTAATGTTAAAGTATTCGTGTGCATGGAAATGCCGTCACTGTCTAAGGTCAATATAGCGAAGATAGAATTGTTGGCAAATGTTTGTGTTTTCAGTAAGGTAAATTGCATATACCTTGTACATATATATTGTTTATAATCAGTGAACACATACATATATCTGCCAAAATAAAGGAAACACCAACATGTGTCTTAATAGGGTATTGGGCCACCATGAACCACCAGAATAGCTTAAATGCCCCTTCGTATAGATTCTAGAGATTTTTGAACGACTCCAAGGCGCAAACATATAGCACATGCACACACACACACACACACATATATATATATATATATATATATATATATATATAGGCCTACTTTAAAAATATATGTTAGAAAGGTATGCACACATGCAAATGTGGATACCTGAATCTGGGTAAATCATGCAATAATTACGGCTGATTCAAAAGGCCATTCCTGCCATAATGCAGACGGAAAATGTCCGTTTGGATGCCAAGGGCAGGAATACTAATACATCGGCTCCTCAGACATTTTGGTGGGCAGTGGTTCACAATGTTGTGTCAGCTATCAACTTTAGCGCTCTCTGTTAGCACGCGTGTCGATCGTTGCATCCCATCTTTGAGATCCGCATATTTCTGCATCAAATCAGTAAAAAACACGACAGCGAAACATCTCACGTGTAGACACTGGTGCCGCGCAACATGCACTGGACAACAGATACAGCAGCGAGTAATGGGTAAAGAAACACAGGAAGTGTCTGGAACTCTATTGGAGGATGCAACCCCATGAGAAACGGCATCATTTGGTGTTTTGGTGAAATGGTATAGCCATAACCCTAAGTATTCCTGACAGATAACACGATCACTAAGCTCCACAGGAGTCTACGAGACACAATTCAACTTAATATCCAGTGCCTTAGTTCCAGCTGCAGCCTCCAACTCTTAACCACAGACAAACGATATTTTGCTTGGTTAGCCTGGTGACAGACTGAACATTCTGTACACATTGCATAACCGTATAGTTTTAAGTAAAGTTAGGCCCAGTACAGCACCTTGGTAGCTCCTATTGTAGGCCACGTGATGTGGCCTAGAATAGCTAGGTATGTTACAACATTTTGAGATGTTATAAATCTAGCCTGAATTAGACAGAGCATGAAAATACCTATAATTTGATACCTTATTCACTCTCATATGTTAAGTTTTAAGGAAGTTATGGTAATTTGAACACTCTGTAATTTGCATATTGACCCCTATTGTTTTTCAATGGTCTTGAAACAAAAGCTGTGACTCAATAACATAAATGCCCATAACTTTCTTAATATCGCATTTCGCATCGACAGATTTCAATGAAATTTAACCAGAAACAAGACAAAATGTTAAATTAACGTCCTATATACTTTTTATTTAGTCCTGAACTTGCGATCTATGATTTCGAAAGCACTAAACATGAGTCTGACTCTGAAGCGTAGCGTATGACCAAACCGAGCAATGTTTCATCAAATTTCGTAAACAAGACGGAGGATCGAGTTTCCAACTACGTTATCCCAGACGTATGGTGAAAAAAATGACAGCCAATGAAAAGCCTGCATTTTTGGGGGACGGCCATAGTCCTCCTAATCGCTCGCACAGGGACACAGGCACATCTAGACCGCCGCTGCGCACGGGAATTTTAACATACCTAGAATAGCACGGGCACAATCGTGAAAATAAAATGCATTGAACTAAGTTAATTCCGTGGGCCTTTCTATTTTTTTTTTCTTCTTTTTTCCGTGGGTATTTCTATTTATTGCTATGTGAAAAGTTATACTACATAGAACGCATCAAATCCACCAATATCCATCGTAAGGGAAATTAGCGAAGGTTTTGATAATTATATATTATAATTCATCTATTATGTTCGTAGCAAGGCAGCTAACTTAGCTGTACAGCTTATTCGTAGCTAAATGACGTCATCCGGACACATTCCTGAGACCCGGACACATTCTGGCATGACATGTGCTCACAATGTAACAATCATTTACAAAATTGTGTGCACTGTATAGAGGTAAATACAGCGACAATGTATCTTCGGAGGAACAAAATTACACGAAATTCTTCCGAAGATAAATAAAACTATCACACATTTTCTCGAATTTGCGATACATTGTTTTAATTAATATTTATTTGAGCAATAACATCTCTTTCTTTGGGGTTTGTGTTCTGTAACTCAGGTTAGGGTACAATAAAATGGTTCTCCAAAGACACGAGAAACAGTGTTGCTTTGTGAATGCGATGGAGAACCCAAATATTTAAGACTATGTGTTGCCCAATGGTCGATTGCTATGGGCACTGTGGCAGCCCAATGGGCTGCACTAGGAAATGGCTGCCTGGCCTACAACACATGGGTGCCAGGAAACACTACATTTCCCAGCAGGCCACAGTCACACCTGAGCAAAGTCACGGCAATTGGACAAACGACCAGCTGAAAGCCATTTTGGAGGCCTATTTAAAGGGCTGAATCCCATTGTTCTGGGAGAGGAGTAGGAACGTGAGTGGGAAGGAGTGCTGTGTGTTTGGAGAGTGAGTAAATACCTGTGAAGTCGTTGACCAGCTAGGATTTACAAAGAGAGTGTTGAAGTGTGTTTTTGTTGGAAATTGGATTGTTTTGGACTTTGACTACGGACTGGATTGCGGACTACGAACTGGATTTTGGACATTGGAACGGACTTGGACAACGAGATAAGGATTTGTGGACTTTGTTTGTATTCCCCTGAAGACCCCACCCTTTGTTTCGTGTTGCCCTTGTTCATGTTAGTTTAATAAATTATCATTTTTGTGTTCTTACACTTGCCTACGCCCCCTGCAAGGTCCGTGCGTGTCGCCCAACCCTTGGGGATGCCACAGCACATCCTCAGATAGACATACAGCACATATATTACTTTTGTGCTAAAGCAGGGAAACTGGTTATGCCTATCATCAGTTTATCCGTTTTTATATATTTGGATCGCTAAAGCTGATCTTACGTTTTTGTCTCTTTATTTCTTTCTTTCTTCTTTCCTTCTCATTTCAAATACAGTATGTCTGATATTTAATTATATACATTACATCTGGCATAAATCGTCATGTGGTAACAGCTTGCAGGGGGCGACATTGAGATGCACAGCAAGAGGCACATTGGCCCACGAGAAAGATATGGAGGGCATTCCAGCGACTGCACTTTTGCAGATTTTGGTCACGGGATTCCAATTACGCAGGAAGGACACTACATCAATCCGCGATGGATACAAAACACTTCAGACTAGTGCACCGTCAGTTTTTCCCACAATGCTTTGCTCTCCAGCCCCGGGCACGACCATGGGGTAGGCACCTCCTTGGAACGTGGAGCGAGGGCTGATTTAACTTGACCCCAATCATGTCACATTCGGGGGTGGCCCCTTGATGTAGGCGCTGGGCAGTTAGAAGGAAAGCTTGCAACACATGACGGAGGAGAAAAAAGAAGGAAGAAGCGGCACAGATAGCCTAGAGCATATCAAGGTAGAATTATTATTATTATTATTATTATAACAATGCATTTAATTTATAATGTACTTTGCATTATAAGTAAATCTCAAAGTGCAACAAAAGCATAAAATAAAGAAAACATACACAAAGATGGATAAAAACAAACACCAAGTTAAGAAAAGGCCTTGTTAAAAAGGAAGGTGTTTAGGCCTGATTTAAAAGTGTCCAGATTCTGTGGTTCCCTCAGGTGGTCAGGGAGAGAATTCCACGGGCGAGGTGCAGCCGAGCAAAAGGCCAGGATCAGAACTGGTTGACTCTGACTTTGTTTGACCATATCTGTCTGTCAGCTTTACTATTGCATTTACTATACTATTGTAATTTACTTTGTATATATTTACATAGATGCATTTTTTCACGTTTTATTTATCATCTTATAAATTAGTTCATATTTAATTACGTCTATATGAAAAGTAATTACATCTGTTCAGAAAATCAGAAAATGGTTAGGATTCTATTGTCACAAGGTCAAATGGACATAGATTCCTTAGGCCTTTCTGTCAGAGAGGGAGGCAATTTAATAGCACACATAAATTAAGCAGGTGTTACATACTATTATGAGGCCAGTAGTAACTGAAATGAAAGAAAATCCCAAAAATAAAATAAAATAAAAAAGTGACATTTGCTTAATTTACTAATTCAGGTTTACAGACAAAAGGCATTGAGATTGGATTTAATCTGGAACTAAATAACAAGGTTTTGTTGAGTGAAAATCTGATAAAAACATAAATATATAATAATTGTAAAAAACATTGTAAAAGCTACCTCAAATTAAATATTTAGCTTTTTCCTTTCCCGATGGCATTTTAAGAAGAATAAAATATCATTTGTAAAATGTATGAAAGCCTGCAGAGCAGACATTTTTTCTACCCTTATAGAACATAAAAATCTATAATCTCTGGGAAGAGCAGGTTTTACCGAAGGTTTTAGATTTGGCAGCAACATTTTTCTTGTGCTTTTCTCCCCTGGCCTACTGCACTGTTCCCTCAAACCTATGGTTTCTTATTCTGTAATCAATATCATACTTGACAGCATGTTAACTGAAGTTCATTCAAGGTAATTATAGTACCATGTCCGTGATGTGCATTACGTATAGTATTTTCATAACTGCGAGTCTACTTTAATGTGGCATTCAAACCACTATGATGCATTGAAACTCACAGAAGGGAGTGTTGCCATTCATTTGGAATATAACACAATATATTGTCATTAATTTCAGTTGCCGCTGATCTCGTAATAATGAGTAAGAATCAAAAACGTGTAATGCTTGCTAAAATGTGTGACTCAGAGCCATGTTGGTGAAATTGAATGTAACTCAGATTGTAAATAGCCAGGGAGATACTGGTTAAGTAACAAGTGATTCCATTTGTTCAGGGCTGATATTTGAATTTGTCCTCTTTATTGCCTTTATATCTTGTATGTGGGAACTTGGTTATTACCTGTATATGATTATTGATAGAAGTTTTTCTGATACATCATGAGTTTAATGGTTGCTGAAATTGATGAAAAATACATAGCACTGAAAAGTATTAACAATCTGCTTAAATGTGTTACTCAATGCTCAGGACAAAACACATTGCAGGTTTACTGAATCTAGGCCACAGTGTCAAATTCCTGTATTTTAACGAAGAGCAAACTCCTGCCACTGGATGCTCTTTTTATTCACTATAGCCAATGCAAAGCTTCCAGTTGTAGCAGAGTGCCTTGGAGATCATGGCTGCAGTTGGCTCTTGGCATCACTTCAAAAGAAATGTGGTTCCTTAGCTCATTCCAATTATAACAGCACACACTACTATAAAGTACAAATACAAATAGCATGTAACTGAAAGTGCTTGTGGTCTAAATGATTACTGTCAGCATGCACCCAGCATGTTAATTAGGATACCTTTTGCTATGGGCTATATAGGGAGTAGTCTCTTATCTGCATTTTCCCCACTTCAATAGGGAGGAAGGGCGAAAAGCTAAATTCCCACTTTTCTCAATTCAAGGACGAATTATGAATAAATCCTTGTTTTTGCTCTTGGCCACTATATTCTTGTTAATTATTACAAAATAAAATATACACTATTAAAAACATATTTGTTAGACATGTTTCCTTGTAAGTGGTTGTTTATTTAAATGAATAATTTGATGTTTGAGTCTGTACTGTGGAGTGTAATTTGTGACAAAATTAAAAAGAAATGTTAAATGAGGAATTGGATTTTGTAATTGCAAATGCCAATGTGAAATGAGAAAATGAGAAAGAGATTGGGTGGGTTGTTTTTCAAGAACTGAACAATGCTTGTCTTAATTTACTTTTGGCTGGGGATCATCTTGATTTACTTGGTTAATTGGTCTGAACAAAAACTTTTTTCACTTGTTTCTACCTGACATACTCACCCACAGTGAATCGCAGATATAGTATTTGTGATTGTCAGAGCACACTGATGAAGGCTGAGGTAGACAAAACTTGTCGGTGATTTTTTGATTTTGATTTCCTACATGGAAGTGCCAGATATTCATACGTGCATTTTAGAAGAGTGCCTTTGTTTTTCCAGATGTACAGTGGGGCCCAAAATCTGAGTCCACTACCAAGATCTGTTTGTTTTCATCGTTCATCGAAAACTAACACAAACTTTTTACTCATGTGGTATTTGTTATTCGAGAATGTCATAAAACATTGATACAAATATTTAAAAAGGCTATGAAACGTTTCCTCAAAACGTTGTGACACCTTATTTTTCATTGAACTTTTAATACATGGACACTCCAAATAGTGTGAGTTGTTTTGGTCTTAATATCAGATATTGACATAATTAATATGGCCTTCTAGGTGTTCTTGTTGCTACTGTGGGTGCTCTAATCTTGAAAAAGGACACTTCCTTTGCAAAAGTTTTTGCGGCTGTTTGTAATTATGTCAGCAGAGCTTAGTGAAGTAGTTAAAGGCCAAATTGTTCTCCTGAGTAAATCTTTTGTGTTCATTTTTGATGAATGATGAAAACAAACAGATCTTGGTAGTGGACTCAGACTTTTGGATCCAACTGTGTATTTTCAAAAATGCCTAGAACAATCAATCAATCAATCTTTATTTTTGTATAGCGCCATTTACAAACAGGTTGTCACACAGCGCTTCACAGTTAACATTTTCCAGAGGGAATAAAAAAAACAGAAAACCATTAGAGCCAATGTGGGAAACTGGAAAATTATTCCCTGACCCCTTAAAAGGCGATCGAGATGAACTCCTGGAAGATGGTGGGATACAGAGAAAAACAAATAGTCCTTGAGGCTCATGAGGCTTAATAGACCACCGGAAGGGCATTCTTCGGCATCCTAAGTGTAGGGGTGGGGTGGACCTCATCCCTCCAGATACCAGGGCAGGGCCGGGGATGGAACCAGCAGCTAGGGTCCGGGCCAGCGGCATCCGGCTAATACATGGCAGGGGTGGGGGTTGACTCTGGGGCAGGTGAGCTCCGGGCAGGTGCCACGAAGCCGGGGAGAAAAGAGGAAAGGTGAAATTATGACTATGATAAATATCACACCGGATCAGGGGAAAGAGTAGAGTGATAACACTTTTGCACCAGCAGAAGTAATCTAGGGCAGCATAACTGAGAGAACAAGCCAAATGATTTTACTAGTTACCTCTAAAAAAATATTTTGTTTTGTTTACATGTATATATTTATTTTCCTGGTGCTGGTGGGTACTTCATTTGCATAAGACTCTGTGGGGTAATGTAAGGTAACTGTGAGGCTATCCAAAGATTGGCCAAGTGCTGCTGCCCGTGGCTATTGATTTGTTAGAGTGCACACCCATACATTTGACAAATCCCTTTGGTGCTTTTTGTTCCTCCAGAGCTTAAAGGGGGGTGTCAAGAGTCTGACTGGAAGCCCTGCCAGACCCACGAGCCCCAGCCTAGAGAAACAGTCAAGGACATCAATTAAATAACCGTGGCAAAGCTTTCCAACTAAACATCCCATCTGTAGCACAATCCATAAGAAACATTCTGACATCATTAATGCTTTACCATCATCATCATCAATACAATTGGTCAGGGTCATAGTCAAAACAGTTGTAGTAATCCAGCATATAGTTGTTGTTTTCACGTCCTATCAAGGGAATTGGTTACTGCCTTTTAGTCGTGAAAGTTTACTGGGGCGGGGGTCCCAGAGTAGCTTATTCGCTAAAGGCGCTAGCGAAGTTTGAGCCTGTGCTATGCCCTTAGTCATCTATGACCAAGAGTCCACAGTGGCGGGAGGTTTTTGGCTTTGTTTTGATTTGCCTGGGATGGGTGGGATTCAGTCACCCCAACAACACACCAGGCACCAACGCTACTGGTTGTCATCAGTGAGAGATGCGCCTCTCCTCCAGTCATTGCCAGCTCTCATGTAGTACTGTGTGGGCTGTAGTGGGGACAATAGTCATTGGCTGTAGTGCTCCAAGTGCAGGGTGGGCATAACAGTGGGTAGCACAACCTGAGAGGCACAACTGGCAATTACAAATTGGGCAGAAACAAATGAGGGGAAAACATTGCTTGCAAAAAGGCTATGGGTACTTTTTGGCTGAAAATGGCAATTATGTTTATTACAAGAGAATCACCCATGTGAACATGTCATCTTGTGTAACTGCTGCCTGCATCTGTTCTTCTCAAGAGTCTTTGACTGAGGCAGTGTTTCTGTTTTCAAGGCATTAAACTTACGGCAATACGGAACACAGTATGGAGCACATGCTTGAGCTTTCTGCCTTTCACTGCCCCTGGTGTAATGTTTCATGGAGGTGGCCTCAAACACAGGAAAATGTTATTTGTTCTCTGACAGTGTGTGTTTCACTCCTCATTTCTTTTTATGCCATTTTGCCAGTGCTCTCAGAGACAAAGCGCATCAAGCGCAAGTCATAGACCATGTGACAGCAACACACAGATGGAGAAACCTGCAAACCCATATTCTTATTTTAGGATTGTCCGTACACAGTAGCTACGGAAGCAGAGTAGAGGTATAAATAGGATTAAACAAGGAGGCCAAAAGAGATTCCATACGAGGGAAAAGATGGACGGTAAAATATCAAGCCAGTTTAATGGGGGGGATTCATTTCCTATACTGGTTAGATGCAGATTGTCCCTTAGCTCCTGTAACCCAGCATTTCTGGCCAATCATTACTACCATAGTCCTCGCAATAGAGACACCATAGCAGGGCCAACTGCAAGTTCCAAAAAGTCACCACCAAAAAGACAACAGCATATGAAAAATCACAATAATTTATTTGACATTTTTTACTAAAATCCAGTGACATACAGCTTTACATTGTAACTCAAAACACAGTGGCGGACGTTGGCATGGTACCTACAAGAGCTGGTGGTCTCCGAAACAACAGAAGTTATTTTTTAATCTTTTAAATCAAACTGTACATCTAAAGAGCAAATTCTGACTCTTAGGGTATCACTTTGTATGTACTATACTGAATAGATATAAATACTAGTTTTTGTTCAAGCCAACACAATGACTAAAACACTGTTGCCTTTTCATTATCAACGGTTTTGTTTCCAAGTCTTCATATGTAGACAGATCTGAAATCTGTCTACATGAAATCTGAAATGATCTAAACGTGAACTGACTTAGAACACTCAGATCAGTTTCATTTAGTTTTGTAGGGTTATAATTAATTCAGATATATGCCTTGTAATTGGACTGAATTCATAATTTTCAAAAAACGGTTGGTGCTTTGCAGTGCAGTCAGAACGAAAAACTACGGCAGGTCAACGTTTTCTGTCAGAAAACTCCAAAATGTGTCTGTAACTCCAAAATGTGTCTGTAACTCCAAAATGTGTCTGTAACTATGTTTTCACTGAATTTCCATCTCTATAGGATGGAGTGATAGGCATAATGACCACTGAAAAACATCTTACATCCAAAGGGCATGACAGTGCTGTTGCTCTGGTCAGGAAATTAATACAAAATTAACACTGCCTGGAGCCAGTTGTGTATTCCAAAAGCAGTCCTCAGTTTCTGGACATCATTATTTAATATTATATTAGCAACTTTGAGCTTTTCAGCAATGAATGAATTCTCTATCTCGTGGAGCACTTATATGTACAACCATAAAAACGTGCGGCTTTCAAACCCCAGCATAAATTCACATCATATAAGCCATTGCAGTTGTTGAGCGAACAGTCTGAAAAATTAACAAAAAGATTACACAGGAAAAACAAAAAGGTCACAGCTCAAATGGGCTCTTTTGAAAAAAAACAAACAAATAAAAAGCTAGGTACAATTCCCAATGAGAAAACAAAAATCTAATCTATACAAATTCAGTTCTATGTAAAAGCATAAAAAATACATTTGTACATCAGTTAATATTTCTGACCTTTATATAAATGACCATCTTACAGAATGTAATGTATCATTATTGGAGATCCCACCTTCCTCTCCCTCTTTCGTTATTGCTTTATAAAAACAAAAATGGACATTGCACTATGGTTAGTAGCGTCACTTTGTCTCCTAATATTCAAAAACAAAATGGATGCCATGTTTTGCAATCTGTAATGTAAGTAAGGCAGTTCTGTCTTTGGGACACATCTTCTGATAACTGTTTTGTTTGTGGTGTTTTAGGCTTAAGGCATCACTGCTCTTAGAATAAGGAGTCCAAAACGTATGGATACTTTTACAAATCTGTAGTGGTGGGATTCAGGGTGACATAAGTCAAGCACATATTTTCCTTTCACAAAAAAAAAAAAAAAGAAAAGAATAAAAATGTTTTAATGAGGAGAGGAATGGGCTCAAGACTCACCTCGCTGGGGTGACCATGACAACCAGTCAACCCTCTACACGCTACTCTGTCGTCAGAGCCGAACCAGAACGCAGAATTTAGAAAGCAAAGGCCATGATATATACAGGGAGAGAAAGAGACAGAGAGACAAACTCCTGTCATCTCTTAATTATCTGGTCAAAAGTAGATGATCAGCAGCCGCCATTATGCAAAAATGGAAAAAAAGGAAAAAAGGGTGGGGGGGGCAAATTAGTGATTCTCATTACTGGAATAACTCCAGTCCTGAGGGCAGGCAAGGGCTGTTTGGAGAACTTGCATATGGAATGGAACTTTTGTACCTCACTGCTGGTAATTCCCATACTGACCCTGTGGAGGGGAGGAAGGCCGGGGAAAGGGGAGAAAATATGTGTTACTGTCACTCGTTGACTCCTCTTCATCAAATTATTATTCAAAAACATCTTAAGAGAGCACTTTTTAGTATTATAAAACAGGCAAGATGCTTATAGGAATATCCTGGATGGCATGTTGATGTTATCGATGTACAAACGGAACCAAATCTGATTCATGTTTAAAAATTACGCAAGTCATCGATACTGAAACACTCCAGCAGATGGCAGCATGGCACTATGCAAGAGGAATCTACGCATGAAAATGGAAGTGAACTCGTTTCCAATGTGTCAGATGACTGTAGGAATAAAATCGGTTGTCTGTCTGACTTGTAAACTTACTGTTCACAATGCCATTTTCTAAAATACTTGACTTCAGATTTTTACATGTATATTTCTAAACAGGGGTCGAAAGCGGTTTATTTCCTGGGGTAGCCAGGTGGTTTCGCAAGCTACAAAAAAAAAAAAATCAAAAAAAAATCAAAGCAATTATTTCACATCAATAGTTCTAATTTAATTTGTAAAATTGCACTGGATAAAAAAAGTGGTTATACACATTATTTTGCTCACAGTTACAAAAATAGAAAATGTAAATCATCTCTGTCAACAAAAGAACAGAAGAGATTATATGAAATCCTCAGTATTATACCCATTTGTTGCTACTTTTCCCCATTTTTGCTCAGAAAAAGAACTATGCCACTCATTCACTTTGAGGACCTTTTTTAAAATTATTTCGACCCCTGATTACAAAACACTGTAAAATAAAGAGAGAAAACAGAAACAAAGGGGGAAATGAAAAAAAAAAAATACAACATAAGAAAAAAGAAAATCTAGCATAAAATGACTAGATTTGAATTCAATGTCTTGCACAGTAACCATTACCTTCACTTCTTACAGATCTAGTCAGGGGTTCAAATAACCGGTCCTTATTTCCTCATGAGAGCCTGAATTTCAAAAATAAAGATATCAAAGAGTAGCTGGGCCTCAGCTAAGGACCACACTGAGCAACAGGGCAACATGTTCTCCTCTCGTCTGATATGCGAATACTTCATCAATGCTACAGGAGGTGGGGTTTCTCCAGTGGGCCGAGGGAGTCAGGGAGCCCACACAGGGCGTGTCCCCCCTCAGGCCTGCCTGATCACGTGACCTCCTCATGCGACTGACACTACCCTAAAAGGCGGTGGCTAAAAAAGGAGGCCATCACAGACCTAGACCGACTGCATGCACAATACATCCGATCACTTTCTGGGGAACCGCTGGTCACCTAAATGCCTTGCAATATCGTTCTGAACAGTTCTGAACTTCCAAAAAAACGTCTTTCTCTTTCCTGAACACATTTAAATAAAACTGCCCTTCGGGTACACAGGCTCTAACCCCCCTGCCCTTTCATACCTGGTCATAGGTGTAGGATCGCTGCTGCTGGGCCTGTGGGGGGCCGGGCTGGGGCGGCCTGTAGCCCGCATACTGCTGGCCCTGACCTTGGGGATAGTTTGGGTACTGCCCTGGGGCACCCTGGGAGGGACCTGAGAGAGAGAGAGAGAGGATGGGAGAAGGAGAAGGGAAGGAGAGAGAGCGAGACAGATGGGAATGGTAGAGAGAGAGAGAGAGAGAGACAGATGGGAAGAGAGAGAGAGAGAGAGAGAGAGAGAGAGAGAGAGAGAGAGAGAGAGAGAGAGAGAGAGAGAGAGAGAGAGAGAGAGAGAGAGAGAGAGAGAGAGAGAGAGAGAGAGAGAGAGAGAGAGGGCAAAAGGGATATAAAGACGAGAACACCACGCTTACAGTGCATCTCACATATTTTATATGGCATATGTAATACAAACCCACAACACAATACATGCAAATGCTGCAGTATTCATGTTGTATCTTGAATAAATTAGGATACATGATAGGGGCATGAACTAAACTCATTCTGTCTTTTTTTTTTTTTTTTTCCCCCTCTGAATCAGGCAACCCCCTCTGGAATCAGGCACCTTGTGGCTTCAGATGTTCCTTGTGAAGCATCAGCAAGCTGAGCAGTTTGGCACTGCCAACAATCACCCCTCTTTCAAAGTCACTGAGATCTCTTATTCTAGCCATGCTAGCCAAAATAATGACCAACTGGGCCCAGCATTTTTATTGCTCTTAGCATGATGGGATGTTAATTGCTTAATTAACTCAGGAAACACACCTGTGTGGAATCACCTACTTTCAATATACTTTGTATCCATCATTTACTCAAGTGTTAACTTTATTTTGGCAGTTACCATATATCCCACATATATATATTTTTTAAATCAATGAAGTTGATGGAGGCTGTGTTGTTGTTTCAGATTTCTATGCAATGACACACAGTATCTAGGTAGACAACAGGGAGAGTGGTCACACTGTTAAGGTCAGCTGCATAGGAGACAAGGGCCTGGCCCACTAATATGGAGCAGAGTGGGAGGGGGATGCCTTTGGATGTTCAGGAAATGTAGGTCTCAGCCTTATGGAGGCCAGCACAGACGTCTACGTGTGACCACCTCCCCCCCTTTTCCCCTCTACCCTCACAAGATCATTAGGAACTTTAGAACTTTAAAACAGAACAAGACTGTATATATATACATTTTGTTTTAGATTTTTCCAGTTTTTCTCCCCAATTTGGAAGCCAATTATACCCTCTATTTATTTAGATTAACTCTCCCCCACGAACTCGCCGCCTGTCTCAACGGAGCAAGCTACTCTCCGAGGCCGGCGATGATCCGCCTCCTTCGAGACGGAACTCACTGACCCTCGTTCTGCAGACACCCTTATGTGCTTCACAGCGAGTTCGTGCCTCAGGAGCGGACAGCAAAACGCTGTCTCTGATCAGGGCTAACGGCCAGGGCCAGTCTGGCGGAGATGGGTTTCGAACCGCATCCCTGTGTATATTTTAACCTTGTAGGTACACCTTGTGCATACACACACACACACACACACACACACACTCACACAGCGCGCGCACACACACACACACACACACACACACACACACACACACACACACACACACACACACACACACACACACACACACACACACACACACACACACACACACACACAGATGGTGCTGATTCTACAGTAGTCCCCACTCCTAGAGCCCTAATTACTGAGATCTGAAGGGCCAGGGGCTGGATGTGAGGGAAGCTGACAGGATTAAAAAAACTAGATGAGTCCCACTCAGCCACTGCCTGGGGTGGTACCCATCAACTGGCCCTCATATTTTTTTAAAAAGTGAAATCCTATCTCCGTCCTGCAGTGACCTGCTGCAATCACTTCTCCCGGTATCACCAGAGCATCGCGGCTCTCTGCCTGGGAAAAAATACAAAAATATATATATCTATATATATATCTCTTCCAGGTGCCACAGCCACTCCACAATAACAGACAGGTAACTACTGGGTACACTTGACTAATACATTTAACCAGTTCTCTCCACTTGCTCCTCCGGATACACGGTTTCACTGGGACTGCTGCCACACATCCGCTCTAGGTTGTGTGTACGCGATTCGAACGTTTCTAATTAGCAAGACTCACTAACGATAATAATTCAAATGATGCAAAAGGAGAAGGGAGAAAGCATTTACACAGCAAATTGAATTCTCACTGTGCAGCAGTCCACGGCTTCATTTTATGAATGGTCTCCAGCGGTTTTATTAACCTTGTGGGCTTTTGGACCAGTCCGAAAACATGTCAATGCAATGCTGCTTCACCTGCAAACATTAAGTGAAAAAAAACAAAAACAACCCTTAACCCAATCAACCCCACACTTAACCCACTCAATGGCCCACAAATCAGTGATGCAATTATACTTTTATGGCGTCTACGGATTGGCCAATAAACGGCATGGATAATAACGCATGGATTAGGGGCGAAGGTGACTGGAGCTCGCCGGAGGATGGCATGAAATGCTAAAATCCCAACACCGCGTGTAGCTTTTACAACTTAACTCAACTTTAACCTCAACTACTGGGTCACGTCCCAGTACTCACACCGAAGGTTTAACCGGACTTCAGCTGTTGAGAAGCCAGCTCAAGCATCTTAATAGCATGGCTATATATGCACATACCAACCTCACAGTCAAAGGATATGCAGCCAACAGCTAGTAAACACTACAGCGATATGGAACTTGAACCCGTGTTATAACATGAATATCGGCATTGCCAGGACTGGAACTATCCGTTTTATATTTAGAATTAAACTGTGTGTGTGTGTGTGTACCCACCGTATCCCTGCTGCTGGCCGGGGTAGCCCTGCTGCCCTGGGTACTGTTGCTGCTGTGGGGGATAGCCCTGCTGCTGGGGGGGGCCTTGCTGGTAGGCCTCCTGCTGCTGTGTGTACTGGGAGTTACCTGTGGGGGAGGAGGGGGGGGACACACACACATGGGGATGTTGAGCTGCACACCGTCACAACTCTGGGGTCTGTGAATGCCTCCAGGGGCACATAACACAAGAGTCTCTTGCTATGATACGCATTACAAACACTAACAATGAACAACAACAAGAACAACAGCAACGAAACAAAAAATAGTAAAACAAAAAAAACTAAGCAAGAAAACATACAACAGAAAGGAATACGACCTCAGTGGCACCCATACACAGAAGAATGTATCTGATGTTTTTTGGAAGTCTGAACTAAAGCATCTTGGGATTTTTTTTTTTTTTTTTTTTAAAGCGTCCCTGCCAACAAGCATTACAAAGAACTTGAACAACCACGTTATTGAAAAAAAAAAAAAAAAAAAAACAGAATAAACGTGAAAATTACATCTGCAATCACATACAGCGTTAAACATTAAAAGGAAACCAAAGAAAGACATTAACAGCAAACACAAACTAGCTACACAAATTTAGCAAGCTGCTTCACCTTCCAACTGTGCCTCACAAAGATCAGCAGAAATACTTCTGTGGATCTATTGAGTGTTCATCTGTTAATGCTCTTTGGTCGTCTGGGAAGATGTAAACTTACGTACTGATTATCAGTTAGGAGTGTTACAATTTTCTACTGTAAGCGTGACAGAGGCAAAAAAATAAAAAAAGTGCTGTTGCATTTGTTGTGTACTCTATGATAGCACTGCTAGAGTAAAAATGAATAGGTAAATAAATCGAAACAATCTTAAAAAATCCCAAAAAGTGGTCGTATGCAGTGTTTTGCATTGGTGTCCTGCCTCTGGTGGTGGGGCCTTTTCTGTATGTAGGTATTTGTGTGAAGGTATATAGATACCTCCTTCGTAGTAATGTTGTGAGGAATCCTCATAAGGCCTATCGTAGCCCTGTTCAGGATACGAGGGTTGTTGAAAACCGTAATCATTATGACCTACATCAATTTGACAAGAAGAATAAGGAGAAATGTTAATGTTCTCGGCTAAAAAAAAAAAAAAAAAAGTTAAAAAAACTGATTAAAGATCAGAAGAGAGGAAAAAAGTACTTGTCAAAGAAAACAACAATGTATACATTAACATATGCAAAATCTGTAATGTTTCCCAAATACAAAAAAATAGAAATCAATGTGTGCATGTTACCACCAACATTGCTCTTAAAAATACTCATTTTGAGAAGCAGAAGAGAAGTATTTCTATTGTCTTCGTCGAGATCGATAAAGCCGCACTGAACAGCCCTTCCTGAAACGTTTTGGGAAAACAATTAGCAATTTTAAAATTCTTGACTCTGCTCCATAATTTTTTCCATCAGATCTTAACAATTTGAGCGTTTCGAAGGCTTCTTGAACACAAGGCTGTACTACTGTAGATCAGGTAATAAACAGCTATGTTGTGTGTGAATTTGACTTGTTTTCTCTTTGAAGGTACCTAAATGCACGTAAGAGCTAAATGTAATGTCATGGGGGCATCCAGATCTACTTATTTTCCTACAGCCAGCACGGTGAGCTAAGAACAAACCAGTCAGGAGCTAGAGGGGGAAACCCACGCGGGTGGGACGCACTTGTGTCGGACAATGGTTTGTATGGATTCTGTTCTACCAGGCCTTCTGATCGTGCAGTAGACACGGTAGACAAACTGAAGCCAAGAAATGGTGTAAGAATAGCACATTTTTACTAGTATGCTTTTACAGCAGGTTTACTAGCATTACCAATCTGGTATTTCAAACACGTCATATGCCAACATTAAACAAATAAAATGAATCTTTTATAGTGGATCACATAAAATTTAAACTATTTAGACATTCCTCCTGTATTTGCCATTTATTTTATTTTATTGAATTTAATGTGGTATATTTTCTAGACCACATTGCCAAGTAAGGCAACATGTTTAATTGGAAAAACCTTCACTTCAATTTATTTTGCAGTGCCCTCAATCTTACATGAAGATATTTTCAAGAAGCCTCTATGTACCCAGTGAAATATAATTTGAGTGTAAGCTGCATTTTTGGACCATCTCTCTACCTGTGTGCTACCCCCCTGGACACAGGGTCTTTCAGTCAGTGAATGAGCAGGTTAACATCAGGGTAATATTCTATATTCCCACCTTCTGGCGCTCCTTGTCCTCCATGACTATACTGTTCCCCATAGTAGTCTTCCTGGCCTGGGTACTGCTGAGGGGGTCCTGCACACAAGTGTACACACACACAGACACACACAAACACACACACAGACACACACACACACACACACACACACACACACACACACACACACACACACACAAACAAACAAACAAACAAACAAACAAACACACACGTTCAAGCAGAGAGGGAGAGAAGAGAACACATTCCACATGTGTCCAGTTGGATCTCACATCTCACAGAACAGGTCTTGTTGGTTGTTGGTTGTTGGATGTTGTAAAATGTCTGGTTAAATGTGTGAGCTTGTCTGCAGACAGTTTACTCTGGGGTAAGGGTGAGAGACAGACAGACCTTCCAGGCATGTTGCAGGGGTCACTTTGTCCACAACAGGGGGAAAAAACACACATACACACCAGGCATCATATCTGGCATCACAACGAGGCACAAACACAAAACGCAGCTAATGTACCAGTTTTACACTGTGGTCTAGTTCATGGGCTGAGCAGACTCCACATTCATTGATGAGATGGAGGGGTTATTGTTTTGTTTCAACAGGCCAACTGAGGACAGTGATGACTATTACACTGTGCTGCTCTCAAGCATTACATCACCTCCACCTTTGTCTGATGAAAAGTGAACTGGATTTCACTCATTGTGTACTAAGTGGCAGTTACAGTCGAGTGAACAATTTGCTGATTCCTAAACCCCCCCCCGGGTATATACAGTGTTCAGCGATACTTGTGTGTGCTATTTTTTGTGTGCCAAAATATTTGATAAATCTGAGGTGTTGAGGTGTTTGGGAAGAGAGACCTCTTTGTCCACATGAAAATATGCATTTCTCTTCAGGGCGGATGTTCACTAATCCGCACGTTCATACATTATGATGTTCATCTTAATCACGGCCCCTGTCGGTGACCGTAATACCACAAACCCAGTTCCTGGTCCTGGCCTTGACTTGATTTAGGGGAGGCGAATGAAAACCCTTGGGCTCGTTGCACTGTGACTCTACAGACGCTTGTTGGACGCGTGCTATGGCTAACGTAATTAGCTCCCCGGGCCTGGGTGATGCGCTGCGGCTGCTCTAGTCGTGCAGCCGGTATAAGAATGAGACTCGATGGCCTCTGTGTGCAGCAGCTGCTGCGAAATGATGGCCCTGGGACATAGAGTCAGCCCACAGAGAGGAGAGGAGAGGGCCCACACGCCTGGGTCTGGCTTTACCTGGCCTCGCGAGCCAGGCTGTTTTTACATCCCTGCAGCTATAATGCCTGGCAGTAGAAGTTTTTGATGGTAAGCCCCGCCCATACTGCAGGGAGGAGCCCTGTTGCCCCCATCAATGATTTAATATGACAAATCGCAATCTCTTAGAGGCGAGTGTTCTGACAGCCGGCCAATGAAAAGTGCTTCAGAAATCCTGAAGCGGAAGTCGAAAGCGATCACCCATTTGAAGGGATTTAACAGTAAGCTGGCTGGCTGAGAGTGACACTAGGCTTTACCTTGCTGGGGCGGTCTGTAAGGAGGCATGGGCCTCTGCCCCATTACGTGGTTCCCTTGGCTGACCTGTCCCATCATGGCCATAGGGTTCTGCTGCCCCTGGTAGTGCTGCCCTCCCCCCGGGGGCATGTTGTACTGTTGGGAAGGCGGCTGCTGGAGCATCATGGGACCTGGGGAACATAAACAGTGGCAATTTTCTCACAACTCTCCAAAAAAACCAAAATAACAATACAAAAAAATACAAAAAACAGACCACCATAACCTGGTCGGAAATAAAAACAATCTGTCAAAAGCAAAATAACAAGGCCTAAATGGTTAATTATCAATGAAAATGTATAGAATACATACTATAAAATATAGTATAAAATATATAGTGAGATGTAGTGGTTAGGCAGCAGGATCAAACCCTTGATGGGGCATTGCTGCTGTATGGCAGAGCAAAGAACTGAACTTATCTGCATCAATAAATATCCAGTTATATAAATGGAAAAGATGTAAAATATGAACTGTGCTTGAGTCTTCTGGAAAGCAAACAAATAATTCTAGTAAACAAATTCACAGTTTGACTTTGACAATAAACAGAGAGGGGAATCTGCAATTGGTTACTTGAATTGGTGCTTCAGTGACGTTGCACATACACTCACTGGTCTGGAGTGTTGTTATCCAGATCTGTGTGACTGTTGCTCACATGAGTCATACAGACGTTCTCTTCCGTTCTGGGTCCCTCTGGATAAGAGCGTCTGCTAAATGAATGTAATTTACTGTGATGTGATGGAGACTCGGTGGAGCCTGAGATGATACCTTGGTTGGGCTGCATGTTCATGTTCGGTCGGGGGCCGTAGCTGCCCATCGGCTGCCCCTGGGTCATGTTCATCTGGCCCTGCGTGGGCATGCCCTGGGAGGAGGGCACGGCGTGGCTGTACCCGCCCATGGACCCGTGGCTGCTGGGGGGCACACTCATGGCGCTGCCCTGCATGTTTGGGGGCTGGCTGGGCCCGGGGCCTTGCATGGCCATGTGATTGGCTCCTGGGAACAGAACATACGGACATGCATCCTTTGAGTCTATACACACACACACACAACAGACACAGACACAGACACAGACACACACACACACACACACACACACACACACACAGCGATGTCAAGCTGTACCTTCACAAACCTTCCCAACGAGATGACTCGTTGCAGGTACCTAACTGGTCACTTGCTTCCAATAACATTTTTTGTGTTTTTTTTAATCATACTAGCACCGTGATTGATGCTAGCAACTATTTGAAGAACGGTTTTCATTTCAATGACAGTGATCTGTTGTTGTCTCACCCAATTTAGCAGAATGCAATTACTGTAGATCGCTCTGGATAAGAGCGTCTGCAAAATTACTATATTGTAATTGTAATGGCAAAGAAAACACGATTTTGCTATTTTTGGTAACACACAAAGGAACAGCTGTGCAACTGTTACATAAAACAACCATCACATTCTACACCTTGTGTAGGAGCCAAAAATACATTTTGTTTAAAAGGATATAAATGTATATGTTGTATGAAATAAGTTCATAGTTATGTATTTACATATTATTAACATTTTTTGTACATGGAATATCGCTTTAAGTTTTATTGCTGCTGGTGGTCCTTTAAGCCAGGTATCGCCCATAATGCACTGTTATTTATAGTGACGTATTTCATTCAAACTGGGAGGAAGTAGAACGTGGAAGCTTTAGGAGCTCAGAGCACTACAGTTTTTGACCGTAAGCGAAAACGTAATCGTAAGCATAAATGCAAAATGTAAATGTAACGACAAAAGTGAACAGAAGTAAAAGAACCAGTTATTATTACCAACGTATTTTATTTATTTGTTATCCTGCTCATTTTACTTTGCCAAATAAACCAACTCAACTAAAGAAAGATGCCTTCGTGTGCTGTGTACTGGATGCTGTGAGTACAATGTAAACAGATGCTGCTTTCAAGCTCAGTCACACAAACGAGGTAAGGCCATTTTGGACATTTCAGCTACACTGCAAAAGGGTTCCTTCAAAGCTGAAGTGGTAACTAAATTTTGAAGACCGAAGTGCCACTATACCTTGAGAACCTGTTCAATGTACAAAAGGAGAAGACACAACAGGCTGTTTCATCCCAATAACCCGACCGAAAAACCTAATGTGCTGCACGAAGAGAGCTCGAGTTAGTCTGCCACTCTATTCAAGAGTTCAAAGCTCCCCTGGCATCACAGAGCATCCAATTGGCTATCCCAACAGCTGCTCCTCACGGCCTCACCTCGTCTCTACCATGACCACCCTGGTGGTGGAATGACCTTCCACACTCAATCAGGACAACGGCCTGAATTGGCCCAGAATCAATGGCCATCTTCCGCAAGAGATGGAAAACCCACCTCTTCGGACTATACTTCCATCAAACTTATTAAAAAATAAATAAATAAGCAAAATGTACTAACTTTTCCCTCCACGTTTCATTGGTGTGGTGTGTATCTCTCCACGATGGCGTCTGTTGTATCGTTACCGTACTGATTTCTTGCTCTAGCTGTGATTCTTCCTGCCATGTCAAATGCGCTCGTTGTAAGTAGATAAGAGCGTCTGCTAAATGCCTAAAACGTACGGAGGCCTCTATCAGCATTCCTTCAGACAGGGCCCATTAATGAGATGCCAGCAGCTCATTAAATCAATCATTTTAATCAAACTAAACAAATAAGAATACATTAAAATAAATAAACGGTGTGCAGGGGGGCCTCATGAATACAGGCCTCCGTGCGGGCGTGCAGCTCGTGGCGCAGGGAGGTGCCCGGGCTGCACCTCCGGAGTCTCTCCCTAACCCGCGGCCACGCACATTGCCAGTCATTTCCTCCTCTGCATGGGTGCTGCAGCGCATGCATATTTAATCTCCGACAACAACCCCCCTGAATATTTCATTTAGACTGTAAAACTATTTTGTCTTCTTCGTCATCACCTTGTTCGTCTTACTCTTCGATAGGGCAAGCAGTACGTTTTGACATTTTTTAGGGTTATATTCCTTGCGTACTACGAAGAATACAATTTTTATTGAATTGGTCTATTGACAACTGTCTGTTAACACTGGGCAGAATGATTATTCAAATGTGTCTTTATGTTGTGTTAAAAAAGTGCAAACCAGTGCATCGATCTACTGGTTCATTCAAGGACAAACTGTTGGGAGGGGGGAAAAATAAATAAAAATCAATCACCGCATTGAGATTGTATGGCGGCGACCTTGTGCGCTTTGAATATACATCATGAGCCAGTCGAGAGAGAGTAGACGGTACAACAAGCGCTTGGAACAGGCTCCACGTTCCAATTGAGCTGCCTGTGTGCGACTCCCATCAAAGACAAAGTTCATCGCGACTGCTTTGAATGCCACACGGGGCTCTTTCAACTCACAGCACCTTCATCTCCACAGAGTCTTTACCCGAACTGGCTCCATCAAAACTCCATTCATCTATCACAGTTAGGTTAAAGGCTGTTTGGACGGTGTTCCAAAAAAACTGCGTAGCACATTTTCATATAGTGCACTGCTGCACATGTCCAAATGGAAGAACTGGATTAAAAAAATTATTATAATAATACATCAAACCGAATGCAAAACGGAAAAAGCCATGCCAACCAGCAAAGCAGGTTGAATGGTTGTCAACTTTAATGCCTCACACATTCAAGTTTTCCTTGACAGTATACACAAGGACTATTCCAATGTGTGCCATGTTTATTCCGTTCCAAAATAATCAGATGCACATGAACTGTCATACTTTGGCTTGAGAAAATGACTACAGTGCACTATAATGACTATTTCTACATGATGACAATCATCGCCTAATTTAATTAAGTTAAATCAAACATAACAGTTAAGGCTCACAAACCTGCCGCGTTTTCTAATTATAATGATACCAGAAGCCAGCTGGGTGCTACAGTGAAAAACAAACACAGTTATTTGATTAATAGAAAGCCAGGTGTAAATTGGGTTTTATCAATTCTGGAGTTATACAAAAATAACAGAAAATAATATTTCTAATAGTTATTTCAAAAGTATATGATTTACTCCTGGTGTGTAACTGTGGGCACACCAACCCCAGCCCTTGCCCCCTCTCTCACAGCAGTCCTGATGCCCTCTGATATTTTTAGGCAGCAGAGGGAGAAGGCTGAATGCTCATTATCTCAAGGACGCATTGCTTCCACGCCAAACAAACTCTTCAGCCAATCGCGCAGTGAGCCTGGCCACCGACCAGTTCCAACCGGTTTTCACTCATCGCAGGAATGCTGTGTCTCAGCTAAAAATCTGAGCCCGATGGCAGTCCACTGAGCAGTGAGTACAGCTCTCGACGGGATGGAGCACGCAAAGGCACACACCCCACGTGTGCAAACATGCACGCACGCACACACACACAAAGACAGACAAAGGGAGGGACGCCGAACCTCCCCAGCGGAAACAGGAAAAAAAACTAGCAGTTATGTCACCAGCGGGGCAGACTCCCTCGGGGCGTGCGATGTGACCAGGTTGCTAGGCGACCCCGGCGAGAGAAGAGAGAGGGAGAGAAAAGGGGGGGCACTTACCGGGCATCTGTCCGTTCATCTGGTTCTGCATGTGAGGGGCGGGGGGTCCACCGCTGACCATCCCTTCAGAAGGCATGCTGTGGGCGTGGGGGGGCTGGGGGCCCGCTCTGACTCATCCCGCCCGGTCCCATGGGCATGTTCTGCGTGGGTGGCTGCAGCCAACGAGAGGAAAAATCGGAATTAAAGACACACTAAGAGATCGCTGTACCCTCCTGACGACAGACGTGCTGGGAGAAAAAGGGACGAAACGAGGGGGGAGGAACAAAGGAGGAGAGGAGAGGGGGACAAGGAGGGATTCCTTCACATGCGTGAGAAAGTGGTCTCTGAGACAGGATGGGGTCGCTCCACAACACCCAAGGTGTGGGTGAGTGGGTGGGGGTCAGGGACAGGGCGCTGGCAAAATGCTGTGCGGCCCCCCGGATTCCCAGGAGAAGATGATATGGTAGCAAAGCTGCTTTTAAACTTGGCGACCTTTAATTCAGTAACGGGTCCTGTTCCTGTTATTTCTTATCAGCCGCCGACAGAATGCTTTTAAATCCCCTCGGTAAGGCTTCACACCAATCGCCCGCCATTCACAAAGCAGGCGCTTTATTGGAGGGGAAGGCTGCTCTCTCAACGTGCCACCCACGTTGTGTACAAAGCCAGAGGGGAAACGCATTGGATCTACCTCCCGAAGTGCATTTCAATAAATGTACCACTGTAATCCAAATACACGGGGGTGGCAGTGTATTTGTCATCCCGCTCGGCACCCCCACCCCCCCGTCCCCTCCTCCAGGGGTGGAAGCCGTGACTTTGTGACGAGGACCTTCACAGTGTAATGTCAGGAACAGGACAAAGAGGCAGACGTCCATGTTACAGACCGGGGATTTGAGAGGTGGAAGGGACTCACGACGGTGTGTGTGCTCGTTTTTTATGGTGCCAGTAATTAACCCATTAAATCCGGGTTTATGGACAAGATAATCTTGACACCTGACACTCAACGTCTGGTAGAAGGTTTGGAGAACTTTTCAGGCCTAGGCTTCCTGCAATCTGATTGGTGCCAGCAGATTCCGGAGGATGGCTTATCATTTCATGTACCCACTCCATTGTAGCGTCTGTCTGGAGTAGTCACTGACCATTGGTTCACCAGCAAAGCACAAGGAAGCGACAAAAGGTGCTAAAATCACAAACTAGCACTTTCAGATCCACAGTTGGAAGGAGGCAGTGTGATGCATGAAAATAGCATGCATGATTTAAACAGGTCAAATTCTACCCAAGTAACCTTTTTGTGCATTTTTGTGCAAACACTTCCCGAGTCATTGCCTAATCTTCATTTAAACTTACTTTAACCAATCATTCATTTATAATAAAACAAATACATTTGGAGGGTGCTCATGGCTTTCAAAAGGTCTATAATTCATAGGAATAAAGCTTTATTAACCTTTATATGAAGCAGACAGCCTCTTACATTGACCTTTACTGTATAATGTGCCATGCTATATACGTATGTGGACGGCATCGGTCTAGGCCAGGGCATCTCAAAGTCCAGACCAAGGTCTGGGTCCGGACCAAACAGCAAATAAATCTGGACTCAGTGTCAAGTTAGACATTATGTAGGAATACTTTTCCTCCTTGTATCCGAAAGCGCGTAACGCATTGCTAGGGTGATTGAACATGCAGACATTTGCAGCTGAAACGCACTGCAGATTGCATTGCATTAACCATCATTGACTTTCACTTTCACAAAGCTGCTTGTGTGTGTGCGCCTGTCATCAGTGCCTCTGTTTCTGTGTGTGCGTTCAGTCTGGTCCAATCACATGAAGCGTAATGTCACTGCTATGACAATGAGTTGTCAGTGACAGACTAGCAGCAAAATGTTGTTACCAAAGTTTGCAAAGAAAAGGAGTTGATCAAGAGAACTGAGAATTCAAAGAGGAATAGACAGAGAAATATGCGTTCTCTCCCATAATACAGCACAAAACCGACTTGATTTGCATATTAGACCGTGGCCATCATAAAGAATGGTAATGTGAAACGCCAGTATAAGATGAAGCACACTCATTTTCAGCACCAGTATCCCCAGAACAGAGGTAAGTACTGCAAAACTCACTCTATTGAAATCATCATATCAAGCCACAAACAGAATCTTTGTCAAAACTATGATCAGTGCCTCCACCTGGCTATCACACCTTTTGTACCCAGGCTCAAAGCATTGGTTACAGGCAAACAGTGCCATTTCTCCCACTGATTAAAGCCACCATGCTGCATTGTTGAATGTCTATAGTTTTAGAGTTATGGACTTTTTTAAGTACCTTTAATAAAAACATTTGAGTACCCTTGGTCTAGGCAGTGGAATTGAGGTGATTAACGGCCAAGCCCAGTGGTAGGGCAGCTAGGGCACACAGTGCAGCATTATCAGATTGTACCTGTGTTATTAAAACTGCTCTGATCTCTTAGTAGGTGGCTGGAACACGGGACCGGAGAGTGTACTGAGTGAGAGTGACCAAAAGGTGCTTTTATATAGTTTGATATTTTGATTTATTGTTTTTGGCCAGAACCCGTGAGGAGGACAGCTGAAATGTATTTGATTTATTTTATATAGTGTGGTTCTCTCTCTCCCCATGGGAGAAATAATAAATATTCAGGTCTGCAGACTAAACGACCCAATCCCTGCTTCCTGCTGTCCTGTTCCAATCCTGGTTTTGTCGCACGGCATGTGACATTTGTGCTTAAAACCCGGGACAGAACAGTACCCTACTGACTGCCATGGAAAGCTCCCTGCTGTACTAACTGTTAGTTAGCCAGCTCGCTGCCATGCAGGAGTCCCAACATCAGGCTCTGGTCCACTCAGCAGGTGCTGCAAGCCATGGCAGTGCCGCAAGCGGTGGACAGAGCCATCCTCATGGAGCTGCCCACTCCAACCCCTGGTCCGACATCAGAATGAAGAAGATGGGACCGGACAATGACCCGGAGGTGTTCATGGATCTCTTCGAGAGAACAGCCACGGTGTGCGGCTGGCCATTGTCCGAGTGGGCATTATAGCTCATACCGCTTCTCTCGGGGGAGAGCCAGGTAGCGGCCCACAGTGTCCCGGCCAGCACCGGGGCTGACTATCCAAACCTCCGGGACACCATCTTGAAACGAGTGGGATTAAAGCCAGAGGGAAACAGGCGGCGACTCCAGCAGCTCCTGTTTAACGAATTTGATCATCCCTTTGCCTTGGCACAGCAGCTTCTTGACTCCTGCCGGCATTGGCTGCAGCTAGAGGTCCGTAACCGGGATGACATCGTGCAGCTGGTGGCACTGGAGCAATTCATTCTGGGGCTCCTGAAAGGGACCTCGGATTTGTTCCATTGCCACCAGCCACCAACCCTAGCTGCAGCCATCCAGCTGGCTGACAACCACCTGGCGGTCAGCAGAGAGAAGACGCCGCGACCGGGAGGGCGGAGAAGCCCTACCCTCCCCCCTTTCTCAAGACTCCAATCCTACCCATCCTCCCCAGCCCAAACCCTAGCCCTAGTCCCCGACCCCTCCGAGTCCTGTCTCGGTCCCAAATCCCCCCCCCTTGCTCCCACTTTTTTCCTCTTCCTGTTCCAGGTCACCCAGGCACAGCAGAAACGTCGGGGCAGGAGTGTAGGCAGAGTAGGCAACCAGGTCATTCCCCTAGTGAACAGCCCCCTCCACAGATTAACATCGCAGGGTGTCCCCCTGTCAAGCAGGACTCCCCCGCTCCAGCAGAGTTATATCTGATACCTGTAAGTATCAAAGGTGATACAATCCAGGCACTGCTGGACACAAGGTGTTACCACACCCTGGTGCATCAGCATCTGGTTCAGCTGGAGGCTTTGGATAGGCTCACAGAGGTGGGGATATGGTGTGTACATGGTGATATCCATTATTATCCGACTGCCCAGATCGAGTTTTCAATTGCGAGAAAAAAATATAGCATGGTAGCAGGGGTTACTCTCCGCACCCCCTTTCTGCACCCCCATGAGTGGCCAGGGTTTAGGGATATAGCTAGGGACAAATTTGCAGAAGGGGCCCGACAGCAGCAGGGGTGCGTTCATTGTCATCTTGTGGCGGCTGTGGGAAATGGCGTCGCAGATGACAATGATCCAGGGCAGGGACTGTCAACCCTCGCTTCGCAGAGACTCGATGTGAAAGAAATGTGGCCCTTGGGAAAGTGGGGGCGTGGCAAGCAGCTTTCCCATGCTCAACAGAGTGACTGACTTCTCCCTCGAGCAGTTGCAGGATGAGATGCTCAGTCGGGTAGCTGACCAAGTGATTAAGATTAACCTATTTTTGTATTTTACAGTTGGGACGCCTACACAGAAGAGGAGTCTACGCAGTTGTTACTTCCAAAAATCAGTCTCTAAATGATTTTCCAGGCGGCTCATAGTAATCTAATGGTGGGTCATTTAGGACAGGATAAAACGCTGAACCAAATAATGGCGCCAATTTTATTAGCCGGGCATTTGAGGTGCCAAAAAGTTAACCCAGTGGCAATCTTAAAAGCTACATTGCACCCTTTGCCTTTAATAGAGGTCCCCTATGAAAGAATTGGCGCGGACCTCATCGGGCAATTACATCGAAGTGCCAAAGGATATCGCTTTATATTAGTTATTGTAGATTATGCAACATGACACCCTGAGGCTGTGCCCCTCTGCAATATAGCTGCAAAGACTATCGCGGAGGCGCTGTTCCACTTTTTCTCCCGGGTGGAAATCCCAAGAGAGATTCTCACTGATCAAGGCACATCATTTATGTCACATACACAGAGTGAGCTGTACAAATTGGGCATCAAGTCTATTCCAACCAGCGTCTACCACCCACAAACCGATGGGCTGGTAGAGCGGTTCAACAAGACATTGAAATTCATGATTCGTAAGTTCATTCACACTGATTTAAGAAATTGGGATAAATTCATTGACCCACTGTTGTTTGCCATCAGGGCAAGCCTCCACAGGGTTTTCCCTTTTATAATTGTTGTACGGGTGCCGACCCATGGATATTTTGAACTCGTTAAGGGAAACTTGAGAAGAAAGCCCTAGCCCCAATACAAATGAAATGCAGTACGTCCTGGAACTGCGAGCAAAGCTGCACTCACTCAGCTTGCACGAGAACATTTTCTCCAGGTCAGGCCAAGGAACGACAGAGACGGCAATATGACAGGGGGACACAATTACGAATATTTTAAGCCAGGAGATATGGTCCTTCTATTGCTCCCTACGTCTGCGTCTAAATTGCTTGCAAAGTGGCAATGGCTATTTGAGGTCACATGGCGAGTGGGGGATGTCGAATACAAAGTAATTTGTTCTGACAGTGGAGGAGTACGTCAAATATACCACCTTAACTTGATAAAACTGTAGAGGGTGATAGACCCTGTCTTGTTTGCTATGCCGGATATTGTGCAAGATGAGCTGGGACCGGAAGCGCCAAATGACATCACCAGTCCTCCGGTCCCTTTTGACAGCCATCTTACTCCGGGGCAGCAGGCAGAGGTCTCACAGCTACAGCAGTCTTTTTCTGACGTTTTCTCTCTTGCCAGGACGGACTAACTTGGTGGAACACCATATACAAACCCCGTCAGGCACTGTAGTTTGGAGCTGGCCATATCTGTTACCCGAACACAAGAAAAAGTTGGTTCAGGAAGAATTGGGGAAAATGCTGGACATGGGAGTGATTGAGGAGTCACACAGCGACTGGTGCAGTCCCATCGTTCTTGTCCCCAAGCCTGATGGGTTTGCTCGATTCTACGTGGACTATACAAAGGTAAAGTCTAGAAATGTGATGCTTATCCAATGCCCCGGGTTGAACAGCTGCTGGATCAGTTGGGCCCTGCTCACTTTTATTTGACATTGGATTTAACTAAGGGTTACTGGTGGATTACCTTGTCTCCAGCATCCAAGGAAAAATCGGCTTTCTCTACTCTGTTCAGTTTACACTCATTTCTGACCTTACTGTTCAGTTTGCATAGGGCACCAGGCACTTTCCAGCGGCTAATGGACTAGCTGCTTTGACCGCATGCTGCATATGCCGCAGCGTACTTGGATAACATCGTCATCTACAGTAACGATTGGGAGCGACATATGCAGCATTTGTGGGCCGTCCTGCAGACGCTGCGGGAGGCAGGGCTCACTGCAAACCCAGGTAAGTGTGCTATTGGGCGGACAGAGGTACGGTATTTGGTGTTCCTCTTGGGCAGGGGCCAAGTCAGACCATTGGTGGACAAAACCACAGCCATCTCTGCTTGTCCCCAGCTAAAGTCCAAAAAGCAGGCGAGATCTTTTTTGGGACTGACAAATCATTAGCGCAGGTTTATTCCTGAATTCTCGGCCCTAGCCAGTCACCTGACCGATCTCACTCAAAAGGGAGCCTCAGATCCGGTCCAGTGGATGGAGCAATGCCTGGCGGAGTTTCTAAGGATTAAAGTGACTCTGTGGTGGCGGCCCGTTGTTGATTAGCCCTGATTTTTCTCTGCCTTTTATCTTGCAGACTGACGCCTTGGATAGCGGGTTGGGTGCAGTGCTGTCCCAGGAGGTGGAGGGGGAGGGGCGGCCAGTGCTCTACATCAGCCACAAGCTCTCTACAGGGAGAGGCTCGCTACAGCATGATCGAAAAAGAGTGCTTAGCTATCAAGTGGGCCTCTCACCCTCAGGTATTACCTCCTGGGCAAACCCTTTATCCTCTACTCCAATCAAGCACCCCTCCAGTGGCTCCACTGGATGAAGGACACTAATTCCCAGATCACCCGTTGGTATCTAGCTTCACAGCTTTTTGGCTTTGGGTGGTCCACCGCCCGGGGTCTGTGAATGGTTGTGCGGACGTTCTCTCCCGGGGGGTTGGGGGGTGTCTGTCTGGACGAATGGGCGTTGGCCACATTCTGGTGGTGGAGGGGTGTGGAAGGCGTCGGTCTAGGCAGTGGAATCGGGGTGAATAATGGCCACGCCCACTGGCAGGGCAGCTAGGGCACACAGCTGTGCAGACTTATCAGATTGTACCTGTGTGCTTAAAACTGCCCTGCTCTCTTAGTAGGTGGCTGGAACACAGGACCGGAGAGTGCATTGAGAGAACCGAGTGCAAGTGAAGCTGAAAAGTTGTAAACGTCTGTGTGTAGGGTTGTGTTGCGTTTATTGTAGTGTTTTGCCGAAAGGTGCTTTTATATAGTTTGTTATTTTGATTTATCGTTTTTGGCCGGAACCTGTGAGGAGCACGGCTGAAGTTTCTTTCATTTATTTTATATAGTGTGGTTCTCTCTCTCCCCTTGGGAGAAATAATACATATTCCGGTCTGCAGACCAGATAACCCAATCCCTGCATCCTGCTGTTATGTTCCAATCCTGATTTTGTTGCCCTCCCTGTCCACGAGTGGTTTAAGATAATATTAATTCCATTAAAATAAATCACTTACTAAATGACCTCTACAGTGGGTACTTCAGATTTCTGAAACTGAGTGCATATTGCAAAGGCAAACATCTCCTTTGCGTCAGACGAAAACCAGTACTAACTTTACTACAACACAAGGACATTGGGATCAGTCCTCCGTTATTTACAATGCTTAACAGGACACAAAGGGACTCGCATTGATATGCTCAATTCCCAGTGTACACGCTCCAGTCGCAGTGTGCATGTAGTAGCTCACCGTCCTCCAGGTTTGTGGTGCTACATCAGCTTTGTGGACCGGATGAACAACATATGTAATAACAATATATGCCATAAGGCAGACGCTTTTATCCAAAGCGACTTACAGTAGTGGATGCATACATTTTTCAGTACATGTGGCCCCAACGGGAATCGAACAATCTAAGCGTTGTCAAGCCATGCTCTACCTACTGAGCCACACAGAACCATGTATGTAACATATACATACATACATGTAACATATACATTTGTCTCAGTTACTTATGGCAGAACCTTTCCATTAACATTAACTCTCAGATTCAGTAACAATGTAACAATGGAGACAATGAGCCTGGCAACTTCACACAAGACTTAGAGGGTCTAACACATCTCGAGCACAGGCCACACTTTCAGAATTTTCTTTTGGGCACACATCGCGATACAATGACGCAACACGCAGGTGCTTCCCTTCCAAATTGGCATAAAGGTGTGACCTCACCTGGAGCAGGTGTGGAGAGGGAGTTCAAATCGGGAGTTTGGGAAAGCGAAAAATGTATAACCTGTAGCCTCGTCTTAAGAGGTTGGTTATTTTTCCTTTCGTTTGTATTCTCGCCCAGACAGTGAAACCTTGACTCTGGGACAAAGCCTCTGAGAAACTGTGCCCTTGTTTTGTGTTTTTGTTTTACGTTTCGTTTAGCCAATAATTAACAAACTGCTCCCAAATGTAGATATGGAAAGCAGCACCAGGCCCTGAGCGGTGGCCTGAAAACTGGGCTGGCATGGGCAGAAAGGTTTCCTACGGCGGGGTGAATCCCCTGTCTTTTTGGTTGCGGAAGCTGCCTGGCCCTTGTTTCGGTTTATTTTGGCATATACTCACTACAGACATATAGTTGTTAAACCTTATCCTTTTGGTCATTATAACCTATATTGCACACATCTTGTGGTCTAAAGGGTGGGCTGCAACAATGTCCAGAAGAATAACTGCATCCACTCCAGATGTGACGATGGTAGGCAGAGCTTTTCATAAAGGGTTGCCTGATTCCAAATATTCCCCACTAGGATTACAAACTTTCAAGATCCTACATTTACGAAGCTGAGACAAACAATCCTTGCTACATTATTGCGCTGTTCCTTAAGAGAATAGATATACAATTTTAATGCAAAATCACCGAAATATAATACAGCACTCTAAGCTTTATGCAGGACACAGAGCGTGTGCACATGAAAAAAATAAGAAAACGGAATGAAGCTTTTTCTCGATCTTTGCCTCACAATCTTTTGCTGAGCAGGGATGAAAATCGCAGTGCAGAGTAGTAGGCAGGTTAGTCTGGAACCAGATCAATACTAATGCTGACACAGACATATCCCAGGGCAGTCAGTTTCAGTCTCCTGAAAGAAACAGACATTAAAACGAGTAAACACGGTCGGCGTCAAGTGATGCTGCGAGATGTTTGCGGGCGTATGTGTTTTTCCGCTGTGCTGGGCTGAAAGAAAATAAAATATAAAAACAAATAAATAAATAAATAAATAAATAAGCAAGCAGGCAGAAGAGCTCAAGGTCATGTTTTCCTTTCACGGATACTCACAGCTGGGAGCAGAGACTGCATGTTCTGATTGGAGTCCGCTATCGTGGCCAGGTAGACCAAATTTCTGTGGAGCATCTGCTGATACCTGTGGAGTCAGGCGGACGAATTTCAAAACCAAGAAATACACATTAATACACCAGAGCATTTAACCGCTCCATGTATGAGATCCAAAAAAATAAATGTCCTCCCATAGAAAAGGCCACCTTTATGTTCGCAAACTTTAAATCAGATTTGATGTTTGAACATTTTGTGGTTGTTAGCTTCCACAATTTAACATGAAGAAAGCAAGCAATTCACCTTCCCCAATATAGATAAAGATGAATTAATTAAGTAGATACAGAGACAGAGCTCAGTGATGTTATACATGGTTACCTCACACGCACAAATTTACAGCATCAAGTCATGATCACCGAGGCCAAAGTTTATTTTGTGTGCTCTCAGAGTGTAACTTTTAAGTTTCAGACATACCAATTGGTTATCACACTATTAACAATGATTTCAAACCAATTTTATCACAAAGCTGTGTGTTTCACAGAGCTGGGGCAGTATAGTGTTTACTGTTTTAATGTTGTGTCCAGTTATCCACTTTAGTCGATGAGTGTTCAATAGACTGCTCAGGTTATTACCTTGGCTCTACTGTATTTTAGTCAACATTAAACAAAAATCAAACAAACACCAAAAGAACATCAGGTGTAAATGAGCTTTAAGAGAGGACAAGAGTGGGCGGGTCTGTGTTTAAACACTTACTGTGAGCATTCTGCCGTTTTCCCCTTGCTCTGGAAGTCCATTATGCACTGTATTAACTGGTTGTTCTCATCGAGCAGCTGAAAATATAAATTCGATTATCAGTAAAGGACACATCAAAACCAAACTGACTAATGGACCATCCTTGCCAGCGTATTGACATTAACAATATTCATCTTGTGCTTAAGTAATATGTAGTTTTGTTCCATTTTTACTGTACAAATAACCAATAGACTTTTGAAACGGGGGTGTCAAACTACACTGTAGACTTTTTGTGGTTAACTGAAATCTGAAAAAAAGGTTTATAGATAGCGTTATCTACACTGTTCAGAGAAAATAATAACACAGCTGCACGGGCCTATTCAAAAATCATCTCTAACCCATTTCAAATAACGACTGACGTTTTTTAAGTCTAGGACATATGCAATACCGCAATAAAGAGTCTATATTAGAGATCTATTATTCCGCTAAATACCTAGAAAGCAATTCACACAAAGGCAAATATAAATCCAGCGTCTCTGAGGAACTACTAGGCCTTCATCCTTTAGCTAACATGTAAATAAACGATTTGTCTCTCTTTAGCGACGATTTTACGTATTTAATAGCTCCCCATTGCTCTGTTTGCACACCCATACAATGGCACTCATGGGGTTTATTTTCACCGCGCTTTACAATGCAGCTGACCATTAAGCTAGCTCCATTGAAAACAATTTTGCCAGCTAAATAGCTAGCGTAGTTATCTTTTTCACTCTCATAGAACGACTTTGGTATCGTAGCTCCGGAGCTAGCCAGCTAACCTCCGCGCTGTCCTGATTTCGCTTAAATTAATTACCTTCTGTATAGCCGCTGGTGTTATATCGCCTTTTCCTCGCTGTCTGTGAGCTGCAAACGCCACCGACATGGTTATTATCCCAAAAAAGACAAGAAGCAAAAATGTAGTCCAAAACAATTTTAGTTAGCTTAGCTCAGACCACACAGTACAGAATGGGATGAATGTCTGCAATGTAACATTCCATGCGAGGGGAGGGGGCAAAATTCAAATGAACATGACTGAAACATTCCATGATTTAAACTTTGTAACAAGGTGTTTCTTCACTTCTTCGGATTAAAATTGAAATTAGTTATCAAATCGTGTGCTTGCACATGTGACTTGTATCGTTTTATTAATAATACATTTTTTGTACTTCCCCTGCGCGGAATGTTTTGCTCTTGAGCTCAAATTGGAGCCTAGACAGCGCCACAAGAGAAAATGGGCGAGTAGTATGTTCTGATATAGGGACGTCTGAACCGTCTGTCAAATTATGTTGTGATATCAGTACTAGACGTTTATTACTTTTTATAACAAACTTCTGATTTGTTGACAGCCGCATTAGGAGCGCTATTATCATATGACTATTGAACTACTATCATTGATCATTGAGAGAGTGAAAATGCTAAAATAAACACAATAAAATCATGAATCTCAGTACCACTGGCATTGCACAGACAGATTTTTCTTCTTGACAGTTCACACTTTGGATGCAGTTCCCCCTAAAGAAAATATTAACTAATTCTACAAAAATATTATAAGTTGCTTGTGAAAATTTGCTCACTTTTAACATTAAATATGTTGAAAACTGCAACAATATACAGTTTTTTACATTGTAAATTAAGGTTGAAAAGTTCAATACTTTAAACATTGTTTCTATGTTTAGATTTTATTTGAGTGGAAATCAATTATGCAATCTAACATGAAATATGAGGATGTGGTTAGGTAAAGAAAATAATGAATATAATCATATTTTCCTTACACACTCCTTCATTTAAGGATGCCATTTTAGCAGAATGTAAAGTAGTAGCACAGAAGAGGCATATCAGTGCCAGAAATGTGGTACACCACAGCAAAATTTGGTATTTGAAAATTCTATATCGCACTTGAGGGTTACAATTTCTTCTCATAGTAATTTGACAAACAGTGATTGTACTTTTGGGACTGAATCTGCAAAAAAGGTAGAAAGTATTAGTTAAAAAGCATTGAATGTTAAAGAGAGATATTGTCATGTTGATTATAAACCAGTAGTGTTAATTTCATTCCATCGAGGGCAAAGTGTATGCAGGGTTTTGTTGCAACCAATGCACTACATCTGGTGATTTCAATTAGTTCCTCTCCTTGGTTGAAGAAGTGAGCTGATTAGTGAAATAACTTGCTGTTCAGCAAGCGAAACATTTTTCTACATTTGCTATTGAACTCTGCGTTTGGTCTCAATGGTGTGCACTAATTTGCATATTTGTTCCAGTTTGTTGGGTGTGTCGGGGCTGTATCCAGAAGCAACGAGTGACATATTGAATAATCTGTGTCACATTGTACACAGTCACCCTATCAGCAATCACAGTAACAGCGCCCTTCAACCGTATGTTCAATGCAGCAACAGTTTGCAATGTTTTTTTGCTGCTGAACTCATCCCTGGTATTGTGCATTGATTGCAACAAAACCTGTATACACTTAGCCCTCACTGGGAATGAATTTGATACCCCCGTTTCAAACGCTTTACCACCTTAAATGAAAACAGTATGGCCTGTTTTGTGAGGATAGCATATTTCCTACATGACAAACAGTGTTGCCAGTTGCCTTGGTTACCTTTATTCCCCAAATACATTCCTCAAAATCCACCTTCTTCAATTGACTCCCACACAAATTTCAAGACCTTTTCCCTTTACATCCTTTGAAAATCCAATGACTTGCATACATTTTCACACTGAAACAACCCCCCCACCACCCAAAATGTTCCCCATATTTCGAGGTAAATCCCCAGCCAGGCCACTCTGCTGACATGACCCAGGGTCCTGACCCAGGGCCCCAGCCCAGGCTACATGTTTTGAGGCCCAATTTCACATCAATAACAAGGCCATGTCTAACTGAATAGTATTGTCAATTATTGTATTGTTCTTTGCTAGAAATGTATAAATTAAATGACACATTTTTTTAAATGTGTGTTATTCAACAGTTATCAGTACTAAATGCACTGGATTCCGTACGTTAATAGATTTTCACTCTTATGTAACCACCCCATTGCTAATACAATTTGGTATCGCCCAGGTCATAGTTCACACGCAGACGTACTAGGACAGCTATACCGCACCACTGAAACGGTCAGGTTTATATGAATTTGTATTAGTAAGTTTAGCTGGATATTTGAACATAGAATGTCTGCAAGGTATGACAGAGCAATCACAGTCTTTTCCCCGGACGGCCATCTCTTCCAAGTTGAATATGCGCAAGAGGCCGTCAAAAAAGGCTCCACTGCTGTGAGTTTTGTAGCTAGCTGGGCTAAGCCTTCAGTCTCGGCTAACACTACTAGCTGCTTGTTTTAGCTTGCAGCTAACTTCCCATGTCATCTAATGTTCGCTAACCTTCGCTAGTAGCTTGTCTTTTTTTGCGTTTAACCAGTAACGTTATCTTCTATCTAGTTGTGGAGTAACAGGTTTCACGGCAAAACATTGTCCCTTTTTAGGTTTTGTTTACCTATAGGAGTCGTGGAATCCATATAACTAACTAAAGCATGACTTGCATGTTATTAGCTAGCGAACAATAGAAGCAATTCAAGGCTCAGTTTAAAATATTGCTAGCAAGCAAGCTAACTAACGCCGGAAGTAGAAGTTTTACTCTCAAGATTGGACTTTTCATTTAGCCTTTTCAAATATTTCTAGCTGTTATAGGTAACTAGCGATCTTCAAATCCCCTTTTATGTGGATTATCAAAGTTCAATTAAAGGATAATATATGGATACGATTTGGAATACCTCAGAGGGTTTGCAGTTTTTTGGAGCATTATGTTTAGTACTGTATGTCTAATTGTTGATTTTTTTCCAGGTCGGAATCCGAGGCAAGGATATAGTAGTTCTTGGTGTGGAGAAGAAATCTGTTGCAAAACTGCAGGAAGAAAGAACTGTGCGCAAGATCTGTGCGCTGGATGAGCATGTCTGTATGGCCTTTGCAGGTACGGTCTCCTTTACAGTAACAGGACCCATGTTTTCACGTTTTTGTTTTTAAGTAACCCGCATTATAACAACACACCACTTTCTTGGTGTTGTCTAACCTGGACAACTTGGTTACTATTGGTTAGACAACTTGGTTGGAATGGCCAATAATTTGCCATCTTTAAGTTTGGACTCCATTAATACTTTTATTTTTGCTTTGTTGCAAATCATAACACCTGGCAGTGTAGCCTATGTTACATTTGTGCATATTCTTATTGATAAGTTATAAAATTGGCAGGGATAAATCAGAAATAGCCCCAAAACCAGTCATTTTATTGGCCAAATGTGAATGAGCATAAAGCTGATTTGTCTGCCCCTCATCTGAAAGAATGCGGCTTCACTGACACTGGTTGGTACACTCACATCCTTTAACATTTAATTTCCTTTTAAAATGGCAGAAACAAAAGCTGTCTAAATTCATGCAAACAGCGTGAGGTAACTCAGTGTGTCACTCCTTGGAAGTGAGGTGCCAAAATAACGAAATAAAACATATTTTTGATTAATTACATATTGGTGGCTGTTTCAGAATATATATTTTTAATAATAATAATAATTGATTCATTTCTAAGAGGAAAGGATCTGAAATAAGTCAGTTTGGTGTTCTTTCCCTCTCTCCTTCCCCAGGATTGACTGCAGACGCTCGTATCGTGATCAACAGAGCCAGAGTAGAGTGTCAGAGCCACAGGCTGACGGTGGAGGATCCAGTTACCGTGGAGTACATCACACGGTACATTGCAACTCTGAAACAGGTAGACGCCTGATTTTTAATGGATTCATTTATACTTTATTCTAAAGCTAAATGTCAAAATGAAAGGTTAATGTGTGGTCAGTATTGTCTTGCTAACCATACACCCTTTTTGTGACCTGAGCCCAAGGGCTGGCTTTTTATGCAGTTTTATATCTCTTGCTAATTGCAGATATGTAAACCTTTGAATTTGAACTTTCCTTCTGTTGGGATTTCATACAGGAATAATGCACTGTTTAAAACTGTTGAGCCACAGTTCTTACGAGTCCAGTCCCTGGTTTATGAAGGAGGATACCCAGATTGAATAGCTTGCAGTCTTGTCTCAAAACAAGATTAGCAAGAGATAAACTTCCAGTGATGAACGACAATGTAAAGCACGGGTGCACAAACAAGCTTCTTCTTTTTCCTTACTCTCTGCCACAGCGATACACTCAGAGCAATGGACGCAGACCATTTGGCATCTCTGCATTGATTGTTGGTTTTGACTATGATGGAACTCCAAGGCTTTACCAAACTGACCCCTCCGGAACGTACCATGCGTGGAAGGTGTGTGATTTTCTTTCAAAATTCTGAACCCATATTATGCTCATCTTAAATTAAGCTTACTGGTCCTCTGATCTGTAAAGTTCCTTTTGGATTGAGTACACTGAGTGTTTATATACCAAGAGACAATAGGATGGTAATATGTGGACATCACATTTGAATTAGCTTCTGACTGCGAAGAGGTTTAATTTGCTTTGTTACAGCTATATGTCATTTTCTAATGTTCTTTCAGGCAAATGCAATTGGTCGCAGTGCAAAGACGGTGAGAGAATTTTTGGAGAAGAACTATACAGAAGAAGCAATTGCAACTGACAACGATACAATCAAACTTGCGATAAAAGCATTGCTTGAGGTAAGGAAGGCTATTCTTTAATGAAGTCTCATTAAGTTGCTTGGCTAATAAGTCCTAAGCTAGCTTATAGGGGTCGACTGATATGTTTTTTTCAGGGCCGATACCGAAAACTATTATTAGTAATCAAGGAGACCGATAACCCATATTTGGGGCCGATATACATTTGCAGTAAAAATGAAAATTTTAGTGTAAAATATTTACAGTAACACAAACTCTAACACAAAACACCCTTAAAATGCCTTTGACATGTATTTAAGGAAGTACTGCAAAACAACATATCAACAATATTTTTAGAAAAATAAAGTGCATGGAGCTCCTAGCAAACCAGTTTGATATTCTCACAAGAGTCGCAGACGAGATTACGACTGGATTGGGTGAGTCTCTGACTATGTCACATTAAACGACCATTGATGACAAGAGCACCGAATAAGCAAAGACTTGGGATTTTTGTTAGGATTTTCTTAAGACCTTGAAAATTAGTCTGCGACTGCAAAATCGGGGCTAAAGTCGTGTAGTGTGCGCTAGGCAACATTACCTAGTTAGCAACGAGACTCAATGTTATTGGTGTTGACACACTTCATGTAGCTTGCTAGACAGCCCATTTAGTCAAGTGCAAAAAGGGCAACAGGATTTTATTCACATCGGAGGTGAAAACTATAACGCTAGCAAGGTTGACATTACGTTTGCTAAACCTCCTAACGTTGGCTAGCTAGCTACCACTATTATTGCCATCATCAGCTATAACATATAGCTATAGCTATAACAACCCATACGGGCGAGTAATCTGTTAAATCAGTCACTTATCTCTGCCGCCCGAGTCCCCGCATAATGCACTTCAGTGCAGTAAAAGATAGCGCTAACATTTATTGAGTTTGTTTATGCAGTGATATTTTTGTGTAACGTTGGTGCTAATGCAACTAGATAGGTAATGTTCATAATATGGTAACAATTAATATTTAGCCTGTAAACCCCTTATCACTTTTGCCATTTATTAAACGGGGGTTCCTAAAATTCACTTAGCAATGTCTCTTTTTTTCTGCTAGTTTGCTACACCCAAACATAAGAAGTTCAGGCATTTTCAGTGGAGTAACGATAGCCCCCCCAAATATTGAAACTGAGTATTGTCATCATAGAAATAGATCATAATGATTGTGATGTTTATTGCAACTTCAGCATTGAATATTGTGATGTTAATTGCAACTTCAGTATCTCCACTCTTCCCTTTGAAAACAGCTTCTTGTTTCAGCGATACATCTCTCTCTCGCTGCATTCCTCTTTCCCACCTCCCTCACAAATACGGAGTACAGTGTTGATTGGCCATTTACTCGTGACATATAACCAATCCGATAATACTGCGGGCGGGACATTGAGCCAGACGACAAGAAGTAACCTTTCAGAGAGAGGCAGCGGTATCAGAGCCAAAAGAGCGCGTTTTCAAATTTATCTATTTAATCGGCAATCAGATCAGACAAAATAACGATTCCGATAATAAAAAAATTATGAATATCGGATACGATTATCGGTCGACCCCTACTAGCTAAGCTAATAAGTCCAAGTCTCATTAATATACATATATCTGAAATAAACATGAAAATATAGTATTAACACTGGAGTAAATGAATACCGTTTTGAAGGCTGTGTATAAAAAAGATTATAAAAAGAAAAAATGTAATCTGTTCCATCATTGAGATTGTCTTACTTGGACAGGCTGTTCCTTGAGGCCTAAGTCTGAAAGCAAAAGCTAGCTCATGCGTACGAGAAAAGTGATGCACAGTGTTTTTTTGTCAGCCACAACTGTAGATTGTCTGAGGTGTGCTGACAAGAATGTTTTTTTTAAATTTATTTATTTATTTCAACAAAAGAAAATCCTGTTTTTCTCCCAATTTGGTTGCCAATTATACCCTCTATTTATTTCAATTCCCCGGGGCGAGACACTCATTCCGGGCCGATTGTTCCCGCCTCTTCCGAGACGGAAATTCTTCCTCGGACGCCTTTTACCTTCTCCTCGACGGACTCGTGCCGGCTCACCCTCCCCCGGAGACGGACAGCCAAATGCCGCCTCCGATCGGGGCTGACGAACAGGGCCGGTCTGGTAGAGATGCGGGTTTCAAACTGCGTCCCTTACAGGCAGCGCACACCACACCAAAGTGTGGCGCGTTAGACCGCTACGCCATCCGCCGCCCCTGACAAGAATGTTTGACTGTTAACTTGCTAGTTAACACAAAAAAATGACAGCCTAGTTTGAGATATTATTAAGCAACAATGTAGCTAGCTTGAAAGATAATTACAACGTTTGAATCTGGTATCCATAATTTTAATAAAAGCTCAGAGTTGATTGCATAAATGCTGAACAACTTGAAGTTTTACAGTTCTCCATCTACTCCTTCTCGGAACAACAGATTCCAAACAATTCCTTACCACCACTTTGATGATTGTTATTTCATCCATAATGCTAGTGCTAGTGTTGCCATGGCCACAACCTTTTTAATTTGAGCAATTAGTTCTTCACATGCATACACATTTCTTGCATTATCTGAACTGGGAAAGTCCTGACTTTGGCCAGGAGTCCCGCACGGCGATACATAATTGCCCATAACTTCAACCTCGGAGGAAGAGTCTGAGTTGGCAGGTTGTCCCTGTCATTGCTCACCAGCACCTCCCCTGGTGAATTTGGCACCAGAGATTTGCCTGCGTCGGTCATGTGGTGATGCGGCTGCAGTGAAGTGACGAAGGTCGTTTCCATTGCTACCTGACTTACTCGCTTTGCGCAGTCTCCCAGCCTAGTGCAATTTCTGTCTTGTACTGTTGCGATTTTTGCCAGTGTAGGAATCCCTTCTGTAGCCTCACAGTCCAACCCATGAACCTGGCCCCAAACTGTGAGCTACCTGATTGTGGTGAGACAGTCTCAGCTGTCGTAATTGAATTGTCTCAACAGAACTGTGGTTCGAGAATATCTGTTATATTTTACACCTTACATGCTGAAACATTTGAATCTTTTAGTTTCATCTTAAATTAATAATGTTGAGTGCAGTTCATTTATGAATATAGTTATTGAATTATTTTGATCTATGCACCTCTGTTTTCAAACCTTTCTATTTAAAGTATTGTACACCTTCAGAATGTTTTGTGGTATGTTTGGTGAGACTTGCTTTCTACACTGCAGCAAACTCGTAATTAATTGCATGGCCACTTATTCTCAGGTTGTGCAGTCTGGTGGAAAGAACATTGAGCTCGCTGTCATCAGGAGGAATCAACCACTGAAGGTAGAGCATTGAATAAATAACTCCATTGTGAATTTGATATTTGCTTCATTTAGATCATTGAAGTCTTTCAGTGTATCAATGAACAGTGCCACTTGTATCATTTGTATATTCTGTTTTTAGTGGTCTTCCACCTGTTTCATATTGCAGTATAGTCATGAATGGTATTTCAGGTTATTCTTTTAATGTGTGATTATACTACACTACACATGTCATTTGTTTTTCCCCCACCCCCGTGTATTTGTTTCTCCCTGGTTTAGGGTTCACAGTTCTAAAAGGACTGTGCCAATATCTGTTCAAAATGTTGATTAAAAACAGAAATACGCAAACTTGAAAAATGCACAAGCTGTCATCTGAATTTCACGTAGCCTGTTTTCCCACCCTTCACTACTTTGTTTTAGATTTTGGAGTCTAAAGAGATTGAAACGTTGGTGGCTGAAATCGAGAAAGAGAAAGAAGAGGAGGCAGAAAAGAAGAAACAGAAGAAAACCACATAAACCTCTCGCAGTTACTGAAACGGGAAAAACCTGATGTTGTGTAGGTGATAACAGCACTTCGTTTAGGCAGAATGTGTAATACCAAACCTTTTAGTGTTTTGCTTTTGTTAGATAAGATGTATGAAATGGTCAGGTAGCTATGTAATATTGGTCAACTGCATGTTGTTCCGTTAGCCCTGAACATTAAGTTAAGTTTTTTTTTTCAACACTACAAAGGATTCTGTTTATAACGCAAACCTATTAAAGTCTTTTGGTTTATATAAACTTTGTTTTGTGTGTGTGTGTTTTCTGTTGTAGTCATGTAAAAAAAACTATGGAATCATGTCTATAAAATATATGCCATATTCAATTGATTTCTAGCGTTGTTTGATGGTTTGGTTGGATATTATCATTTCAGTCCTTGAACTGGAAATGGTTTGAAAGCTTTTGACAAAAATCTTGACTTATTGGTCAACAGGTCACAATTTATACAAGGTGGGGGGGGGTAGTTTGCCCTGTAATTACCTTGATATTAGTGCTAGTGCGTGAAATTCTGAAAGAACTGAGTTCATGAAAAATCAAGGCAATTATTAACATCCATCATATATAGATAGCTTAACCAGTTAGACCTTTTTCTGAGGAAGCTAATTTACTTTTTATGATGGCAGGAATATTGCCAACATATAGTTAACTTCTTATGTATGTGCTATACAATCTCCTTAATTGATGTTGAATGCGATCCATTTCTTAACATTATTTTTAGATTTTTCTTGCATCAGAGGTATGATTTACCATGCATTGTGTATACCACGGAAGTGTCCATTTAAACACGCAGACACCCAAATAACCGGCGTAGCGGTCTTATTCGTAAACTCCACATGGCGAATGGTAACAACGTGCACTTCCATCTCCCGCTGTTTGTCATTGAATGTTGACGTAACTTAGCTTATAGTGGAACTGAAACTGGAGCGGCCAATGGGCGAACGCTAACAACGGGAATTCCAAGACATGTCACAGGGTGCAACTACGAGACTGCGCAGCTTCCACATGGCTATATAAACATGACTGTCCGCTGCTAGGTTGATGAGCAGTTTCAGGAGGTAAAGTTTTCAAGAGTTACGGGTATGCTTTTTGTGTGCCTTTATTTTTACGCTTTTACAGTACGGTTGACCTAAATGTCTGTGTTACTTGAATCTGTTACTAGGCAGCTTGTAAGTAGCTTTGTCGGTTAAACTTTGTCAACTAGCTTGGCCATGTGTTGTAGGTAGCTAGCTCGCTAGCTGCATAGCATGAAGTCACGTGCGAAATAATCTTGTTTTTGGTTAGCAAGCTATTTACTTTCACTCGCCAGATTAAGCAGTCCAACTAACGAGCTAGCTTTTATACTAAAACAATGTTTTGTGCGTTAAGTATTGTCTCCAATGTAGTACAGTCATAAACCCGGTGGTATGGGGATGACTAGCACATACTGGCGCTCAGCTAGCTAGCTGAAATGCTTGCCAGTTCACTTTCACTTTGCTTGATTAGCTAGCGACACGGACGTGCCATTTTGGCTTTACAGTAAATTGCTCTTCGCTTTATTTTTCAGCAATAACCACGAGTTGGAGATGTTAAGGTAGCAAGCTAAGCCTTTAGCAAACAACCACCAGCAACATAGACAATTTAAAAAATGCCTGCAATTGAAACAGTCAATTTGGAATTAAAAAACATTCAGCCACAAGAAGAGACGTGGAAAACGCAACTTGTCAACGGTGCAGCGACAGATGTTTCCGTTAACTCATTGCACAGGTTCAACGGAAGCTGTGATGCGAACGTAATGAATCCAGGAAGACTTGTCGAGACGCAGGCTGAAGCCACAGTTGTCCCTGTATCGAATGACGAAAAGGTAGTTCCAAATGGGCAACCAGTGGTAACCTCATTAGTGAGGGCACAGTCCCAAAACAACAACAGCCAAACACTGACGCCCAACACCTGCAACACGCCACGAATTGTGTCAAAAACTATTGGTGCCGTGACGCTTCCCGTTTCAACACAAAACGCTGTAGTCACTCCCGCCACGATGAACGCGCACGTTTTAAACAACTCAACAAATGTGCAAACCGGTGTAAGCAACCCAGCGCCTAAGATAATAATGAGCACGGGGCAGAGCTCAACACTAGTGGCGACTAATAATGTTATCCAAGGGAGCACTTCGGTGACATGCGTTAGTAGCCAGCCAGTAGTGACCACAAGTACTCCTGGCCAAGCCCAGATTGGGATGAGCTTGGCACCCACTTCTCAAGCTGGGCTGGCCGCAATGACTGCTGCGCAAGCCCCAAAAGTGACCAGAGTTGCCACTATTACCCAGACACCAGCGAAAGGGACTGTCATCTCCTTGCCAAGGGCAACCACACCGCAGCCAAACGGAGCACCACGGACACCCCAGACCACTTCCATGCAGCTGCCTGCAAATTTTCAGATCCCACAGGGTAAGCACATTTGTATTTCCGTATAACCAGTCAAACTGCACTGTCCGGAACAGCCCATTCCAGAGCCGCGCCTCCTCTTATGGTAGGGTGCTGTTCTCAGGTGTTTCTCTGTGTACTTATGTTATGGGGGAAAAAAGTTTTGCAGAGGCTGACATAATGCGTACTTAGGTTGTGTTTCTCTGCAGATCTGTTAGACGTCCCCCCAACTGTTGCACCAAATAAACTGTTACACTTGTACAGTGCCAAGTTGTAAAAATACTCGATACTGGTCTGAATTAAATAAAAATAATCAAATTTGCAAGTATTGTCATATTTCTTTGCTCTCTCCTCCCCCTCTCTCTTTGTCATCCCCTCCCCCTTCCTCCTCCTCTCCTCTCTTTCCTCTGTCGTGGAACACACACTGAGTTCTTTTGGTGTTGGTTTCTCCAGGCATGGTTCTCATCAGGAGTGACAGCGGGCAGCTTATGCTGGTCTCCCAGCAGGCCCTGGCCCAGGCTCAGGCTCAAGCCCAGGGCATCGTCCCCAGGGTGAACACAGCTGCCAGCAGCCCTGCGGCCAGGGTCCCAGCCACTCAGGTGTGTTTTAGCAGCAGCCTCCAACCTTCTCCAGGCAACCATGTGGTCCTCAAAGTCCTTTTTAAAGCATATTGCAGACAAAAAGACTGCGCTGAGTGAATAAATGGCATTTATATTTGGCTTTGTAGATTCTGAGAGATCCCATATACTCTGGGCACTGTCTTGGATCTGTTTGGCTGCTAGTACTGGATGTGGAGTAATATATGATACTGAATGGTTAGTGTAACTGCTGGCAATGAAAGCGGCTGGGTCATGTGTTCTGGGAAAAAAGTGTGATTGTTCAAAGTGATGGACAAGGAAGCTGCTTGAATGACTTAATCTCTTAAACTATTACTGATGTTTGTGTTTAATTGTAATTAGGATTGTGATTCATAATTTAAGTTGAAGTAACACTATAACTTTACGTAGTGTCACTTTTGACAAAAGTGAGGTTGTATTTGCATGCGTCGGTGACATCGTCTAATTTGAGATGATGCCTGGAAAGTGTGAGGCATTAGTTTTGTGTATAGAATATAATCCAGCATGATCTTTCCTACATTAATCTCTTCTCTGACTCAATTTATTTGTATGTGCAGTGGGTTGACTGCACTATTTCTGTGTGGTTTTGCATAACTTGAAACTGTAATATTTCTATTCTTTACAATCTCATTATTTCCTCCTCTGTAGGCTACTGCAACAGCAGTTATTCGAAATTCTGAGGTTACACCCATAATCAAGGTGCTACTCCCACCGAGCAGCACACCAGCGCCCTCTTTTCAAAAGATGTCCGTTTTAAAGGTGAGACATAATGTTTCAGCTCTATCATTGATGAGTGCATTAAACACCCTCCATTTCCTAGTCACAAATCTAGGAGCCTGTAAGGGGCATACAATTGTTTGTCCATCAACTTTATAGCCTCAGACTTCAACAGAGTAGGAAAACATTTTGTTCTGGAGCCTGATTTGTTGTTTGTGGGTGGGTCAAAGGTTTGAATTGATCTTCCCACTCAAGTCTTGTTTCATATACAGTCGTATGAAAACGTTTGGGCACCCCTGACAATTTCCATTATTTTCATTTATAAATCATTGGGTGTTTGGATCCGCAACTTCATTTTGATCTATCAAATAACTGATGGACACAGTAATATTTCAGTAGTGAAATGAGGTTTATTGGATTAACAAAAAATGTGCAATATGCATCAAAACAAAATTAGACAGGTGCATAAATTTGGGCACCCCAACAGAAAAATCACATCAATATTTAGTAGAGCCTCCTTTTGCAAAAATAACAGCCTCTAGACGCTTCCTATAGCCTCTAATGAGTGTCTGGATCCTGGATGAAGGTATTTTGGACCATTCCTCCTTACAAAACATCTCCAGTTCAGTTAGGTTTGATGGTTGCCGAGCATGGACAGCCCGCTTCAAATCATCCCACAGATTTTCAATGATATTCAAGTCTCGGGACTGGGATGGCCATTCCAGAACATTGTACTTGTTCCTCTGCATGAATGCCTGAGTAGATTTTGAGCAGTGTTTTGGGTCGTTGTCTTGTTGAAATATCCAGCCCCGGCGTAACTTCAACTCTGTGACAGATTCTTGAATATTATTCTCAAGAATCCGCTGATATTGAGTGGAATCCATGCAACCCTCAACTTTAACAAGATTCCCAGTACCGGCACTGGCCACACAGCCCCACAGCATGATGGAACCTCCACCAAATTTTACTGTGGGTAGCAAGTGTTTTTCTTGAATGCTGTGTTCTTTCGCTGCCATGCATAACGCCCCTTGTTATGACCAAATAACTAAATCTTTGTTTCATCAGTCCACAGCACCTTATTCCAAAATGAAGCTGGCTTGTCCAAATGTGCTTTTGCATACCTCAAGCGGCTCTGTTTGTGGCGTGTGCGCAGAAAAGGCTTCTTCCGCATCACTCTCCCGTACAGCTTTTCCTTGTGCAAAGTGCGCTGTATTGTTGAACGATGCACAGTGACACCATCTGCAGCAAGATGACCTTGTAGGTCTTTGGAGGTGGTCTGTGGGTTGTATTTGACCATTCTCACCACCCTTCGCCTTTGCCTCTCCGATATTCTTCTTGGCCTGCCACTTCTTTCCTTAACAAGAACTGGGCCTGTGGCCTTCCATTTCCTCACTATGTTTCTCACAGTGGAAACTGACAGCTGAAATCTCTGAGATAGCTTTTTGTAGCCTTCCCCTAAACCATAATGCTGAACAATCTTTGTTTTCAGGTCATTTGAGAGTTGTTTTGAGGCCCCCATGTTGCCACTCTTCAGAGGAGAGTCAAAGGCTGTGTTCGAAACCGCTCACTCGTTCACTATTCCCTATTCCCTATATAGTATTTACTATATAGTGTACTATGTAGCGAACGAGAAAACTGTTTTCGGATACTACAACTGAACGTCATTTGTGCCAAAAAAAAGTGCCGGATATTCAGGTGACGCAAACCAAGCACTCATGGCAGCAGGTTGAAATGTACTCAGGTGGTATCGGGTTTGCATGTTCAGTTTTGAATGTTAAATCCCAAATAAATTGTTGAAATTCTAATGATGTGCAAGTGTGGTTTTGTCAACTGTGGTGCTGTCTGCTAGCCACTGCTTTAGCCACCAATAGCTACCGTTATGGAAGTCGTGAGCTAACTAGCTTGTGTGGAGAAAATAACGTTAGGATAACTCACGAGCTCACGACTAGCACCAACTCCCATAGCGATAATAACGGTAGCTATCGGTGGCTAAAGCAGTTAGCTAACGTTACCATCACCATGATTCCTGTTGCTGTTTTACTGCTGTTGGCTCAACTTTTGTTCTTGAGGCATAAACGGAAGTGTATGTATGACGGTATGACACGACCGCATTGCATTGTGGTACACGGGATAAATTGTAGGGTACATTCGCTGTTCACTACAAATCACGGTGAATTGTGGGTATTTTCTTGTTCACTATATAGTGAACGAAATTAACAGTTTAGAATTTGTCGCACACTACAAAATGGCGTACACTATATATGAATATATAGTGAATAGGAACACAGCCAAAGAGAAGAACAACTTGCAATTGGCCACCTTAAATACCTTTTCTCATGATTGGATGCACCTGTCTGAAGTTCAAGGCTTAATGAGCTCATCAAATCAATTTTGTGTTCCAATTAATCAGTGTTAAGTAGTTACAGGTATTCAAATCAACAAAATGACAAGGGTGCCCAAATTTTTCACGTTTGATTTAATTTCATACAACTTAATATTGCTACACTAAAAATCTGTTTGGAAAACACCCCAGTACTCAGCTTTTATTAGAAAATGAATGGCATGCCACTGTGATCATTTTCTGTGAAGACAGAGTAAATTATTATCCAGCCTCAGAGGGGTGTCTAAACTTTTTCATACGACTGTAAGTAACTGTATAGTGTCACTTGCTCTATGTATTCCCTAACTCAAGTTGATTGCCTGGAGATAAAAATTTTTTTCCAAACCTTTTTTATAGAATTTTTTTCTTGGAAGCTATTCTCGTTTTCATTCTCAATCAAATAAATCTATGCTATGGGTAAAAGACTAGTAGTTGTAATCAGTGTGAAATATTATGCTGTGTTTTTGTTTGTTTTGATAATGACATGTATATTTGATGGAAGCATCTAGATATTTCATTTGCATGATTAGTTTCTCTATGTACATACTGTGACTGTGTTTTGGGCTCTCATCTACAACTCTCCTCTTCCCTGTTAGGCAACAGGAGGTGCTGTTTCCACCACTGCAGGTCAGACTGTACGGCCATCAGTGCCTGCAGTCACTCCAGCTAAAACGGAGGGACCCAAGGCCACTTCCACCATAACCATCTCTGCTGTAAGGCTGCATCAGCTTGATCACACAACTTATTTATTAAGATTTTATCTCACTTAACATGTGCAGTAGTTGGTGTCCCAATATAAAATTGTTATTCCAGAGGTCACCTTTATAATGGCACTGTAGCTAAAAATTGTAGTAGCATTTGTCTTCTTATGTTGTACTTACTCATGAAAAGCCATGCCTTTTTAAAAAGCGTAATGGCAGTTATATATATATACGATGCAAATTAAACTGCTTTAGCAGAGCCATGAACCTGAATGTTTTGTAGCCTTGCCCTCTTTCTTTTTCCTCAGGAAACTCTAGAAAATGTTAAGAAGTGTAAGAATTTCCTGGTGACGTTAATTAAGCTGGCCTCCAGTGGAACCCATTCTGCTGAAATGGCAAAAAATGTCAAGGAGTTGGTGAAAAGTCTGCTGGTGAGATGAATAATTTAGCATGCATTCTCATGCAGTCTGCATATAAACAATGTTGTATGTCTTGTTTCTATATAATATAATTTTTGTTTTCTCTTTTGTTTTATGCTTTATGTGGGTCTGTGTTCTTTTTTAATATTCAGTGTTTCGCATTGTTCTTTAAAGGATGGAAAAATTGAACCAGAGGAATTCACAGACCGGTTGTACACTGAACTCAAGTCCTCACCTCAGCCATATCTTGTTCCATTTCTGAAGGTATTTGTCCGCTCCGAAAATTACATTTCTTGGACTGAAATAAGATTTCTTTGCTGAAATAAAACCGAAAACATGGGGCTATTTCTTGCAGTTTGAAACCCTGTACATTATTGTCGTATTTCTGAACTTCAAACTTGCACTCATTAGTGACACTGAAATGAAAGGTATGAGCCTTGTGAACACCAAAATGGGTGGAGCCATAATGGGCTATCAGTGACTCACTGATTTGATCCTATCGTAGTGTGATCCTATCATAGTGTTTCACTATGAACCAACTGTAATGACTCGTTTCCCCAAAGACTCCATATTGAGGAAATTGTGGAAAAGCAATATCTATGCAGTAATGTTAGCAAACGTATTTGTCATTTATTGTGTGTATTATGATGATGTTTGATAACTCCTAACTAACCTGTTACTGTGCACCAACTAGCTAGTGCTAGCTAGATTAATGTCCATTTGCTACTTCCTTAGCTCAGTCAATTGAGTCAATAAAATGCATATTTTATTACACTTCCAGTGGGGTCCAAAAGTCTTGAGTCCACAACCAAGATCTGTTTGTTTTAATCAAAATTGAACACTTTTTAATAGTGGTATTTGTTATTCAAAGAATGTCATAAAACACTGATCCAAATAAAGAAATGTTTGTTTGAAAAAGGATGGTATGAAATTGAAATATCTATAAATATTTAGTTTGCACACCACTGCCTTTCATTTCCTCAAAATGTTGTGACACCTTATTTTTCATTAAAGTTTTAATACATGGACACTCCTAATGCACAGTGAGTGGTTTTTGTAACAATTAACACCGGATATTGACATAATTAATATATTCTCTGTGTTTGTGTTGCTACTGCAGGTGCTTTAATCTTGAAAAAGGATACTTCCTTTGCAAAGGTTTTTGCAGCTGTTTGTAATTATGTCAGCAGAGCTTAGTGAAGTAGTTAGAGGTCAAATTGTTCTGAGTAAAGATTTTGTGTTTGTTTTTGATGAATGATGAAAACAAACAGATCTTAGTAGTGGATCTCAGACTTTTGGACCCCACTGTAAGTGGAAATGAAATACAGTACCAACATTGCCTGGATTGTACACCAGATCAGCACACTTTATTAGCTTAGACTCATCCTTAAAAAGTGACGAGATATGCCATTGTATTTGTTATGTACATTACTACATTGTTGATGCTTTCCTTGTCACTATGGTTGACGTTCATAGTGAGGCAAAATGCATAACAGTTTTGATAGTTGCGGGCGGTGTACCTCTTCTGATCTCCTGCTTCCAACAGTGACGTAGATGCTTTCATGGCGTATTAACAGCATGTTACAGCCCTGCCCCATATGGGTTTCATGAAGCCACACTGTCCCATCCCATCCCTTTTAATACTTTTTCAAAGCCTTCCAACGTTGTCAAATGCTTGTGCTTGTAGTGTTTATCTAGTTAATAATTTGTGAGGGGGGGCTCCTGGGGATCATTAGAAATGTTCCTTATTCTGTATGTTTCTGTACCCCCCCCAGAGGAGTCTCCCTGCTGTTCGTCAGCTGACCCCAAACTCACAGCTCTTCATACAGCAGTGCGCACAACCCAAGCCCCCAGCTGGCCCTCAGCAGGCCCCCAGCAAGTCTGTGCAGCCCAGCCTGATTACGGCCCAGGCCTTGAGACCCACGCAGCCACACAGGTCCACCCAACTGGTAAGCCCTGCCCACAGCCAGAGCCCCACCCACTTCTGAGATGAAATGCCATTTCAGGCCCACGGCAAGGTTCCCAGGACAAATCCAAATCCTTTTCCTTTTATTTATTCATTTTGCCAAGCATCTACTTGTTGTTTCACTTCTCAACAAATTGTGTGTGTGTGGGGGGTGAGTAATTGAGTAATTCTGTCACATTATAAACATCTATGTATATAAACAAATTGTGTGTTTTTTTTTTTTTTTTTTTTTGCTGTCACTTTATCATGCTTCAAGCAGTTTTTTGAGATGCAGATCTATGGACAGGGTTGGCCCTAAACCGGATGGAGTGCACAGCCCTGGAGGGTTTGACATAAATTGAGAAGGAATGGAAATTGAATTTCTAATCTGTTGGGAAAGGTTAAGGAAAAAACCCTTCTTTAATGTGGATTTATTTTTAGTTGTTTTTTAAAAAACTTTTATTCTTTAACTTTTATCTTGCGTGTGAGGTTTGACTACACAATTGCTGCTGTTTGAGAGTAAGCTTACGAATGAAGGGTCTCCAAGGTTTACACAATCCATATTCATCAAACCCAGTTTGCACCAAGGTTGTCCTCCATCTTGGCTCTGCATTACCCTCCCATCGCCCACGTGGCCCAGTTCAGATCTGACTGCCTATATTTCTTGAGAAAGAACTTCCCGCACACAATGGAGTTTGATTTTTTGATTTGTGAAACAACGTTTTACATTGTAATGTAATTTTTTTTCTATTGTTTTATTTTTTTATTTTATTTTTTTGAGTCGGGTGGGTGCTGGGATAATTTCACTATCACAGTCCCTTGGTAAACATGTGCTCTGGTGTAGTTCATTTTGGTTGGGTTTACTCAGTGCTTTGTCTTAATTTCCCACTGAAGATGAGCTGGCCCAGGGTAAGATGTAATTTAATTTAAATCCACTGGTCCCCATCGATCTTGTGGAATGTACCCAATTTGACAACATTTCCGACACAAGGATGCATGAACACCACCATTTCAGCAGCTTTCTGTCAACAATGGTTATAGCTGTTATAAGATTATGGGAATATCATAGTTTTTTTTGTTGTTGTTTTTTTTTTACATGTTATGAATTTTGTTATTACAATGTGACATTGCCCCCCCCCAAGGTAACCAAAATGCTATTTCACTTAGTTTTTCTGAGATGGCTGTATACTTCATATATGGAACTGTATACTCTATCAGTATTGACAATTATTATTTATTCATTCTTCTTTTTTTTGGAAAAGCAAATGCAAGTCTCCCTCAATGGTGCAGTGAACTGCTCCCTCATAATTGTTACGGAACCTTCATTTTGCCACTAGCTAGGGATAAGGCACATGGAGGTATCCACCAAAGTAGGTGCTGCTCTGTGCCTGTTGTTTTTCCTTCAAAGCCATTTGACAGCAGTGTGGCTGGCTCCACCACCATTTAACTAACGTAATACGTCTAACCTTTATTCTTATCAAGGGCCTTCATGCTCAATGGGAACGATTGCTCCTTCCGTTGCCTGTCCAGTGTTCTCATCGACCCTGTGCAATTGAATGTTTGCCATTCTAAACCGCACTGGTGTTTCTCTTCTATAAAACTGTAATTAAATAAAGCACAGGAAGTGTCTAATGGTGGTCCAATGAGATGCTTTTTTTAAATTTATTTTTTCCCCCCAAACTTGCTTATCATCCAGCTGTGGTTCAAAATTCTCAAAGACACAATTATGGCCAGGGGGCTGATCCTTAACGGGATCCCAGCTTCAAACCCCGTTGGAACTTCAATGACTTTAATCTGGAGCCCTTTGAAAACTTGTACTGTGGCGTGTGGCACTGCCCGAGGCCCCTCCAACTCTTAAGAAAGACATAATGGCGAATGTAAAGTGCTTAATTTAGAGTCATCTCCTCAAGCCAGGATTTTGTGAGTGACTGACTGCTATGACAAGCGAGCAACTTTAATTTGTCAGCATATTTTGTGCGTGGCAGGGGTGTGTGGAGGAAGGTGAGGGAGGTGAGAGGCTGCCTTTCGCACTACAGTTCTACAGCATCCTCTCCGCTCATGCCAAGATACCAGCTCTTAATTGAGAGCAGTTTTTTCCTTGTTTTTAACGGATGCTAGTGGATAGCGTACACAACCCCCCAGATCAGCTGATGAAAACCAGAGCATTATTTTTCTGGAAGTTTCCATGTGGTGCTAGTGCAACATATGTTCCATAACTGCCTGTATTTTCCCTTAATTTTCCAGCCTGTAATTGTCTTCCTGAATGCAGAATGTCCTGAAACACTAATGCTGCCCTGGCTACGAATCCACATTTAATATATATTCACACTCTGGATTTACTGCAGTGTCACCTAAAGCGATTCAGCCTGCCTAAACTGCCATCTGTGATTATGTGGAAGGTTGTAATTCCAACATTTTGAGTGGGCAGCTTGTGAAATGTCGTCGGGGTCTGAACTGCTTTACGTCACTCATTCCTTCCAGGTGATTCAGCAGCAAAGAGGAGTGGTGATAAAGCAGTCTGTGATGCCTGGGCAACAGCGCATCTCCCTACCCATGCAGAACAGAACCCTGCCAAGGCAGTTTGTTACCACCATACAGTCGGGTTCACATGCCACCGGTAAGTCTTAAGGCTGGCTATGCTGTCAGGAACACAGAGTTCGGGATACAGCTTTGTGACTCACAAAGCTCCTGATGGGGCAAAGCTGCTCTGGACTTTGGAGTCTGACGCATGGTGTCGTCGGTGTCATAAGTGCCCTCACGCTGCATGCTGATTGGTTCGTGGTGATGTTGCTCAACATTCTGAAGGGCTGGCTCTGGAACGCTGCCATCCCATTCTTCGCTCAGTGTAAACACGTCCATTCAGAACAAGCCGGAACCTCGGTTGCAGGTTTATTGCCCCATGTCATTGTCTTTCCGCCCCATATCTGTGAAAGCTGGGCCTACCTAAGAGGTGAACCTCCTACTGATAAGGATGGCTTGAGTTTTTGACTGAGAGCAGCAGCCACTGGTCAGTGGTCCTGGGTCATGAAGGATTGTCCTCTTTCATTGTTTCTGCTGTAATGTGGCTCCAATAACCATTTTATTCTAAGAAAAGAATGGCAAAATAAAAGCCAGGAAATGGGTATTCAGAGGTTTTCTTCTTTCAGTTAGTGCAGTACCCTCCAACATTAATCACGCCCTTCGTAAAGCTGAGCAAAGAAGGCTGTATAAAATAAACGACACCGGTAATGAGCTATATTGTATGCTCAAAAAATAGGGAAATTATATTGTTTTATACTAATATACTTGCTCAGAGAAAGATTTAGTTTAAAAAGTAATATTTTCCTATGATATTATTTTTATTATTCCCAAATTCGGAATGCCCAATCACATCGTTATCCTTGCCTGTCCTATTCAATTTAGAAGGGCTGGTGGTTCTATGTGGCTCAGTAGGTAGAGCATGGCGTTGGCAACGCTTAGGTTGTGGGTTCAGTTCCCACCAGGACCACATATGCTTAAAAATGTATGCATTCACAACTGTAAGTCGCTTTGGATAAAATCGTCTGCTAAATTGCATATAAGAGTGCAGAATAGCATGCGTGCACTCAGAAAAGCATGCAGCTGGTGTCACTCAGTTCATCGCATGCAGACCACAGGCACCAGATCAGTCAGAGGAGTTGCTATTTTGGGAATATCCGTCTGACGGAAACCCTCCCTCAGTGAGCGCTGCTATAGCCAATGATGCGTCGCCCCGCATTATTGGCTCTGCAGTTGGACTCCCATGTTTTTCAAAAGCGGTGCTGGCCTTTTTCTATTCTTCACATTGCAAGGAGGTCGAATGAGTGATTCAGTATGATGGATGCATTATTTAGATTGGCAATGTAGCAGAAAATGTAAGTTGTGGTAATATCTGGCAGCAAGCAAAGTCGGTGTGATGGTCTGTGCTTAACCACCCAGTTATTTCACAGTACAGGGATCTAGTCATGCGTTTACTTCAGTATAATCTACACCTTGCAATAACCGTTACTGTGATGCGCATTGGCTTAATCCGTATGTCACAGCGTTAAGGATGCAATCTGAAGACCCACCTTTTCAGACTGCATATTGGCTCCCTACCCTCTAGCAGTAGCTATTTAATTTGGGTGATTATTTCTTTATTATGCCATATCTGATGTTTGTATGCATTTACGATTTGTGTCATGGTTCTCGGATTGGCATAGTTGACTTCAGTGCCTTAGTGGTGTTGCACATACACTTGCTGGTCTGGGAGTTGGTAGCCAGGTCTATATCACTGTTGCTCACATGGATGCACTTATGCTCTCTTGTGTTGTAAGTCACTCTGGATAAGAGCTTTAGCTAAACGAATGTAATGTAATGTAATGATTTCACATAACAGGCTTAATGAATGGACAGGTTTCCTGAATCCACCGTGGTTCAGCGGTGTCTGCTTTTAAAATCCCTGTTCAGTAAATGGAAAATTTATTTTTTAATTAGGTAGGACATAAATACAATAATGCATTTTTCTCTCTACACTCTGGTAATTTGAAGTGAGAAGGTAAATTTGACCTGATTAAAATGAAAACGTAGGTCAGAAACTTGCCTGACCAATACTCAAGTATTTTGTGTTTAGGCTGGTCGATTCCCATGTCATACATAAGAACTAGATATCATGCCTTATGTTTCAGTTAAACCATTGAAAAGTGCTTCATTGTTGCTGCTCATGTTCCCAATATAAAAAAACTTCAATAAAATCTCACCGTGGAAGGGTGTTTGGTACATCACAAGAGCGGACAAAGATAAAACGCTTTGATACGGCGCCGGCAGAGCGGGGAGCAGTGCTTCTAATAAACTTAAAATAAGATTACAGAACTTTCAAAATAACGTCGAGGAAACTTTCAAAGTGTCACTTGGTAATCCTCTTTGAAACAAAGTTATCTGAACCGGCTCGTTATCAGATGGAGAGAAATGCCTTTTTTCTTTTTTCTTTTTTCTTTTTCTTTTTTCTTTTGATCGGCTCGTGCGTTTCATTATTAGGATCGCTCGCGGGGAGTGTTTTCTGTAGCCTATCACCGGGCCCAATCTGCCGGAGGAGAAAGCGCATTTTCTCAAATCACTTCATGCATCTCGTCATTAATGCATAAAATAATGGCCCTCTTGGAGGTCATCTGTGGAGGGAGAAAGACCTGCGGATATGCTCTTTGCAAGCAAATATGTATTGACACTGCAGGCTGTAGACTGAGAGCATGATTGTGTACTCTGGGGTCACTCGCACATACAAGCGCATCTCCTCAGGGCTGTTTTTTCTCTGCTGTGATCAGTGGAATAATGATGAAGTTGCAGTAGATGAATTTATTAGATCACACACACACACACACATGCTCTCACACTCTTTCTCTTGCTTTCTCTTGCTCACTCTCACACACACTCGCACGTGCGCATACACGCATGCGCACACGTACACACACACACATTCTCACACTCACGCACATACACACGTGCTCAGGCATACACACACACTCTCTCACTTTCTCACACACATAAATACTCTGTCACGTACACACGCATCCTCTGTCTATCACTCTCACACATGTGCACAGGCACACACACACATGCTCTGTCACACACACACATATGCTCTCATCCTGTCATACACGCACTCTCTCTCACACACGTGCACAGGCACACACATACACACACACACACACACACACACAATCTCTCATGCACAGAGCTGCAATGCTGCCCTGTTCCACTGCTATGGTTTTGTTCCAAGCAGAGGTATGCGTTGCACCTGTCTCGGTCAACAACAAAATAACGAAGCAATGTCTTTTGGGATGACATTGAACCCTTGGTAAAGTCTTGGCCTTAATTCAACAATGTTTAAAAAAAAAAAGTATATCATCTTAGAGTCGTTGTTCCAACATCTTATTTGTTTCAAATTAATCATAGGAATATGCTCATCCTTTCTGCCACTCACCCCCCCCCCCCCTGCCTGAACTGAAATAGTTGACATTGAACTTCTAATCTTGTAAAGTGGTTATTTCCTATGTTTTTGCTAAAATACACTTGGTAATTTTAAAATGAGCATGTGGAGTTGCAGTGCCCCTCCCAACCTGAAGGAATAAACAGATGTTTTAAATCTCTGTGTTTAGCCTCTGGCCCAAAGCTTTCTGTGGTACCTTTTCTAATTATATGAATGTACTCCCCTGTCCTGTAGACCCCCGCACTCCTTTCATTTTGACTCCACAAACAAATTAATCCTATTCTAATGTTGTACCCACAGGAACAATTCTAAAGCAATCCCCTCTTCAGGTGTCGAGAACGATTACTATGCACCCATCTCTGGTCCAGAGAAATGACGGCTTCAGGGACGGCACCTCAGCGTCTTTCAGGTATTGAAGCCGATTCATCATCGTCCTCAGTAATTTAAAAAAGTTCCAAAGAGGTGATGCTGAACATCCCTCTGCTTTAGAGTAGTTGTCACGGCTACAGAGGTGCCCAGTGTTGCATAGCTCTGTTTAGTTCCTTAAATCTCGCATGAATCTCAATTGCAGAAAGTTCTCCCCCCCCCAACAAAAAAACCTGTGTATGTTGTCACTAATCACTTCAAATTGTGTTTTCGTACTTCATTTCTATCTCCTCCTTTGCCCGTCATTGGCAGTGACGTGCCATGGCGGCAAGCATGCAAGATGTGTTTGAATGAATATGCCTATTTGTGTTTTTATTTTTATTCATTTATTTATATTTTGACAAAGAAATATGTAAAATAAGAGCCTCAATGAACTGCAATGTTGTCATGTTCTGGACAATTCCTTTACCATAACAGCCGCTTCATCATTGAAAAAAATTGTTTACCCACGACCAGGGATGAGGACGACATCAACGACGTGGCCTCGATGGCTGGGGTCAACATGAGCGAAGAGAACGCCCGTATCTTGGCGACCAACTCTGAGCTGGTGGGGTCCGTCATAAGGTCCTGCAGAGATGACCCCTTCATCCTCACGGCCATCCTGCAGAAACGCCTCATGGAGACCGGTAACCTGATTTTATTTATTTATTTTTTAAACGGGCCCTCCCCGGGTCTTTGTGAAATGCTTACGCTGCCCGTTTACATTATCGACTACCCTTCTCTTTGAGGGTGTTCGAGCACAATGTGACCCCTTTTGTTGTTGTGCACTATTGATCTTGCCAATTCTAATTAACACTGTGCAGTGGGGGATGCTTGGGGAGAGGAATACTCAACTAATGTTTCCAAGATCTCCCTCCATGCTCTACAGAAAAAGTATTTCTCCAGATGTGTATACCCGTTATATACCCTTGCAGTCATTTTTGCACATAGATTTGTATTTTGAACACAATTGAAGTGGAGATTTACTCTGGAAAATGTGAATATATCTGGTACAGAATGTAACGAAATGTACATACTCATACTTAATACATGTGAATTCATGTGAACATATCTGATGCGAAGGAGATTGCCATCTGTGGTTGAGCTTGTACGAGAAAAGGAACCCTTAACTGAAATTCTGCTAGTAGGGTGAATATCTGATTCTCGACTTAACAAGTAGCCAGAGGACAGTGATAATTTGCATTGACAAGGACATGAAAAGGACTTTGTTGGTGCTGATGGTCGCTTTCACTGACAGTAGCTGGCTTCTCAAAGGCATCACACTTTTTCCAGCTCCCTTTTCTGTCATTTATTTATTTTCTCTTTTTGGGTGGCGTTTTCTTTTTTTTCCCAAGAAATTGACAGGAGTTTATATTTTCAGGGACCTGTAACTGTATCAAAAGGAGGTGAACGTTTCTTGAGAATTTCTGAAGTTGCATCATCTTTGCTCCAGCATACTCTCCTCTCTGTGCAAAAGTCACTCTTTCACACTTTTCAAACTCTTTCAGTGCTCCGATTTGGTAAATTGCACACTGTAGTTAGTTTTTAGGTGATGTACAGTGTTTATGTACAGTGGTATACTGTAATTGGTTTGTAGAGTGAAATATAGTTTTGGTTTAAGTGGCAAACTGTAGTTCATTTATAGATCGAGTATACTTTGGGTTTGTAAACGCCATACTATAGTTCATATGTGGAGGGTATAATGAAGAATGTAAATGGCATTCTGAAGTTAAATGGCACTACATCTGTACGAGTGCACTGCCTATCAGGGACGCGGTTCAAAACCCGTCTCTGCCAGACTGGCCCTGGCCATTAGCCCCGATTGGGGTGGGGGCATTTGGCTGTCCGCTCCTACATTTAACATTTTTACATTTTAGGCATTTAGCAGACGCTCTTATCCAGAGCGACTTACAAGATGTGCATTAATACATGGTAGGAACAATTATAGTTAGCGCACGAGATCAGTGCAGGAATACAGCAATAGACATCATTGCAGGCATCAGCACACCTGTAACACCTGTAACACCAGGAAGGAGGGGAGAGGGTGGCCGGCCGTCACAAACTCGCTGTGAAGCACGTAAGGGTGTCTCCTGAAAGGCAGTTGGTGAGTTCCGTTTTGAAGGAGGAGGATCATTGCCGGCCTCAGAGAGTAGCTTGGCCTGTAGAGACGGGCGGCGAGTTTGTGGGGGGCGGCTTAGTCAAAATAAATCAAGGGTATAATTTGCTTCAAATTTGAGAGAAAAACGGAAAATCAGAACCAAAAAAAATTGCAATATATTAGTAATTTAACAGACCGACAGAATGAAGAACCTAAATCAAAGAACACAGAGAAAGAGAATAAATGGGTCATTTGTACAGAGTGTAGTGCAGGGTTGTAAATGGTGTTCTCTGGTTAGTAGAGGGTGTATAGTTTTGACACTATCGGCTTGATCTTCAAGGCCTTGTAGGAATTTCAACATTCTCACAAGATTCCACCCTTCAGAACTGAAGTGATCATCGGCCTTTTCCTTGAAGTGTCTTTCCTTGGGGGGGGTGTGCCAGTCATTCTCCCTCCATTGTCAGTCTTTCTCTGCCAATGCAGCATGTTTGCCACGGTTTTGCATTTTTGGTAGTTCATATACGTGCATAATGAAGGTTTATTCACTTCACCGCTACATTCAACGGTTTCAAGCGTTCTTGTGTCACGCGCTGCATTTCCTGGTCACAGAATAACAGCTTTGTGTGACATCTTGCAAGTTACAATCTGCAAGTTAAATGAATCATGCAGGGGTTTAGGAACACTCGGGGGAAACCCAATGCAGTACTCTGCGGACTTATTAACCATTTCAAACACTGATGCTGCGACTGCGCGTGCTTGGGTGTCGTTATCGTCAAGCCAATGTGACTTCGCTCCTTCTGCCGTAGCTGACCGTTTTGGCCTTGTGCTGGTCTTATTTCAGCCTTCAGTCCTTTTCTTCTTCCCGTTCGTTTAACTTTGTGTGCCATGCTGCACAGGCGGATGGAGTGTCTGAGTGTCTATCCACAGGCCTCCAGCAGGTGGCACTGTTGAATAAAAGCACTGCATCCACATTCGCTTGCTTGTTTCATCTCACTTTTGAGAGAAGGATGACAATGTATTTATGGATTGCAACATAGCTGAAGAGTTAAAAACATGCTGTCGCCTGATGATTTTTTTTGCTTCTTTTTATATAGAGCTAGAACAAACAGGCTCTAGCCCTCTGTTCTTGGGTGAAGTTTGACTACTTAGAAAGTTGTCTGTTCAAAAAAACTGACGGTGCCTCAAGTGAGCTGGTTTAGATGTCAGACTCTTGAGTTATGAAAGGTGGCTCCATATGCACCGCTGTCTGTTCTTGGTAGATGTTGATGGATACCCACATTGTTGTTTGTGAGGTCTTGGAGCCTTTTAACACATTTTTTGAGTGTTCATGAAGATTTTTGCATTTGAGATTGACCAAATACGAGTGACAAATGGTTTTGTAATGGAATATTTTGGGATATTCATCCAAAGTCCGAAAGCTGATTTGTGTGTCATCGATGTTGATGGAGTGGTTCAAACTTGATTGCGTACAGATATATATTTTTGAAAGCATGTTTTATTTCTGCAGCATTAGGATTTTAAAGATGAAATCTCAAAGCTCATGCTTGTTTTGATGTGCCTTTTTTCTTTTTTTCTTTTTCTTTTTAAAAAGAATATTTGCAATACAGTCATTGTGAAAATGCAGACAAGAGGTGAAGGTTTTAGGTTACGCTTTCCAAGTAACCTGATGGGGGTTTTGTCTTGCGAAATAATAAACGGTACGCTCCCTAGAATATAATGAGAGACCTTTCCCAAAAAAGGGGGGGCCGGGAGAGAGACCAGAATAAGTAAACCACTGGGTGCTGTGGGCCATGAAATAACGCCCCCCGAGCAACTGGCCTCTTGGGACCTGACAAGGAGTCCTCTTCGTCCCCAGACATCACATAACATTACAGGATGATGTTACATGTAAATGTCAGCACATAAGGAGGAACCATTGGTCCATAGGATAATTTGATTGCCCCGCAGGCATAGCGATCTTTGTATTCCCACGACTCCTATTTTCCGCCCCCACCCTCCTTATTGTTTTTTTCTTTTTTATATACATTTCCATTATTCATGGATGCATTTTTTTTTTGCTTCCTTCTGCATTCTTGGTGTAGAGTCATGCATAGCCATTTGTAACAGTCTACAGTACCTGCTTAGAATAATCCTCCCTGTTTCTTTCCCCTTGTGCAGATGATATTATTATTGTTTTTTATTTTATTTTTTTGAAGCGTTTGGTAATGCTAGATGGCTTTGTTTAGGACTCGGCGGTGATTATAATTGGTCACATCACACTCCCTGAATAATTGTCACCCGAAACCGACTCTGTTGGCCAAAGCATTAAAGATCCACCACCATATTGACACTGAAATGGGGTTCCATGTTGTGACCGGCCCATCCAGAAGGTGCACACGGATGAGCATGATGCCATTTGGTTTCCCTCGTGGTTTGGTTTCCCAATTCTGGTTTTATATAGTTTTTATAGTGATTTGTGATGGAAATGGATGGGGCACATTTACACGTAGGCATGTTTGGGCCTCCTGAAACCGCAATGGCTTTGAGTGAGCTGCAACGTTGTGATGGTCTTATTGTGCCTTTTTCTTTATTGCGTTTCAGTTGCTTCAAATTTATTTGAGGATTTTTGAGGTAAAATGTACCCTATGTACCCTACAGTCATAAAGCCTCTCAAAAAACGTTTCATTAAATGTGCGCTTGGAAAAAACTATTGGTTTACTGTCTATGAGATCAGCTTTCGCCGCTTAAACCCCTGTTTACTATGATCCCAACAACGTAAAACCCTGTGGTCCGCACCGCAGTCTCCCTCTTTCCCCGGCACAATCCCAGCATGCACCACGCAGGGAGCAGGTATGGAAATATGCACACACCTCTCTCTCGCCCTCTCTCATACATGTATACACACACACTCTCTCACTCTTACACACACTGTCTCACACATATACGTGCACACCTCACACACACACATACACACTGTCTCACACAAACACAGATACGCCACACTCTCTCTCTCACACACACACACACACACACACACCTGGCCACCTGCGTGCAGGGAGGATATGGGTTCTGCCCCCCTGGGGGCAGTTACTTGTCCCTGTGGGTGCCAAATGACACAGGACTGTTCTGTCTCTCTCCCCCACTGCTCTGCTGGAGAGGTAATAAAGCAGAACCCTCTCTTTGTTGTTGCTGTGCATGTGAGCTGTGTCTCCCGGCCTCACACGGCCCAGAGCCACCACAGCCTCGCAGGCAGATGACTGCAGATGCATCCCCCACCCACCCTGCCTCTGCCAGGCTGAGGGCAGGGCCATGTAGTGGAGCAGCTCTGCTCCCAGGCGGCGCTGTGGCTCAGGAACCAGCCCTGCCCCTGCATCTTGCCAAAGAGAAACGGGTTGAACTGATTTATTTTTTTCCTCTTTTTCTTCAGAGGGTGTACATTTTAAATGTTTTTGAAGTTCACATTGCGTTAGTTCCGTGTTGTTCCAGGCCACTTCCCCCAGGCAGGCCTAATGAGATGGCAACCTGGGATTTTCGGCGGCTAAATTAAAAGCCGGGTTCTTTGGTCCTGAACTTTTAACAGTACAAAAAAAAAGTATTCAATCCGGCATGTGTTAAGAACAGTTTAAAAGTCACACGGTTCATTTCATGTTTTTGTTTGGCCCAGTTCCCCCACCTCTCCACATGCGAGGAAAGATTGAATGCTATTTTCACATTTGAACGCCTGACTTTGAGAAACCGTTGCTGTGCTCGATGAAAAAGACTAACTTTCCATTATGTTTGAGTTGTGTAAAATTTGCCCCTTTTTACATAGTCACCTTTCATGCACACGGACTGTAGGTTTTGTAATGATTTAATCAATTTTTATGGTTCGAACTTGTGGTGAAGTGATCAAAATGGAGAATCAAGCCTAGGTAGAGTCAAGTTCACACAAGTAGGATGCAACCGTTGCATAGCTGCAATAGTTGCATCCCACTGGTATAAAATGAAACATTGCCCTGCTATAGATGTCACACATCTGTATTTTCAAATAAATTATGCGCCAATTATAAAATATATGTCTTGTTTTTTTTATTTTTTATCACCGTTCCACAAATTTAGACTGTCAAAATGGAGCCGTAAATGTGAAATCGCACTGCCATCTTTTGCATCCATCGGAGAAGGCGCCATTCAGTCTCAACCCTTGTGAGGGGGAAAAAAAGGCTGGAGTTTATCAGCAGAGCGTTTGTCTTTGTTGATCAAAGACGAAGACCCTCCGTTACTCCGCAGTTCAGTGATTTAAAACCCGTGTTTATTATTGGAGTGATTTAATGCTACGGGTGCTCCCGTTCACTGGTAGTGTCCAAGTCTCAAGCCCTGCTGTTTATCGTCTGCAGAACATTTATCCCCAAGTTGATACAATTTTCTTGCATAGATCAATTTTTTTCTTCTTTTTGAATGAATACATCTGGCCCATGTCTATGATAAAAGGCATGTACATGTAGGTTTTTTTTTTACTGTACTTGGCTGTAAAAGGGGGTGGGTTGCTGCTGACTTGAAAGCATTGGACGTATTGTGCATTTTCTTTTCCTAAAACATGATCTTGAATGTCCCCCCCCATACTGCCTCAAACTATAGTTTTGGACCTTTTGCCCTCATTGGATTACCTCACATTTTTTGCGCATGTTGGCTTTGTATTGTGTCTTTTGTCTTCCGGGCACACAATCTTGTGTAGTGTTGAAATTACCGTCTGTCCTTGTAAACCAAAGTGTGGGGGGGAGTGGGGCTGCCTCTTAAAAGAGTGATTGCATCTTTTTGCAGATGATGGTAAAATTGAAAGAATAAAGGGGGGAGAAAGGGAGCAAGAAATCCAAACACTTTGATCAGTGGCATCAACAATTTCAATGTTCTTGTTAAGCAATATGCAAATGTAGGTGATATTGAATAAACTTGCCAATGTGGCAGGAATCCATTATGCTGTGATGATCAAAATAAAGGTGGGGGGATAAAGAGCTGCGGGGCTCCCGAGTCGCACCGAAGAGGATTTCTGCGTAGATGTGTTCTGGAAAGTAGGGTAGGGAAATGAAAGGGACGGTCTGGCCTGGAAGGAACTCCATCTCAATCAGCAAAAAGAGGGAGGGGGAGGAATGTTTAAAAAAAAAAAAAAAAAAAAAGGGGGAAATCTTAGCGAAACAACATGTAATTAGAAAGCAATTTTTGGTTGTACCGAAATGTCACTTTAATAAGCAAACAGTGATTAGGAAGAAGGAAACACCTGGAAACGGTGGAGGCGAGCGTTATCTAGCCCATGGACATCTGTACATAATGGAAGCTGTTGTGGCGAGGATCTAAATTATATAACCAAAATGCAAATTGGGCTGAGATGCAAATATGTTGTTGGGGCTTTTTTTGTTTGGTTTGTTATTTTTTTTTTTTTTTTATTATTATTTTTTTTTTCTTGCTTGTGGTTGACTCCAGAGGATTACACAAAGTCCACAGCTACTAGCTCTTCACCTCATTTTATAATCAAATGCTTAAGTAATCATTTGCTGACAATTCCAGGATGTTTACTTACAGATTGTAATCGTATATTAAAGTTTACTCCTTGAAAACTATTTTAATAAACCTACTCCTGTACATCCTGGCACAACACATTTTCCCATTTTCTCACACTGCATATATTTGTCTCATTAGAGATGGAATATAGTGGATCTGCCTCAAATTAAAATTATTCACAGAAAGTGTTTCTCTCCTTGACACTGTGCAAAGTGCAAAACTTAACATACGTATTCCCTCCTAAGGTCACCTTAATTAAAAAAATGTAACAAGAACTTCCTTTAACATTTTCACACGGATAAGTAGCACTTGAGTGCAGATTTTACTTTCGCAATTACTCTCATACTTTGTTACCTTTTATTTTCTGCGCCTTTTTGCTTCCAGGCTTCATGTTCCTGGCCAAATGGGTGTTGGCCTAATAGGATGGCATATATTTTTAGCTTTTTGCTGTTGCAGCTCATGCAGACCGTTTTAGGATTTAACAGTGGAGTTGCCAAACCCAGGAACTGTACTGGGATGATCGTGTTCATGGTTTTGGCTGGTGTCAACATGGATGGTTTGAACCCTCTTTTTAAAAATGGTCAAATTTCACTGCTGCACATAATTGGTTCATGGCTAACGTTTTCCAATGGGAAATGGAAATGACGAGCGCTTCATACAATTTAGAATAACAGTCATTAAGTATGGCCCTGTGCAATGTACGGGTGAACGAATCTCAATGAAAATATTGGGTCCAAAACCTCTAGTGGCCCATGAATTCACCTCCGAGGAAATGTGTTTAATAAAAAAAAAATGTAATCGGCTAGGCTTAATTGACATTTCATTCGTTTTTCATTTGTCTTTCAAGGCATGTTTCATACCATGTCATTTACATGGGATATTTTATAATGAGGTATTGGCCCATATGCAATGTCCCGGTTTGACAATGTAGCATTGCAGCCTGAAACCTCCAAGGGGCCTTCGTTTTGAGGCAAGTTATGACGGGACATGTGTAACACTAAAGATCATGTGGTTTAATGAGGCTTTGTTAAGACATTTGTTGGACCGCCTTCAGCGGCTCTATCAGGTAGCCCTGGCTGTGGAGACCGTGGTGGCTTCTCGGGGCATGACGGTTGGAGAAATCGAGAGGGGCGAGAGCGATGGAGAGATGAGGACTCTTTGGTCTAGCTGGGTAAACACTCGATCTGCCTCGCTCTTTTGTACTCTAGCTGGTACCCTAGCAGCGCAAACACTTGATCGGTCTCAATTCAGTAGCGGTTACCCTCATTGGATAAGCACTCATTCTGTCTCTCTTTCATTTCTGCAGTGGGTACTGTAGTTTGATAAATACTTGACCAGTATCTATATTTGTACTAGTTGGATACTTGTAGCTTATTTAGATAAATGCCTGATTGGAGACTCTCTTTAGTTTATCTTGTGTTCAATAGTCGGATAAATATTTGACTAGTATACCTGTTCATAGTCACAATTCTGTCTTTAATACTTTTGAAGGGCCAAGTCATTGCCATTCATGTTTCCTGACAGCTTTGACACAAAGGCCTTCTGGTACTACAGCTGGAGTCTGTATCCCTTACAGTCCGGCTGCTTCCGGCCCTCTCCCAGAGCACACCCTGTTGTCGTGAAGCTCGTCTCTGTGTGAAAATTGGGAGGGTTTCAGAGCACCCCTTAAGTCCAGGCCGAGCGGTGGAACGGTGGCCAATGCGTCCAATCACTGGCCCTGGTTTCCTTTCCTCTCCACGGACGACCCAGCGGCGTCTCTCCACGCCGGGCGTGCGCGAGCATGGCGCTGCGTTACGGCCCCAGCCGTGGGAACGGGGGTCCAGGTGTTTCCGCTTCTCGCCTCCCAGGTTTGTCACCTCGTCAGTGTGCTTCTCCACAATGGGCAGAGGGAACATGGCCCGCAGCGCTGCTCCCGCCTCAGAAAGCCTTTCTCCACCCTCACAAAGGGAGCCGGCACCGACGACAGAAGTGATTAATGGCAACGGCAACGGAGGAAGGTCATTGGGTTCAGATGGAGAAGAGCCGTGAAACGACTGTACTGACAAATTTGAAGCGATATTGTAACCGTGAGCGCCCCGTGCGACGTGTACTCCTGTCACTTTAAGGTGGCTAGTTTTCGATGGGTCTCTGTTAGTTGTCCTTGTGTCATTTGTGGTAAGACCATGTAATACGGGAGACGCATATGAACACGCATGTCCTAACCTCAAGTATCTCTGCGATCCAGTAACAGACAGGATCTCTGTGAAACTGTACATTACTGGAACACAGTGAGCCAGTAATGTAGGGTATTGCAATCCAGTGGAATAAAGGATCTCTTGTGATTAAGTAACCTATGATCCAGTGTGGTCCAGTATTATAGAGACTGACGGCAGCTCTGCCACCCTGTGGTCTTCTTGTGCTGACCCTCAGGAGGGCTGGACTGGGATGCAAAGCTCTGCACCGGACTGCTGTCTTGCCCCCTCTGCCTGCACATGATGCTTCTCCACTTTGCCCACTCCTTCTTTAGTTATTTATTTTCCTTCTGGTTCTGCATTTCAACATAACGTTTTGGGTCCCACACTCATCTGTAATAGATTTGTAATCCCGCTCTTAACAAATGTGAAAAATTATAAATAAAGCAAATTGAAATATTGTTTGACAATTCATTGTGAGCGGGCACATTGAATTGGGCCATTGGCCTACATAAACATAAACATTGCTTAGCAAGGTATTGCATCAACAAGGGATGAGCAACTGTTTTAAAGGCGGATTCCAATTGTGGTTTAGCACAAACATCTGCTCATTGATTTTATCTTTGACGTAAGCATCACGCAAGCATTTTAACGTTGTTGATGGTTTATATGAAGTTTGGTCGGAATGAATGTAGCCGTTTATAATTTTCAGAAGTAGGCCTACGTCGGTACCATAATTTCAGCATAAATAAAAGGCTATTTGCATGGTTCCACACCGTTTCACATTCTCTGTCAGCCCAATGCCAGTAGAGTAGATTTGTCCTATGCCCGAAACTCACGGGACTGCAGTCCCACGGCAGGGCTCGAAGGGTACCGCATTACCCCTCATTCTCCTTCTCTCATCCCCCAATCCTGCCCCCATTAGAGTAAATTTGTCTCACACCTGCAACTATTAGTTTGGGTCCCGTGTGACCCATGTTGGATCGCCCCATTGGATGGGAGACCTCCTGGGAAACCCAGGTTAGTGCAGGTTCAGGGCCAAACTTCCCTCTGGACAGATGCCCCAGTGAACTGGTAGGGCTTGATATATGATGTTAAACCGAGGTCCTGGTCCAGCCTGATAATTTAAAGTATGGATGTTTACCCCCGGTGTTTTGTCCAAATTCCAAAACCGGCCCTTTGTGACTGGCCAGCAATAATTCTTCCTGCAGCTGACTGGCTGTGGGATGTCTTGGATTCCCCACCCACCCATGTTTCCCAGGTCAACACCGCAAAAGAGAATGGAGTTCTTATTTGACCTTCCTGCTGGTTAAAATCAACAATTGCACACAGTAAGTCTTGTGATCCAGCAGCATACAGCGTCTGTCTGATTTGGTAGCGTATAGTAGCTCTGAGTAATGTGCGGTATGCCCTTTTGATCAACAAATGCACCGGATCACTGTAACCTGGTAACGGTTCCCTGATTCCGTAGCGTATCGTATATATTCCAGTAGCGTACATCGTCTGTTTTGGTGTTCCCGTAGCATACATTCTTGTGATCCAGTAATGTGCTGTGTATCTGCTCCTGCAACACATCGGACCTCTGTACTGTTTCTGGCTTCAGCAGAGTACACGAGTTCCTCGCTGTGTCTCATTTACCTGAGCATTCATCTTACTCCTATTCTTCTAACTCGCTCCTGTCCTGTGTCACATTTTCCCCTTTGCACTGAGGAGTGTCACATTTTCCCCTTTGCACTGGGAGTTAGTTAGCGCTCCAGTGCAGTGGCTCAGGTTTGCGGGGGCCTTGTGTGCGCTCCTGCTACATGCAGCACTGTGGCCCCAGAGCATCAGGCAGGCCTGAGCCACAGAGCCCCATCTGCTCCAGCCTCGCCCCCTCCCAGCCAGCGGCGCCACGAGGCACAAGGCGGCAGCGCCATGCTTGATGACTCCTCATGATGGATAAACGGGAGAAATTGGCCATAAATATCAGAAATGTATAAAAATTAAAATGGTTCCCCTCGGGGATCATTTAAACCCAGTGTCTGAACCTCCTAAATTCTGCGTTATATGCAGGCTTGACATTTTAATTTGATTCCGTGTCATCCTGCTCATCAGCGGTGTCACTTAAGCCATTCTTTCACAAGAAGAGTGTGTCCGGTGCCCTGCAAATTTATTCATTTTATTTTTTTGTGCACCTTCACAATGGAAGTGTGTTCAGAAGCTTGGTTATTAGTTTCTGTCCTTTGTTTAATTATTATGTTGTGAAATGCATTCGAATCAAACTACATGCAGATATTTTGTGTGTGAGTGAGGACTTGTTCATTCGACTGTGAATTTCGGCTTACTTGTGGCTGTATCAAAACCAGCGCATGATCCGTAGGTGTAGTAGTGTGACACTGTAAATAATGTAAAATACTGTAAATGTAAAATATCTCCATCTGTTGGTAATGAAATGCAGTCTATTGGGCCCCAGTCTGTAGTGTTTTATTGATATAATATTTTGGTTCAGAACACTTCATGAAACATTGTCTTCCTTCTCCTAAAATTTTAAACTAAAATTACAGCTTTTATATGGTAAATTAATTGTACTCCGAGCAGAAAAGTTGCCGCCGCTTTTCAAAGCACTTGCTGACAACCTAGTCTTGCAGTGAACCGCCTTTCTATCTACTTTCTGTCTCATTTTTACAAAGTGCTATAATCCCCTCCTTTTACACATTGAATAATCCTGATGTCTGTTGGGATTTATGTTGGTTTTTCTGCCGTTCCGCTTGTCAATCGTCTATTTATGTTTCTGTTGTCTTTGTCCTACATATGACCTTGGAAAGGGAATGCTTCCTGCAGGCTAAATGAAGCGGTGTCTATATTTTCAGGACGCCGCTGGCAAGATTGTATTAATGTAATGTCTGAGCTCTTTTTGAGGTTGTCTTTAGGAGAAAATGTTCTAATTTCCTTACCGTTTTCCTCACGAACGTGCATGCCTTTCCAGGGGAAGCGCAGTACCTGTAATTTATGCGCCACCTCCCTGAAATGCATCATGGATTTTCGATACCCTTCGCAGGCAGGAGACACGGCATCACGGACGTCAGCTCGGACGCCGTCGATCTGGTGTCCCACGCCACGCAGGCGCGCCTGCGGGAGCTGTTGGAGAAGCTGACGGTGGTCGCCCAGCACCGAAAGAGCTCGCTCAAGGTAGAGCACCGCCCAAGCCAGCGGCGGAGCGGCGCTTTTATCTTCAGCCGTCGAGTGACGTGCTGTACCGTCTCGCACTTCCGTATGAAACACTAAATGGCTAGCTTTGACACTTTTGTTTTTCACCTAAGGGACTGGTCTTTTAGGAGGCCAGAGTATGCATGGAAAATGCACAGCCAACAACATCTGTCTCCAGGCAGCGTATTCCAAATTCAGACCCACCGTTACTCCTTATGACCCTGCAAACAAGGCAGCCGTAAACAAAATGCATTAAAATATGTTCCTGGATTCCCCCCAAACTTCTTTGCAAGTTAAAGAACTGGGGAAGAGGCTGTATATAGAGGCAGTAAAATATCAGTCCATCTTTTGTACAAAACTAGTCAAGTCAAGTTTGCAACAATGGGGAAAATGGGTGGCTGTCTCTCCCCTTCATTCATATATATTTTTCCCCCTTTTATTTGTCTGTGCACACCTTTTTTTGTTTTCATATACTGTTAGTTTAGTGCTTCTATATGGTGGTCTTGTAAAATCATAAATAAAATAAAAAACACCACACACAAAGCGTATAACAGTACATCAATTAAAAATTGAGGATGCCACAAAAAAGTTTTTTCCTCTCTGCTATTAATTTACTAACACTCCAATATCGGTTATTTTTCAGTGTAATAATTCAGCTCATGTCTGACCTTTTAGTAATGTCTTAACCACTTGGAAAATTGCACAGGACGATTTTCGGCACAGACAGACGAGTGACCCCCGGTCCCAGCTCAAGTTTCTAGAGCAGTTGGACCGCTTGGAAAAACAGAGAAAAGACGACGAAGAGCGAGAGATTCTCCTTCGTGTTGCTAAGGTGCGTGCTGCGGACAAATCCCGGATTGTGTTTGTCACAGTTGCACTGTAGCTTTTCGACATGTCCCCCATGTGAAAGGGAACCTTAACCTTAATCTTTCTGACAAATCTCCGCTTTTACGTCGACAAAACGTTTCTTGCTAAACTAACTAACTTGACCAAATGCATTTCATATTTAATTTGTTTATCTCTGAGATTTCATAATCTCATCTGTTATTCCTTTCCCTCGTTCACGCAGAGTCGCTCCAACCGAGAAGACCCCGAGCAGCTCCGTCTGAAACAAAGGGCTAAAGAGGTGAGGACCGGGCGTGTGGGGGCCGTGTGCCCGTGTTTGGTTTGGTTTGGTTCTGCGGGACGAGGCACGGGGACAGTCCCTGAGCAGCCAGGTCAAGGTTTTGCCCTGCTGTCACACTCTATTTGCCCCAAGCCCTGAGGCAGGGACACCAGCAGCCTGGGGCAAAGGCAAGCCTCAATGTCCGAGCGCTCACTTCATCTAATTATTGGCAGTGACAAAATGAAAGACAGGCCTGTACATGCCATTGTGAGTAGATTATTATGCATTATTTGTATATAATGTGGGTGTGAGAGATGCATATGTGTATGTATGTATGTATCTATGCACGTACAGGTAACTGACAAAATAAAGGAAACACTTGAGTGAATGAGGGATACAAAATATATTGACAGCAGGTGCTTCCACACAGGTGTGGTTCCTGAGGTAATTAAGAAATTAACATACCATCATGCTTAGGGCATGTATAAAAATGCTGGGTTGCCCATTATTTTGGCTACCGTGGCTAGAAGAAGCGATCGCTGTAACTCTGCATGTTTCACGAGGAGCAGTGGAAAAGGTGATGTTGGCACGGAAGTCTGAGGGAAAGACATCAGCTATAGCCAATTGTGGTCGAAAGCGCATGCTTCCTTGACAGTGATATCCGTGATGGTGAGATGAGTCATCCTTCACCCTGTTTTCAACAAGTGGAGATGAGTGCATGTGTGAGAACAAGGTCAAGGATGACTCATCTGACCATATGACTTTTCTCCACTGCTCAGTAGACTGCGTTTGCACCACTTTACTTACAAACATTTTTAGATGTAATCATTGGTTTATACATACTCTCTGGAGTCATCACTGAATGGCTTGATGAGCATGATAACGGGGTAAACCATATGCAATGACCATTTTCAACTCAAATTAACAGTTATGGGAGATTCTGGAGTGGTGCCTGAGACTGTTTTCCACCACCATCAACAAAACACCAAATGATGGAATTTCTTGTGGAGGAATGGTGTTGCATCCTTCCAATAGAGTTCCAGACACTTGGAGAATCTCTGCCCTAGGAGCATTGATGCTGATCTGATGGCTCGTGGTGGCCCAATGCCCTATTAAAACACTTTATATTGGTATTTCCTTTATTTTGGCAGTGTGTGTGTGTGTGGGCGCACACGCATGCGTATATATACATACATACTTCCATACCCACATATACATAAAGAAATAATACATATATATATATATATATATATATATATATATATATACATAATGTACATAATGTATTATATTGTGTGTATGTATTTTTTCTTTGAGTAGTGTAGTAGTATTTGGGGGGTTCTACAATGGGCTACAATTTTTCAGGATAATTGTTCATTTTGTAAATCTGATACTACTTATAATTCGGCTTCAAGGTGGTACTGGGATTTAGTTGTAAATGGAAAGCGCCTCTGGCTTTTAATTTTCTGGGCCCAGCAGTTTTCTGTCTGTGATGGAGCCCTTGTTTTCACACAGTTCATGTTTGGCTGCGGGGCTTTTTATTTTATAGCTTAGACTAGTTAAGCTTCAACTCCCCGAGGTCCCCGTGTAGCAACTGTAGAAATCAACAAATAAGTTCATTTACGTCGGCCGCCTCCACACAGTGGCTGACTTTTACATTTCCCAATATCCATTTCCTCACTTTCTTTGCCCGAGAGAAAAGGCTTCACTAATTGGAGCTTATTTTAATTGAGCCTAATATTGGAGCTAGCCAGAGTTGTGCCCTGCGGCAAACGGGGAATAGAATCAAATGAAAGCACCTAAGGTTGGGTGTGTGTGTGTGTGTGTGTGCGTGCGTTGTGTGTTTTTTGTGTGTGTGCGCACGCTTGTGTGTTTTGTGTGTCTGCTTGTGTGTGCGTTTGTGCATTTGTGCATTTATGCTTGAGAGAAATTAGATGCAAGAGAGAACTTGTTATATTTAGGTGTTCTGTGTAAATTTTCTCATGCAGATTCATATTGCTATCATATCGAATTCACATCAAATTAAAGCAGTCACTGAAATCTGTTGCCGCTTTACCACATTTCAGACCCGTTTGTGGTTCATCTTTGGAGGTATAACTGTGTGAAGAGTTGGATTCGCAGCAGTACAGTGCATTTCCTCCATTTCCACCCTTGGAAATGCATTGATTTAAGCCCCCCCACCACCCCCAAAGTAATTCTTATACAGGCCAATTTTAATATAGCATATCAGATTTGTGACAACCCCCAGATTTTTTGAGGTAATGATTTAAGTGTTCATGCCTGTAGTATTTGCCTTTATTTGGTATGTTGCATGAATTGTAATTTGAGTGTTTGTAGAACCAGTTTATATCGGGTATACATGTAATACTTGAAAATGAGAAGCTTGTGTGTAATAGTTTTAAAAATTTGATTTGTACATGGGGGTGTTTTTATATCATCTGACTCCAGAAGTATTAACACTTGTTTAAAAAAACAAAAAAAACACAGGTTTTCTATGATCATTGCCACACCACATGCTCTTCGTGTACAAAAAAGGAATAACATTTTTTTTCCATGACTGAGAAAAAGGCAGTAACGAAAACAAAGCCTGCTCTGAAATGTTTGTATTTAACGGATCCTGTTTTTGTTTTTCCATCTCCTTTTGGAAAAAAAACTACAAAAAAAAAAAAACAGATGCAGCAGTTGGAATTGGCACAGATGCAACAAAGAGATGCAAATCTAGCTGCGCTCGCAGCTATTGGGCCTAGGAAGAAACGACCATTGGACTCCCGAGGCTATGGATCTGGAAACGAGGTAGAAAATGTATTTACATTAACTCTTCATAATGTGTCGTCCTCAGTATCAAATGAATATGCATGCGTTGTGTCTGTGTAATATACTTAATGTAGAACATAAAGGGACAAGGGACTAACCCCCCAAACACACACACATACACACTCTTGTATCCCCAGTTATTAGTCTTTGGCGATGTGTAGTTAAAATGACTACAAATACTTGTGATTATGGTGTTGATTTACTGTTAATAATTGATGTAATTTGCCATCCTCTTTGCACTGATAAGTTGAGTCAAACAGCTTCTTTCTTTTTCATGTGTCTTAAGTTGCTTTCTGCACATCTGAATTTTTGTTATTTCATTATTATTATTTTCTCAATTTTATTGGTTATATTGTAGGAGTTAATCCATGGGGATATCTGAAGTGAAGCGCATTTCTAGGCACCAATGGTCATAATCCACCCCCACCAATTTGCCAGGCCGTGACCTGAGGAATTTTACTATGCACACCACCCACCTTCAAGATCCCTCTGACAATTTATTCTCGTGCTCTCTTTCTTGCCCTTATTCATAGAAAGACCTTTAACCAAGGATAATTCTGTGTTTGCTGTTGAGGGTGCCAAATATGTTTATGCATCATGGCATCCATTCAGCGGAATAAGGCGAAGCATACAGATATAAATGTTTAGTTTATAACAGAGCTTCGTTATCCATGTTCTTCCAGAGGAAGGAAAAGTTCATGGCTTGTTCACTTTTTCTATGCCTACACAATTTATATTGACAGCAGTTCTGTGTAAATAATTGAACTAGGCACACCGACTTCCTGTTGCTGGCAAAACTTGTGAACGCGTCTTCCGACACGCAAACTTTTCAGACAGATTCTGGTCCAGCCATAAGGTATATAGAAGTCCATTACAGTCCATTCGCATACCCAGTCTGCCTTTTGACCAGCAGAGTTTTGTTGACATTTAGTTTATCCTTAAAGGTGGTTCGCGATCAGCCTTGATACCACCTCGGCATGGATGCCTTGCTCATTGTACCTTCTCTCTGTGAGGCAGGCACGGCTGCACACACACACACATGCACCGCGTGAAGCCTTTTGAAGTAGGTCAATGTTTCAGCCCCGTTGAAGGGTGTGGGCTCCTGTGCTGCACTGCGCTTTGGTTGAGGCCTGGTCATGCATGTCTCGGCCAGCGGCCGGGCCTGGTGACTTACTCTGGGCTCGGTGTGTTTGTGGGGGAAGTCTGTGTGACGGGGGTCGTGGCGGGCAAGAGCCGAAGATCCCCGTCCCTGGCAACATGGGCGCTGATGTGTTACAGCAGCTATGTTCATGGCCCTCAAATACTCACGGTTACTGGCTATGTTTTAAATGCCCCAAATGCAGTCTGTTTGTTCACATAGTTTTAAAGCCATTAATTTAAAAAACCCAACAAAAAAAAATAATCTGTGTTAATAATAATCTTACATCTAAATGTAATAATATTTTTATAGGCCTTTTTTCCAGTATTGTGCCCTTGCCCTTGTCCGTGTGTGAAGGAAAGACTGTGCCCCAAAGCTATGCTTTTTTTCCCTCTTTTTGCAGAGGTTAAACCCTTCCCCCCAGAAGGGGATAAATTCTTATAAAAACAGATGGAAGCTTGCCTTTTCACTTTGAGTCTGAGTATACGTGTACCTTCTGTGGAAGAAACCCATTTTGGGGGTCTGAAAAGAGATTGGAGCTCTGTCACTGAGCCCAGTACCTCCTGTGTGCTCTGGATGCATCCTGATGCCCCCAGAATCAGGGAAAGAGTCAAGAAACTGCAGTTTATATCATTCATTATCTGGACTACCGAAGGACAAGGATGACTTGACTTAATTCTAGGCAGCTGGTTGGCTCGCTAGCTAGATGGAAAAAACAGATTAAGCCATAATCCTGCTAGCAAGCAAGGTCCAATGCAAACAACCTTTTGCCCATTTATGTTGTATACATTCAATATTTTGTGCAATAGACAGTTGCTAGCTGTCTAAATGGGTGGTTCAGGAGAGCAGATATCTGGTACTATATGAGAGTACAGTGACAAAACGGTAGCTTGCTTTATGGAGTGCTTGCTTGAGTTGCCTATATTGCAAGTTACCTAGATATTTAACATCTTGGGAATGCCAGATGATTAATTTATCCGTCAATACCGCAAGGTACACTACCGGTCAAAGGTTTTAGAACACCCCCATTTTCCAGTTTTTACTGAAATGTAAGCAGTTCAAGTCCAGTGAATAACCTGAAATGGTACAAAGGTAAGTGGTAAACTGCCAGAGGTTAAAAAGAAAAGTTTAGGTTACCAAAAACTGAAAAATTATGTAAATTTTTTGGCAGTGAGTAGTTTTCTACACCATCAAAAGGCACTTGGAAACTGGAGGAAACTGACAGGAAGAGGTCTGGCAGACCCAAAGCCACAACAAAATCAGAAGACAAGTTTCTGAGAGTCAACAGCTAGGTAGCTAGATAGGTGGCTCATAGGACAACAGCTTCAAGCACAGGTCTTAGTTTCAACTGTGAGGAGAAGACTTTGAGCTGCAGGTTTGACAGGTCAAGTGGCAGTAAGAAAGCCATTGCTAAGATGGCAAAATAAGAAAAAGAGGCTTGCCTGGGCCATGAAGCAATGAGTGACTGCTGAAGACTGGAAGAAGGTCTTATGATGAATCAAAATTTGAAATCTAGAAATTTTGAAAGGTTTTGGTTCCTCAAGTAAGCAAAAGGATGGTTACTCAGTGTGTGACACCAACTGTCAAACATGGAGGAGGAAGCGTGATGGTCTGGGGCTCTTTTGCTGGATCCAGAGTCGGCAACTTGCACAGAGTGACTGTTAACCCTCATTAACCCATTACTTGTTCTCTGAAAAGGGCGTTTTTTTTTATGACTCTGAAATTTACATTATTTTTCAGTTTTTAGTAACCTAAACTTTTTTTTAAAACCTCTGGCAGTTTACTGCTTACCTTTGTACCATTTCAGGTTATTCGCTGAACTTGAAATGCTTAAATTTAAAGAAAAACTGGAAAATGGGGGTGTTCTAAAACTTTTGACTGGTAGTGTATGTGAAGACCATCTTTAATGATATTTAGGCTAACTAACTGGTACCCAATGAGCATATATTGTACGATCACTCTTGCTTGCTTATTCATAGGCAAACCTATGAAATAATTTTAAAACGCCATTGCAAATTTGTAAAAACACAACGTTGGGCAGCTTGTCAAACTATTTTATTTTAGCAAGCTAATGAGTGAGCTACACCTCAGCTGGAGGCCTTTGACTCCACTTCTGCCTGCAGGATGCAGGAGTTGGTTGGTGTGAAAAAATAATTGGTACTGACTCACTCACTCCAGCTGAATCCATTAAAATATAAATGCAAAAAAAAAACCCAACCCCACTGAAAGGGATACTGTGTGAATACTCTTACCTGAAGCGCATCTCAACTTGGGCCTTATTTAGCGGGGATGTTCTGCAGTATGGTCTGCGGGTTCTGGACGGGTTAGTCTTGTTATGTTGGTGTGTGATGTTTGAGTGCAGCACTTTTCCCCCTTAACGACAACGTTCTGCTACACTGGTCTTTTATAGTTTTGTGTATCCTGTGTCATTCACACCCGTTCGACAAAAGCAACAGAAACCGCTCTATTCACTAATCGCTGGCCGCTCATCCTCTTGTCATTGGGCTACATTGGTACCCCATGGCCCAGTCTCTGTACAGTCTAGATTCACCATACGAAACAGGATTCTTCTGCTCAAGACCCACAATAAGCCAACAGCTAGTTGTAGGCCTACAACCTCATGTCTTGGGGAAAGTGTGCTTGGCTGTACGTATCGGAAGAGATATGCAGCGGAGGTATCCTTGTGGCTCGTGCGGAGGAGCCCCCGTGAGTCCAGAGCGGCTAATGCGCCAGGGCTGGTTGCGCGCTCAGGGGCGGTGAGGCGGCTGACAGCGGGTCGAGAGGCGCCACGGTTACAGGATACAGGCTGTTGGTTAAGGGAGTGAGCCGCGTGCCGTGGGGTTCTGTGACTGGTGGCATGTTTGTGCCAGTATCCGCAGTGTTGCCACTCATTTGCATGAGCGCGTTATCTCTCCAGGGCTGTCAGGAGAGCCGCCGGGCTGGATTGTAATTGGTAATCCCATGTTTTGTTGAATAAAGGTGAAGAGGAAGAGGTGCATTTTTTTACTGTATTTTTAAAAAACTATAAATAAATGGAGTTGCTGTGCATTTGCCTGAATTTTGAAAAGACAAAGGGGGGTATAATGTATATCACTAAAAATGGCACATAGCAAGTTCTCATATTTTCTGTGTGTGTGAGAAACTATATCATTCTGAAGTACTCTTGGCAACCGCTTTGTTTGTCCTTTTGGCAAATGCTTTGTTCGTCCTTTTGGCAACGTTGGACTCGTGGCAGAAGAAAAAGCAGCTTGCATGAATTACACCGAATTTCCATATTGTTTTGAGGCATGCCTTTCCAATGAGATGCCTGAACTAAAGCCCGCAGCGTCGAACCTAATACCGTTCGGTGCCACCTTCTGGAACGACACGACTTGGAAGGAAAGGGGAGATCACAGGTGCTAAGTTATACGCACTGGCACCCTTCCATGTCCTCCCAGCGAGGGGCGAACGGGACGGAAAGTTCTAGGACAAAAGCAGACCCCCCCCCGCCCCAAGCGCTGGCCCAAGGACATGCCCCCTGGCTAAAGCCAAGATCATGACTACTGTGGATGTACTGCAAGCCCAAAGCGAGGAGCGAGGCTTTAGACCACGTGCACGTTATATTATACGTGCAGTGTACGTGTGTGCATGCATGTACTGCATGTCTGCATTTTTTCCGTTCTCCATATTGTAGGAATGCATGCTTTTCATTTATGGTAACTTTTGACTAAGTGTAGTTGGGGACCACAAAAAAAAATTCATTATTTTTTTCAAGAAATTGTGGAGCAGATGGTTGCTGCTGTTGGTTACGCTGCTGTTGGTTATGCTCCTGATCTTTCCTGATGCAGTGTCCAGTTGTGTAGTGAACAATCCCCTGAGGGTCTCGTTGCGGGGGGAAGAAATTCCTGCGAACGTTAAATAATCTAAAGCAGGTTTTGCTCAAATCTGGTCCACGGCTTCCAGTTCTGTTTTTCTTTTCTCTCGGGTAGGTAATTGAACGATTAGTGCAATTGATTGGCCAGAGTGTCCTTGCACCTGACTCCCAGGTAAAGCGAGGGTGGGAAAACCGCAGTACTCAGCCCACGAGGACCGTGATTTGAGTAACCCTGATCTAAAGTGTCTATAACCCTTGATGTTTTCACAGCAGTTTGCGATGTGGTGCATTGAGGATTTAAGGACATTGTGCTCAAAAAGCAGAACGTAAGGATTCTCCGAGGGCGGTTTTGCCCTTTAGTTATCACAAAATTAACCAGTTTGTGAGGATAGCGCCACGCTCAGCAGTATTTTCTGAACATGCAAGATGGGCAGAATGCCCTCCTTTGTTTAGCATGCTGTTTTTTTATTTTTATTTTTTGAAATGTAATACTTTGAATCCATGACCATTTCAGAATTTATAACCTAAAGGGATAATTGTGTGCACAGAAAATGTGTGTGTGTGTGTGTGTTTTAATTGGCAGTTTTCTTTCACAGAAGTGTCATGTAACCAAGACTGTAGTGCTCTGTTACAGTAATTCATAACTTGGGCTATTTATATTTTTATCAGTTCTATTCAGATGCATTGGTTCAATCGTGAGTTTCAGGGGAAAAAAATGCACATGCCATGAGGTGAATATGTGAATCAATTTTTGTTTTGTAACAGTGGCTTGCAATTATTAATCCAAACATGAAGATTGACAAGAAACAAAATTGATCATATTGGCTGAAAATGATCCAAATATGGTTAGTGTAGCCTCAGTTGTGCTCTGTGTACACGTGACTATACAGGTGCACTGTGTATCTTTGATAATCTGCTGATTCTGGAACAATGTCTTGAAAAAAGCAAAAACTGCATTGTTATTTGCTATGTTGCATTAACTATATGGGTGTGTAGAAGGTCCCAAGTCAAGTTAATGACCTTTGACCTGACCTTCATAAAGTTAAAACATTTTGAGGTAGCAAACTTTTTACAACTTTGATATCATGAAAATAGTCAATATCCACATGTTTATCAACCAAAGTTAATTCATTATTTCCTTATTTAGTTTTTTTCAAATGTTCCTCGATGCTTGAAGAAGTTGTTTACCTTTCAATCTTACTGATGTTTTTATCGGTAGTTGTCTTTCAATTTCCTGAGCGCCAAAGGCCGGTTCAAAGCTGCATATGTTTTCATACGTCACTCTATTTTGTGCCCTCATCCTTACGCTTGCCGTTGATCAACTAGCTGCATTTAGTTGGCACCATTGACTGGTGACTTTGTAAGATTCTGAAAAACAGAAAAATACATCTGTGAGTGTGATAATTTGTGGTTAAAACTTGATTCTGTTATGCTGTAAGTTTTTTATTTATTTCTTTTTTGACATAAATGATGAACCTCAAGCTAAAAGGTCTGTGTAATTGTAGTAGTAAACGGTGATGTAAAGAGAACACGACACTGAGTAAATTACATGCTGTAAGTTCTGAAGACTGGAGTCTGAGAAGCAGGCCTGTGCCCATGTTGCCTCTGAAACGACCCACTGGGTCCTGCTGTTTAAAGCACAAGGTTGAAACTCCAGCTTAAATACTCTCATTCCGATGCTCATGTAACATTGAGATGAAGATTATGCATGTTTAATGACTCTGTGAACCTGGTGACTTGGGTGAGATGATTATGGCCATGTGCTAATTAGGACATAACCTCATATCTGACACAGATTTGCCTTTCTGGTGTTTTTACCGGGACAAAGCATGCGCTTCAGTCGGATCATTTTGCAGGAACAAAGTCATATAAACCATTCATTTTTGGCAGTTATGTTGAAGATCCCAAGATCTGCTCTCCGAAGTTGAGCGTCGGTCTGTCCCTGTCTCTGTGTTTGTCCCTTGTTTTGAGATGCACTGATGAATGCAAGCTGCAGATCATGTCCGCTTAGCACCGGTTTTGTTTCAGAGCCCCGGTGACGATAGCATAGCAGCTTTTTGCGTGGTTACGCGTTAATCTTTGCTCCTGACATACCACGATTCTAAAACCGCGAGTTATGAATGCTAGGAGTCGCACTGTTTAAAAAATACACGTAAAAAAACGCTGAAGGGTTTGATCCATAAGTTGTGTACCACACCGTACAGGGAGCACAAGGGTCTCCTGTACGGTGCAGACAATGGACCGTACGTTTCTCTTTCATTAGGCACGCCGTTTGCATGAAAAGCGGTGTCCTCTGTTGAGCGCTTCACATGCTGTGGGTATCTACTAAGCGGCCTCGATGCCCACCCCTCAGGGACGTTTTAAAGACCTGGGCAGCAGCCTCGCCACCCACCCTCTCTCCAGAGAGAGCTAGGGCCATGCCAACGCCCGTGCCTTGATGAAGAGGGACTTCTGGCTCCATGATCTTCTCCCTCCCCCCGTTCTTTTGTCTAATAGGTGAGGCGGGTGCTAATTGAACACTTTCTGGCACTTTTAACAAAAGTATTGAAAGATTGAATCGAAACCTGTTAATGAGATTTCACTCCTGGGGGTTATTTTTTATTAATGAGATGTTCCTACCTGCACTTGCAACCGTCTGCTTCTCCAACCCGAGCCCCCTACTGGTGGACCCCCTTCTGCACGCGCGCACGCACCAAACAATTTTTCGCAATTGCATTTTTATCATAGCAAACAAACAAGTTGACAGAGTTTACTACTTGCTGTTTTTCAGCTAGTTTAAACAAGCACACTTTTTTTGAGGTACCGTAAAAAAAAATTATAATAACTTAATTAAAAGCAAAAGGGTGAAAGAGGGCAAGAGGGAGAGGGCGGATACGGGCCTCTTTATTTCTGGGAGATGAAGGTGAAGGATTTTGGTGCTGAACAGCGCTGGAGGCATTTTTCTTTTCTCTCTCTCTCTCCCTTATTTTTTTTTATTTTTTTATAAGAGGTTCCTAGGCTAATGACTACATAAAAAGCATACTTTCACCTCCCTCAAGTTCCTGAGAATTCTAAAGGACGTCGCTGTTGGGTTACTGCGGGTCCCCAGGGGTCTTTGTTTCATTTAGAACATGGCCCGGGGCTCCTTCCATTGCATCCTGTTGAATTGACCTCCTTTTCAACTCTGAGCTGGCAGCTGCGCCGTCGAGCAAAGCCCCTGCCGCGGGACCCCGGGCGGTCACGTGACGCGCGTGAACCCTGACCTCCCGCGCCGGATCGGGACGCCCATGCCCTTCTCACTTGGTGAAGTTTAGCAGCCTCGGAGGAAGGGAGGAAGGGAGGAAGGGAGGAAGGGAGGGAGGGAGGGAGAGCGTGGTCCGATCTGGGTTATTCTGGGTGTTTTTTTATTTTTTAATTATTTTTCGGTACGCGTGAAATGGCAGCTCCGCCATGGCCAGTCAGACGGAATGTGTCCTGGGCCCGAGCGCCAGTACCGGAAAACGCGCCGTTCACCAGCGCGTCCTGTTGGGCTCAGATCATCGTACCGTTTGAAGAGCCGTTGTCTCATTTAGACTTTTTAGTCCTATTTTAGCTTTGCTTTTTTTGTGTTTTTCAACAAAATTGGGTATTCCTGTGCTCAAATTTTCATCACTTGTGATCATGCTCAAAGACCTGGCTGCTTTCCCCTTTGATTGGTCTGCCTTCATGTCCAATATAAAGCATTTCAGAGACCCGTACCAGATGCCAGTCCTGAAGAGGGTACCTTTTAGAATAAAAGCCATAGCCCAAGGATTTAATTGCAGATAATGGAAGAAGGAGAGAAGGAGGGGGGAGAAAGAGAGGGAGATGAAGGGAGGGAGAGCGAGAGAGAGGGAGCGAGCGAGAGAGAGGGGGAGCGCTGTGCAGCACAGAACGAATAGAGCTCAGTTCCTCCGGAGGGCACTGCTGTCACACATCAGCGGCTGGCCCACAGACTCATTCCAGTCGGTCTGCAGCAGCTTCTGTGCTCACCAATCCCCCTCACCGGGGTTATTGGAGCAAATATTTGTGCGTCGAGGCTGAATTGCAAGGAGAAGGGAGCGCCGATTTTCACGTCTCACGCACCGTACACAAATGTGAGAGTGGGTCGGTCGTGCGTCTGTGGTCCCGCTCATAAATCGCAACCTTTTTTAAATTTTATTATATGATATATATATTTTTTTTAACGCTGGATTGGAACTGCTGAATTTTATTTCTAAGACGATGCACGCGATTGTAAGAAGGTGCAGGATGTAATGGCAGTAGATCCGATCAGCTTTTGACAGCTGGTGACATCATCATTTGTACATCAGCTGATTTCCTGTTCTGGCATCCTTTTTCAAACCTAGAAAAGGGGGGGTTTGAAAATGAAAGGTGCCCTTTCTCCCACCGGATTTGATGCGTGATACGGCCTGTATCGGACACGGATCGTTTTTTATTTTTGGTTCATTTTACAGCGCGCTTTCCATTACGCTTCAGGCACCGCGGGTGGGCAACGTGAAGCGATGTGAGGACGGACGGGTCGTCTTTCTGCCGTACTGTTTTCCACTGTTTGCTGTACTGTTCTACACACATACCACTAAAGGAAAACGGGGACTGCCCACCCCCTACCCCTGGTAATAACCAGGCTTTTAACATTAACTTTCTTTGGTTCACTGTAAAATGTAAATCATTTCTCACACACGCTTCTTAAGTGTTTCTCTAGCACCCGGAGAAGATGAACCAAACGACTTCCCTCATGCATACGGGCGGACCCACTGCACGGTCCAGCCTGGGTCAGTCTATGGTCCTCTCTTTTATTTCTCTTTTATTCTTGTTCTTTCATCAGCGTGGCATGCAGTTGCCTGTAAACACTGCCAGAAGGAGGCCGTGTTTAGGTAATAGCCTGAGATTGAGATATCGGATTTATATCCTCACTGGGGGTGAGGCCCACATCTATTCTTGCGAAAGGGGCAGGCTTGGGTTGGGTTATCATTTAGATAGACTCACCCCCCACCCCCCCTCCGGGGGTGTAATAAGGCACTAGGCGTATCCAAGTGTCCCTAATCCCCATTGAGATGTTCCTGTCTCTCCCCCCCCCCCCTCGCCTCCCCTGATGTGCTTCAGGGCTTTCCTCTCCCTGTTTGTGGCAGGGCCATAGAATATTGGGTTTTGTTTAATGTGCATATGCTGCCGGGCGTCAGTCTTCACACACGGCTTCAGAAAATTGATGCAAACCCTAAGCGAGGTTTGAAGCTCCATTTGCCTGTAAATAACCCAAATGCGCTGAAGGTTAAACTGGCAAGTGCTGGAAAACAAACTGCGCCCTTATTGGTTAGACTGTGTGCCGAATGGCCTTATCGCAACACAGACACAGAAGATGCATGGCTTGGCTGTTCATGGCTGTTTTCTTTTATTTTCCTTTTCAGATTTTCCTGCTCTCTCATTTTTTCCCCTTTTTTTGTTTGCTCGTTTTAAACTTGAATAGGTTTCCATTCACTCCTTTTTTCTTTTGTTGCAAAGGTTTTATTTTCAGAATCTCCGGTTCATGAGTTGCAGAAAGTGCGAGTTTGTGCGTGAAAATGAGCGCGCGCGTGTGGCTGTTTTGGCGTGCGCTGCTCGCGCGTGTTACAGAAAGACAAAAGGCAGCAGGGAATGGCCTGTCAGGAGCTCAGATCACGTCAGGTTTGTCTTGCCACATTTGTACGCAGCAGGCATGATGAGACGGGCCCTCGGGCGTAAAGTAAGCCAGCGACAAGATGGCATGTGAGGGGAAGAGCAGAGGGAGAACGGCCCTCCCTCCCTCATCCCCCCTTTCCCTCTTTTTTCTCTTGCTCTCTCTAACTCTCTTGTGCTCTCTCTCTCTTCTCTTTCTGTATGCATCTCCCCTTCCCTCCTTGTCCCAGTGTACAAGTTGACATGTGTAAATGTGCCGCATTTGTATGTTTACTGTATGTGTGTGGTATGCATGTCCTCAGGAACAGGCAATCATAATTATTGTTTTCTTTGGACTTCCTTAATTGGAGCATACATTGCCTAATGTCTCATGTAAGGCTTGATTGATAGTGGCGAAATTGTTCAATGCTCGGCATTCCATACAATGACTCCCATGGATTTTCGCATTGTAGCGATGAGGTTTTCAGTCATGCTCGGCTTCTGTAAAAGATTAGCTTCTACTGTAATTATGTGATGTAGGCCTATGTGCTACACTCATTTTCGTATGGATTGTATGGAGCCTTTATTTCATATTTTCACATTTTGCATGTCAAGTTATCATCCCTAACCAGCAACTAATTTGTTTCCCTAAACCTCTACACCATTTATGTCAATAATAGCTTACACTGGGGGGAATAAAGTTCAAAAAAGAACAAAAGCACATAAATGTGGAATACTCTGTATTAGTTTAGTTTAATTAGTTTCTAATTCTTGGTTTATTTAATTTAATCTCCTTTAGGCTGGTAGGTATGGAAATTAAGCGCTAGATTTTGCCTATATAAATTGCAGATATTACCCAAAGCCTTTGAACAAGATTACCCAGATGGCCTTGCAGCGTTTTTCTCCCCCTTTTTTTTTTTTTTTTTTTCTCTCCTCCTCATATTTCTCAAGGCTAGAATACGCTTTTTCCAGAGAGCTGCAGGCTAGGCCCGAGACTATGAGGGTGCAGCTGTGGGGAGAGTGGGGGGCAGGGAAGGAGCTGCACCAGTCCCCATATTCCCCAGCACCACTCATTCGCTGTGTCTGCAGCCAGGGGGAGCGACCACCACTCCCCACAGCTGCCGCATCAATAGGTGTGATAGTACAGTAGTTTAAATATGAAAGCCAGTGTCTGGATTTGGAACCCCCGTAGGTCCCCCGTTACTCCTTCAGCAAAGTGAGGCCAGGCCTCTTAAGCACCCCCACTGTATTATACATGAGCTCCTTTCTTTCTGTTTGAGATGTGCAATCACTTGGATTCATTGCCTCTGAGTGTGGGGGGGCTATGCAACTAAGGGACATTCATCCCAACTGTGCAAGAGCACCTGAAATGTAGCCTATGTGTTATAATAATGCAGCACAGGCTTTGGGCTTATGGTTAATACCACCACTCTGATCACCCTACAGTTAAATCCTGCTTGCCAGTGCATGAGGCATTATGCTGTGCCATGCGACTTAACTACTGTATGTGTAGCTTTTGTTGTCACACGGTACGTTGGCAGTTATACCTGCTGCCGTTCTCAATCAGGAAATGTATCGCATCGCTGTATGCGTTCGTGCCGTGAGGTGAAGACTCCATCTTGTTGGAGTGTCTAAAAAGTTTCTTTGTGAAGTTGACACCTCCGGCTGAGTGTTGTTTTTTTGTTGTTGCAGGCCAGGTGGTACTTCTTTTATACGTGGTGGAAAGGCAAGGCAGCGAAAGCAATGATGTAGTGACAAAGCACACCTTTAACTTTCATAACACCTTGTGCATAAGATTTCGCAGCTGATGAGCCTGTGCTGCATTTTAGTGCAGTTAATTGTAGTGCAGACTGTAAAATACAGGATTCCCATTGGGCCCTTGAAAGTACTTGATTCTGGATGTGTGATATTCAAGATTGTTTGGATCTTCCACTGAGAGCTTGAAGATGCTTGATTTCCTGTCATTTCACACATTTGACAAAACCCTACTTTTTCCTGTTGCTGAACAAACATTGCAATGGAAAATTCCAAAAGGGTGAAGAATAAGATTCTTCAAAATGGTCCTTAAAAGTCCATAAAAAGTAATTGGATTTTGTATTCGAAATATTGAAAGGAAGCCTGAAAATGGAAAGCTTATATATACACAAGAGCATTTTATGGAAATTATTTTCTATCGACCTGCTTTCAGCATTTCATTAAACACAACTCTCAAAACTGATTAAAAAGTGAGCAGGAAAATTCGATGAAATGATCTGCCAATTAAAATCTTTCATTTAAACAGGTTAATTTCAAAGATTTCAGCTGAATTTCACAAACAAATTTAGCAAAAAAATAATTGATAGATTAGGCAGATTGTCAAATGTCAAAACATTTCATTTTTAATTTACGAAACGATGGGAAAATGTTAGGCGCATGGTAGATGTTGCACTGGTTGCACAAGTTGCACTGGTACGCAATACATTTTTCACAGTACTAGACCCAAATATGCCATGGCAACGTAACTCTTGGTGGCAATATTAACACAGTACATGCATGTAACCTGAATTCACTATATTTTGTGTAGTGTCACAATTACTTTAGGTCACACCAAAACCATACATATTTTGCACATTTGTACAGGGAACCATGTCATACATTTTGAGCATTATAGCACTATTGCCATTTGTGCTGATTCTATTTCAGCATTAGACTGAATTTACCATCGTAACGTTTTGGTGTGGAGGGGGATCCACCTGTTTTCACTGGCCCGAAAGCCACGTTGTCAGATTAGATACTGCCTGGCCAACACCATTACAGGGGAAACCCACTGGACTCCAGTTGACTTTGTAAAGACTTACATCAGGGCTATTCAATATATTTGGCCCGTATGTGCCATTTTCAAAAAATAATCTGGCCCCCAGAAGAACCCTGGTTTACATGTTTGAGGGTGGACTTCCCTCCCTGTGTGCCACTGTGTGACCGGGTTATCTGATGTCTCACCATATCTCAATAATAATAATAATAATGCATTTTATTGAATTGGTGCCTTTCTTTAATTGACATAAACATAAAACATAGTACAATGGGATACAATTTACAGTGGGAAACAGGGAGAAGTGTCAGTGGTAGTAGGCCATGGTGAATAGGCGGGTTTTGAGCAGTGTTTTGAAGGAGGGGGTAGTGTCTCTGCGTGTCTGATGTGTGTGGGGAGTGAGTTCCAGAGTCTGGGGGCGGCGGAGCTGAATGCTCGTCCGCCCATTGTGCTGAGTCGGGTTGGTGGGATGGAGAGGAGGCCAGCTGAGGATGAGCACAGAGTGCGGGTTGGGATGTATTCCTGTAGGAGATCGGAGAGGTAGGGGGGTGCAGGGCTTTATATGTGAGCGGAAGAATCTTGAAATCAATGCCGTATTGGACTGGTAACCAGTGTACCTGAATGAGAGTGGGTGTGATGTGGTCATTGGATTTGGTGCATGTGAGGATTTGTGCAGCTGAGTTTTGGGTAATTTGCAGTTTATTGATTAATTTGGAGGGTAGTCCTGAGAGTATTCCGTTACAGTAGTCCAAACGGGAGGTGACGAATGCATGGATCAGGGTTTCAGCCCTGGAGTGGGAGAGTGATGGGCGGAGTCGGGAGATGTTACGGAGGTGAAGAAATGCAATGCGTGTGATATTCTTTTTGTGGGGTTCAAAGGATAGGGTGTTGTCCAAGGTGACGCCGAGACTTTTGACGACTGTTGACAGGGGGACAGGGTAGTCATCAATGGGTGTGAAGAAATTGGGTGCTTTGGAGAGGGTGGATTTTGAACCAATGAGCATGACTTCGTTATATTGCCATTTGGTTTGAGAAAGTTAGTGGCCATCCAGGTCTTGATATCATGGAGGCAGCTGACGGGGGAGGTCGGGGGCAGGGGGGCGGTGGGCTTGGATGAGATGTATAGCTGAGTGTCGTCAGCGTGACAGTGTTGATGTGGTGGTGATGCATGATTCTCTCCCTCTCTCTCTCAGATGCCAGGCGCTGTAAGCACCTCTTCTCCTGCCGTTACGAAGCAGGTCTCCGCTCAGAGGATCACCCGTGTCGGCCTGAAGGACCTGCTGTTCTGCATGGAGCAGGACCCCTCCCTGAGACACACGCTCATCCTGTACAGGGCCCTGCTGCGACAGCAGTGACACACTCACACACACACACACACACACACACACACACACACACACACTCACACACTCTGACATACTCGCATGCCCTAATGACCTACACACACACACCCCACACACACATACACACTGACATACTCACACAACCACACAACCTCCCCACAAACTCACACACTCACACACACACACACCCACCCCATACAAGGTTTTTGCCCAGACATCCCTGCTGTGATTACCTCCCCACACACCCCACAAGGAGCCTTGACCAGCCATCCCTCCCCTCTCAGCCCCCCACCAATCTCCACACACACATACACACACACACACACACACACACACACACTCACACACCCCTCAGACAATCACAGGTCAGGCTGTCTCCCAACAGCCTCCTCAACAGAACCACTGCCACGCGTGCTTTGAAAGCTCAGTTGCACTTTTTCTTTGTCGTTGTCAGAGAGCAAGCTGTTGTGTGACACGCGTTGTTTACTGGACAGGGCACGGTGCAATGCCCTTCCTTTCAGTCTCCCATATTATGCATCTTTTTTTGTCTGTTTGACCCAATGTGAATGTGGAGAGGAAGCGCGTTTCAGATTGTACTGGAGGTGATCTGATTTTGCCTCACCTTTTTTAAAGAAATGAGTAAACATGCAAATGGATTTCGCATTTGAACTGAATATTGCCTTCCATAAGGATTGTATCATTTTTACAGCAGACTTGCACACCATTAAACTGGCAATCATAACATGTTCTGTGCAGTGATACCAAATTACAGCTGAGGATGAATTAACTAGAATTTAATCAATCTCTCATAATACTGAGGTCTATACTGAATCGGTACAGTATATGGACATTTTTACGAGTATTGATATTTTTGCAATTGCTGTAAAAGAGACCATCGTATGTTGTGGTTATATCTATATTTGAGGAATACGAATACATTTTTTACGTTTGCATTTGATTGAAATTAGATAAGAAAAGGTTATATTTGTACAATTGTAGAAGACTCAATATGGTTAACCTTTTCACATTTCATATGCCATACCATATTTTTGGTTGTAAATTTTGTCAGACGCATTTGTTTAGTCTTTGTATTAGACTTATGTCACTAAGCCTGTCTCTAAATTGCCATATGTCAAAATGCATCTGGCTACCTTGATTAAGTAATGATAAATTGCTGTATTCCAGTTGCACCAAAAACAAATGTAAAAGGAGTTTTGTAGAAGTGAGTTCCGATCTTTGAAGGTGAGAAAAGTCACGATCGCATGAAGCATGCGTTTCCTGTGTGACACACTATAGTGATCATAATTGAGAAAGCCATTGTTAACATTACCAACATGTTGTACTCAAAAGTATAGGTTTATTGTTCTTAAAGATTGACTATGGCCCAGATCCAAAACTTCAACACCCCTCCGCCCCCCAACCACACTGAATCTGTTAAACCATTTGTAATTTGTCTGTTTTTGGGGGGTTTTTGGAGAGGGGGAGGAGGATGGTAACTCCAGAGGGCACATATGTCTGTTGGTAATGTGAATGTCTGTTTGAATATTGTTCAGGAAATGTGAATAAATGCACTTACTTAAAAATTACAAATTGGGCTTCAAACAGAATGCTGAAGCTTTTAGCATAGACTTTGAATGTTATCTTTCTGTAAACTTTTGGAAATCCATTATATATTCACAAGCATATTAGAAACCCATTATAAGAGACTTGCTGTAGTGTCCAAGCTCAGAATATGGAAATTTCATTATCAATAATTATCATCTTTAATATTATAGCCTACCATGTTTGCCTAAGGCAAAGGACAAACTTTTCTTTGTGGGAAAAATGCCAAAATGTACCAGATGCCTCTAAAGAATATTGCACTGTAATATAACAAGTGTAACAGAAAAATGTAGCGATTAGTCCTAATCTGTGGTAAAAGGACATTTTGTTTTTATTTCTTGGTCTGGTGGCTTTCTCTTTTCATACTTGAATATGGATATTTCATTTCTCAATTAAAAGTTAAAAAGGTGTTTTTTCAGGTATTATTCGTTGTTTTTATTGTGGAAAAAATGAAATGGAAATATGGAATGTGTTACAGAAAGATGGCTTTACGTTGTGTAAAAATGTGGGATAATTAAAAGTTAACAATGATACATCGGTTTCTGTCGTTTGTGTTATAGGTATTACTTACCAACGAATTTGAGTTTTTAAATCATACTGTTGATGGTTTGAAGTTGCGCACCATATTTGAGATGTGTATCTTTCAGATGTATCAGTACTAACTAGTCTGTGATACTTGACCTTCCTTGCATCCGAAAACACTGAATTTACAACTTGAGCAAAAAACAAAGATCGCGCCGTCTTGCCGCATGCAAATCGTAACCTGTTTACCATCATATTATGCCTCACCTCCACTAATCTTTATAGCACGCTCTTCCTGCTTTGATTAGCGAGTTTAGCTGCAGGCCAGTGGCAGGCAGAGATCTCACCTGAGATAGTGTCTGAAATGAGGTGAGGAGCCCAGCTGGCGTCGGAAGATGGGTGACTGAAAGTACCCGCGTTTCTCTCGAGTGCCAGGAGTAAGGCTGCTGATGCCCGCTTGTTTATATTTGGGGGGAAGGCAGAGAACTGCGCGCGATCGCTTACATGGAACGTCACAACCGTGAGAGTCACGCGGAATCTGCGTCAATTGAACGGTTCTGACCACCGTCCAAAAAGTGGATTTAGTATGACTTTAATTGTCTTGAAATGACTGTGCACCTGTTCCAAATGCGTATTGCTGCCAGGTGTTGCCCCCACTAAGGAATTGAACCTGTATTTTATTTTACAATGTATACAACTATTTAAAATAGCAATGTGAGTGAATTAACCCTGCACACTGCGACGTACAGCCTGACCTAGGGGGACGGAAGACTATTTAATTCTGTAGCCTACGCACTGAGTGAATCCAGTAACGGTAAAAAAAAAAAGACGCATTTCGTATGTAAACAACGCCAGCTAATGTGCTTCTGAGCACCGGGTGTGCTCCAGAACACTGCTGGATTTGTTGATATTTACAACGTTCTTTTTGATATTTGGAATAGGCAGGCGTTTAAATAAAACGGTGGGACAACGGATCTTTCAAATTATGCTCTTTTGTGCCTCACTTGCCGTAAATGTTGTGCAATAATCCGCCAATAAAATAAATCCATTCTAAGCAGTTGTATCCGCCCCCCTCTTGTTGGCTTCAAATGGCGTTTCAAAATGTTTTGGTGTGTGTGTGTGTTCTTTCTTTTATTTTGTATTTTAATGAAACACCTTTTTATTCACGTGGCAGAGCCTGAAAGCTTGACTAGATGAAGGATTGCGTTCGACCGAGCCTGTGCTCTAGCCAGAGGGGAGTGCATAGCTTAACATAAGTGATGCCAGCCTGGGGCAAAAACAAAGCAGAGGGTGCCCGAGGAGAGCAGGTCTGACCAATAATGTATTTATAGTTTTGTTGAAAGCCTTCCATTGTGTCCCACATTGCCTACAACTATGTCTGTCCTCTGCATTTTATTAACCCCTGACTTATCACAATGATGGATAGTTGCCCTTAAAATGCATGCCCACAAATCATTAAACCAGACACAAAACAAAAGGTCCTTCCATTTAACAATTTGTCTTGTGTGAGATGTGGCTTTAACACTGGCCTTTCAGTCAAAGATACTGAAGTAATCAACTGTGATGTGCTCAAATACAAGGCCAATGCTTGCAGAAAAAAGGCAGCTGTTGTGTACAGAGATTGTTGCCATGTTACTGTTGGAGTTGTATGAGCCATTGAACCCACTGAAGAAAATGGAAGTTAGGCGTTCGTTTTGTCCTGTGGCAGGATAGCACTGTTTGGAAAGGGAGCCTTGTACTATGCTCCCCAATGCTATGACAAAAATGTAATTGAATGTACATAAAATCTATAAATCCAACATAGAAAAGCAAAACTTGCTCTAGATGTGATTCCATTTGTGCCAAATTCAGTATGAAGCGCATTGAAAATGTATCCCAACATACAAATTACATCTTTGGACTGTTGCATACGGTTTACTCACTCAAGCCTTTAAGAGGTGGTTGTGCACAAGAGATGCAGAGATTTCATTTGTTTTAATTTGTTAAAATAGTGAATGTCAAGCCTTTGGCCTCCCAGATGGTGTAGCGGCAGAACGTCCGACACTGCCCACTGCGACCAGGGTTCGATTCCACCAGGTCGCGCCAGTTTCGGGCCGGGAGTGCCACTAGGGGGCGGCAATTGGCTGTCCGCCCCAGGGAGGGGGGAGGAAAGTCTATACAAGCTCGCTGCGTATAGGGGTGGCCCTGTGTGCATACCGGAGTTACTGTGACGGCTTGGCGGGTTCTGGCTCGGAGGAGGCGGTGCTGCACTGCATGTCACTGCTGGTTTCAATATGAAGGAGGGATAATTGACATGAAAAATTGTATAATTGGCTAAAAAAAGAATGTCAAGCCTTTTGAAAACACAGCAAGAAAAACGAAGACAGCCATTAATCCATCCATCCATCCATTATCTAAGCCGCTTATTCCTGGTCAAGCCTATCCCAAAAAGGCAGGAAACCCTGGACAGGTCACCAATCCATTGCAGGGCCATTAATATACCCGGCTAATCTAGAGAACACCATTTTTCTACCATCATTCACATTGTCCATCTATGTCTAGGATGTTGAATGCCAAGAGTTTCTAGCCTGGCAGGGTGTTACAGCTGCAGTTCATCAACCAAGAGCCACAATCGGAGCCCACAAGTCACGACACCTCGCCAGTATAGACCCCGTCTTCATGCTCGTTTTTGCACTGCCAGTTCCATCATAAGAAAGGTCACATGGTAGCAATCTGACATCATAACTGTTTTGGCTATAAGAAGGCAGTTACAGGTAACTTCCAAAATACAAGCAACACTTGAGTAAATGAGTGATCCTTTAAATGGGTGTAGTACCGCAGGTGTCCATCAGGGGTGCCATGGCCAGTACCGGCAATAGTCCCCGCCCTCTCTTTTCCGACTCCCCATTTCAGTGTCCCCCCAGGTTACCAAAGTGTTACCTTTTATTTTGGCAGGTACCTGTATACAGCTATCGTCTGCAGCACAGACAACCAGGTTGGCCCAGTGCTTTTCTCGATGTGACACGATGAGAAATCATTCCACCCCCCTGCAGCCTTTCCACATGGCACTATGTTTGAGAATCTCTCTTGACCCTTCCTGAGAGCTCATCTTGACAACGGTGCTACTTGTTTTGCTGGTGTATAAATGGCTTGCTGGTGAGATGATGATCATGTGACAGGTAGTTATGCCTTGGATAGACGTGAGCCCCATTTGAACCTGTGTGGGATGGCCTGATTCAGATGTGGGCTCAGAGTCCAGTGGGCACATGGAGTAATGGTAAAGTAATGAATCTGTAAAAAAAACAAAAAGCTTTCTGAGATAAAGAAAGCCTCAATGGGTGGCTGCTGAAGAAATCTCTCACAATGGCAAAGAGAGGATAGATCCTTTCTGGCTCTGTATAACCCCACAGGTGGACCAACCTATACGAAAGCACCCTTTAGAGATCCTTGAAATTCTTACCCAAATTAGCTAAACAACAGCACGGTGCTGAGGCCAGACACCACACTCGTTCACTAGTCAATTTTTCATTCAGTGGCTCCTCTCGTTGTCTGGAGTGTCACAGTAATGTGTTTGTTTTTTTCCCCCAGCTTTACAAATAGCAGAAGAATTGCAGCTGGAAATAAGAACACGGAATATTGTCAATAATCAAAAAGGAACGGTTAAAAGTTGCTGAAAACAAAGTCGGCGCAGCTATTTATTCCGCAGTGCCCGAGGAGAGGCGTTTCAGTTGTTTCCCAATTTCGTATTATTCTATTACCTAAGAATAAAAAATAAATGACTCACTGGAAGCTAAATTCAAAGATGCCTGCAGCAACAATAGTCCCAGCCTAAACTGCATTGCTGGGTGGATATAATGCCTCTACTTCAGTGCGAGGTTGATAAAGTAAAATGATAAACAAAAGTATGGTGGAATTTGTTATAATTAATGCATTTTTATATCGGTGGATAGAATTCTGTAGCTTATAAACAGTTCTTAATTCCATGTGTATTCTGCAGTTGTTACCCGTCTGTGCTGGGTAGTCCTTCCACTACTACAACTACACCAAAGGTGCAGCCTGAAAACAATCAATACCATCACACATTTCAACCATGAATAATGCACGACCATCTTATGACCATTAATATTTCCTCATAGCCTCTACTCTGTGACACACACACACACACACACACACACACACACACGCACACCCACATGCAGTCATGCACAAATGTGTACACCCACACACACCGACCTTCCTGAAATTCTGTAAAGTGTCAGTGCCCAGTTCCATTCTGGCAGTCAAGAGTATGTTGAGTATATGAGTAGTCAAAAGAAATAATAGGAAACCGTGAGTCTGTGGCTGGCCTGCAAATGCATTCATCAAGCAAATGAACTCCGTTCTTCCACAGTGGGCTGTTGGAAATAATTGATGGAAATCTCCAGGTCATTATATTTTAATAAAGGCATTTAAGAGGCTTCAATCTCTTCGCTTTAAGTATGCGAGTCTTTGCTTCTGCGCTCAGATCATCAGTACCCCGGGCCACTGGAGAGGATTTCCTTGAATTATTTCAGCCATAGAGAGGGATAGAGAGAGGGAGGGAGATGTGGCTGAGGGCGGTAGAGACTACCTGCCTATCACCCTGTGGAATGAACAATCCCCAAACATCTTTGTGAATATGGTTCTGAGTGAATAGTACACCCTTTGTGAAATTTTGAGTCTTTTTAGCATTTTGGTGGGGGGGGCCAGGGGAGGGGCTGCCTGACCAAATGTGGCACACACTTAGGCTCCAGTAAACCAAATCAGGTAAAGAACTCGATCGCACCAATGAAAGACAGTTGTAGATCTTTTTTTTTTTTTCTTCTTTTTTGTATTTTACTCTCCATCCGATAACGCTCCCGACGAAGGTGACATTCACGTTCGCAAGTGAATCGTGCGAGCGGTTTACAAACACCCTCAAAGGGCAGGCGGGCGGGCGAGCTCTTTAATGCCATCAGCAAGACGGAGTATGATATTTGACTGATGGCTGATGAAGGAGAGCAGGAGTGGAGGCAGAGAAGGGAAAGCGGGCCGGAGTGTGTTCTGGTGAAGTGCGCGGGTAATGAATAATTATGTGAAAGCGCTCTAATGATGAACCTCTGTCAGAGCAAAGAGGCAGCGGCAGAGGCGAGGGTAGTGACTGCAGGCAGAACTGGGGCCTTTGATTACCCGGTAATTTCATGTGAAACGCAATCACTGACACACTGGAGGAGATTGCAAATTTGCAGGGTTTTTTTCCTTCTCTCTCTTCCTCCCATGAAAGTTTACTCTGTGGTGTGAAGTTTCGTCACCCAGAAACCGATTAACCCCCCTCCGCTCCGATTCCTTTTAAACTCTGTGAATATGAAAATCACAGCTATGGGGACACGCGTCCCTGTCCTCATCCCTTGAGGTCGTCCTCAGTCTCATCCTCTTCCGCCCGTAGCTCAGACAACTACATGTAGTACTGATCCATCGGCCAGTGCACTCATCCACTACTCTGAGGGGTGTCAAGTAAATGTACTATCAATGGCACACACAGTGTTATGTCCCGATTTCAAACTGTCTGCCTTTATTCATGTACCAATAACTGCCAAAATAGAAGAAACACCAACATAAAGTGACTTAATAGGGTGTTGGGCTACCATGAGCTGCCATAGATTCTACAAGTGTCTAGAACTCTATTGGTGGGATGCAACACCATTATTCCATGCGAAATTCCATCATTTGATGTTTTGTTGATGATGGTGGTAACCGCTGCCATGGCATATGGTTGACATTGTTTTCATGCTCATCAAACCATTGGGTGACCACTTGTGCCCTGTGGATGCCCCATTGTCATCCTAGTAGAAGCCACTCCCATCAGGATGGAAATACTTCAAGGTGATAAATCACAATGGCTTTGTATTTATTGGTGTTTACCTTGCCCTCTAAGGGGTTGAGTGGACCTAAACCATGCCAGGAAAATGCACAGAGCCCCAGAACCCTTAATTTACTCAAGGGTTTCCTTTATTTTGGCAGGTACCTGTAGCAGGCTGGGTTGTAGAGTGTCATACCGAGTCCAGCCGAATGGTAATAATAAATGACTTCCTTGTACAACAGCCTTTCAATTGCAGTTCAGCGTCAAACAATATTTATGTGCACTAAGACTCAGTCAATCCTCACAGTTATAAATGACCCAATATTTATTAAATGAACAATGATTTATGGTTTGAGTTTACGGGGTTTTAATAAATGCATTACTTATTGATTACATAATACATAGCATATATTCATCTTTTAGTTTGTATTTATGTGAGTATATGTATTGTAAATAGGTTGTCTAGGTCAGCGATCCTCAACAGGGTGTTGATATATCTTTACATACTACTAAGAGTATAACCAAGTCATTGTAGGATGAGAACTGTGTGTGTGTGTGTGGGGGGTGTTTTGTCCATTGATTAAATTTTTACAGTTTTTGTATGTTCAATAATGCACATAGGATTTCACATGGTTCAACTGCCTGCCAATTACAGCCTTGTAAAAGAATTGTTCAAATGATTCCTCTGGTTTTCACCGGACAGTGCCTAACTCTTTTGAAAGATCTCCCAATAGAACATATATTTGCTTCTTCACACTTCACTGTACAGTACACTCCTTTGAGTTACTTTAATGTGTAACACATCTAGTCAAGAGTTGGGAGTAACAAAACATGTTTTGAGTGGTACTATTCTCTTGATTATTGATTGTATAATCAATCACTTTAAGCAGAGTTCATTATAATATCTCTGGCTCACTTCTCTGCTTGAGATCAAGGTCTTTAATTCAGTCATAGTCTCTGATGAATCGTCAAATGGAGGAAGACAAAAGCAGTTTACCAAACATTAATATTTATGAATGACTTCATGAATACAAATACATCAGATACTCCTCTCGGTTCTTGTAACAGCCATTGTACGTGTGTACAGTATATCTGCATGCGCATTATAGACATTTCCGCTCTTATCTTTATCACTGCTCGATGGAATTTCGCAATGGGGGGTGGTAGATTAAAGCAGCTCTCTGACATGCATGATTTGGATTTTAGGATGACACAGACAGACAGTGATATTCCCAGATGCATCCTCCACGGTTCTTTTATGTTCTCCTCGTAACTCGGGTGTAAAATAAATAAATAAAGAATAACTTCTGCTTCAGTTACAAGCGCCGCTGTGGGGAAACACAATGTTCCAGTTTCCTTCCCTTTAGCGGATCAGCGGGCGAAGAATCACCCTCCCTTTGCGGGGGCCCTGGAATCTCAAGGCCTCGGCCTCTACCTTAACAAAACAACTGTTTTCTTCTGGGAGACTTTCTTTCAGTCCTGATGCTGTCTCATTTGAAACATTACTTGCTGTTTGGTTATTTTTGTTTTCATTTGAACAACGGAATGCTGAATACACTCTACATTTATATTATTGTTGATCAGGCAATGCATGTTAATGTGTTGATGTTTTAACCAAATTTTTGATTGCCAGCTTATACCATCATTTTGGTTTTAGATTTTAGGCATTTTTGCAGACTCTCGTATCCAGAGCAACTTATACAGTTTACCTTTCTTTTGCATACAATCCATTTATACAGCTGGATATTTACGGAAGCAATTCAGGCTATGTACCTTGCTCAAGGGTAAACAGCAGTGCCTCACCTGGGAATTGAACCTGCAGCCTCTAAGTTGAAAATGTTGTTTAATTAGTGAAAATAAAGCATTTTTTAAAACACAATTTTCAAATCAAATCTTGAGTATATAACCCATGGTACTGTGACTATTCACTTCAATGGTATGATTCACATTCTGAGAATCTGATTAAAAAGAGGATTCTTTTTCACATCGCTGTAGCACATATAATCAACTTGCATAGCTGGAGGCGATACTGGCAATGCAACTGCTGTCCCACAAAGAGAATCTAAAGTCATGAACCTTCAAAGATCTGTAAAGTAGTGCTTATAATCAAACAGATTGGAGCCTAATTCATAAAAAGACTTAATTTTTGTCCTCATGATAATGGCCTGACCTTAACAAGCATTGTGTAGCTTGAATCAGATTTTCTGTCCACTTATAAATCATTTAGACTGCAAGATATTTATCTCACAGCTCTTTACATGTTTAAACATTGGTGTGGAACCTACAAAGAGGTACATTCTATGTCTTTTGACAGTTTCATTTGTATGTTACAAATGATTAGGCCGCACCATTGCTCTTATGTAAATGTGATTGATTCCGTGGTCATGTTATTTGGAAATAATGACTGAATGTGAAACTCCAAACAGATGCCACTAGTATATAAATTATTCTTGCTGAGGCCATTTTTTTCTGAATGCAATCTGCAAGGGTAGACTTGGATCATTTTTTTAAATGGAGTTTGATTTATAGATATATCGCAGTGTTGAATCAACATATTATTTATGCACTCTAATGTACTGTACAATGAATATTCATTCCTACAGCTGGAATGTTTGTCTTTTGTCCAATTCAAACAGTTGAGCACAACATGAAATAACTTGCATCTTAACCAGGATTTCTGTTAAATGAATATGCAGGGCAGCCGATGCTTTTGAAACTGCCACGTTTGGGTCAATACTCAGGAAGGAAATGGAGACAAATTCTTAAAACATGTAAGGGCCTTGAAAACGGAGATGCTAAGGGTGCCAACACAAGGGCAGCCCCAGACTACACAATAATTTGGGATTTAAAGCTTTATGGTAATGGAAGGCAATAGACCAGTATTAGGCATGCTGAAGGACAACTAGGCCGCGTCTTTTGAGGCACGCTCTGTGGAGCTGGACGGCTTTTTCAGTGCCGCAGGGAGGCAGTATCATTTTATAATCTAAACAAGACGAACATTGCCTTTATCCTCAGCTCACTCTGTGAACCTATTTGCCTCAGTTTCTCCACCTATGACATCACCAACCAAGCAGCATTAGGATGTGCCAAAACACACAGCAAATGGTGGATGTTTGTCTAAGAACTGATTGATTAGCTTAAAGTAGCCAATCACCTTCAGGGAAGACTTCAACTGGCCAAACCTCATGCAGTGTTTTGCCATAGTGCTGATCGGAGGTGAAGTCTAGGTCTTTGTAGCTTTTGCGGTTGACCACCTACGTACATGCCACAGTTAATCCTGTTCAAACTCTTTCACACAATGCATCTGTGGCTTTTAGTGAATAGGTTGTTCATATCTTCACACAAGAGCCTACTCTTGTTGATTGGCTGGTTGGAGTCATCTCCTCTAGTTGATTGGCTGGAGCCAGGTACGCTTGAAGTGTAGTTCTCCAATGCAATGATTGCAGCTCAGTGCAGTGGCTGTTCAGGTGGACTACAGAGTGAAACGAAGCAGCAGCTGACAGAACTGGTTTAAGAGGACATGCGTGCTAGTCTGTGCTCTCGTATATTGACAGAGGATGTTGCAGCAGTGGGACAGGCCTACAAGCAGACATTCCAAATAGGGTTAAAAAGGCTTCATGGAGCTTGCTTTTCTTTAACCTCACAGCCGTTTACGACATCAGACTGACAAACAGAAGGGTGCCAGACATAGCCTGGCCATACCGTGGCGTGGATCGACAATGCTGATGGATCTATTCAAGAGTACCCTGTCACACATAATGTTACATTTTCGTCAGCTTAACAGCATCCGAGTGAAAACCCATGGTGGAGCGCACCAACTGAATCTCCAGTGATGGATACATCTGTCAGAATTAAGTGTCTGAAAGTCCAAAATTAGAATCTCCTCTATTGAAATGATCATCACGTATTATATTTCAAGCTGTGCCGTACAAAATAAAGTTTGATTGATTGATGGTGTATGCGTCCCATTGCTGTTTTTAAAGAGATTTCTTGCCAAAAACCAAGGTAATAGATGTAGGATTTTCTTATTAATGAGAATGCTGCAGGATTTTCTTATTAGGAATGTAATGGAGACTTGGCTGAAGTGAGAGGACATACCAACACTTCAATGGGAGGCACCCTTGGGAAGAATGGGATTCAGTCCAGCACATTGAAGGCCAGGAAATAGACAAGGGAAGGAGAGAGGGAGTGAGAGAGGGTGAGAGAGAAAGAGAGACAGAAAGAGGTAGAGGGAAAGAGAGAGAAAGAGTGAGAGGGAAAGAGATAGAGGGATGGAGAGAAAAAGAAAGAGAAAGCGTTGGGAAATAGACCCAAAACAGGACAAGCTGGCATCTGCACGAAACACGTGTAGACCATGTGACTGGAGAAGGAGAGGTGTTAATATGTGTGACCGTACGCAAGAAAGACCACTGTTGAATTTGCAGAATTGGTGTTGGATTTGCTGAACAGAAACAGATGCTTGATTTTTGTGTTGTTTTTGCCCTTTTGTAACTCTGTGGGCTCTGTGAGTCTGGGATCTGGCTCCTCATACAACAACAGTTTTCACATGAGAACTTCAATTAAATAGATTCAATGTGTTTTTGATTTTGGACCACTATTGGCCTTTTCAGAGGTGCTTTGCATACCGATCTTTTCCCTTACAAAATTAACATATACTGACATATATTGAACAATATACTGTCAAATATTAAATAATATATTTTAATATATATAAAATGGCCCCACATATATTTTGCAATACATGCCAATATATTGTTCTTTTGTTCCAAAATATATTATGGTATTGAATATATGGTAATACCTTTTAGAATATATGAAAAGCAGCAACAATCTGTGTATTGTGCAATATATAGCAATTACACTTATAAACTATATTTGGCAATACATACAAGAATAATGTAGTAGTTATAGCAACGCTAATTTCACCCACCTGCCCGTCTCATCTCTTGATATTGATATTATATATAAGTACACACTGAAACTTTTGTAAGAACAGTGTTTAATTGACACGAATAATGAAAAAAAGAATGGCAATATGTTAAATCTCCATACATGGAAAATATATTTCATTGCATAAGGGTTTGTATTGTATGCTTTACTATTAGACTTATTTATGCTCATTCAATTATGTGCAGGTGGGTACCATCAGATTAATAAGTAACACGTGTTTGCTATTTGATACTGTGTTTGTAAAAGTACTCTGGTAAAACAAATCCACCATCACTGCATGGTTTGCTATTATTTGCTTAAAGCGTGAACTGTAATTGTTTTGTACCACTAAAGATGCACCATTCAGGTAATTTGTGAAATCAGTTTGTGTGGGTATATGCCCCTAACACCCCCCACCCCCCAACCCCGTTGAGTGCATCACTCTAATTTATTTGTGTCATCTCGGAAATCATGAATTCAACGCGAGGCAGCGAAAGCAGGCATAGACAGGAGAGAGACATGGGAGCCTTTTTCAAAATGTTGCAATACATTTAGCGAACCTCTCCTGGTCAACTTTGACACAAAGTAAGAGCATGGAGCCTCACGATGCCACAACGATGAATTGAATGAATTAGAACTTTATTGCAATCACACACACGCTCAAGGTGTATACAGTAATCAATCATTTGTACTATGCTTTACGCAGATACAGTGGAGTCCACTACCAAGATCTGTTTGTTTTCATTATTCATCGATTCACACCATTTTTACTCATGTGGTATTTCTTATTCAAGAATGTCATAAAACACTGATACAAATTTAAAAAAATGTTTGTTTAAGAAAGGATGGTATGAAATTAAAATATCTATAAATATTTTGTTTGCACACCATTGCCTTTAATTTCCTCAAAATGTTGTGACACCTTATTTTTAATTTAAGTTTTAATACATGGACACTTATTTATAATTTAAGTTTTAATACATGGACACTCCTAATACACAGTGTGAGTTGTTTTGGTCTTGTAACAATTCATACCGGATATTGACTAAATTAATATGGTCCTCTATGTATTCTTGTTGCTACTGCATGTGCTTTAATCTTGAAAATGTCCTTTGCCAAGGTTTTTGCAGCTGTTTGTAATTATGTCAACAGAGCTTAGTGAAGTAGTTAGAGGTCAAATTGTTCTCCTGAGTAAAAATGTTGTGTTTGTTTTTTGATGAATGATGAAAACAAACATATCTTGGTAGTGGACTCAGACTTTTGGACCCCACTGTATATACTAATGCTCTGTGAAACAGCTTATGTCAAATACATGAAAAAAGAGAAGAACCAATTAAAACAAATGAAGTGAAATTTCCACTTTTCCTTATCTAAAATGTAACAGTTAATGTATTTTTTAGTTTCAAGGAATTTTTGCAATTATAGAGAACACAAAGAAACAGTCATCCCCTGGCGCATGTCGAAATTTCAATGGGATATCCTCTATAATTTTTGCCAGGCAAACACCTGTTCAACTGTATTTAATCTAGCCTGTGTTTAATCTGCTCCAAAACCCTTTGGATCTCCTGGCAAGTTGCTACTAGCAACAAACCCTTCTATATGAAGCAGACAAAAACCTGTCTACATCAATTTATAATTACAGTATAACATTACAGTTATCTAGTAGTTTTAGCATCTACTTTATTCTTATACATTTCAAAGCAGCTACACTATATTAGGCTTTATAAGCTTTGCACCTGCCAACATTAAAATCTGTATTCATGACTAATCTTGTATCCAATTTGCTGATGATGTTTTAAAGTTATCGGTCTACAGTTATCCCATCTATAAACAAACCTTCCCTTCCCCTAACTTTCTTATTTGAGTAATAGAATTTAGACTTAGATATTTAAATTTTGTTTCAAATTTTATCCCATTTTCCCCAGTTTAGTAGCCAATTACACCTTATTTTCATGTCAATCCCCCCCCTCGTATAGTGAGTTTGCTGCCGTAGCCCTGTGACCGTATCGCCCAAAGTATCGTCTCCTCCGAGACAGCACTCGCCAGGCTGTCGACCATAACTCCGGTACTACAGAGGCACTCCTGTGCGCAGCAAACTTCCTGTCGGCTTCCCTCCCCTCTCCCTGGGGCGGACAGCCAATTGCCGCCCCTGGTGGCAGGCCCAGGTGCCCATTATTTTGGCTGCCATGGCTGGAAGAAGAAATTGTGGGGTGATTGTTGGGCCATGTTTGGCATGAGCTTCAGTGACAAAGATTGCTCTTATTGCAACTTACTGATGTTTCATGAGGAACTGCACTGATCTCTTGCGCAAACAATGATTGTTCATACCATGTATTAATGCACATCTTGTAAGTCGCTCTGGATAAGAGCGTCTGCTAAATGCTTAAAATGTAAATGTAAAATGAACAGTGCCTAAGGTGATATTGGCATGGAAGTCTGGAGGAAAGGCATCATCAACTAGGGGCAACTGTGGTTGAAACCACATGCTCCTCCACTGTAATATCTGTGCATTGGTTTGAGATGCAAGGCAAAGCAGACAGAAACACAGGTAAAACAGAGAGGGATACTATGGTCGGATTGCAGTGCATAAACCTCTTGAATGCAAGAAATGCACTTGAAAATGCAAGTTTGCGAGTAAAGTGATGCCAAGAACACAGGCAGTGCTCTACTGAGCAGTGGAAAAAGGTCACATAGTCAGATGAGGCATCCTTCACCCTGTTCTCAAAAAGGGGATGAGTTCATGTGTGGTGCCGGCCAAAAGAAACCTACGGGCCAGAGTACTAGTTTCCCCACAGTGAAGAGTTCTGGCAGCTCCATTATGGTGTGGTGCATTTTCTTGGCATGGTTTAGGTCCACTCAACCTCATAGAGGGCAATGTAAGCACCAATAAATAAAAAGCCATGCTAAGTGATCACCTCCATCTATGATAAATCATTTCTATTCTATGCCATGAGTGGCCACTGAATGGTTTAATGAGCATGTAAACCATATTCCATGGCCAGTCTCAGTAACCAGATCTCAACTCATCTCAACAATTCTGGAGCAGTGCCTGAGACAGCTTTCTTCACCACCATCACCAAAACACCAAATGATGGAATTTCTGGTGGAAAAATGTTGTTGCTTCCCTCCAATAGAGTTCCAGAGAGTTGTAGAATATATGCAAAGGCTCATTGAAGTGGTTCTGGTGGTTTGTGGTGGCCCAGCGCCCTATTAAGACACTTTATGTTGGTGTTTCCTTTATTTTGGCAGTTACCTGTATGATGTTAGCCACCCATGACTGGGAGTCTGGGGCCTTGCTCTGATTTAGGACAGAGCGTGGGAGAACACCAGGGCTTTCTGAGTGCGTACTTAAGTTCTACAGTTCCTGTGCTTAAGTTACCTTCAGGGTTCTGCAGTACCATCTGGCCTGTAGTGTTCTAGAATTCTTGTTCTTATTTTATTTTTATTTATTTATTTGTTTATTTGTCAGAGACATAGCAAAAGCATTGTTGTAATGTTGAAAATCAAGCATCAGTTGCATTGCATTTAGTGTTTGTAGCCAACTGTCCTCAATAAACTACAAGATAAAAAGAAATAAGTTACCTCCGGGGCTGTGCAGTACTGTGTGGCCTGTGGTGTGGAAAACAGTCACTGGCGTGCGGGCGTGCAGGCCGGGGAGCGCTTCGGAGGAATGCGTGCGCATCAGCAGCAGTGCTCCTTGCCCCCTGTGGGCAGCACAGTGGTGACTGGAGAGGCATAATTGGTGATTCCAAATTGGGCAGAAAAAAAGGGACAATAAATTGTTGAAAAAACCAACAGATTTGAACAGATGATAATGTGGAACAGAGCTGGACAACACGCACCTACAGTTGATCATCTTCAGTGCTGTTTCAGGTTGACCGCAACATTACAGACATTAAAAGCTTCCTCGCCGATGGTCATGAGTTACCTAGTGAATGCATTCTGCAGGGTTTTTGTTGCTTAGGTCTTCTTTAAAGTGTCTGGGGGCCACCATGGCGACACCACTTCCCAGTATGATCTGACAGGGTTCAGCTGGCTCCAACCTCATTTCATTTTCATTTTCATTTTCAAACTCCGCTTCCTTCGAGACGGAATTCGCCCACCCATGTTCTGGAGACGCCTTATGTGCTTCACAGCGGACCTGAGCCGGCTCCTGCTCCCCCTCCCCAGCGGCGGACAGCCAAATGCCGATCGGGGCCGACAACCAGGGCCAGTCTGGTAGAGACGGGTTTTGAACTGCGTCCGACAGGCAGCGCACACCATATCAGACCAGCCAAAATATGGTGCGTTAGACTGCTACGCTATCCGCGGCCGTCTTTTAGCCTTTTAAGTACATTTAAGTTATATACTTTACCTGCCCAGGTGAACTAAGTCTCCTCGAAACAATGTTATAATATGCTACAATAGGCATCTCATTCCTTATTTATAAATTAATGATAAACTTGCCTGGAGGCAGTCTTTCCTCTTTCCGTCTGTTTCCAGGGTGTCTGAACGGACAAAACAACCTCATGCAATTAAGGTGTGAGAATTTTAAATTAAGAGGTGAAATTATTATATATATTTTTTTACCAAACCTATATTTCTCTGGCTATTGTGCCTCTTCATTAAAGGTCTAACTGACAGTTAAATGTTGAATACATTTTAGATAGTATACTATGCTCCCTTTGAATGACCCAGGATTACTAAAACAGTGAATTGGTAAATTGACAGTCTCATGATAATGCATTCTTATGTGTTATGAGGAAACACTGAATCACAGCGATACATTACATACACAGTCTGAACTGTTCCAGACTAAAAGCCATACAGCATACCACAGGAATGATCTAGTGCAGATCATACAGGTGCTGTTCTCATTGACAAACACTGTTAAACTGTATGTACCAGGTGAGTAGCTAGGGGACGCTTATGCAGCAGTAGCTTTGGCGAACTTAAGTCCACCCAATATAAAGCCAATTGTACCCCTCTACTGCAGATTTTGAGTAATTGTTGGCTAATGATATTGCACAGACTTGAACAAGCATCGTCTAGGCTTAACCCCTTATTGCCTGAATTAAAAAAATTTTTTTTTTGCTGTATTAAGGTCTTAAGGGGTTTGAGGCTAATTTGCAGCAATCGTCAACAAGGGGTTAAGGGCTATATGGCTCACGTGGCAACCGCCTTTCCTGACATTGGTACTTGGAGCTCATTGATCCCTTGCAAGGATGTCACAGTAATGCTGTTCCAAATCAACTCACTATTGACTGGCTCAAGCCCTGTCCATGACACCATGTTTATTACTTATGGCCAAAATGGTCTACCTTCACCATTTCAGATTTGTCACAAGTGCAGCAGAACTGCGTGGAAGAAATGCTAGTGTGTGTGTGTGTGCATCCATAATGTTTCACAGATAGCTTCCAAATATGTCGATATGCAAACAATGCCATTTGGAGATCGCTTCCACTTTTGTTAAACATTTATTAACATACTTTATTACATTCCTCGCGACTTTACTTTAGTGAGCTTGTACATCAGTATGGGACAAGTGATGTCCAATGATTGTGCAAGATCTTCATCCGATTAGTTAATATGTACTGTAACAAATGTTAATGATAATGACAGAACTACAGTCAGTTGTCCTGTTGATGAAACCCATTTGTTGAATTCTTTGTTACTGATCTTGATCAATGGAAAATCCTGCTAACAGTCAGACAAGCTGTATAATAAAAATCAACACAAAAAAGGTAACAGATATTTTTGTCCAAAATGACAAGTTAAAAAAAACAAAAATTATACATATTACATAGATAAACACAATTTTTTGCGGTCTGTCAGTTAATGGCAGATTATAAACGATCGCTATTCCCAGTCATTTAAGTCCATTTAGTTTAGGCTGGGTTAGATTTCCCAGGCAGAGGGTCCTAGTGCTCTTTTTAAAATTGTAATTTTAGAAGAGCACATACATCCTCATATAAAAAAGAAAATCACTTACAGCTATATTGACATGGACCTTCATAGCATAGATCTATATAATATAGATTTCCATTAGAAAAAAAATGCATTCTATTTTTTAATTTTGCTGTGAGATAAAATAGTTTTGGCTTAAACCAGTTATGATAACAATTGTGTACATTTATAATATGAAAACATAGTCAGTCATATCGTAGACCTTGCATTAGAAAAAGATTATTTTAAGTAAATGAAAATGCAGATGTGTTTGCCTAGTTTTCCAGAGTTATTCACTGGTGTTGTTCTCTTACTGATATAATGTAGCTAAACGTAGAGGAAGCATTGGCTTGGACTATTTTAACACAAACTGGTTCAGAAAGCGGTCCTTTGTTATTCACCTGGGTCAATGTGGTTAAGGACATTTCATGAAGTGCAGTCTCAAAGTTTTAAAACAAACTTCTTACTCTGGGAATTCTGGGAATTGATTTCGTCTCGGTTGGAGGGACGGGATTTGGCGATCACTAAAACTCCTGAAGGCTCAGAATTTCACGAGATGTTCGCTGAGTCTTTCAATTATAAATTCACGTAAAGTTTTTTGTTTGTTTGTTTGTTTAATTTGTTTCTTCTTCTCCTCAGTGGTTCTCCAGATTCAAAGTCAATGCAATAATAATTAAAAAACGAAAGAGTAGGAGTCCACGGGTGTTGATTACTGGCTGCCTTTTCAAAATGTCTGCCATTCCGGTAAGGCGGGGCCCTCTCAGGACCGCCCCCCTCCTAATCTAGTGGCTCCTGTTTTATCCGTATGACGGAGGGCCCGCGCTGACCCCGCCTGATCTCCCTCCTCAGAACGTATTCGCTGAACTGTGAGGAGTCTACGCCCCCTCCGCAGGAGCCCACAATCTCGAACCCGCGCTGCTGCAGCCGCTCCAGGACCTGCCAAACACAAAACGGATGCTGTTAAAAACCACAAAGCCATGTGACTGTATGCCGGTGGAAACAGAAACACAGAAACCCTTCTACTGCATGGTACGAATGATGCAGAAATATACAGTGAGATGAATCAACAAAAAATGCAGCATTTATCGTATCTTCAGCAGCATGTGCTGTATTGTGCCTTGAGTCACAAGGCATAATATTGTTCGACCCTCTTAATTTTACAGACAAGGCCATAAAAGCCAAAAATGGAGAAATGGAAGTGGGAGAGAAAGCGAGGGGAAGAGAGCGGGTAAACATTTCATTTGCAATTCAGTAGCTTTCGTTTTTTCCACTGCCCAATAAACGTGAGAGCAGTGCATTCTCATTGCAGGCAACATGAACCCCTAATTCTTTGGTCTCATAGACATTCTCTCCAGAAGGCTGTGAGATCACATTCCATTAGAGTGCCCTCAGGGGGCGCTGGGATTTTTTGCCACTTGGCAGCTCCGAAGCTCAGCAGCCTTCCCAGCTCCGGGCAGGACTGCTTGCCAAACTACAAAGGTCTCGCACTGCTGGCAATTTCCGTCTCCTCTCCATTAGCACAGATACAGGACCCAGTGGCGATATGTTTTAATAACCAAACAGGATTATACCCTGCCTACGGACAGCCTGTCCCTGTGTGCTTTTTCAAGACCAGTCCCGGTTGGGGAGGGCCATCGAGTCCACGCCCTCCTGAAAGCCTTAGTCGGGCACGTGCTGTACCCACGGCGGGACTCCAAAGGTGCCAGAGCGGTCGCCCGCCCCCCCAACGGTGCGCCACTCCACCGAGCGGGAGCAAATGGGTCGGGGCGCACGCACAGGGAGGCCAAAGACAAAAAGGCCCCAAAACGTTCGGTGGAAAAAAACTGGTGACGGCGGAACGATCGCAGATGCTCACGTCACGTTGCTTCAGAGACGGCTTCGTTAGAGGCACGCTCTGCAAACGACAAAACAAAAATGCACAAAGCCCCAAACCCCAAAAACCAGAAAAACAAGAGGATGGGGAATGGGGGGGCCGGGGCGGCCTCACCTGGACGGAGTTGAGGTGGCAGTAGCCGTTGAGGGGGAAGCGGATGACATGTGTGGAGTCGTGGTTCCAGCCGGCATTGACCGAGTTGCACATGACGTCGCCGATCTCGGGGAAGACCTCCTCGATAAGGGCCTTGTCCCCGCTCAGGGTGATCCTCTCACCCAGGTCAGGGGCCACCCGCACCACCAGGCACTCGCAGGGCCGAGACACCCTAGCCAGCTCCCGCTCCTGCCTCCAGCGCTCCAGCTCTGCCAGCAAAGGCTGCAGCTGAAAGTACCGTGCCTCCTCGTACAGCAAGCTGTAGTCCTGCAAGGAGGGAAGGGGCATCCATGAACACCAGAATATTATTATTATCATTATTATTATTCTTGCCATCACTTCACTCCCTTGGCAGCCAACATTAGCCTGGGGAATATGCACAGCTCACAGTTTTTACATATACAGCTGGATATTTACTGAAGCAATTCAGCATGGGCCACAGCATGGGGTAGTGGTTGAGGGACTGTGCTGGTAACTCAAGGAGGTTGCAACTTCAAATCCCAAGTGGGGGAACTGCTGTTGTACCCATGAGCAAGGTTCTTAGCCTGAATTGCTAGACACAGTAGATAGGTGCTAGATGAACAGTGAATATCTAGCAGAATAAATAGAGAATATGTAAAGAGTAAGCAGTGTTGTGTCACTCTGGATGAGGGTATCTACTAAGCAAAGCAAATAACGATAATGTCATTTAATTCAGGTTAATGTTTTACTTTTATCAAACCTGCAGCCGTCTGGTGAAAATACAAACACAATCTTTATGCTGAAAACATGGCAAATTATCATTATAATGAGGCACATGGAAAAAGTTTTACAGAGAATGAGTTCAAGACTCAATGCACTTTGAAAACAGAACATTGTAGCTTTAAAACTTCTTCATGCACAGAATTGGGTTTATTTTCCAAAAGCTGAAAGGATCAAGTACTATACTAAAGGAACCACAACATTCCAGTGCCACTCACAGAAGGGAGATTTTAAAAGCCCAATTAAGGGGTTCTTAAGTCAGGGTTGCGGGAAACCGAGAGATACACCTCTACAGCATGATCTTGGCAGAGATGCCGCACTTACTTTAAAGTCGTCGGGAACGAGAAGTTTGGAGGTCCTGAGGAAGTTGAGGATGTATCGGAACATGTGACCATCTCTGTCGATGAAGTAGTGCTGTTTGAGGCTGTCCAGGACGATGGGCTCAGTGCCATCGAAGAGCCGGCCAATTCTGTGGAGAGAGAGAGAGAGAGAGAGAGAGGAAAAGAGTCACTACCACTGAGTAATATAACAAGGCCCTTCAACGGCTGCCCGCCGCTACCCGTGCCACTGCTCACAGGGAGAATAACTGCCCTCGATAATATCGCATTTCCTGTTTAGAGGACAACTCTCCATATTTTTTTTACATGTATTTTTCTTAAAATAAAAAACTTGCTTGTGGAAGCAATCATTTTGGTAAAACACCTATTTCACCTCTGCAATATAAATCCCTGCCGTGGGCGCACACAGATCATGGTGACAAACACAATTCATTTATTCTCTTTTTTTTTTTAAAGACAAAAGTATTGTTGTGTGCCATTTATACTTCTAAAACTTCAGGGAGGATATTTTAAAACAAGATACTGATCACCGTGGTTTAATGTGCTGCAGTGGTGTGCTGCAGTGGTGCCTCTACTTCACTGGGTGCTATGGGGGCATGTGTGTAGCAGTGATGTATGTAACGCAGGCATTAACAACGCTCGAGAGTGCAGTCACAGCATCTCTGAAACAGAGGACCTGCAGTGCAGTCTGGAAAATGACCTTTGTGAGGGCAAAGCCCTCTTGAAGGACATACAGGTTTTACTGTAAAAGTGCTCATGGGTGGGGGTGGGGCTGTGATCTCTCCCATTCCTTTCAACCTGATTTCATTAAATTAGGCTAATTGGACTGCACTCTAGCATGACGCAGGAGGTGTCTCTACAGTCTCAAAGTCTCAAAACTTCTGAAACAAATTAAGTTCACCGCAGGGAGACTGACACACACTCTGTACACATGTACACATACGCACACGCGAGCATACAGTGCAGAGGTAATGGATCGCGCCAGCAAAAACAAACATAAATAGTTGCACACCACTGAATCTGACCATCATTACAACATGTACGAAAATGCTGACAAAACAAAAATATATATTTTTTCCCCATTCCGTAACTGGATTTCATGTTTAATTATACTCCAGGTGTTTCGTCTGATGTTTCAGAAGCTACAGAGCTCTTTACAGAAATTTGATTAAAATGTGATTCTATGTTACAGTATATCTTAGCATGGGAGCTTTGACGCAATGGAAGAACATCTCATATTTATCCAGTCTCTTTTTTCCCCCCCATGTGTTCATCTCACCTAACGGAAGGGGCCAGCACCGTCACATGCTGTGGCAAGACATTTCAGCAATCATCACCTTCACACATCGCCGACATCAGCTGTGCAAGTCTGTTCAGAGCAGGGAGACACTGCCATGTGCAACGTCTTCCGTAACATAATCCTGACTGATTCGATCTACTGTATATCCCAGTGTGCCCCAGCTGCATGTGTCACTACCCATGCCATCACCATCAATGTCAGGGCACAGTTATAAATTCAAAATGGCAGCCAAAGCAAGGGGGGAACAAACAAAACAAAAGGCTCAGAAGGATCAGAAAATGAAATGACCTGCTTGTTCAGCACATGTCAAATACAGAAAAGACGGCAGATGGTCCGGCATTGGAAACAGGCATTTTAAAAAATACAAAATAATAAAATTAAGTAAGTAATATGGAAACCAAATAGAGAGGGAGATTTTAGGGCAATTTAAAAAAATGGTTTGTTTGGAAACCTAAACTGACAACTGCAGTCCTGAAAATACCTGAAGAATCCTCCTTTTTTTCGAGAGAGACAAATATATGAAACATCCCTGAATGAACACCTAGGGCTCTTCTCAGCCAAATTCTCAGTAATTTACCCTTAGAAGAATCATTTAACATGTATGTCTGGTTGGAGTGGAGCTTGGAATAAAATTAAAGCTTTCTGGAAAAAGTCAATAAATATTTGAAAAATAACACCCAGGAAAAGCATTTAATTGGATGTACCAAGAGCACATTCGATGCAAACACGTAGCCAATTTGTAAAAGCTTGGAACAGTGTGTCCTACAAAATCCCTAGATTTTATTTTCTAAAAGAACCACACAAGGTGCCATTTAATAAATCTATACCAGCGTATACAGGATTTCCTTAGCCATTAACATTGAATTTGGGAGTGATGGAGAAAAAGGCCTGTATACTATTAATTATGGATTAATATGCAGCATTAACATACTGATTCATATGCAGTATTTGACAACTGTTTTGAGAATTAAACCCAGAGCTTTCATTTCCCATCATTTCTGGTCATTGATTTTAGAATTTCTTTTAAGAGAGAAATTCTTGATTTGAAAGGACAAACAAAATATAAAAGTAACATCGAGCAGTTTTCATACACACCAATTTCCCTACCCACATACACTCAAAAGTTTTAGAACACCCCCATTTTCCAGTTTTTACTGAAATTTAAGCAGTTCAAGTCCAGTGAATAACCTGAAATGGGACAAAGGTAAGTGGTAAACTGCCAGAGGTTAGGAAAAAGTTTAGGTTACCAAAAACGGAAAAATAATGTACTTTTTTTTGCCAGTGAATAGTTTCCGACACCATCAAAAGGCACTTGGAAACTGGAGGAAACTCTGACAGGAAGAGGTCTGGTAGACCCAAAGCCACAAAGACAAGTTTCTGAGAGTCAACAGCTTGCGTGATAGGTGGCTCACTGGCACAGCTTAACACTGGTCGAAGTAAGGAAGTCTCAGTTTCTTACTGTGAAGAGAAGACTTCGAGCTGCAGGTTTGACAGGTCGAGTGGCAGTAAGAAAGCAATTTCTAAGATGGCAAAATAAGAAAAACAGGCTTGCCTGGGCCATGAAGCACCGCCAGTGGACTACTGAAGACTGAAAGAAGGTCTTATGGACCGATTAATCAAAAATTGAAATCTTGAAATTTTGAAGGTTTTTGTAGGCCGTCGAGTAGGTGAAAGGATGGTTCCTCAGTGTGTGACATCAACTGTCAAACATCGAGGAGGAAGCTTGATAGTCTGGGGCTCTTTTGCTGGATCCAGAGTCGGTGACTTGGACAGAGTGACTGTTAACCCACGTTAACCCACTACTTGTTCCCTGAAAAGGACCTTTTTTATAACTCAGGCCTTTTATTATTTTTCAGTTTTTGGTAACCTAAACTTTTTTTTTAACCTCTGGCAGTTTACTGCTTACCTTTGCAGGTTATTCACTGGACTTGAACTGCTTAAATTTCAGTAAAAACTGGAAAATGGGGGTGTTCTAAAACTTTTGACCAGTAGTGTATGAACATTAAAACTTTGTTTAATGGTTTCCCCATTTTCCAGTACAGGGAATTCTTTGTGGAATATTGGTAATATTGCAGAAGAAATGTTTGTTACAAAAAGACACATTTCAAGAGATATGGTGATGGAACATGATGAATAAGCAACATGGCCTTATAGAATGGTCAATACCATCTGGTAATGACTGCCCCGGGCTCATCACCACCCTGAAGGCAAAGCCTGGAGCAGCCCATGCGCTTAAAATGGACGCCTCCAGATGGCACGTGCAGTTTGAGTCTTTCATGACACCTGTCAGAATAAATAAATGCTACATGGGTGATTTCCTTAACCTTAAGCTTTGCTCAATTTTGTGCATGAGGGCACTCTGAAGCTCAGTGTTTAACAAAGGGCAGGGGAGAACAAAAAATATGAACAATGAGAAGAATATGAGAAGGTGTATCCAGTGTGGAAGCCATTTCAGGTGTCATTATTCTGATGGTGGGTCCACACTAAGGCTTGTGGGCTAACTTCCTGTCACATGGAGAGGCCCTGGAAACTCATACCGGAAATGAACCGCAATGACTGTTCAGACAGCAGAGTGCATCAGGGGGTCAAGAAGGAGGTGAAAACCTCTGTGGTTCGATGGAATTAGCCCTCCCCTCCCCAGTCTTTCTTGTGAAGAGAGGGAGAAAACCAGAAGCTGGAGGATGTGGCTAGCCTGTCGCAGCCTCGAGGCTCTGGATCTCGCCACGATAACACTGACATCATGGGAGATGTGGGGAACAAGACGCCCATCACTCAGCCTGTCTGGCCACTCTTACCCTCCTCACCAATGAGCTCATCGATTACTACGGCAACGGGAGAGACGGCAGAACGATTGAGGCTCCCCAGCTCTCGCGTGCGGAGAGCAGACGTCCGCGACATCGACAGCGAGAGATCCAGATGAGCGTTTTCTCCACTCAGCTGGTTTTCGCTGGAGAACAAACATCCCGACGAGACAGGTAATGACGATAATTTGATTTAAGACTCGGAGAGACAGCTTTTTTCCCTGGCACTGTGGAGCCTCAGTGCCAGGCGGAGGTACTGGATCTGACATGCTTTCCAATAGAATACGGTCCTCTTTGCAGAGGCGGATCCCTGCTAGCCTGAAAAACCCCCCAGCTTTTTCTCGAGATGAGGATAACGTTTGACTCTACGACTTTCACGATTAACGTCTGCCATACTTTAGGTGGGGTTACTGCTGTAGAAATGTGCTTGTTTGTCCGAGTATCAAATACATGCAATCTAATACTCTTTTGTGGTGAGGTGAATTTCATGGCACAAACTGCAAATCTATCCAAAACTTTGAGATGTACTTATGAAAAGTCACCCAAGTAATCTATCTGATTTACAGATAGTAGTTTCACTAAATTATATAATTCCTACATTTTTATTCATAGCCTTTAAAATGTGCAAAAACATTCTATAAAATGCAAGTAATCTTCACTACCTCTCAGCACTCTAAATTCACTGCAGTAGGCCCATTTTGAAGCCAATGGGGACCTGGAAATTCTGTTGAACAGTTATAATTTTGGTGCAGGTTCATTCTTAGAGAAGCTAAAATGTAGAAATGTATAGTTTAGATATTAGAGAACCAATAAACGGAAGAGAGGCAGACAAGGAGGAAGAAAGATGTGATTGACTCAAGGGCGTAACCACATATTAAATATTGGGGAGGACAATGAAAGGGAATGTTTTATATCTTCAAATTATTGGGTGGGGGGGGCAGATATGACTGTTGTGAATATTTGGGGGGGCATGACTCCCCCCCACTCGTTATGCCTATGGATTGACTAAATATTCTGAAACCACACAGAAGGATTTCACACAAGTGGTTAGCAAGAACATGGGTTTTGAAGCCAACTAAACCAGCAACAACTGCCTCTTATTGCTCAACCTGGTTGCTTAAAAGACACAGAGGAGAAAAGACAAGCTGAACTACAGGGTTTACCTGGGCTGACAGAAAGCCAGCGATGGTGCAACGGCAGTTAAAGACTAAAAATAATTATGGCCATATAGCCTGGATGAGGACATGTGTATAACACATTGTTAGAAAGGGACACATTATATTAATTTCTCACAAAGGAGCAGGAGAGTTATTAAGAAACATTAAGCAAAGGCTGTGGAACAGGCCTTAGAGTGACTCCTGAGTTTCTAACAGAGGAGGAAGGAGAGAGAGATGCAAGAGGACTCCAGAAAGATCAGCTGAAGGAGAATGACAGACTAACCGATTAGGAAGAAACAATGATTCCAGAAATAAAAAAGAAACAAAAAAGGTTTGAAGAATTTGTTTTGTAGGAAATCTTTTCATATTCTCAAGGACAGACAAATGCTCTTTTGGCTGTTATCAGTGCTTGTGCAAATGCAGGCAAACAGGTGGGCATAGAAACTGATAAATAATATGTTAGTTATGTCAAAACAAAAATACTGCCACCCCAATTAAACTCCCTTAAGTAATTTTGGATTGAGTGGCATTCCCCCCTTTAGTACTATGAAGAAACAAATGTCAGGTTCTGTACATTCGGGAGAAAAATGTATGGTGGAAATGCACGGAGGAGACATATGCAGCAGGTGGACGTTGACATCTGAGAAGGGGCCCCAGCATTAGAACCGGAAAGAGAAAATATCTCCAAATCATGTGCACACAGATGTCCGAGACGCAGCTATGGAAAGCAACGAGAGGGACTCAGAGGGACTGCGCATAGAGAACGCTTTTTGGCTTCTCACGGATCCACACTGCAGTGCGACTCAGTTAAAATGAGTCTCCCACATCTGCTGTTTCCTACCACACCACACATCACTGTGTCTAACACCACATATGCTTGTAGTGCGATTATGCAGAAAACAAGCAATGAGCAGTGATTTGTGAATTCTGCATGTGCGTCTCCCCACTACGCCATACTGTATCTATCTAGCATACCATATGGCCTGTACAGTGAACATGCCCAATCTGACCTCTACATGTATTACAGCAGCCATACAAAATTACCATGCCTTACCCTACCACAATGCACCTACGTGTCTATATAGGCCTTTCCTTAACCACCCTTTATATTAATTCTCTAGACAGCCTACTAATTGTGTGAGGTCATTGTGTCACATAAAATTACTTATGAAATTAGATTATAATTCTGTGTCAACAAGAATTACTAACAATGAATTCCAATAATACATTACCTGAACCTCCACAGTCCTCGGCCTAATATTCTGTACCCGATGCCAGACCTTGCTTTATGATAACCAGCCTATTATAAAGACCTTACTTTTACCTTAAATCCAAGCTTATCCAAAATCTCACAAATGTAGGCCCCATGTTCTGCCTGAATGGTGTATTTACAGTTCAAACTGTACACGAACCACCACTCTAACCCGAAACGTACTAAAAGACAACACACTACAACACTGTGTTAGGATTCTACACAAGAAGGCAGGACCAAATGATCTCTTAGGCAGACTCAATCACTAGCTGTAACACTGTAGCAGTTCAGTTGGACTCATTCTGCTGAATGTGACGTGACATTAACTGTGGCTGTCACAGCTGAAATGAGTTAATGCGGACAGACAAGACACACATAACAGCGGCAACAATAAAAATATACTTGAGGATGATATCCATTTCACACACCGAATCGATACCGCTTATAAAGAAGAAGAAAAAATGCATAACAAGCACGCTACGGCGCTCCCTTATCGTGCACGGACAAGCCGATAGCCTCAGACGAGTGACCCGCCCTCCGAGGGCTGCCTGCGTAGGACGAAATATGAGATTATGAGAGAGAGTCACGGCTCTGTCTTCAGGAGTCATCTCTAACTGAGGGTGTCTCACGGCTCACGGCTGCGCTGTCCTTTCACATGACGGATACGTCAAAGCAGCTCTGTCTAACGAGTCACCTTATCAAATCCCCCCATCCTTGGTCCTGGGAACAGGCTTCGGGCTTCGCCGCGTGCACAGTGTGTGTTTACAGAGAGCTGCTCAATTACCATACTTTCCCCATGAATCAGTCTGCCAGCGCTCTTCCTGATTAACAAATGTATAATTTCATATGCATGTCGGAATGTGTTTCTATTCTGGATTTATTTTCATTTATTTATCCCCCTTTTTTATGCACAATTTCAAATGACCAATCATATTCTTACATCGCGCTGGCTGGCTGCAACGCTGTCAAGTCAATTCGGGAGAGCATTGACAATTTAGCTCTCCCCCGAAATGCATGATGCCAGCCGCCGCTTCTTTTCACACCGCATTTCACAAATTAAGCTTATACAGACAAGGCAGCAAATAAAACATTTCAGAGGAATGCACTTCCTGCGCTGCTTTATACCAGTAGACCGTGGGCGCCGGATTCACCAGCAGGGCTTGCTGGTGTGCGCCAAGACAGTCATCCCTGCTGACCAAATCCCTCCCTCCAACGCAGAAACCAGACCATTGACCTCATCCACACACAAAAACAGTGCCTCAACAGGATGAGCCACCCACCCACGAGACCGCAGCATCGATATTCATCGATAAATTTATATTTTGCAAGCAGTGTGTGGAAGGTCGTTACAGGTTTTTCTTTTTTTTTAATCAATGATGCCTTCTTCAATGCACCTGCAAATAACATAATTAAGACTTACACATTGACAGAGCAATATGTTATTTATTACTGTATAATAATTTTAATTATAATCGTTCTAATGCACCTGGACAAGGGGATGAGTGGATGGAAGAGAGGTGACCTCTTACCCACTGTGTTCTCTGGCCCTTGCAGTATACGTCTTGCATTTGCACAGTATGGGGTCAGAATGAAGGTACACCAGATGTTCCCTTTGTTTTCTGTGACTGATTACCTGGACTCGGGGTACTTTGTTAGCGTGGCCAGGCTGCTGGTGTACATGTGGCCGCCCACGTCGATGTGCACAGGTGCGTTGGACTTGGTGAGTTGTGCAGGAGTTGGGATGCCCTGGCTGCTCAGAGGAGACGCTGGTGACCTGGTTATCATGGGTCTGGACATATTGGCTCGGTTATCCTGTGAAAAGGAGCAAAAAACGGAAGAAATCGAATCGTCAGACAACAAGCACATTCAATGCAGTGGTATTTTAAACTTGTACGCTTCACCCTCAGCAATTCATTCAGGACAGAAGGGCCATGTTAAAGTGTATGATGTGATACTTGTATAGGTCCCAGGTGTGTGTGTGTGTGTGTGTGTGTGTGTGTGTATGTGTGTGTGAGGGGGAAAGGTTGTTAGGATATAACATTACTTTGTAATTATCATCTTCAAAGGAAATAACTGGTGCAACAAAACAAAAGCCTTTGAATCATTGAACTCTTCAGGACTACAGCATGCACATTTGACATACGGTCTCAATAACCCCTTGATCTACTGAATATACATGTTGTTTTCACTCCTTAAAAATCTAAATTGGCTTACATTTCTCATTGACTGAAGCTTAAGCTCGGAGTGTGACCGACAAGTCTGTGAACCGCAGTTAAACAAAAGATTTACCCATTTTACCACTCGAGAAACGCGGACTAAAAACGCATCAGGAACGCTATTTACAGGCTTCTGATTCTACAGTTGCATGAGAAGCTACGCACGATGATCCCTGTACCAAATAAGATGGGCCTCCTGCATTATGAAGCTTACAGTGTGTGGCTCCAGCTCGACAGGGAGAGGATATGACTCTAGTCAGGCCCAATGAGTAAAAAAATTAAGCAGAAAACTCAGGAGTCACAGGGAGGAAACCAGTGCCACTTTCTCTCCACCCCCACAAATATCCTCTGTGCATTGGAGGGCACACTGTCCCTCAGTGCGGACGGAGTCTCCCTGTTACAATCTTAATGGAGCGGTCAATAATAGATGAACGATTCCGCTCTTGGTTTCAGCTCAGGTTGTTGATGGCAGTTGGCTGGCAGCGATCCCCGGCCGAGGACAAAGCGGAGGCTGGGAGAGGGCAAAAAGGAGGTCGGTGAGCCGGAGGGAGGCAGACACTGACCTCCAGGGATGGCAAGCGCTATGGCTGCCTGCTTGGAGGGGGACATCTGATACGGCGCTTGGAGCACGCTCAAACAGGATCCGAAATTTAGGACATGGATGATGAGCTGCTCCAGTCGGGTCAGGCCTCTTCGTAATAGGCCACTCGATGAAGCGACTCCGGAGCGGCAATTTTGCAATAACATTAGTGCATACAACCTATTGGATGGGGAGTGGGAAGGGGGTTCATAAAAATTCTCAATATGATAACTGATTCAATCTTTTATGTCGTGCCAGAGTGGTCTTGTTTATACTTCTGGGAAATCCCCCGAGATATACAAATATGGTTCTGAATTCTTGATTAACAAAAGGGGTCATGTTGTTAGTCTTATGCTCAATCTGCATGCAAGGCCACTTGTCCTTAAATATGATGGACATGTATGTAAGCAAGTGTTGCCCTTTGGAAATTCTTTCCCCTTTTTCATTCATTTAAGCATGTGCCAAAACGACAAGGTTTAGTGCGCACCTATAAAATATAATGGCTTAAATTCATTACTCAATGTAAAGGACAAAGTGTAGTGGGGTAAGATATAGCAGAAGCCCCAGGTTAATATTATTTAGACTGGACAATAATAATTTAATATGGCCCAACATTTTTCAAACAAGATTCATCCATACCGAAACATTCTGGATCCAGAAAAATGTATATAAGATTAATGTTTAAGGGATCACAAAGAGCACCATCCATGACGTGCACAAAACCATGCATAACTTAAAAATAAGTTGCATAAATACAGAATCACACCCCCGTGAGAGGTTCACTTTGAAAACAATCATTTGCTAAATTGATCCACATCTGAACCATTACAAAATAGCCACGACCATGCTGATGACCCCACAAATGTTGCCGGAAACAACTGGATAATTTGACAGATTTTAATCTTAATCTTAAATCACACAAAAAAAAAATTGAAGTCCAACTATCAGGGAAGATGGATGAAGGGAAGTTGAGGTGGCACTGCATATCATTACAGGGGCCACTTCAGGTGACCAATCACCTGCACAACTGACAGGAGCAGGTAACAAATAGCAGCTTATCCACTGCTTATCACCTGCGTGTCACCCATTGTCCCCATACAATGCAGCACTAATATAAATGACCATGTTTGCTATAATTAATGTTTGCACTCCCATGTATTGTTACACGGATTTCTTCTATTTCACAGAGAACAAATAAAAATCGACACACTTTTCAATGATTTACCAAAGTGACTCGGATAATGGGAAATTAAATTGTTAGCATTTGGGCAGCCACTAATGCACAACATTACAAGTCTTCTCTATTATGATAAGTATATGTTGAATATAAATCCATACTTATCCAGCAAAGTATTTTTATCTGGTAAAGCAGTCTTGCAAGAAAATGTACTGGACTAGATGACACAATGAACTCGACTGACAACAAACTTAAAATCAAAGCCCTTACACAGAATAAACCAGAACTAATCCATCCTTATCTTGATTTTAAAAAGGACAATACATGAAATATGTAGACGTATACCTGAGTAAACATGTCCATCTTAGCCTACTATCAGGCACTTTGATATCAGTACCCAAATATGACATGCAGAAATGTATTTGCTGGCACCATTGTACGACCTAGAATGCTCATTACCTGCAATCCTGTTTGTTCTGCTGTCCACCGTGCTAAGGCCTTAAAAGATGGAGAGACGTACCTTACGGCATTGTGAATGTGAACTTTTCAAATTGTGGAATTAAATAACCGTTCTTTGGGATCCTCCATACTGGCACGTTGGAGCTATAGAAACAGCCCCTTTGGGTTAGTTTGTGAAATGGCTACCTTCAGCATTTTGACTTTGAGTCTTTGACAGCCATGGTTACAAATGAGAGATGCTGAATATGGAGGCCCAATAAAAAGATGGTTTCATAGGGTACTCTATAATGGTCCAACAATGAAAGGCCTCTTCTGTACTGCCTGGTGACTAAATACTAGCCAACCAATGTCATATGATAATGACTATACTAACGATATTGTAAATGCTGGTTAACAGACAATGTTCGGATAGCCAATTGGTCAGACAGAGCCTCCTTGTAACGTTGGGGCAAGGTTGTAAGAATAGAATGCAATAGCTGCAGTCACAATTATAAATGATCCACAAACCAGATGACCATTTTACAACCTATAAAACTAAAACAAGAAAGACATCTGTAGTTGACTGTGCCATCATGTTTTTACGTACCATTTACCTAAAAAAAGGTTTTCCATTTCCAAGTGAAAAAAAAAAATCAATTTCATGAAACACAACTGATATTCTAAGACCTTGACCTGGATGTCAGAAACAGCCTATTCCCTCTTAATCTCATTTACCTGCAGGGCGATTATCTTCATACCCCACTGAATTTGGAGCTCCAGTCTCAAGGATTACAAAGCTGGCACAGTCAATTTAGTTTTTAATAACTATAAACTATATCTTTACAAATTGCTTTTTTAACACACACGTGGAAAGCTTATTCGACATTATGCATTCAGTATTTGCTGGGGAAACAGTAAGGTCAATGGCTACCTATGATTAAGAAAATAAAATCAACATTGCATTAACATTCAAAGAACGTTTAGAGTTGTGGAAGGTTATAATGGTGTTGTGCCAATATTACTCATTTAATTTTGATATGAAACCCACTTACTGCACAAATGTCGCAACTTCAAGGCCTGGTTCAACTGTGAGATTTTAAAAGGGGCCTTAAAGGCCTGAACCAAACTGGAGACTTCACAGTTTGTTCATGACTTAAAATAAATTAAATGACATTTACAAACTAAAAAAAAACGAATGCCCAATGTTTCGGGTACTTAAATGAATAAAAATGAGCACCCAGAAAAACAAACAAACAAACAAACAAAAAACAACAACTCTTGCTTAATTCAGGCCCTTGGAAAAACTAGACCAGAGCTAAGAAATATATTATGTATGAAACCACTCTAAGCCATGCAGAACCCCCAAGTATTGCTTATTTTAATAAAAAGGTTCCACGGCAATAACAGACATTAAACCACTGCTACAAAGTGTCCCATAAACACCACAAACATCACTCAGGTGAGCATCAAACCCACTGTTCTCGCTTACGGCTGACCTCTATCTCACCATCCATCACTCGCTCTTAAACTTCTCGCACTCCTCCCCTGAGATCGTATGATGGCTACGGAACTGTAACTTCTATTCCCTTCTGTTTTTCTGTTGCTAAATCCAATTCCTTCTCTCCCCTTTCTTCCCAGTGGCAGAATGACCTGCCAGCCAGTGTTGGAAGTACAATTGCAGATTACCATTTTCCTTCACCCAAAGACACATCTCTTTAACATATTGCCTATACATTTCCCCTGCAGATTTGGATTCCATGTATTTACATCAAACAGGCGTTTATCAGAAAATCCACAATCATTTCCCTTGAAAGTATCATTCTCTGGATGTTTTTTTTTTTTTTTTTTTTACAGCTGAGCTGCATTGAAATCCAGGTTTATTAGTATTGTTTTCATTTGAATATATGAAGTATGTTCATTCCAAAAAGCTGTTTTTAATGTAGTTTATTTTTTTAATTGCAAACCCATCTGTAACCATTTGGTGTACTGCAAGGGTTTCAGCTTAGTGACAAAAATGTCCAAATTGAGCAACAAAGAAAATATATTTTCAGGACATTACAGGACACAAGTCTAAAAGCAAAATGACACATGGATTCAAGGTACAAGCGGGACAATCTAGAGTAACCAAATTCCTTTCGAGGGTTTCATTTGCTTACTGACTAAATGGCATTCCGTTTTACTTGTCAGTTCAATAATTCACACGTGATTGTAAGTGTTTAAGATTCTTACAAATGATGAGTTGATCGCTTGGGGGTAAAAGAAAATGCAATAATAATCAGATTGAGAACACAGAAAGGCAAATCCATCACTGCAAATGTTCAGGTCTAGATGCAGTCCATGGCCGTCAGTGAACTTGTGTGTGTTAGTTTTGTGCCATTTTTCTCCACAAGGTTGAGCGTGGCTGGTCAAGGCTCTCCTGAAAGCCCTTCCTACAGTGCGAGGTCTCACCACAATGACAAACCCTAAAGGCAGCTCCTCTCACAGAGGCTCCTTTATCATTGAACAGGGCAAATACAAACACATTTCAAAAAGCAGGGTTTTGGAATCTCTTTATAAATAAATTCGCATTTTGAGGTTACAGCTGAGGATTTTTATAGTTTATTTCATCAACACAGAGATTAGTTTCTTTTGCGCTCTCTACCACCCCCCCTCCTTTCTACCTTTGGGCTTTTCTCTTGAAGCCCAGCAGTGGTGCAGTGCAGTTAAAATATTCGTCCTCAGCAGCATGTAGTCACTCACAGAAACACTGGCACACTTTGTAAAGTGGTTATTGCTCTACAGAATCCACAGTGGTTTTTCACATAAAACAAATGTGGGCCTTGACAACAATCACTCTTGAGTCCCTAGATTATCAAAAGCTATAATGAAAATAACCCCTAACTGACTCACATCACTCACTCAATACATGGGACTGAATAACGAAAATAATTAAAAACATAAAATACAAAATGGAAACATGCACAATGGTACACACATTTAAAAATAAAGGTAGCAAAGTGTGAAAAAAGGCATCGTTAGATTTGCCTTTATAAGTAACCCAACTTCATCAAATAAATCATGGCATAAATGATCTTGAGTTTAAAATACAAAATTGCAATTGTGTTTAATTTCAAGGTCACCATCAGCATATGTCAGTTAAAAAACGACTTTGCAATTACATCAAATGCATAGGAAGGGTGGGCAAAAGTTTATGGAAGTTATTTCAAAACGGCAGTGTGACACAATAAGACAATACAATGACACAGACGCAATTGCGCGGTGGTGCTTTTTAAAAACAAAGCTATACACGCCGTGTTCGCCAGAGAACATAACGTACAAGGACAGTAGCCTATGACTTGGAAAACTTTTGTTAACGCAGTACGATGAAAGGTGAATCGCCATTACCTGCGCTGGCAGTACAATAGCCGGCGAAGGGGTGACCGTCTGCCCATTAGATTCGAGTGGAGCGGCAGGCTGAGGGTCAGTTCTCACAGCGACCAAACTGGGGGATTCGCCGCGCTCCGCTGGTCGCACACAAAGCTTTTTGGGGGAAGCCGGTCCGGAAACGTCCACAGGATAAATTGTTCTCGGCCGTTTGGCCGTTTTATGTGCTTTAATTTCTATGCCATCGTCTATCTGGTGCACATAGGGGACCACCAGTTGGAAATGATGCTGGGTCCCATTGGCCGTTTCCGGAGCAACGTGGAGAGGCGCTAACTTTGACCCGATGCCAGCGATACTGTTCAAAGTCGCAATGGAAACAGCGCCGATGCAGTGGTTGGTGTAAGTCTTTGACAGCTTGGCAGCTCTCGATAACATTTGCATCCTCGTGCCCAGCAGGTTTTTACCTATCGCTTTGTTTTCATACCAGGTCATGTCACTTTCGCTGCAATGATCCCGTGGTCTCTGAAAAAATGCCTTGCAAAGAGGATTCCGTTTCGAAATGTATTTCACAAAGCTTGCGTAGGGACAGAACTCCGTGCCAGTTTCATACATGCGGGGCAAATTGTCGTCGTCAGTGTCTGTCCTTTTTTTGCTCCATGACGCGGATCTGGATTTGTGATACGGCCCCAGCGCTTTGAAGTATATAAACTTTCTTCCATCTTCGTCAATCGCGAGTCCAAACGAGTCCTCCTCAAGCTCCCGCTGATTCTCCCGTCCCCTGGTGCAGAAATACATGCACGTTTCGAACCACACTTTGTTGAGCAAACCGAAAGGCGTGTTAGTGTTAAACACGCTGGACGTGTACAGTTTCCTCAAGTCAGCGCGAGTAATTGCCTGTTTCTGCACGACGGGACCTGCACCTTGTTCTTCCAGCTTTCTGATCACTGCTGCCAGCGTCAGGTTAGCGCTCCTCAGCTCGGGATCTTTAGTCAGATCCAAAGTGCGACAGAAAGGCGGCTCATTCAGGTACCTGTTCAGTGAGCTCCGGATACTGATCAGAGAGGACTTGCTGTACAGCTGCCCACTCTTTGAACGCGCCTCTGCATAGAACGACCTGAGCACCTTGCACAGCGCCTCCTTGTCCATAGTTTCAAAGTCAGGACTTTGGGATTTTTCGCTCAGGTACTCCCGGAAGATCCTGACCGCGTACCTGGTGGCTAATCGAGTGTTCTCACTCAGCCTTGATCGGTCTGACCGATGTAGATCGGCTTCCAGCTCCGAGTCCAGCCCGGGGATGTGAAAGGGGTCTGTTACCGAATCCAACTCACTGCACTGGTCCGTATTCCGCATAAGGACCGCTTCGGTCTCTACAGCAGAACAGTTTTCGGGGTCCACACTCTCTGCCTCCCACTCCAGCCCCACATCCTCTTCATATTCACCCTCCTCGTCACCCGTTATCTGTATTTCTTGAATCTCATCCTCCTCCTCGTCGCTTCTCTCCAGGTTACTCATTTGTTCATTTTCCGTCCTCTCTGCGTCGGTGAAGCAATCTGCGCTGCCAGGCATTCTCGCCATATTGCAGTCTCTCTGTCAGTCCCCGGGCAGGGCGCATGCGCTATATTGGACCGCAGCGCTAAGAGCTTTTGTATTTAGTGACCTTCAGCTACAGGCAGACTGCTTCTTAAAGGTACAGGGACTGTACGCTCCAAAAAAGAAAAGGGAGGCGTTTTTAATAAATCATGGTTCCCCGCAGAAACAGTCTACAGTAGCCAGTATTGGACCGATTAGGTCCTACTACGTAATGGGCTTTCCAATAACGTTTTATTGCCAATAAGTACGGCAACGATAAAAACAAAACCAATACTCGCACACATCTGCGAATTATTAGAGTGGTATGCAGCCCTTTGAAACAGTCCAAACTTAGTTGGGAGTTTACAACATTAATTTCAAACACCGTTAACTTTATGTTTGTTTAATATTCCGTGTTCGCCATGCCTTGTCATATAGTAAATGGTAGATTAATATTTTCAGCGACAACAATAGTTTGGAATTTTGCAGCACAATTAAAGCGAAGCAGCATCTTCAGCAGCTCTATTCAAGTCTGTTATAAAGACCCAGCACCTCCAATGTGTACTTTATTTTTATTTTTTTATAATTTAGGCCTATATAAAAGTTATTTTTATCAACATTGAAATGTAAAAATGGAAATGTCTATCCCTGGGTATAGTGCAAGAGAAACTGCATCCAAGTTAAGTATATCATCCTTGTATACATCCACCTCTCAGCTCCGTTACCTTAATATATCAAGCCAGACCTGAGAGAATTTGAGAATTTAAAAATAGTAAAAACTAACATCTGTGCCGTTAGTTGCTCTGTAAGCACATTGAAAAACGGCGCTAGATGATGCCAAGGAAGGTGAAAGTCAAATCCAGGTTGATATGATCCGACAGCACCTCATTATTTCCAATGGAAAACTGCCAGAGTCGCATCATTGCACTCCTGTGCCTTGATGGTCTTCTCAGAATGTTGACCTCAGATAACCCTTCACGTCTGAGGCTAACATGCTACAGTGGCTGTGCATGTTTGAACTGACAGGACGCTGGCTTTCAGGCACAACCAGCCAAAGTCCTGGTATAGGTTTAGTATAGTTCTATGGGAAGACATATCTTGCACACTACTTCTTTAGAGCGGGAATGCATGTTATCTAGGGAGTCTGAGGCAAACTAACACAGAGCCTTTAACTCATAGGCTACTTCAAAACCACAGATTTAAGAAAGGAAAAGCAAAATCTTGGTCCATTTCAAAACCAGGTCAAAAAAGTTGTGAAACACTGACTGTGGTGAGCAGAAGTGAGAACAACCTTTTAAATAATGGCTTTAAAATGTATAGATTATTTTTCTCTTTAATATTGCTACAGTTAAATGCTTTACGATAAAGATTAAGTCTAGCTGTTGTGGACTGGATCCACAGAAGGATTACAGATTTACTTCAGGCTAATCAATATTTGAAAACTCTCTATACACAGTCACATGATCCCATTCAGGCCAATGTGTATTCCTAAAGGAGCAGTCCAATCAGAAATTATACTTACCACACCTGGAGTAGAGGTAATTTACAATAAATCTAATTCAATATGAATACATTTTCACTGTCTGTCCTCTGATCTAATAAAGCACATACTCAAAGACTTCATACTCAGAAGGTCTAATATTCATAGCCATAGCCAACGGGATGGAGAAATGTATATTGATAACTTATTTATAAAAAAAACTATTGTTAGCTGTCAGCAGTTCTTCAGCAAAACTGATTTTAATAATACACATGCAATAATAGGGAGTGTATTATTATTATTTTAGCATTAAAAATTCAACTCTTCTGCCTTGAACCCTCGCACATAAAAATGTCCCCTGGGCATATGTGACCTCAACTGAACAATACACTTCCCCCCCCAGGCTCTCTCCATCATTGCACACAAATGCCCTTAAGACCCTTTCTAAAATATTCACTTGGCTTAATGACTTATTTGAGGGTACTGCGGTTCACTTTTATGCATACAGCCTAGTCGGATGGATGCTCATATTAAGAGGAAACACAATGCCATTACAAAAGAGCTGAAACATACCCAACTCAGTTTTTGCCAAGTACAAGGATTCAATTTAAGCTAATTGAAGGATTCTTGAACTGCTACAAACAAGTGTATATCGATTGGCGCTATCAGCAAAACCGAAAATGTCCTAAAATGACTCAGATTTTTACTTTCACACATTTCAATGATCCTCAGAACTGACAATAGACCTGCCTTGAAGATGTTCAGAGGAAATAATAGAACATGACATCTTAGACCACTTTTATTTATATATATATATATAAAAAATACAAATAAAAATTTCATAGGAGAATTTCTCCCAAAAGCACCATCCATTCAACAGAGAAATGACTAACATACATCATTCTTCTAATGGTGTTTTTTGGGGTAAAGAAACATGGCACACATACCCACGTTGCCATTTGCAGACCCAGCCAATCTTAAAAATCGAACATACGAAAGTAATCGCTCTCAGCTTGCTGCGGTCTTTGTGTTCAGCTTGGCAGTGTTATGCACAGGGTAGACTTGCTTGGCTGTTATTTCTGGAAACCAATGTAGCCACACTGGGGTTTGGCCTTTGAATCCCATATATTCCACATGTTGACAGCTCTCACTGAACACACAACAGATTCCAAAATTACAACTTGCTTAAAAAACAACATACCTCTGGTATTTCACACTGAGCACAATTTAACAGTAATATAGCAAACTCCATGTGACGCTACCAAGACAGGAGAAGTAATTCTGTAGGTATGTGTGTGCAACAGTGACAATAACAAGAAAGTCAACAGGGTGCCATATCAACCCTCTGCTGTGATATTGAAGGATAGTTTAGCAAAGTGCAGTGTGTTTTATTAGTGTTCTAGAAATTACTGTATCATAATTGATATGAATAATGCACAACTTCATGTTTCACAGTATATTCCAAATCTCTTGAGAGCATTTTCATAAAGTTGAAATTCTTGCAAAATGTGGTATCCACATCCTAAAATTGGATCTCTGGTCAGTGAGGCGTGTTTCAATAGGTCTATGTCAGTTTACTCAAGTTACAATAATAAAAAATGATGAATATGCATTAAAATATTGACTGCCACATATACAGGTAACTGCCAAAAAAAGGAAACACTTGAGTACATGAATGGTTCTAGCAGCTCTATTATGGTGTGGGGTGCCTTTTCTTGGCATGGTTTATGTCTACTCAACCCCATTGAGGGCAAAGCTAATCTGAGTGATCACCTTCATCCCATGGTGAAGCATTTCTATCCTGTTGGGAATGGTCTCTTCCAGGATGACAATGCCCCCATCCACAGGGCAAGAGTGGTCACTGAATGGTTTGATGAGCATGAAAAGTATGTAAGCCATATGGCATGGCAGCGTTTTCCATCACCATCAACAGAATACCAAATTATTGATTTATTGTGGACGAATGGTGTTGCATACCTTCAATAGGGTTCCAGACACTTGTAGAAGTGATGCCAAGGTGCATTGAAGCTGTTCTGGTGGCTCATGGTGGCCCAATGCCCTATTAGGCACTTGTTGGCGTTTCATTTATTTTGGCAGTTACCTGTATATATGTCTGTATGTATGAATGAAAGAGATAATTGTGAGATAATCATGTCCTTTTACAAATCTTGCACAAAAATAATTGTGTATATGAAATGCATACGGAAAAACTAATTTCAAAGGCTAAAGATAAGGCACCATGACAAAACTATAAATCTATAGCTTTTGGGAAAATATATATTTTTTACATTTTTTAGACTGTGCTGATGACTGCATATCATAAAGCAAATGCCTTTCAAATATAAAATGAGAAATTAATAAAAGGATAAATTGTTTAGACGCAAAAGCCACATTTGAATAACCTTAGAACAACACTGATAGTTTTGCATCATTATTCTCACAGCAGAACCAAACAAATTACCACGAGATCAGCACTAAGGGACGTGCACCTCGGACATGCAAAACTCTTAAGGGAGAGAGAGAGAGAGAGAAAGAAATGCTTTTGCTTCTTTCATTTAGCTCCCAGGCATGTCAGCAGAAGATTCCCATTGTTGTAAAGATAATAATAATAAAACAAAACAAAACAAAAAAATCATTAGCTTCCATGTTTTAATTCTTGTTAGCAGAGCCGGTTTCACACCTAGATACCCAATTAGCAATCCTCGGAGACCAGACCTTTGCTGTGGCGCCTGATCCCCAGCTGATTGCTATGCGGTTTGTGCAGATAGTGATAACAGAAGGCAGAATACATGTATAGTTTTAAATTTAATTTTATAATGATTTGCAAGGCAGGAGCCCTGCGGGGTGACACAGAAAATAACATGCTTGCTCTTCAAAAGGAGATCTGCACGGCGCACATGGCAAAATGTGGAGGACCGCGCCTCGTGAATGCAGGTAATTTGTTCCCTGACTAATCTACAGAGATAGGAGTAAGTTCTGAAAAACCGCTTATACAAAAGAACAAGCGCCATGCCAAAATTGGCTATCCTCCGAGGTTCGGTGACCCGGGGAAATTAACACCAAGGTGTGATTGCTGAAGCGCCTCTGAAGGCATCAGGGTACCATGAAAGAGAGAAGTGAGGGGGTTGGAGCCTTGCATGTGGGAACGCTTTGTAGCCTGTCCACTTCATCGCAACGCCAACCACTACATCGCTCTCTCATTTAAGACTGCCAGGAGAAACACTCTGAGCTCTGGAGCAGTTTTTAATGAGCAAAAAAAAAAAAAAAAAAAAAAAAAAAAAAAGATTTACTTAAAAAAAATTCCCCAGTCCTAACATGAAGAATGAAGGGTGATCTTACAGGTTTACGATTCATACATGAAAATAAATGTGGAAGATGAAATTTAATTCCTATTAAAAGTCTGGCCTGAGCTCATACATTTTTAAATTGCAGGTTCAAAAGGTGCATAATTTACTGTGGGGCCCCTTTGGGGGGGCACTTAAACCTTTGACAGGTAAATCCCCCCCAACTACACCTTGGCAGTAATTAACACTGAGCAGATACTGTTCGTCAAAGTTATAATGCAATCCCAGCCTCATTAGGCCTGCTCTTACAGTCTCACCTCACTCCCTATGTCAAAATGTATTTACCTCATCCGATATCAATGAAGCACAGAGGAAATTCAATTAAAAACAATCACAGTGAAGAAAGTAACACAACTTTTGTTTACAATAATTTGTTACATAATACTGATAGATGCACATTCAGGTGTGGTGGATTATGCAGCTATAGAACTCAGTGAGACCAGAGGCCTTTTGGTGTTTAAAAAACGGCAATGAGAAGGTTGGACCATACTGTTTCAGTTTCAGTTTAGGGGAAAAAACGTAATCAAAAAGTACAAATGACAAGTTGTTCAAATGCTACTTGGAAATGCAATTATTTTTTTGACATGATTTCCAACAATCTTTAAAAAAAAAAAAAAATACAGCAGTGTTCAATTTTAAAAGCCTTACAGTCTGATAGCCACCTTTTTCTCTTTAGATGTTTCCCGTATCGCAGCTAATATGCTTTTGACAATATCAACCCTGTTCTGAAACCCTGCAAACATGTTGCCTTCAGCCCAATTTATTCCAGACATTCATGCAAATCAAAGCCAGGAAAGGTATCATTTAGACATTACATTCGTATATCTGAAGAGCGCAGCGAGTGAATAAATGAATAAGTGAAACAAAATGATTCATGCGTTTTTGTGTGGGTAGTTTTGAGAATCCAATTTTCTTTAAAGACGAGACAGAACCACTGCAGCAAAGATCCCCTGCAGCTTCAGGGACATGGTGCTTAAAGCCACCCCAGGTGTTAATGGAAGCATTCAATAAAAACAGAATGAGGTCTTGCCTAAAAATGATTAAAACAATATCGCATTTGTTCATCCTGCAGTACAACTCGGAATTATGGTGATTTCGCACATGTGCTTGCCACTTGGTTTGATTTTGCAAAGAAAACCCATCAAAACTACACTGGTGTCTTTCAGCACTAAAGCACAATGGTCACTGCAACACCCCAAACTCACTCACACACTCGACATGGCAGATGGCATTGAGGCCAATGTTGCTGAAACACAATGAAAACTGACAGTACTGATCAGACAGGTGATCACCACTTGATGCATCCTGCACTGTAAATGCAACACTTTCAGGCAGTCATTGGAAATCAGTGATGAGCTCTACCTAAAATCTTCCATAATCACATTATTAAATGGCATCCGGTTTACCCAGAAAGCATGTGAAAATAACCATCTGTGTTTTTCCATCAATGCACGATTGCACATACACCTGGAACCATCTTGTGTACCAGCAGCTCCTGGGTGATATGCTTCTGGAATGAACCGAGTCATTCTGATGCACTATGAAAACTGCAGAAGCAGATCATGCAAGTGATGCACAGTTTTTGACACATGCCTAATATGCATGTCGCTTTACAAAGGTATTCTTCATTCAATTATACAGAGCTACTGTTCATGCGTTGGGTTCCTGCGGTCTTCCTCCTTTGAAAAACCTGTACAATAAAATTACACTGCTAATAAATTCTGTGTTCTATGACATTTTCAACAATGATGCAAAAAAAGGTAGTTGTGTTATTTTTGGAGAGAGGGAGACTATCAAAACTATTAAGGGGTAACATTGTTTCTGTAACAATATTAAACTAGGGGACATTTCTGTCTGGACTGGAATGTCACAGGATGTCTCATTGCTAGACAAGCTGATTCTGAGATTACACACACAGCTTAAAGAGGTACAGTATGTGTGGTTTAATAGAAGAACTGCCATTTGAGTTAAAAATAAATAAGTAGAGAAGGGTGGACCCTCTTGGTTTTACCCTTTATCATGCTAAACATAAATTCCTTGAACAAACCTAAAACTCACTCTAGCAGACGATACAATGTAAAAATTAACTAATGACACATCAAGACACAACTGGTCACAGCAAAATCGGTAAAATGTGAAGAAAATTGCTCTACCATTGACTTGTCCCATTTGTCTCACTGTGCTGCCTATAATGTATAATGCTCATAATTGAAAATAAGGAGATAAAAATCAAGCCATCAACACCAACCAGATGTTTTCTGGTGCAGACATTTCTGGAGTACAGGGGCCACAATCACGAAATGAGTGTTCAGCTCACTTTAACTAAAAGGCTAGCCAGGTGCTATCCATTAAAAAAAGCTTGATTTAAAGAAAGAAAAATTCACAATCAGAACCGTTTTTTAGTGGCTTTGCTGCAGGCGTGAACTTGAAGTACAACTGAAATGTAATGATAACAAAAAAGGACAGCTAATGATTTTCATATGATAAAATAGGGATGAGGATGTTGGATGAAAACGATGATAAAGTAGACCTAGATTCAACCTAGATACTTGGGGAGGTGTTTGCATGGTTAGAGCATATACAGTTTAAAAAATGACTGTGGCATTTCTGAAATGAAAGAACACATACACAGGCAACCATCCTTCCCACAATCCCTTCCTCATATGACATTGGTGAGCCAAGCCTTGTGACTGACGTAAATGTAGGTGGTAGCCCCAGCATGTTCTCTTGCCTCATTATACACACAAGGCAGCAGTCCCCCGTTACTCACTTTAACAATACACTCCAGATATCTCTCACTTCCACACTTAATCTCATACATATGCACCACTTGCAATGAGACCGGGCTTAGTCCTCTGAGGTAGGTGCCTTTGCCAAATTCTCAACTGTTTCAGGTCTGTTAAAGAAAAAGTTCTTAAAGGGGCCATTTCTCAAAAGGGATTGGACTATTTGTTTAAATGAAAACATTTTTCAGCCTTTGCTCAACTGTAGGTCTAAACGTGTGATGCAAAAGAATGGCGCTTGCTGTAGCAAGAGTATCCTTTATCCAAAGTGCCTGCACATAGACCAAAAGTGCCCATCAAACCCAGTCAACATCACCAACAAACACCTCTTTGTGTGTCAAACAAAGCTAAAAAAGAAGAAGAACCAATACTACACTCCTAAAGATGTGCAAGCTTGATAGGGGATGAATCTTCCCATCTCATCCTGTGTGTAGGCCACATCCACAAAGCAAACCACAACACAGCCTGAGTTTCTCACCAGCTGAACCCTTCAGAAGGCTACCAGAACACTGCAGCGCACACGTGGTCACAACCTACCACATTCAAAGTGGCATTTTTTAAAACATTTTTAAAACATTTTTTAACATTTGTTTAAGATTTCTCCCGTTTTTCTCCCAATTTAGTGGCCAATTATACCCTCTATTTATTTCGATTTGTCCTGCCCACACAAGCTCGCCACTCGTCTCTACGAGGCAGGCTAATTCTCAGAGGGCAGTGAACTCCACTTCCATCGAGACGGAATTCACCCTCTCACATTCTGGAGACTCCCTTACGTGCTTCACGGCAAACTCGAGCCGGCTCACCCTACCCACTGGAGCGGACAGCCAAATCCCATCCCCAATCAGGGCTAACGGCCAGGGCCGGTCTGGCAAAGATGGATTTCGGACCGCATCCCTGATAGGCAGCGCACACTTGTATCAGACCAGCCAAGTGGTATTTTTAAAGAAAATTGGTTATTTCAAGTCAAAGGGGAGGTACTTCCTGAAGAAAGTGATCAATCCTTTCCAGTTCCAGCAAGCAATATTTTTTCCTCATCTCCACAAGTCTCCCTGATTGTCAGAGGAGAACCCTCTCATTTGAGATCAGTGCAAACAGCCTGCTCCCTACTCGCTCTGGAAACATCTGCTCCACAGAGGCGGGTGGGAAGTGCATCAGTCAGCTCTGCATTTTAAATCAATGTTCATCAACATGGAATGTGGGAATCCCCCAAATGCTTCAAGGCTGCTGTGATCTGTGCACGACAAACTAGCCTTGCCGTTTTCTAAGAACGACCATACACGTCGCATGCCATCAAGTCCATGTACGCGATACAGTGAACAGTTTTTTGGCCTTAGTAAACAAATTATCTGCTTTTTAATCAGCAATTCGATTTTTACTACTCATTTGTGTGCCCATATAAAGGCAGACACAAATGGACTCACACAGCCCAAAGACCATTTTTGAATATGCACATACATACATATTTCTTTCCTGAAGTAAATAGCAAGCTGTCACTTTAGTTTAATGAATTCAACAATACATTATTAATAACATGCCAAACAACTGGATTGCTTGGGGCAACATATTCTAGACATTGAAAAGTGTTTACTCTACAGTCTAAACTGCAAAATTGCAAGAAAGATGTGCGTAACATTAGGGTGTGTACTATAGTGGTAATGGCGATGATAACAACAGTAAATAACACATTTTTCATAGTTTGAGTCATTGTTTTCTTACTTCCAACTCTTGTTGATCCTCCCCAGTGCCTGTCTTGGTGTGCTGCTATGACATAGCTACACTTCTACAAAAGTGTTACCACCCATACTCCCAAATTGTATTTGAGTAAGAAACCTTTGTTTCTGAATTATAGACAGTCCAAGAAATCCTTTATGTACAGAACCGGAATTCCTAAAACTCTATTTCCCAGCTTCAATCATCATGCCTTAACATTGAACAGCACTTTTAAGCTCTTTACACCATTTGGTACATCATGAATTTGGTGGTTGACTATATCCATGTTGTTTAAAAATTTAACAACAGATTTAAGTAAAGCCGTTCACCCCACAAAGTTAAGAACAAAGTGCATTGTGGATAGATTGTAGCTGGGCCTAAATCATTTCTATGGTCAAGTAAGAAAGTAATCCCCAGCAAACATCTGGAAACTGTTCCAGTCCCAGGAGAGTCCCGTCTTCACCCACTATATGTGAATGCTTGCTTTTGCTGTTCTTCAGGTAACCCCAAACTACCTGAAAAAGCTTACTTCTTCTGTTGCTTTGCGGTGACCATTAGCTTACATTTAAATTACTAAGGAAATAAGTCTTAAATTGAATTGAGACTAAATAATGAACTTGGGTGGTGGCTTTCCAGTAATGAACAATTAATTCAGCCACCTAATCAATGCCATACAGGTTAGCTGTGGGTATAGTCCAACTAAGTGATGAATGATGAGACGGTAAATGTTGAGTCTAACAGTGTGAGGCCTGTAGCAAACCAAGTTGATCACAGGAGACCCAATGGACAGCTCATTCATTGGGACAAATTAGTATTTTAGTACAAACTTTGGCCGCTACACAAATGATATGGGGCATGTGTCTATGAACACACCACTTTTAAAATAATATCCAGAGTATTCCTGCAACTTCCAGGATGACATTTAAAATTCAAGTCCCATTTCATATGCTCTGAAGCCAGTTATGTTAGGGGAATCAAGCCTTAATATGTTGGTGAACGCCAGGCAGCCAACTGCTCTTGTGCAATGACATCGATTCTGGTCACACAATCAATGAAACTCAAAATTAGTAAAATATCACCACCAGGTTTGACCTACATTCAGAGTCAGTGTGTAGGGCAGATCAATTTGCATTGACAATGTTATGGAAAACATTGGGAAAGGAGGAAAGTGTATCAAATGTAAATTCTATAATATTTTTTAATATAAAAACATTTTTCCACCCACCAAAAATACACAGGTACATAAAAAACTCCATTAAAACCAAACATCAATGCAGTTCTTTCAGTTAAACAATGTGCAACAAATACTAGTTGTCCTATAGGTATAAATTCTAATCTATTAGAATATAACAAAATAAACTGGAAAGGCAAATGGATTCTCTGAGTCACGAGAGTGACCCCTAGTGTACATCTGTGATCTGTTCTTTGGGCATTGGCTATTGTTCCAGTCACGCAAATACAATGTTACTGAATCATATTAACCGCTTGAATGTCAAAATCCAAGATATAATACAATACTGGATACAATGAATGACAAACTCTTAAAACAAAATAGTTTATGGCCTTGGCCTCAATCAACATCCAATGTCAGTATTATGGGCTCACTGTTTAGCTGTTAGCAAACTCAAGTATAACTGCACAAATAAAGTTTGAAATAGACAGGCTCTAAAATATAGTTTCGATACTTTTATTCGTTAATGTTTTTTCAGCAGGTAGCAATTGAACTTGAAACAATAGTGCATTTTCTTCAAGAAACTCCCAAAGATCTTAATGAACTGCCGCGTTTACAACTACGGTCACACAACTGTATTAACCGTTAACTCGAATTAATTCATCACTTTTGCAATGTAGCTATGTAAATTATTCTTTCTACTGATGTCAAATCATAGCTGGATGGTTAATCATCTGCCGTCCGCCACTTCTCCGCAGTATGAAAAAATTACATCTCGGTTTCAACTAGTGTGAACCGATTAGATACCGAAAGATCCCAAACGGCATTTAGCCATGTATGCTGGCGACAAATTTATAGACGCTGTAAACTGCAAGGCAATAACGAAAAACGCATTCAAATACATCGGGGACGTTCCGGTTTCACAACAAATCCAATCGTTTCAGAAGTAACAATTTCCCGGAAACAATAAGTAACACTCGTAGCAGTAACGTTACGGCATATAATTAATGCGTTATCCACATCAGCTTTCGAAATCAGTAAGTGGTAGACGATAAAGACAGTATTTTAGTTTTCCGATTACATATGCAGGAATGAAATTAAATCTCGACTTTAAGCTCACGCTCTCGGATCATTTAGTGTTGAGTCGCATCTGAGAATCCCAGCACAGGGTTTTGGTTGCCCTGGCGCGAACGACTCCCCCACAAGCAAATACGAATACATTTCTCTTGTTTTACAAAGGACGGGGTCTCATTACAAAAAGACGGTAAGTACAAAGAGGTGATTCATGGGATCTGCATTGACGTTTGTGGAATAGGTACCTCCTGTGTTAACAAAATAAGAAAAAAGAAAAAAAAACCCTCCGGCAAATTTACTCCACCACAATGGCGTCTTTCTTTAGCAGATCAGGGGCATTTAGGAACTGAAACTGGCATGGAACAATCAAAAAATCGGACAGTCTCAACCGAAATCGCAAAGCACTGTTAAAATGTGGAGTTTAAACGCACTCCACAGAAACAGCCCCTTTTCCCGAGCCGTGTTAGCCAGAAGCCAAATCGGACCGAGGGCGCAATGGTTCTTTTCGTAGGGCGAAGTATTTTCTCTCGAGTTACAATCCAAGCTTCTTAAATTCGATCGTCAGCATTTTAAAACTGATACCGTGATTAAGCGACACACATTTCCCAGGAAGTGGTTAAATTATTTTTGTTAGAACTGTGGCGCTTCTCTCCTGGCACATGCGTAAAAGCGGCTGCGCCCTAAAAGTCCCAGCCTTACCAGCCTCAGCAAATAATAGCAAACCAAATCTATCAGTCCTTACCTGAAACATTGATGAACATCAAGGGTCTTTTTCACCTTTCTTTTCCTCCGATTTCTTTCGCGATCTGCTTCCCTCGCTACACCAGAGAGAAATGCAATAGCTTGGCTAAGGTAGACAGAACAAAATACAGAGAATACTTGCTGCAGGGCTTCGAAACCCCTCAAGGCAAAGATCAGGATACAATTAGCTCATGCCTCTACCCCAGTCTGAACCAATCTGCAAAATAAAACTCCAATTAAATTAGCCGATCATAGGCAGCATATCGGCCTCCTTCCAAATTTGATGTAATTTTTCCTAAATTTATTAGAAAAATATCCGGTAAATTTCTGCATAAAACAGTCTCACTCCTGCCTCCAACTTGCCTATTGCCCTCCTCTTGCACAGAAAAGCTGATTTTAATCGTTATGATTAGTTTTGATGTAACGTTTCCGCAGGCGATTTCTGAAAATGGATGGAGTGTTTCTTTGGCAGTAGGGGAAAAGCAGCAGATGATGATAATTATATAGATTGTTGCTTGTGTCGTTTGATTTCCCCCCCCCAAACCCTCTGTATATATATCTCCTCGTGTCTATTTCAAGTACGAACAGACACTATAAACACATTAAAGAGGTCGTGCAACTTGTTGATTACGATCATATCGCTTGTAATCAATGTGTGGGTGATAATTTGGAAAGAAATCAACTATTCCCCCCACTTCCTATGGCTATGTAACTTCCCAAATGGCTTATATAAATAAGCATACACAGCCGGCTTTGCCCCAATCAAGTCTGAATCAACGCCCGGGGGGAGATGCACAAACTAATTTCGAATGTTCAGCCATGCATAATTCCAAAAGATTGAAAGAGTTCCCATGCTTTAGTTTACAACTGCGGGAAATGTCTTGGGCTATAATTGTCATGTGCAGTTTCTGTGGCAGCAGCACGGGTCATTTACATTGCACAATTAATATATCAATTATTCGTTTTTACACGGCTTCTGAGGGTTAACAGCAGTGATACATATTCAAAAGATCTATAACCGTAGTATAATAAACGCAGTAGTATTCAACATAATATAATTGTTGAATGTCAAACAAGTATAATTTCTAATTATATTCTGCCATTACAATAACAATGAAAATATATACACAGTTCATATATCAACAGAACATGGGTCCATATATGCCATCTAGTCAGCTATACTGTATGTGATTTTAAATAAATGTAAATATTTTACTCCTGACGGCAAATGACATAAAGGGAAACACAGGGCAATAACCAGTCACCAGAGTGTATTCACAATTAAGCGCTCAATGCGCATTGTCTGCGAAATACGTATGTAATGGCAGCACGCACTTCATCTGCTCTCTATCGCCTCCCGCTGTTGAAAATGTATTTGAGTTGACAGTTCAGGGCTTCCACGTCATTTGCTTTATATTGATATTTGCATTATGAAATTGTCATGATGGAAAAAGCTTGTAATAAATGATGTACTCATTCCTTCAAGTAATGCAATATATATGAACTGTAGGCAAGGGCTTATTCTACCTTTCATGCCTGTCCTTTTTTTATCAAATCGCTGAGTATTGAAAGAACCTGAATTCAACACCGTTTAATTTTGCAGCAATAATTGATTCATTAAGAGTGTCTTACAGAGAACGTGTATGGGAGGGATGGTTTTTGATTGTTTTTTTGGGATGTTGTTTTTGAGATGCTCTCCTTTTTTGATTTAGGATATGATTTGTGAGTGCAGTAAAGAGTGCAGATGTTTGAATTAAAGAAAGACATGTGCTGTAACAGGAAATACAAGCCTGCCATCTTGGGTGAAAAACACAGGAAATATATTCTGATATCATGCACATGCGGCGCTGACTGAAAGCTCAGAGATGGAAACAAAATAGCCTCAGATTTATAATGATGGCGATATTTTACACACCAGCAGCCACAGATGGTGAACAATTCACAGTCAAGATCACTGAAATCAGTACTTACGCAAAACCATGGCAAACTTTAAACTCCGAACATCCACTTTCACAGAATAAATATGCATGCGACCTTATTCGTTCACAATAACAGTTTTAAGATATAGCACACAATTTAATTGAGTGTGTCCACGGTGTTTTAAACAGTCTTGGAATGTTCTGCAGAAATTGTTCAGATGGGATTCTGAAGGATCACATGCGTCATCTGAAGAATTGTAAGCAAGGAATGTAGTGGTTGTTGTATAAATCTTGGCATTTTTTCTTGTAATCTTCACATTATTTGTTTTTGTCATTTTCTGTCTATATCAAATATTTGTGCAGCTCCTAGACCAAGACCTAGACCAAGCCAAATTGAGATTTTTGATCTAAACCGTGTCACTTGTAAAATAAAGGGTAAAAGGGAGCCCTTCTACCATTATGCCTTATAACATCATACCTTCCTGTACTGTGAGTACTCATTCCATTCTATAATGAATTGCTCTCACAACTTTCATAAGAATATATCTGGGGGGCGGGACCTAAAATTTGAAACCTTCCCTTAATTTAAAATGTGGTCGAAAACCCTTTTCACCTTCTCTTCACTTTCCACAAATTAATGTACCTTTTTAATATCAGCTACAATCCCACTTATAGTGACCTTAATGGACTGCCTCTGACTATACACAGAAAATAAACAATTTTTCATATTAAGTAACTATTGTGCATATTCAAAGTCTGAACCATATAGCCAAATTTTCCGATGCACATTCTGAATCCGGTGCCAGTGTGTGAATTATTTTCTCTACAACAGATCTGGAATATCTACTGGAATCTAGAACCTGTGTTTTTCCAACTTTCCATGTCCTCACCCAGCTAGAGGTTTGGGGGGCGGGGCTTAAGAGGGGCTTAAGATTTGGCGTTGGGGCCCTTGCTGAATGTGGGCACCACATTGGCTCCTGCCAAACTTGCCCCAACAATCACCTCTCTTTCAAAGTCACTTTCGAACTGTTTAATTAACTCAGGAACAACACCTATATGGAAGCACCTACATTCAATATACTTTGTGTCTCTCATTTATGTAAATGTTTCCACCTTTTTGGCCCCTACATGGATGTAGCTGGATCATACACTTGGCTAAATCTGTTTAGGCACAGGCATGGTCATAAATGCCAAAGTGGTCTCATTTGGTTGGCCTACCTAGTGATCATTTGGTCTGTAATAGCTGAAAACCTTTTTACATTAAATATGTCAATTACCTGGCCACTCATCAGTGCAGGCCTGGACTATGAATCAGTATTCACTTTATTAATGTGTTCATTAGTTACATTGCTGTACTATAGGTTTTTGTTCAGTCAAACCTCAGTGTGTTTTATGTTTTAAGTTTGAGTAACACATTCAAGTTTTTACATTGTATTAGGGAACATGACATTTTTCATCCATTTTGAACCCCCAAATCTCACAATGCTGTTTAAAAACAAAACGAAAGTAAGAATACTTTTTCAATGAATATTAACACAGTTGAATATGTAACAGTAATAGAAGATTGATACCATGTCCTGAAATTGACCCACCCAGCAGCAGGAATGTTTAGAAGCTCACTCTGTACATATATTTAAGAAGTTCTTTGCATGTTCATAAAAAAATAAAATAATCCAGGTATAATCCACTCAAGCGCTGAGGAAATTTGTTCTTGATTTCAAACACACCTGAAAGGAGTACTGGCACATTCTGGCCTTTATAGAAACACTTGCCAGAAGTGACACCTTCCAGACGTCCCCCTCTTTCTGTCTTCTCTCGCATTTTGCTATGCAGGGTTGAGCATCCTGATCAAAGTGGTGCTGAACACAAAAGGGATATCATGCCCTGTAGGGAAAATTAATAGTTTCTGTGGAAATTGGGCAAGGCACTTACAGTGACTCTGTCTTTTCAGTCTAGACGCAGAAAGAGAGAAGTTATATGATGTTACGTGCGGTGCGTGTGGTCATATTTTTCTTCCACAAAGCCGTCCTGAGAATAAGACTTAACTGCCCAGGTAACCTCTGAGGTAGGGCTGCGGTTTGAGTTTTTCTATTGAATAATCTTATTAAAGTTATGATATAACATAATCCGTTTAAACTTTTTTTAATTCACATCTTTTTCATTTTCCCTTTTTGACAGAATATCGCATACAGGTAACTGCCAAAATAAAGGAAACACTTGAGTAAAGGAAGGGTTCTGGGGGCTCTGTTGTCGTGCGGCGTGCATGTTGCTGGCATGGTTTAGCTCCACTCAACCCCTTAGAGGGCACGGTAAACTCTCAATAAATACAAAGGTGATCACTCATTACTTATATTGTTTATTTTATACGATCTCTTTTGTTCATCTTTATCAAGGATATGAATAAAAATGGAGCCTACTGTAAATTTTACACAGATGAACTCACATTGAATGCACATTTCAAATAAGGGTGATTTGTTTAATGAGACTATATGAGGCTGTAAGCGATAGTGAAAAATAATAAACATTTATATATTCACATGTAGATTGATGCAGTAGTCATAGTAATGAAATAATTAAAAATAAAATAATAATTGAACCTAGTTTGTAATGCCCAATGTTCTGATCAATATAAATGTGGCTTGCCTGATGTATCTATCAATATGATGGATTTCTGCAGATACCCCAATGGTACTGTTGATTTACTTCTTGTAAGAGTCAGTCATTTTCATATCTGCAACACTGGTAATTTAATTCCATCATCAGTATATAGTATTTATTATTAACATAATTATAAGTCATAACTTATTTTTTTAATCAATTAAAAGATCAAAACAACAAAACCAAAAGCTTTTGATTATATTTATGCATTTATGTAAATTCAGTTTTACTTGTGATTTTTATTTGTATGCCCTGCCAACAAAATTGGCAAAAGGGGCATGCTGTGTTCCGGTTGTCCGTCCTTCCTTCCTTCTGTCCCTCAATCCTTCCGTGCTCTCCTCACAACAGTGGATCTCGGTCTATAACACTCAACTGTCATTTCTGCATTGATTTACCATTTGGGATTTTCTTCCTTTTTCTCTGAAATCGCCAGTTGTGCACTGCTGGGTGACATCATCAGGGAACATAATGTAGGTTTCCACAGCTATGCGGATGATACACAATTGTATATATCCGCAGAACCCACGGCAGCTATAAACTCCATTACCAACTGCCTATTAGCAATAAATAAATGGATGAGCAATAACTTCCTGAGATTAAATGAGGATAAAACTGAAATTCTACTTATCGGCCCCAAAACAAAAAAAGAGAAATGCTAATTAAAAACTTGGGAGGATTAACCCCTGGATCAAATCTGAGGTCACAAGCCTTGGTGTCATCCTAGACTCAGAACTGAATTTCAACTCCCATATAAATAAAGTGACTAAAACATCATTTTTTCTCAGAAATATTACGACCATTTATAAATCAAAACGATGCTGAGAAGCTAATTCATGCTTTCATCAGCCAGTTGGACTACTGTAACTCACTCTTCACTGGTCTTCCCAAGAAAACCATTGAAAGACTCCAGCTCATTCAAAACTCTGCAGCTAGATTATTAACCAAAACTAAAAGGAGAGAACACATTAGTCCTGTCTAGCTTTACACTGGCTTCCTGTAACCTTTAGAATAGACTTTAAGGTCCTCCTTCTTTACAAAGCTCTAAATTAACTTAGCTAAATCTCTTACAAATTACACACCAGCTAGAACACTGAGATCATCAGATGCAGGTCTATTAGAGATCACCAGAAACTGTCATAAGAAGGTTGGTGATGTGGCCTTTGTCAACTACGCCCCAAAATTATGGAACACATTACCCATAAATATCAGGGAAGCCAACACACTAGACATTTTCAAAAGACAACTTAAAACCTATCTTTTTACCAAAGCTTTTGATTAACTCTGACTTGCACTACTAAATTGATCTTGCACTATATATATTTTAATCTTCTCTGATTATGCATTCTGTGTAAAGCACTTTGAACTGCAATTCTTGTATGAAAGGTGCTATATAAATAAAGTCTTACTTACTTACTTACTTACTTACTTGTATGTGTTACCGCCATGCTACATATACCCCACAGAGAGCCCTGTATATGTGCTCCTCCTATACGTTCACTCATGCGCCCGCAACTATTGGGCCACAGTGCGGGCCACAAAGCCTACTGCAGGGGAGCTAGTGCTGATCAGAAGAGGGGTGCATCGCTCACTAACGGCAACTGGCACCCTGCAGATGCCCGATGGGTATGTAGGGGGTGTTTATTCAGTGGTGACTCAAGGAACCATGGCAGATTTAAGCCCACCCAAAGCCAGTTGTGTCCCTCCATTGCAGACTCCCGGTCATATTTGGCTAATGACACAGCCCATGCTCAGTGCAGAAATTCACATAAGTCTTCAGCATGTATTTGCGATCAGCGCCTTTCCCGATTGAGGTACTGGGGAGCCAATTCTGTGAGAAAGTTGATTATTCATGACACACACGTTATCCTCACACGTTGCCCAGAAACCCATCGATTTTTCTGGGTCACAGTGGCTCCTAAATTTCTTTCTTTCTTTTCAGGTCTTTGCCAAATGTGTATGGATTTTGACTAAACTTGGCACTTCGTTCTCGCTACTCGCCAGAATCCTATCGGTACTCAAGTTATAAAATCAAATTTCAAGGTCACAGAAGATCCTGGCTACTTGATGTTTCAGTATTACTGTTGCATTTACAATTCTCCTCTGGCTAATATCCATGCCTGTCCATGGTTATGGTTATGATTCCTTGCACCGGCTTAACCTAGTAGATGACCAAGATATGTTGTCCATCACCTCAATGTTACAAAGCATATACTGTAGAATGTGTACCCTTCTCACAACTGTAATTTCTCTATTCCACCTTAATTTAATATTTATATATTTTCAATATGTGATGGTAATTCCCTGATTTTTGCCTTTCATTCAACATGGTATCCATTCATTCACCAAGTATTGCCTCATGCAAATTTTCAGTCTGTACAGGCACCATGATTCACGTTATGTCTTGACATTATAAATCATGCCCAACGTGCCCAGCTGAAAGGGTGAATTTTTTAGGCAGGGCAGTAGATTCAGTAGTTGCAATGTTGTTAGATAACGATGGCTTCCCGCCCACTGGAAGCTGGTTTGCTTTCCTTGTTCTTGTGCTTGTGCTTGTGCTTGCTTGTCTTGTTTTACGCTGTCTGTCAATGTTTAAAAAAGTACTTAATTGAAGAAGGACGAATGCACAGAGCAACACTATCATCCCCAGACAGGGTAAGAATGAGGCTAACATCGGAACCTTCTACTTTGAGTTTTTAATTCCCGGTGATCAAAGTGCATATGATTGTTTGAGAAGAGAGCCTTCTTGTTTTTTTTGTGTGTCATATTATGTAACGTGAGGTCCACACAATTTTCGGCTCTTCCTGCAAGTTGGAACTTCAAACAGTGCATAATTTAACTTCAGGAAGTCATTTACTATAGTAACAGCAATCCTTTCATGAGGATACGTTTGAGTTACAGTCTGGGATTTTGTTAATTTGATCCTGAGTTGGATAGTACCACTAATATTTAATGTTAGATTAGAACAAGTGAAATCCATTTTTAAACTATTCTTGTTTCCCAGCTGAATATGGGCTGTGTGTACAATGTTGCTATGGCAATAAGAAGACCAAATTCAAGTCAAAACATAAGTAAGTCCAAGTAACATAACCTAACATAACATATGCCATATGTGGTCCCAATAGGAACCAAACCCACAACCTACGTATTGTCAGCACCATGCTCTACCTGCTGAGCCACACAGAACCACATGTAATAAAAAGGTTGTCCAGATAATCCAATTGATCCAGTCCAACAGTTCTATCTTAAATACAGCTCTTAAATATTCTACTCATGCTCAATTGATGGTGGCTGGGTAAACCAGTTTGCTTTTAGAAGAAAATAGCAATCATAGTTTAAACTTAATTTATTATAAAGCAGATTAGTCGCCACAAGAGTGTCTTACAGCACAAAAGTAGGCTAATAGTTAGCTGGGTTCTCAAAAAAAAAAGAAAAAGATGCCGTTCAAATATCAAAACTAAATAAGACATAAACACAGTTAGATTTAAACATGTATTCATATTTGAAGAGACTTACTCCACAAAGTGCCGGTGGCTGATATAATCTCCACATGGCTTTGCCCGAGGATGAAACTGGAAAGGTTAAGTATGACGGCAAAACTAGAGGAAAATCGGAGGTAGGACTGGCCACATCACATGACAGCGAATCTCTCACTTGCCAGTGACAGAGTTCATGTGGAGAGACCGGAAAACAGATTGTTTTGCAGCGTTATTGTTTTTGCCCGAGGCCCATGCCCAGATTAAATTTTTTACCATCCTTGCACTTTGTCTATGACTTTGTGGTGCAAATGTAAATGTAAGTTTTCTGTTTTCTTTTGCTGCGTAGACAACATTAACTCCGTCAACCTCATGTGGTGCAAGAATGCAAAATGGGTAACGCTTGCTTAAATTCATCACTCAGACTTAAGGACAATGTGCAATGTTGTTGCATAGAATGTCAGTCTTAATTTCAAACCAATCTATACTCCATATAAATATATACACTTTACACATCATGGTGTCATCCGCACAGGCTGGGTTTCAGATTGTAGGGTGCACATTTGCACAATTTTGACTCAGTTATAAGTACCTGATTTTTGAGGCACACTAATTCTAATTTGCATTTGTGCAATTTGTTCATAAAGTGTTAAATCCCACCCCAAATACATATACATTTTACACAGTCCATTTTAAGTGAAGAAATGCAACAAAAGTGTCCCATGAGTGTCGAGTGTCAAATTCTATGAACATCTGAAACTCAGATCTGAATAAAATTGACTTCAGGGAGAAATAAATACATTTCACTTACTTTGTTTCTTACAAATACATGAACATACATGAAGATATATATATATATATACAGTCAAGCCGGAAAGTCTGCACACCCCTTTCACCCTCTCCACGTTTCATTGCATTACAGACCCATAAGAACAAAGTGAAAACAGGTTTTTAGACATTTGTGCTAATTTATTAAAAATCTAAATGTAAAATATATGTACACAAGTGTGCACACCCTTTGATATGACACCCAAAAGTGAGCTGAGGTGCATTTTGTTTCCACTGATACTGCTTGAGATGTTTCTACAACTTGATTCTAGTCCACCTGTGGTAAATTCAATTGATTGGACATGATTTGGAAAGGCACACACCTGTCTATATAAGGTCCCACAGTTGACAGTGCATGTCAGAGTAAAAACCAAGCCATGAAGTCCTAGGAACTCTCCATAGACCTCCAAGATAGAATTGTGTTGAGGCATAGATCTGGGGAAGGGTATAAAAACATTGCTAAAGCATTGAAAGCACCCAGGAGAACAGTGGGCTCCATCATTGTGAAATGGAAGAAGTTTGGAACCACCTTAGAACTGGCCGTCTGGCCAAACTCAGTAACCGGGCAAGAAGGGTCATGGTCAGGGAGGTGACCAAGAACCCAATGGCCACTCTAAGAGAGCTTCAGAGCTCCTCTGCAGCGGTGGGAGAACCTGGCAGAAGGACAACCATCTCTGCACCACTCCATCAATCAGGCCTTTTTGGTAGTGGCTAGACGGAAGCTACTCCTGAGTGAAAGGCATATGACAGCCCACCTGGAGTTTGCCAAATGGCACTTAAAGGACTCTTAAGAGCATCAGGAAAAAGATTATCTGGTCTGATGAGACACAAATTGAACTTTTTGGCCTGAATGCCAAGTGCTACCATAAAGGTCTGATTAGACTGTTGTGTAATTTTTTCAAATAGTCCTGTGGTAACTTCTTCCAAGCTTATTGCAAAATTTGTCATAACTCTTCTTTTGACTTTGGCTGATTTTTAAAAAACGTTTTCCTGTCCAAGTGATCCCACACATCTTCAATTATGTTGAGGTCAGGGCTCTGAGGTGACCAATCTAATACTGTGAGTGTTTCATCTGCACACTCTTCTGCTTCAAGTAGGTCTTAATTATGTTTGCAGTGTGTGTGGGGTTGTTATCGTGCTGAAAGATAACGTTTTTGCCTATCAGTCGTTTTCCCAAAGGTACAGCATGATGAATCAAGATCTGTTTATATTTCTCAGCATTCATAATTACATCGATTTTGACCAGGTCCCCTATACCGTTGGCTGAAATGCACCCCCAGACCATGACAGAGCCATCACCGTGCTTCACAGAAGGCTGCAGGCAGGCATCAATGTACTTCTCTCCAATTCTTCTTCTGACTTACTGGTGTCTTTGTGAACCAAAAATTTCAAATTTGGACTCATTGCTCCATAAGACTTTCTGCCACTGGTTGTCGCTCCATGCTTCATGGTCTTTTGCGTTTTGTAATCTCTTCTTCTGGTTGCCTTTCCGCAAGAATGGTTTCTTAGCTGCAACACGTCCTACAAGACCATTTCTTGTAAGACTTCTTCTCACGGTTGAAGCGTATACTTTGGTGCCTGATGACTCCAGCACTTCACTGGATTTCTTTCTGTCCCTTAAGAAAGTGACCTTTAAGTACTGTTCATCAGATGCAGACAACTTTTTTGGGTCTTCCACTGTGTTTTCTGTCTTCTGTCTTCAACTTGCCCAGTTTCTTCAAATTTCTTTATGACAACTTGAACACTACATCTTGAAAATTTGGTTAGGCGGGCTATTGCTTGCTGAGAATTGCCTTGTTGATGCAAAACTATGATTTTATGTCTGTCAAGCTAAGCAAAATACATGGAATGGCTGAATTGCGAGGAGAGGTTTGGAAACCAAACCTGTGTTCTTCTAGCCATCTCACAAGACATCAATAACTTTTTGGAAAACACAAGAATTTGTTTTTTCCTGTTATTGTATTAATGCCCAGATAAATAGCTTTAAACATACTTTTCTCAGGTGGCCTAAGACCTTTGCACAATACTGTATATACGTTAATAGTATATGAGCAGTGAACTATAAAGATGAGCAGTGAACTTTGTGGGATTTGAACATGCTACATAGAGTTTTTAGGTTAGGCACTCCCAATAATGGACAGCAAATCCCCAAACATGGACAGGGGGCTGGGTGTATTTCCCAAGGTTTTACTGCTGTATCCCAAAGGAAAACAAATGCTGGATTAAAGTGCTAAAATAGTTATTTGCCTGGGGGCAGAGGGTAGAGGCCCTGCTGCTTGACTTCTTCCCGCACTTTAGATCTCCTTCATCAGACCCACACGCTTTAGCACACCGAGTGCATTATTGCCTCTCTTTATCTCATGCTGTATGTACTTTTATTTGAGCAAAAAAAGTTTAAAAGCTGGAGTCTGTAATGGAACTTCAGCTTCAATATTTCAGATAGGGTATTAAACACTCCTCAAAGTGTCTGGTAGCAATTTGATGCAGCTTAGGGTTTTTTGTTGTTGTTAAGTAAACCAAAACAGTTTTGTATGATGGAGAAAGAGGGCGGGGGCAGCCTGTGTTTTCTTTGGAATGAAACCTGGGCCCTGCCACAAACGGGAATAAAGGCAAGGATATTTTGGCGAACAAATTACTTTAAATTGTTAGCAGATGTGAATTCTCCCAAACTGGACCAGCCCCTCTGTGGGGGCCTGATGACATCATTCCCGTGCTCTAATGCTTGGAAAGTACGGAAAGTTTGATCCTCTGTTTCTGTGCCTAAAGCCCATTAGAGTGCAGAGTGAGGATTTCAGCGAGCCTTGTCTCGTGCAGACAGACAGACGCAGACTCACAGATGCAGAGAGAGAATCAGGCTGGGAGGGATGGATGGAGAGAGTGAGAGGGAAAGATTAAGGGGGGGGAGAGAGAGGGTGAGAGAGGGACAACGAGGGAGATTGAGAGAGGGAGAAAGTGACAGGGAAAGAGAGGGAGGGAGGGAGAGAGAAAGAGGTGAGCGAGTGAGGGTGAAAGAAATTGAGAGAAAAGAGTTGGGAAATTAACTCAAAGCAGGGCGAGCACTTAGGTTATCGTCTTTCATTCAAGCCTCTCTGCTTTCCTGCAGTTCAGGTCCATATGCCTAACTCCATTCGCTGTTCTCCAGGGGGGGAAATGAGCAGACTATGGAGGCTGGTAGTTGTGTCTGTGTCTCTGAGCCATTTGTCTGCTGCGAGACCACAGTGGCACACTGGTGGGTGGGGTGCGGTTTTCCTTTTTCTGTCATTCACCCAACCTGCTCTCCGCCAGTGGCACATGCAGATTTGGGTCTGGGGCTGCCCACAAGCTTCACGGAGGACCAAAGCCCGGGCAGTCTGTCTCCATTGAGTTTACTCTTAACCACTTAAAGAAAAGACAAGGAACACAGCAAAGTTTGTTTTTGGAGATGCAGAGCAGGTTTTGGGCTGCACTTTGTCCTGCTTGGGGGCCGGGGGCAGATTTTTAACAGATTTTGCTTTGTTTTGCTGTCCCAAAAGGAGGCTTTTACTGATTCATCAGGTGTAAAGGACCACTGCCGTAATCAGGATCTGGCGCTGCCTGTGATAGTAATGGATTTATAAACCTTGTATTTGGCGGTATCCATTCTATTGTTACATAAAAACACAGAATCGTTGACCTCCATTGATTAAAAAAATCCCTGAATAGAATGAGGCCGTACTCTGTGTATGGAAAAACGATGGTAAGCGTCATAATAAGTGGCACAACTCTGTCGACATTCCCCTACTGCGCTGCAAACCGAAGGGGAAACCTGACAGGACACCAAGAGCAGCATCTGTCCTGTCCCTCTAAGACTTCCACGTCTCTACGTGCTTTGGTCTCGATGTGCCGCGCCCTGAATAAAGACCGGTAAGGACCATTCCTTCTGAAACAATTGACAAAATCTTGAGTTTTTTGCTGGAGGTGGAGAAAGAAATGCAGATATGAACACAGTGCAGCGTGTGCAGTCCTGTGAACCTGAAGATGACAGCCATCAGCGTGCACACCGCAAAGATGACGACAATTCACCTACAGTGTTGTGTGCGATCGCTTGAATGGGTAAGACAAAATGTCATATTAACACAGCTGGTGCCTGATCCAGCATGTGTTACCCATGTTCTTGGCATGTGTAGCTTGTTTGTATTACATGTCCTTAGCATGTCTTACCTGTTTGTAATCCATGCATCTACTGGTGATAGCACTCCTCGTGTGAGGGATCATTTGGCCAATGGCTCATAGATACAACAGTAGTTCATGGACTACACCCTGGGCTGTTTTACTTACCCAATAGCCATGTAAAGTTTGGGTTTGCGTAAGAGCCAATATATGAAAGGAAGGATGGGACTCCTGTTCCGTCTGATGGCGCATGCAGGTTATTTGAGATCTGGGCCCATATCCACGAAGCATTTTAAGGGTAAAAGTTGGTCCTAACTCCGCAATTTAAGAGCAACTCCGAAAAATAATGCGCGTGTCACTCATAAATTTAGGACTCCTACATTTTTGGGATAAGAGTATTTCACAAAGGGTTTGAGAGCTAAAAACTGCTCCTAAGTCCAGGAGAAGTTAGAAGCAGTCAAGAGGACTTCTAAGTCGCTAAAGACCTACTCACGGCGATCCGAAAATCTGCTGCTGCCGGCAGTCGTTGTCGCAATCGCATCAACACTGGAGATATTGAATGATACAGAGCTCATAAAAAGGTACCGCCTCAATCGCGAGGGTATTATATATATAATATTATATATATTATATATAGATACCCGCTGATTGTTTACGAGATGCAGACATGTAAACAATTGACTAGTCAGTATTCTTGGTTTCATGTTAAATCAGTGACACGCAGCCTACATTTGTATTTTAGAATCTTTATTAGAATATAATAGGGGTGCATCGGATCATTTTTCGGGTCAGCAAAAAAAATTATAACGGGGACCAAAGGTGCGTTCCCACCAAAAATTACCAGGAACTATTCTCAAGGAACTGAATGAATGATAATTTCAGTTTTTCAATTTAAGTTATTTCACTAAATCTTTATTCGAAAATTTCACAAAATACATTTTTAGATTCAGTACGCCTTAAGCGATTTAACTAGGGTGGTCTTATGCCTGAATTAATTTAATAAAAAATTTAAAGATCGCTAATGTTTACATTTTATTTAATTCGGTCGCGTTTCTAAAAACCTGCCTCCCAGAAAGGCATTTAGTATGAAAAGCAAAGCAAACCAAAACATACATGGTTGTCTATCTCTTCGCTGTAACTCTGCATCGAGATTTAGGGAATTGTTACTTTAAAACGTGACAGCGGCAGAAAAACTGTATTTCTCTATGATGGTCAGGGCTGGACTGGCTATATAGTCTACCGGGCAGATTCCGGTGGGCCGGTCTAGTTTTGGGTCGGTAGGGCCGGTAGAATTATTTTATATATATATTTTTTAATTTAATTTTTTAATTTATAAAAATATAAAAATATATTATACCACGGACCGGGTGTTCCGAGGGGCGCAATTATTTTTCGCGTGGCAGAAATAAACGAACTGGTCTCAGCTGTCGACAGAAAATGGGCGCCGTTTACGTGGCTCGCACCGGGTGCTACGCCACTGGATGGGCCGGTCTGAGCCAAATGGCAGGGCCTATTTTTTGTTCCAGTCCAGCCCTGATGATGGTTAAATTTAGCTATTAATCAGCCAATCGCTGATTAAGCTCGTTCATGAGAAACAACGTCATCCATAGCAACGACGTCAACCCCGCCCTCACTCTTAGCTTGAAAATTCTAGGAATTCCTTAGTATGAGTTTGTCTTTGCAGCTTTGTGAATAGGTTTTAAGGTGGGACTCCTAACTAAAAGGTTTTAGTGCAATTTAGAAGTACTCCTAGTGGTAAGATAAAATTATTTGTGAATACGAGCCCTGGTCATTGCACATGTGCCATGTATTTGAATGAAACGCACATCAGTGTTGAGGAGCAGCAAATCTCATGCTCCCGATGCAAAATGTGCTCTTGATGTTCGTTCTGATTCACTCGCCACACACAAAAAAGGCTTTAAACTGAAGTCATTTTGAAGTCATCCCTTGTAAAATATTTGAATTTATGGAAATGTAAGTGATTCTTTTTACGAACAGGATTCACGTCGGGCTGCTTTACATGCCGCTGCGTATTTTCTTTACGATTAAACATGCAGCTTGCAACCAAAGAGAGAGGAGGAGGACATTGTCAGGTCTCTGCTTTAGGCGTGTTTCAGGAGGTTATAATTCTGTCACGTTGAAGGCACACCTCAAACTGCGGAAATGTGATTTACGGAAACCAAGAAAGCTCTGCACGTTCCCTGCTCTGCTCTCCGAACAGCAATGAACAAACGCGACGCATTTTTCATTGTGCTTCATAATCTCGAGCACAGCGCAAACTTCACTCTTAATTCACAACTGAAACGTGACGGGTTGTGGCCAACAATGAAAAGCCGTATTCAGCAGCATGTTTTGGCCTCCCATCTCAAATGGAACAGATCGTGCTCCATGGGTTTTGTGCGGCACTGTGCCCTAAGCTCATTTATCCACTTGGTCTGTGGTTTTCTTCTTTTTCCAAAATAAACAAAATTATGAATATGAGATATGGTGACCTGCATTCCAAAAAAAAAAAAAAAGAAGAAAAATTGCTGACGGCAGCGATGGAATGTAATCCTATTATGTGGTCTCCTCTAGAGGGCAGCGATAATAAAGTTTGTCTTATAAAAACTTGCAGAGGGTTCCTCCTGTAGCACAGAGCAGACCGTCTAACATGGAAGAGCCTAGGCCGACGTTCCTCGCCATTTTGAACGTCCAATCCGAACATCTGATTCCGCGGGCGTGCGGACGCGCAGACAGGGAAACGAGAAGGGGCAAATTTGATAGTTAGCAAAACAAATGTGTTTCATCAGCCATGATTTGGGGGTTTTGCATTGCTGTGGAATTTCCTGCAGGCATGTATGAGCTGTAAATGAAGCCCAGAGGAATGCAATCACACAATTGCAACGCTCCTCCTGCCGCTAATCTGGCCAGGTCTCAGCTGTGCAATATTATTGATAATGTTTTAAAGCCGTTTGTTTGTGTGTGGTGTGACTATTGGTTATCCAGGACAAATGGAGGTCTGGCTGAGGCTTATGAACGAGCAAAGGTGTGGGAGAGACGCACAAGCACTGAAACGGGCTGTAAATAAAAGCAACAACAGATCTAAAACCTCAAATAGTAAAATAAATAGGACAAAAAAACCTGATAGCATGTTTGTCATGATTGCTTTTTTAATTCATTGACATGTTTAGTGTATTCTTTTTTAAATAGTTTTTTTACGATTTGTCTCCCAATTTAGTGTCCAATTACACCTATTTTATTTCGATTCACTCTCCCCCACGAACTCACCGCCCGTCCTCCGGGTCAAGCTATTCCCTGAGGCCGGCGATGATCCACCTCTTCCGAGACGGAACTCGCCTTTTATTTTGTCCACAGGGATGTTCTCCACGCTCCTCGGCGAGCTCATGCCGGCTCACCCTCTCCTTCCCCCTGGGGTCGACAGCCAAATGCCGCCCCCGATCGGGATCCCGGCCAGGGCCGGTCTGGCACAGTCGGGTTTCGAACCGCAACCGCAATAGGCAGCTCACACTCGCAAAGCACCAGTCAAAGCGAGTGTGTTAGACCGCTACGGTATCCGAGGCCCTGCTATTTAGTGTATTCTACCAGTCATCAACTAATGTTATGAAAGCTATCTGAAGATGATTGGAATGTATCATATGATGTCATATGATTGGGGTTAACCAAATCTGACTTTTCCATTCTTACAGTAGCTTGCAAATATTTTCTCCAAATTTTTTCTCTTCTTTTGCTTTCCGCTGTGCTGTTTATATTCTTCTGTTCATGCCACTGTAAATCCTTACTTTTTTTTTTTTATTTTGTTTTGTGGTTTTTCCCCATTTTCTCCCAATTTAGTAGCCAATTATACAATCTTTTCATGTCAACTATCCCCCCCTTGTATTGTGAGCTCGCTGCCATAGTCCTGAGACCAGCAGTGACAAAGGCGATGTACCGCCTCCTGTGAGCCAAGCCGTCAACTGTAACTCTGGTACACATAGAGCCACTCTTATGCAGTGAGTTCATATCGGCTTCCCTTCCCCCTCCCGGGCGGACAGCCAATTGCCGCCCCCTAGCAGCACTCAAATCGATTCGGATCGAATGGAACCCCCAGTGGTCGACATGCATCCATGTTGGAGGCTCTTACCGTTACGCCACCCGGGAGGCCCTTAAATGTACTTTAACAATTAGTTTGAATTGTATTCCTACCTGTAATGTTTATTACAAATTATATATATACTGTATGTATACATATGTGTATGTAAAAATACAATATATAAGTATATTCCATTTCAATAAATCAAGAACACATTACAAATGTCTGTGTATGCATCTATCTATCCCCCCCTCTCTCTCTCTCTCTCTCTCTCTTTTATATATATATACAGTGGGTTCGGAAAGTATTCAGACCCCCTTACATTTTTCACTCTTTGTCATATTGCAGCCATTTGCTAAAATCAATTAATTTCATTTTTTTCCTCGTTCATGCACACACAGCACCCAATATTGTCAGAAAAACACAGACTTGTAGAAATTTTTGCAGATTTATTACAAAATAAACACTGAAATATCACATGGCCATAAGTATTCAGACCCTTTGCTGTGACACTTGTATATTTAACTCAGGTGCTGTCCAATTCTTCTGATCATCCTTGAGATGGGCCTACACCTTCATTGGAGTCCAGCTGTGCTTAATTATATTGATTGGACTTGATTTGGAAAGGCACACACCTGTCTATGTAAGGTCCCACAGTTGACAGTGCATGTCAGAGTAAAAACCAAGCCATGAAGTCCTAGGAACTCTCCATAGACCTCCGAGATAGAATTGTGTTGAGGCATAGATCTGGGGAAGGGTAAACATCTCTGCAGCACTCCCATCAATCAGACCTTTATGGTAGCACTTGGCATTCAGGCCAAACATTTCAATTTGTGTCTCATCAGACCGGATAATCTTTTTCCTGATGCTCTTAGAGTCCTTTAAGTACCATTTGGCAAACTCCAGGTGGGCTGTCATATGCCTTTCACTCAGAAGTAGCTTCCGTCTAGCCACTACCATAAAGGTCTGATTGATGGGAGCGCTGCAGAGATGTTTGTCCTTCTACCAGGTTCTCCCATCGCTGCAGAGGAACTCTGAAGCTCTCTTAGAGTGGCCATTGGGTTCTTGGTCACCTCCCTGACCATGTCCCTTCTTGCCCGGTTACTTAGTTTGGCCAGACGGCCAGCTCTAAGAAGAGTTGTGGTGGTTTCAAACTTATTCCATTTCACAATGATGGAGCCCACTGTTCTCCTGGGTGCTTTCAATGCTTTAGCAATGTTTTTATACCCTTCCCCAGATCTATGCCTCAACACAATTCTATCTCGGAGGTTTATGGAGAGTTCCTAGGACTTCATGGCTTGGTTTTTACTCTGACATGCACTGTCAACTGTGGGACCTTACATAGACAGGTGTGTGCCTTTCCAAATCAAGTCCAATCAATATAATTAAGCACAGCTGGACTCCAATGAAGGTGTAGGCCCATCTCAAGGATGATCAGAAGAATTGGACAGCACCTGAGTTAAATATACAAGTGTCACAGCAAAGGGTCTGAATACTTATGGCCATGTGATATTTCAGTGTTTATTTTGTAATAAATCTGCAAAAATTTCTACAAGTCTGTGTTTTTCTGACAATATTGGGTGCTGTGTGTGCATGAACGAGAAAAAAATGAAATTAATTGATTTTAGCAAATGGCTGCAATATGACAAAGAGTGAAAAATGTAAGGGGGTCTGAATACTTTCCGAACCCACTGTATATATATATATATATAAACGTGTGTGTGTGTTCGTGTATATAGAGTACCCGTTTCCTTAATGTTGAAGGTCTCCTTGCAGTGCAATGATGATAAATGTGCAGGTTCATTGTACGCTGCTGGATGCATGAATGTTCGGCACTTTCTTTTCTCCAAATGTATTTCTTTTTTGTCCCCGTGGCTTCTGGAATTACCTGGCAATGGACAATTCAAACATTAATCATGTCTCAGGAATAAATAAATCAAACAAGTAAACACTATTTTTAGACACAAGAAAGAAAAAAAAGCCCTGAAGTTTATGGTGGCTGTGTATTCCTTTGATGCATTTTATTTCCTGAACCTGCTTTCTCTGCTCTCTAATTTGCTGGCCCTTTTTTGTTCTGACATGTACAAGTCACCTGATTTATTCCCCAGGAGTTTGACCCTTAAGAGAGCATGAGCTGGCTGACTCTTTTATATGAGCGTGTGAGCATTTGCTTTTGAGTGTATCCGTGTGTCTGTGTGTGTGTGTGTGTGTGTGTGTGTGTGCAGTGAGTACGGGTGTGTGTGCGTGTTTGTGTGTGTGTGTGTGTGGGCACTGGTGGGGGAATTTTACTGCCTTGGTTTATGGAGAGACAGCAGAAGCTCTCTGGGATCATGTTGCAGTGGGTACAACACTGAATCTACAGTGTACAGACTTCAGTGTGTGGGAGTTCACATCTTCTCAGAGTTCAAACCCACTCAACAAATACACAAGCATCCCAAACAATGTCACATGCCATTACATTACTGACATTAAACACACAGTACAAGTTGTATATTCTATTTATTGGCCCATATGGAACACAGTGATATAGTCAAACATTCTCAGTAGTACAGTATAGGTTGGTTCCAATGTCCACTAAGTGAACTTGCATTTGCAGTGCCTTGCATTTCAACCCAAAACCCCAAGTGAGTAATGCCAGGGTCTTGTCCTACTGTAATTGCCCCTCAACTTAATACTCAACATTATAGAGACATGTTTGGGTAGGCGGCCAGTGACAGGCTGGAATCCTGTCCAAAGGGACATATTTGTGTAACTGAAGACAAAAAAAAGGGCCGGCGAATTAGAGAGCAGGGGTGGCAGGGGTGGTTGTGATGTTTAGGGAACATGGCTTGTAATGCAAAGTTTGCAGGTTCCATTCCCAGGTGGGGCATTCTCAGTGGTACATTGCCATTGTACCCTTGAGCAAGGTACTTAACCTGAATTGTTTCAGTAAATATCCAGCTGTATGAATGGATTGTATGTAAAGAAATGTAAACTGTGGAAGTCACTCTGGATAAGAGTATCTGCTAAATACCTGTAATGTGACAAAGACTAACTGTTGGCTAACTCATCTTAAATGCTGTGGTCCAGCACTACTCCCACACATATTGCAGGTGGACTTGTCCATGTGAACCTGTTCTGCACTGCTCCGGCTGTGTAACGGCGTGTGGATGCAGAACTTGGCTCACGCCACTCCGGCGGTGAATGAATACTCCCTGTAAAGCACTAACAGCATATCGGCGCCGTGTTAGAATAAGGCAAAAAAAACAAAAAAGCACGCATACCCATCAAACCTCCGCACGATTCCATAATTTCTCCTCAGTCTCGCTGACTTGGGTTATTTATACATATTTATCCGTGCGTTTATTACAAGCGTCGAGATGAGCAAAGATATCAATATCGTCCTCCTGACACACGCCTGTCATTCCCGGGGAGTGAGTTATGTCATTATATTTGCGGGAAGAACAAAAAAAAAAAAAAAACAGTATAACAGCATTATGGGGCCTAATGATATATAGCGTTATTTATGTGGGCTCAGTGTGTGTGTGAGGATGGTACATTTCTCCTCCGCCACCTGCCTCTGCGAGCTGGAACTCAAGGCGGTTCGAGAATCAAACAATTTCATGCAGCTACTGGAGGAGGAAATGAACTGAGCCGAGAGCAATAATAAAATTATACAAATGTTATTACAGACTAGCCTGCTACTGTCCTAGTTTAATTCAAATTTTGGGACTGCAGGCACCGCTGGTGGCAGCAACCTTCCTGAATAAATCAACATTAGCTTACGTCTAAATTATTAAGGAAGTGGGAGACTTTCTTGTTTATTGTATAAATTATTGGGCAGGTTAAAGTGTTAAACACTGGGATTTTCTCCTTAATTCCCAAAATAATAATTACTAATTCTCTGAATGGTTTTTCTGGAGAAAAGGAAAAAAGGGGCCTTTGGAATAAATGTGCTTCAGTGTAACTGAGCCTGTTGAAGCACAAGTTTTGATATAGCGGGGAGTAAACACTTTAAAATGCAAAGTACGGTTTCGTTAGATGAATAGGTCATGTTCCGCTTGCTAATGTGCTGGTGATTGTGCTGGTGATTTACAGGTTTATTTGTGGTATCTGCCAAAGTGTGCCTTGCGTGGGCTCTGTAAATAGAGCAATATCTCATATTGCTCCTTATCCTTTAAACACACTATTATGAACCCAGTTAACAAAGAGGAAAAATGGCAAACAAGGGCAAATTAGTGACGGTGGCATGCATTGAATACAAAAATGATCCGCTAGAGATTTTCTATATTTTCTGGCAAACATTCTGTTGAATGAACGGACACCCTCGATTCACACAAGGAATCATTTTCAGTATTTGTGCCACACTGCAGAGAGGAGAAATATTTTCTCCCAGTGAGACAGGTTTAATTGTACTGCAATACATTACCAATGGAGTACCACATGGTGTAGGGCAGGTTTACTCAAATCATGGTCCTCGTGGGCCGAGCACTGCTGTTTTCCCACCATCCCTTTACCTGAAAGTCAGGTTAGAGGACACTCTGGTCAATTGATTGCTATAATTTTGTTCAATTACCTATCTGAGAGAAAAGAAAATCAGAACCGAACTTGGATCCGTGGGACAGATTTGAGCAACCCTGGTGTAGTGGGTGGCAGGAGAGGTCATGTGACCTTTTATGTGGCAGTAGTTCAGTGAGTGGATTTGCATACTGTGGGTCTGGTCCTGATTTTGGTCCTGTCCTGATGAATGAGGTGCAGGTGAGGATTGCACAGCTTTGAAGATGCACTCAAATTTCAGATAAGTGTGACTCAAGTGCCAAAGGGGCCCGCGCACAAAATAGTGAGAGGGACACTGAATGAGGCGACGTCATTCCCCCACAAGTGCCTATCCTTGTTCTGACATTTATTTTCCAATTACATTAAGGGGCGTGCTTATGAATCATCCTGTAAACACGGACTCAAGGTTTGGGCCTTGGATCGAGCGCTGGCTTGGAAACTCTGAAGGTTGCATGCCATTTCAACGGGTCTTATGGCTGTATTCAATTATTATTTAAATCCACCGGCCACAAATCCGCTCAGAGGCTATGGCATGCTGAATGTGGCAAAAAATACTTTTGACAAAAATGTTTTTAAATGACTATGAATGTTTTTCCACATTTAACCAAAATATCACTTTTTATGCCATATTTAACCCAATCCAACCCATTCTATATTTATGACTGGTTTAAATATGAAATATGCTATCACAAAATTCTAAATTCAAAAAGAAATATTTACAAAAACATCCTGTATTTGATTAGATGATAGGGTTGTTGGGCCTGGGACAACTCATTATGATGACCCAGGAACATGCCTCACTTGGGACCAGGATGAGCATTACCTGTTTTATTTTAACAATCAAAATCGTGTTAAAGTGAAAAGTAGCCAGTTCTCAGTATAATAAATATGAGCACTATAAAATGCTTATAAAAATGTATGTACGTATAATTAAAGCTGACAGGCTTTTTGACAAACTTACCCCAGTGCTAGACACTTTGCTTTTACAAATCAGGGCCTGCCGCCCCCTTGTGGTGAGACTGTAATTGGACATCATCACCCAGAAATGTGCCCCGGAGAGGAAACACTGCTTGATATTATTTCTTGGGTTTACATAGTCTGTGTTTTACTATTTTAATTGTATGTGTTTATTTGTTTAAACTGAGAGACCCTGACCAGTGAATGAAGTGTTTGAGTTGTTTGCTGCCACAGGAATGGTGGAATTATATACTTCTACTTGGTTTGTGGTTTGTGTTGCCCAATGCTCACTCCACAGGTTTTGATCAAGTTGTTTGATTCTTGAACAGTTCCCAGCAGTTCCTTTCTCAATCTGGCCACCTAATCATCCCCTAGTATAATTGGCTAAATAACCCCCCAGCCCTTCATCCAAATTTATGTATGGGAAGCATTCTGGCCCAAAATAGGCTACTTGTCTGTCTAGTCTGGTGCTGCATTGATGGTGGTTTAGGTGAGGTTACCCTCACCTAACTGTAAAGCACTTTGAGATCCTGAAAGGCACTAAATTCATGCAATACATTGTTAATTATTATTATTATTTTATGGCAGATGAGTCATTTCAAAATCATTAGCATTGTGATTGAATTACTAAAGTGTAGGCCTATTCACCATGTATTCTCTTTTAAACGACTCCATTTGACAACATTGAAAATGTAACAAATTAAAAGGGTCCATTTATAAATGTGGGACGTTTTTGTTTATCAGAAGAGAAAAGCTCATCAGTGATATGAATGTCTACAAACGTAATTACGAGCAGGACTCCTTTACTTGTGAATGTGATTTGGTATTGCTGCGTTGAAGTAGCTACACAGGCCGCATTAAACGTGTATGCCCTCTCTTGGCACGTTACCCCTAATTTGTCTCCTCAAATATTCATCAAGCTGCTTAATATTAAAAAATATTGTCTGAGCGATGATTAATATTTATATTTCCTCCATGAAATTGTTCATCATAACAAGAACTGCTTTTGGCTGTTTGGATGCATTTCTGCAAGCGACTTTGGGAGGGAAGTGTCGATCTGGGCTGTTGCTGGGTTTGCGCCTCGTTTTCGACTCTGTTGAATTCCTTTTCTGAGAATTGGTGTCAAACACGTCCAATAAAACTCTGAAGTGAAAATGGGCCATGGTTGGTGCCTCTACTCAGTGCGAACGGCATTTGTTTGTCTCCCCACTCTGACGCTGCTTCAGAAGATTAATTTTTAAAGAGACTAACTGGATTTTTTTCCCCTCCAATTAATTTAAATGGAGCAATTACGTTTTAAATTTTAATAAATTGCTACAGGAAAAAGACGGGGGAACGTTGCGAGAAATGGAACGTCTTGCTCACCACAGCATGCAGTTTAATGGGCAATGCCCAGGGACTTAAACAAAAAAATAAAATACCCACACAAGTTTTTTCTTTTTTTGAAAAAAAATAATATAGTATAGCTTGTGTTAATTATAAGTCTACACGGTTGTAATTCGCTGTTTTTTTTTCTAAACGAGTCGATTTCCCCCCCGTCTGAACGGTGGGTAAACAGCGGAGACATTAGCATATGGCAACCGAGACAGGATGGACTCGCTAAGGATGTCGTGCAGAGAGACAGGAAGCTGCCTCACAACAGCTCCACTTTTGAAGTTTGGCATACAGGTGATTGGGATGCGCTACAGAGAAATTAAATTAATTACGCTGTTGATTTGGCTTGTCAGGGAGCTGTGCGTCCATGAGAAAGCGATGTATTCTGTTGCTGCTATGGGGGGGGGAAGATGTAGATGCCTTTGAAATTAATAATGCTCCGTAGAGTGGGTGACCAGAATTTGGTTCCCATCTCTGCAAAGCAAAAACCCCAGCTCTCCACAATATTTTTAGCACTCATAGGCTAGTTTCCTTTACAGTGAAGGGTGCATGAACGACATTTCCCTGGGGTGTATTCACACAGGAGAAATCTATCATGAATATTTCCTATTACGATATATTCAAGCTGTCAAGTGTGTCCACCCTCCTGAAATGGCTTTTGCATAATCGACAAAGCCGAGACCCTCACCAGCAGTGAATGCAATGCACTCACCCTAAATTTACAGCAGTGCTACGATTCGTGATATAAAATTACACGTGGAGCCTGAAACTAGACACATATTTTGGCGAAAAAATTCAAAGACACACCCAATGTATGTGAATTTTCCACTGCAGGGGGTTATGCGTGGTGGCTGGCCAATACTGTACAATACTGTACGGTGGCAGCTGTTATACTCCAGGTCACCAGTTCTTCTGTAAACACTGCTCTTGCTAGTGAGAATTTCTCACCGTTTGTCATGAGAGAGCAGGTTTTGCAGTCTGGAATCCTAATGGCCCAGTTCTAATGAGTCAGAAGCTGATGGCATACGATATTAAAGGTCAGATGCAAATCAGGTCAGGTTTCAGTCTCTGCTGTATAATTACCGGATTGATCAGAATTGGGGACGCGTGGGAGCAGGCATGCGAGGAAAATACGGTGCGTATTCAAAGACACTTCTCCCGATTACCCCCTGTTTAATTTATAAGCTTTGATTTGATACAGCTATTTAAATAAGGAGAACGGGCATAATAGTTGTAATTATAATAATAATAAATTCCATAGAAACTGTTGCCTTGCTGTCATTCAATGTCAGTATGGTCTTCATTGATTCTAGAGCATTTAATAAAAAAATATTTGTATATAGTTTACACATTTATACATACACACATTCTAAAAACGCATGCACACAGGGTCATGTAATCCCGTGTCACACTCCTGACACAGGCCAACTTTATGTGGCAGATAGCCTTATTCTGATGGATTTAGAGATCCTTTGAAATGTTACAGTACCTTCCAGAACCAGCACAATATTGCAGGTAGAACACAGCTATCAAAATGGCAACACTTTTTATGAGCCTTTCTATGAAATTTAAACACAAATTCCTTAGTATACAATAAGTTCAGCCTAAAAACTGTAGACAGATGTGCTTTAGGTCAGAGTTCAGGCAAGACATTAGGGCAGATCAAAGTGGGCTGAAACAAGGTACAGTCTGAAAAGATGAGCCTTCAGAAAGTGACTGCAGGTGGAAAATGACTTGGCTCTCCTGATAGAGTTACAGTAGGTAGGTCTTCCCACCACTAGGGGGCAACCCCTTTGGTTGATCAGGTGCTTGCAGTTGCGATATGCCATACCGATGCCAGCTGTGTTAGCTCCACTTCTGGCACAGTAGCTGAGGAAGCTCAGTAGGCACATTACATAGGGCTAACTTCACACATATCAGTGGATGTGTATACCATCGAATTGGTGGAAGATGCTGTAGTGATAGCACAGGCAACAGAGATCCAGATTGGGGAGTGAAATGGGGAAAAGTGTATAAAAAACGAAACTAAAAACAGCAGGCTTTTAAATGAATACTTAAAGCATTTTGAATTGCCTTTACCTTTGTTTATGTTAAAACGTACAAAAAGTTGCAATCAATGAACGCGTGCATGTTCAATAGCTCGATTACTTCCATTTCAATGGATTACTTTCCCACCAAATAGAGTCATATTACATCAGTATATTATTTACGTTATTTTCAGAATGTAAATGAAAAAAAAGCATAGTTGTGCCAATGGCCATAACGTTTATGAATTTCGCACATAAAAACGTCCAATCCCTGAAATCAATGTTGAATCAATCATGGTCGAGTCAGAGAGCCGTACCTCCTGAAAGCCTGAGAAGAGAAACCCCTGTAATGCGCATATATCGCCACTGTGGCATGGGGGGGCGCTGTTGTACGTTTTATTTGATGTGGAAATGAAGTCAATAGCGCCTCTGATTTATGTCCTCATTTATTGGGGCCATAGAAGCGGTGGAGCGGAAGGGGACTGTCTCCGTGGCTCAGGCTGCTCCAGGGCTGCCCAGAGGCAGACGGGCAGTTATGGGGACGGCTCAGACTCCCTGGAGTGTAGTAGGGGCTCAGCGTGTAGCGTCACGGCTCACAGCTCCCCGACAGCCTTTATTACTGCTGTTTTGAGGGCACCAGACGCTTGTGAGATTTGAAACATGAATGGATAAAAACAAGTACCTTTAACCTGCTAAACTGTCCTGAACCTTGATTCTTTTACATAAAATCTGTGAACATTTTGCAGTATAAGTGAATTTATGTGGTGGTTTGTGTGAATAATCCACAAGCAGTGGATTCTTTCTTTTGCTAAATTGAGTCTTATGCGGTGGCGTTATCTCTGTAACCTTTGTGCCTTCCACATGAACATTTTAATTATAATAAAAAGACGAGATTGTGCTGGATAACCAATCTCTTCCTCATAATCGAAATAATAGAATGTTACTCGCCATCTGTATAACTACAGTTATACAGTGAACTACCCAATTACAATGCAGCCACTTTAGATGTAATCCAGTTAGAAAAGGGAAGATGTAAGCGAGTGTTCTGTGTTTAAATTGGTACAGTTCTTCTCATTATTCTTCTTTGTTACATTTTCTTTTTCTCCTTTTTTCTTTCCAGAAGTGCCATTTGTGCTTCTTGAGGCACCACTGTGTCACCTGCAGACAGGCACGGAGCGCTGCAGTGGGAGTTTGTGCATGCCTCCAATGAACTGCAGGCCAGTGACTATTTGACACTCTTACAGGCCACACAGTACTACAGTAGGGAGCTAGTGTAGTATAATGTTTAAAGAACTGGGCTTTTAACTCAGAGGTTGTAGGTTCAATTTCCAGATGGGGTACTACCATTGTGCCCTTTAACTTTTGCCATGGTTATCAATCACTCAAAACGAGCAGAAAGAGATTCTGAACAAAAGGTGCATATTTAACTTCGCCTACCTCATTTCAAACTCACAAGGCTCATGAGTTTGCCAAGTGGGGTACTTAATTTGGCTTGGCCCTGGTTATCCTGTGACAGTAAAATGTAAAAACTTTGTTGCTATATCTTAATATTTTGGTGCCTAAGTAGTTTTTAGAGATTAAAACAACCAAACAGAACAAGTAGTTGCTGCACCTGTGTCGTCGGATTGTAAAATATAAAATTTCTTTCAGAACTGCTGGTTGTTTAGTGAGAGATTCCTGCAACGTGCAGTAACACATCAGATCTGCACACTGAAGATATATAAATCAAATTGAGATTCCCCGCCCCTTTTCTTGCCCATGGTAAGAATAGGTATTCCATTTATAGAAAGGTTTGTGAATCCCAGGTCGATAACATATTCTGCTTTGCAGTTAAACAGGTCTGAATGGTTAAATACGTCTTTTCTCAAGCCCGTCACAGCCCTCTGCTGGTGACCAGTCCAAATTACACCATTTCCTTCGCACAGCCCCACAGGCACACGGTGTTGATATTGACTCAGACATTATCTAATAAAGGCAATGTAATATCACATAACATGAGGAATTATCAGCTGGAAAACATATTCATCAGCCAGCATGCTCCTTCATTATATCCCCATAATCACGTCCCAGGCATAAGGTGGACAGCAGCCTCACGCACTAAACATAAAAAATGCTATTAAAACCAAAGCATGAGTCCATGGGAAAAAAAGCAACACTTTGGTGTTTTAATAGATATCAATAAATCTCCAACCTCTGGTTTTAAACATACTCCAGTAAAGGAAGCCAATGAAGTTGTAATTGTGTGTTCACTGTGGTGGAATACAACCTTAGACTCTTGCAACGTGCCAAGACTTCAGTACTATAAATGTGGCCTTTCTCCCTACTGGGGTAGAGAGTGTTTTTTTCACGAGACTAGTAGTTCAAATGCACAGGTTTTTGGAGAGCATGTTTCTGAGGGCATCGATATTTAGGGCACACTGCTGGTACATTGCATGTGGTCTCATGAGGTGTAGGTATATGATTTCTTAAATAAATGTTGTTATAATTGATTTCACCTTTACACCATTATGTTCATCATGGTTTCTTTTGAGTAATTTATGCATAATCCATGGATATCTGAATTTGTTATGTATTAAATATTTTGACAGCTGAAATATAACATCAATCAATCATGCCAGAGTAATTAAGGGTCAGAATAAATTCTGATAATAGCTAAAATATTTTGCTCTAATGGACCACGAGCATTCACAACCTGCCTATTTAGGAAGCTGCGAGATTTTAAATTTTCTCAAAACACCAGAAGGTGGTGCTGTTGCCTTGTGTAAAGCAGACCCAGCACTTGGGGTGTCTCTATGCAGCTACAGTTGGAATGGAGCGGAGATTAGTTTCTCCTCTTCAAATTTTGTGGCATCTGTGAATGTCAAGCCATGGTTGGATGTGGATGAAATTGCAGGTGCCAACTTTCATTCAAAAGGTGTTTTTTTCAGATCTTTGTCTACACTTCCTGGGCAGGAAGTGTTCCCTCTTATAGTATGAGTGGGGTCAACAGCCCCATAAATAGGTTGCTTGAGGTTAGAACAAGTGCTGCACAGATCTACAAGTCTTTTAAGCTATCGGAATGTGTTAAGTTTGTCACCATTGTCCATCATAATAATTGGTTTTATCAAATAATATAAGCAAGAGATTGGTGTCCCGACGCAAACACACAAGATGATGGCCAGTTTAGAGAGCTAGTGTAGGAGCAGCTCCTTGTGTTTACTGTTGCATGAGAATAATGAGCAATGACACTGAACACTCTCTTAAACCACACTGAACGCAGTCAAATCAAACATGGTTTCCTTTTATAACCATAAACAGAACAAGATGAGAATTCACACCTTGGCATTAACCCTGGAATCCAAATACAATGGAAAAAATGCTTAGACAATGACCCCTGAGACTTCCTATTCATATAGACTTTTATATCACTGCAAAGACTGTGAAAACCTGCGGGGCTATTTTTGAAAGTGTCAGAAGTCAACTCTATAGACACCTCGGCTCACAATGTAATTGCTTTAGCTAATCACAAGTTACAACTTGAAGCTCCAACTTTGTATTATGATAATTTATATTGCTTTACACTACTAACTTTATACTGCTGTCTAATCACTGCATAATATTAATTAGATTGAGGTCAGTGTTTTGGTTTAATGAACTCATCTGAGAATGCCTGAGATTTCATACATACTATACTTGACACAATGAGGGTAGAGTGTGTAATGTGGTGGTGTTTGTGTTCTGGACTATGCCATTCTTTGCCTCTGTCCATTTCTTTTCTAATCCATTCCATTCTATTTAACTCAATGCCTCCTACTTTAATGCAAAAAATAGCAGCCTTCACAAAACTGTAATATGACCCAACATTACAAAGCGCACAGTAACAGCTCTCAATGAGTGGCTCATTTATGAGACATGCTGTCGGCTCAATTACGTCTGAGATCATAAGTAATGATCTGTCTGCGGTGTCATACTTATTTTTCAATTTATAACTGCCATCCAGCTGCTCTTGAGTAACTGTTGACACAGAGGACATAAAATTACCCTTTTTTTCTAAGGAAATAACTCATCATTTTGAGGAATCACACAACTTTGTGACAGAGTAAAATACCCATTTCTGTGTTCGCAGTGATGGAATGAGATTACATAAAACTGCTCTCTGAAAGGAGAGGAAAAAAAAAAAAAGTAATTTCCGCTCACTGGCATCTGTGAGGCAGGGTGTGCTGTTGGAGCAGAACATCCATCACTATCGCAGGGGTCGAATCTTCATCACGCCTTCCCTTTCCTGGCCCGCTCCTGCCTCTGTTTCCCGGCCCCTAAAACACTCCGGTCACGCTCCTGCACCCTCATTAAATTCCAGGTGAAAAACCACTTCTGAAAGGTCGATGAAGTCGGTTTGTTTATTGATACATTTTGCACACGCCTGTGAAAATCATTCCTCTCAACACGAAGAGGTAGTTTTAGAGAAGAAATCGCAAGACTTGCCTGGGAAGAATTTCTTCTCATCAGTCTCTGGTCAGTTAGTTACAGAGTGTTTGTTAGTGGTTACATGGTTAGTTACAGAGTATTACTAAAACGAATGAAACAATTACCACAGATAATTCCCAAGCTAGCAATATAATAAATACCAATGAACACAAACTAAATGCCAAAGTAGCTCTTAACTGTTAAAACAAATATGTTTATATACAGCATATATTTTATATTCTGTTTAACTGCTTACCCAGTCACGTGAGTGTGCATTTAAAGTTATTTACTCTTCAGAATGTCTCGCACTCATTCAACCTACAAATTTCAATCAAATATTTATAAACATTACAAATTGCCTATAAGCACCTCTAACTCCAGTGGTTAAAATGATCTGAGCAGTACTGCTATCCCAATTTTTAAAACGGGCAAATGTCTAGCGTATAGAATATAACATCTATTTAACAGGTATCAAATCACCCATTGTTATTCATGAACTGTTTGACAAATGGAAGTACAGTGAGATCCATAAGACATGAAAAAGGTGCAATATCTGGTATTGAAGATAATGGGATTTTAACACGTGGAGCTCAAATGTCATAAATCCTCCCTCCTGACTGCACAGCGCTAACCGGTGTGGCTTAAAAAGTCATTTAAGGTTCGCTTTCTTACATCATTCAGTTGATGCTTTGGGTTTATGTGAACGGCTCAGTCAAACGTCACTGTTTCTATTTCTATCTCACTCCAAACCTGGCGTCTCATGTTATTCATCTGAACTAGATGTGGGGACCCCTCACACGCGAGGTCAAAGAAGCCAATAAGTGTGATCAAATAAATACGCCAATGCTTTCATCAGGTTTGGTATTTGTGCTATTTTCTCCCCCAAGACTATGAGCCCTATAGTATCCCCGTTAAAATGAACTAAATTGGCAGGCCACTTGGTGCTGTAAAATGACTTGTCACACAGCAGGTAGTATTTACAAAGATTGTTTAAGAGCCATGACATCATACTTGTTTCCACTCTGAAGGTGAGCACATACACAGAGAGGCAGTAGTTATCTGACCATCTCATTATGTAATAGTGTTTAAATCATGATGTCACTATCTGACTCTCATTATGACATCTCTCACACAGCCGTGACAGCTGCCACATGAGTTCAATGAGTGGCACGCCTGCATTACAATTCAAGGGGCATGGCAGTGTCCAGTTGACTTGTGTTACCCATGTCCTTGGTTTACCTAGAGCAGTGCTGAGGGCAGCGCTGCTGTGGCGAGGCTGTAATCCAATTCATCAGGACTCTAATCCTCCATCAACAGGGTGTCACAACCTGTATGAACCAGCAATCAAGGAATCCATTACATTCTATCTAGTATATCACCCCATGCGATAGAATCGCTGCAAAGGGCAACACAGAAAATCTATTGGAAAATAATCCAGATATGAAAAAAAGAGAGTGGCTTAAGGTCTCGAAACCTCGAAAGCTAAAGTAGGCGTACATGCACGAATACCACAGAATATACACAAGAAAAATTTTCACAGACTCAAAGTCTTTCTTTTCTTTATTATTTTCTATGCTGTTTTGTTTAGGATTTTATCAAAAATCGATTGAAGCTCTTCTCTTATTGTTCTGTGGTTGCTATGGAGGTTAGGGGTACCATTCCCTGATGTCAGTAAATCTTTGCTTTAGGAAAGACGGTTTCTGACAGTTTTATGATATGTTGCATTGTGTTATAGCTAGACCCAGGGAAACACTGTCACAGTATGGGATACTAAGGGAAAGTAAATTACTTGTTCAAAAAGGTTGAAATCTTTTATATCAAGTCTATATCAAATGTAAGTATATATCAAAAGGTACAAAAGTCCCAAAGTAACAATTAATCATTTGTGGAATACTAAGGGAAAGGTAATTACCTATAGATAATTACTCTTTCATTGGTGTGGTTATAATCTGTATTTATAAAACCACTCGCTCCTCAAGTCCAGCAAGTACGAGATCGATAGACCAGTAAAATCCAAGTGATCAGGAGCCTCAGGTGGTGTAACGGTCAAAGCATTCACCCGGAATACAAATTGCCCACTGCAGCCGTGGTTCTAAATATGTCTGCGCCAGCCTGGCTCTGGCCGGGAGCCCCGATTGGGTGCGGCGATTGGCTGTCCCCCCAGGGGGAAGGGGCAGGGAGAGGCGGCACAAGCTCGCTGAGAAGTGTAAAGGGCATCCCTGTAAAGTAGGTGGGTGAGTTCTGTCTCAGAGGAGGCAGATCATTGCTGGTCTCGAGGGTTTAGCTTGACCCATAGTGATGGGTACCAGGCTCATGGGGGGGATGAATTGAAAGAAATAGAGGGTACAATTGGCCACCAAATTGGAAGAAAAACAAAAAACAAACAAAAAAATGGAAACATGGAATTCCTCCAGGAAAAGTAACAGAAAATGAACAACATATATACACAACAAAAATACAACTAATGTTTACAACCAACAATCATTTTAAAAATACCAATGTCTACATAACGAGCAAAACTTCTATACTGTAGGTATGTACATTTTGCACACTGTAATGAGTTCCTATCTGTGGATAAGTGTGCACTGAGAGAAAGGAGACCCAAAGAAACTTGTGAATTTCTAAACTCATGGTGTGAAGCCTTGTACTGTACACAACCTCACTGTAACATCAGCCCGATTGTCACAGCATGACAACACAATCTCTAACGATACCAACGCACCGTACATCTCGGAGAGGAAAGATCAAATGGGTCCCCCGGAGCTGTTGTGACATCGCCTTAAGCGTAACAGTAAGACGACAGCGCGTGGCCCAGCGGTTCAGGTGAACTAACTGGGCCGGGAAAATTTCTGGGGGTTTGGCACTGCCATTGTTCCTCTTGGCAAAGTACTGAACCTGAATCGCTTCAGGCAATAACCCGCCGTGTATGGGAATCACATGCACGAATGCTCGCCACGTAAGCTTCCCCGGAACGGGGACATCTGCCGAAACAAATACTGATCGATGACGTCTATGGTTTTACTCGGGTGGTTTGTGCTTGTCAAAAGCCAACACGCTGGGCTTTCATGAGCTTTTCCCCTCTTTGTTATGTCAGAGATGTGTTGTAGTGAGACACCACTGATCGGTTGACCCTGCTGCTCGGCTCCATAGCGGGGAAAGCGGAAAAGGCTTTTTTTTTTTTACAAGAGGTCTGTCTCTTTGAGGTCAGACGCCGCGCAGTGATAGACACTAACGGCATGGCCTCCTCTCCCAGCGCTCCTCGCTAGTCATACCGATGACAGCACCTCGCTGGTTGGTTCCCTGCCCTTCTTCTCGGCCCTCTCCACGTCCAGCACGCGGAAGGGACCCGGCATGATGACCAGCTCGTCCGTGTCCCTCTGGAACCGGCTGTCCTCCACCTCCTTGTACTTGGCCGAGGGGTAGGAGCCCTTGGAGAAGGCCCCCCCGAACGGCTTCTTCAGCTGGGGGTCGGGGCAGTACAGGTGCTCGTACAGGGCCGCGGCAATGATCCCGCCCATGATGGGACCCACCCAGTACACCTGCGGGATTGGATGGGAGCCAAGTCACAACCACGGCCACGCAGGCAAGAGAGATAACCTGGGCACCCAAACTTCAAATCCCCCAATAAAACTCCCAGTCACTGAGTCGTGAGCCTTCCCCCCCGCCCGCCACCGCACCACCCTCTCCCCTTCTTCCCCGGTTCCCAAAATTGTTCATTAACACACTTCACCTTGCAAGCCATTTTTCTTCTCCCTCTTTTTTTTGCTCTCTGATGTATAAAACATTTTCACATATGAAATTCGGTTTATAAAACTTTGATGCTGGTTTGCCGGAGAAGTGCGCATCAAAGCAGCTCGGAGATATTTTTGTAAAATTATGTGGAGCACTTGCTACAAAGGCATTTCCAATACAGAAACCCCAGTGATGCATCCACGGGGAGGTATCGGTGGTGGGTTTTTGTTGTTGTTGCCGCTGCGAAAGCAGGGATGTTCTACAGCATACATCTCAAAAGGGCCCCTCAGACAGTTTTCCTGTGCAAACATCCCTCCACACAGACGCCGAACAAACACTGACACCATTAATGTTGCCAAGATGAAACACCTGTCATACAAAATGTACTTGTTAGGTAAGGCTACACGTCAACATCAATGCACGCTGCCCTCTCTCAACTGCATCAGAGCCTCGCTGGCAGGGAACAAACAGACTCTCCGGAGCGCAGACAGAGACGTTATTAATGAGCATTCAGTCCACTGAAGAATGGTTTGATTGGCGGACGAATCAGTCGACATAATCCCGACACTGGTGGGCTCTGACACTTTTTTGGCAAACATATGGGAAACTTACAAATTCAGGCTTGTTTCACAGCTAGAGGATACCTGATTCCCTGCTTTTCAGAGCAAGAGATTTATGACTCTTGGGTCAAATGCCTGCCCAAGACCGAAGCCCCATGCCCTGGTGTTCCGAATTCCAGTCTTAGCGGAAATGCACTGCCGGTGAAAGAAAGTCTAATCTAAGAAAGTCCAAACAGTTTTTTTTTTTTTCTTTCTGTCTGGCCATCTAACTGTGTCAGTTATCCTCATTTTGTAGTATTACCATTATTACCATTCCCTATTTTTAACGGGCTAACGCACGTCATTTTGAAAGACTCTCTGGAGAAGCGCATCTGCTAAATGAATGTAATGTAAATGCAAGGTAACTGCCGAAAGCATAAAGTCAAATCTGCATTCTTATGAAACCCACGCACGCACATGGAGAGTTCTAAACTGACACTGCGAGTGTGAATTTAATTTGCGAGCGAAGACATGATTTTAATACTATACCAAAATAGTGGATATTAAAAAATTCAGTCATGTCCCCCCCAATAATTTGTAGATATAAAACAATCCCTTTCATGATGTCCCCCAAATATTTAATATGTGGCTACGCCCTTGTTTTAATCTATACCACAGTCAGGAGTATCTATATGCAAATATGGTCCCTGATAAAAAGTAATGTGCTTTTTGGGGTTGGGGTGGAGGAAAAAAAGCAGCTGTTCTTAATGTGAAGGGATCCAGGTAGGTAATCCCAGGGCACGGTGATCTCAGATCAGGTTTAGGTCATTTTTATTGTATTTTTGACAGCTGAGAGGCAGCGAAAGGGCACTTGGACACTAGTTCTCAAGCTCTCAGCTCTCAAGCCTGCCCTTACAAGTCTGATAAGATGACATATGGAGCTGACCTTCTTGTGTTCCACTTGGCATGGAAACCCCATTAGCACCACTGATGACAGCGACAAACACCGCGAGGGCAAGTCGTTAGACACCGAACCTTATTTCACCACAGTTCCCTTCGCACATGCTAAATCTCCTGTATACATGCACCTAATCCGCCTGCTTCCCCAAAACCCTGGAGCTGAGGCCCACGTTCAGCCCGGCCGTGAGGGTGGTCTGTGGTTCTGTCTTACCCAGTGGTTCTCCCACTCCCAGGTCACCACCGCCGGTCCAAACGAGCGAGCTGGGTTCATGCTGGCTCCCGTGTAAGGGATCTGAAATAGACCAGAGCGTGGAAATGAGAGGACACAACACAAGAATATGACAAAAGGTAAAGGGGTTAGTCAGTCCAAGACCAAGGCAGTAAATATACATAGATATGTACACACATATGTAACGGTCTGTAGAGGACGCTCACGTACCATAGCTCACCCGCTACACATACACACACAGCCACACATAAACTAATTTATGTGTACATCAGACACATATTAAATAAATTGTTAAGGAAATTATATGGAGAAAAAAAGGGAAACAAGAAGTGTCCATTGGACTGAGAGAAATTATTGTTATTATTTTTAATTAAATCGGGCATGCCAATGAAATCAAAAACGGGCGTACACTGTGGGGAAAACAGGATGTGTCCTTCAGAAGTGGACACTAGCCCATGTAAGACCACATCTCCCTTTAATCGCATTGACTTCTCTTTCTAAGATATGTAATGCAATGCACTGGTAATTCAATGCAAATCACAGCCAACGCATGACCTTAATTAGGCTGATTTGTACCATTAAGGATATTATTCAGCCGTTGCTAGGCAACGTTAAAACACTTCGGCTGTCTGCGCTCCGTTCGTCTGTGCGAGAGAAGGAGTGACAGTAAGCATAAGCCTCGCATAACTCTGCTACACCTCATATCACACTGCCCGGGCCCAAGAAACCCCTCTCATCATATACTTGTCAGCCAAAAGACTAAAGAAGTTAACCGCCCGAAGCGCTGGCTGTACAGACATCAAATGCATCTCAGGATTATTTGAGTAGAATCACTAAAGAGCCAGGAAATGATACCGTGCCAGCGCAAAAAAAATCCCTCACTTCCTTAGCCCAGGCTATAGCAGCTGAAAGCTGAAAACGAGGGCTGTTGCTATGTGTATGACATCAGCACTTGGCACTGCTGTAAACCAGAGAGTTCCATGGGAACGTGAAGTTGGGCACCGCTGATGAAAATTGAATGGGTTCATAATGGAGACCGTTTGGCAGAGGATTCTAAACGATTCCCTGGCACATGGTGTTATAATAGTTAAAAATTGATGACACGACTTAAACAGAAAAAAAAGTGAATGATTCCAGAACTTACAGCGAACAAGTGCCCGATGGAGACAGCGAAGCCGATGGCCAAGGCAGCCGACCCCTTGAGGTCGCTTCGTTTGGGGTCGCAGGTGGCGAACACGGTGAAGACCAGTTCGAAAGTGATTAACAGCTCAACTACCAGGGCATGGCCAACTGAGATATTGTGGTTCACCTGTTGAAAATGGCAAAGAAATTACTCATACATGCAAGCATTTCAGAACTCAAACCCATGATTCCGAGACTTTTTCCACAATCCTGTCTGCACTGTAGGCCTCGGGGTCAGTAGTTTTCATTGGTTCCCTGATTCAACTAGTTAACTACTTAATGAACGTTGATTAGTTGAGTGTGTGCTGATACATACAGACGCACACACGGTCAATATTAAAACTTGAATAATTTTTATAATTTTTTCAGTCAGGAAGGTCAACTGACAACTCATGTTTCTTTTACATTGGTGACCTGCCTCACAGCAAGAAGGTTACCAGGCCGGGGCCTTTCTGCGGAGTTTGCACATTATAAGGCTAATTGGAGAGTCTAAATTGCCCGTAGGTATGAGTGTGTGAGTGAAATGGTCATTTCACCAACCATGCTTAGGCTCCAGCCCCCGCGACCCTGACCAGGAATAAGCGGCTTAGATAATGGATGTAGTCTTAACAGCAAGTCATTTCACCAACCGCTTTAGAGTACTGTAGTCTTGGAAAATGACGTCAAACAAAACATTTGCAGGAGACAAGAGAGCAAAAGGTTTGAATACTAGTAGTACCGTATCATTATTATTCAGTCTTCCAAGTGCAGTTTCTTTTGTTTTCTTTTTTTTACATTAGTTTGAGAATGTAAGAACTCCTAGGTAGGCGCAGCTGTGTACGTAAGTGGAATTGCCCCCTCGATTGGAAAACAATGGATTTCCAGGCGCAGTGATGTTTTTGCCATTATAATGTGAATGCAGGGTAAGGAATACAAGGGATTGCACAGCCAATCAACTGTAGGGAAGGTGATTAGGTGTTCAGATTGAGAGAGCCAGTATGGGAGTTTGAAGCTGACACCAGGGATAATACCCCTATGCCTTGGACCTTATCATCCACAGGGTCAGGATCTCCTCCTACCATCACATATGAAAAAATGGCACCTTCGAGACCACAATGCTCCTCCCATTATTGGTTTGGGGCATTGAATTCACTTGGTTCAGTGGCTAGAGTGCCCCTATTGGCAGCACTTCTAGCACTTCACTTTTCCCAGGAGGACTCCCATCCAAGCACAACCATACTGAAATAAGAGGAGGCAAATAAAAGGATCTTATTTAAAAGTAAGAGTGTTCCAACCCTTTCCAAAACCAAAGTGTGGAAGGGGATCACACAAGCTGTGAATAGCACTTTGGCAGAACTGTGGCACTAGTGCGCAAAGTGGAAAGAAAAAGCGGTCAGATCTCAAACTGGGTGCAAGATCAAAATTCTACTTGCAAATGTGAAGCCGGAGAGGGGCAGGGAATCTCTCAGCCTCGGATGACCGAATCGCCACAATCATTGGGGAGATCTCGCTGTCTGAAATCATTCCAGATGGTGCACCTGACATGTCACTGCAGCCCACCCTGAATCTCACCCTCTCACGCCTCCTGTCTGACTCAAAATATACATAGTTTCAATCTCCTGTCTGACTCAAAATATACATAGTTTCAATCTCAATCAGTCAAAATCAAGATGTCAATTGATAGTAATTCATTATTTTAAGGTGAGCCTGGCTCCAGTCAAGCTGTGCAGAAGCATCCTCGAGATCTTGGAAGGGGAATGACCCTGAGCACCAACAGAGCTGTGTGGACAGATTGTGCTAACAGCTTCCGCCGAATCAGAGATTTGAACCAGTCTGTCTGAAATCAGCACTAGTCTGAAGGGCATAATTGGCTTGCTAAAATGTGTTAATAAGACACTTAAGTTTTATTTTTTAGTAAGTAACTTTAACTATGTATAGCCAACAATGTGTTCACATAGGAGATTAATCATGAGTTTATTCACACAATGGTGAAATAAAATTCTTATTTAATAAGCTGAAGTTAATATGTAGTGGGATGGAAATATCATTTTACATAAATGTTTTTTTTATGGTTGTAGGCTGTGTATTCACATCTACTTAATTAAATTAACGCACGGAGGACTGAGAGGCTACATTTACTCTTAAGTTGTGATGTCTGAAACACAAACATTTCCTGCTTGCAACAAATGGCATGCAATGCCACTCTTAACCACAAGGAAATGATCGTACATCAACTCAAGGTTGACATGGGATTTGATTGTACCCCAAGGTCACGTTAAAATGGGTCAAACCCGAATTCAGCGTGGAAATTGGCACACATTCATTTTACGACCAAATCTGAACATAAAAACCCTTTGGAAATGAAGACCCTTGTCCTGGTATTACCATTAGTATTGAGCCTGAAAGAAAAACTGATTATTTGTAGCATAAAAATATGACACCTGCTACATGTTGAAGATTTGTTTTTGTTTTTTGTTGCAGAAATGCATTAGAGGAAGACACTTCATGCACAGCTTTATGCTGGCAGACTATCGATGCCTGACTGACCAGGGGGGTCGCTGGTGTGCAAAGAGACATGGTCAAACCGGTTGGCAAAGGTGAGACATGGTCAAACCAGTTGGACTCATCCACATACTAAAGCAATGTTTCAACAGAATGAGTCACCCAGCAGCCTGGCAAGACCCTAGGTGTTGTTGAAGAAACAACACTATTTGGACACACACAACATTATGTGGAAGGACAAAGGACAATTTTTGATTGATTCCCAGCTTAATTTATTTTTTGGTATAGTTCTATTTTTTTTTTTTTTGCGATGCTTTCACACTGTAAGGAGGCACTGCGAATCTTACCTGGGTTATCCCCAAACCACCTCTCACAGACACTGGGGTCACCATGTACAGGATTCCGGCCCCAACAATGGCTCCCAAGCACTGGGCAATCAGGTAGAAAACCGCCTTGGCCAGGCTGAGCTTTTTGGTGCACACCATGGCCACGGTCACGGCGGGGTTGATGTGTCCGCCGCTGATGTGACCGAAGCACTGTACCATGGTGGCGATGCTCAGGCCAAAGCAAAGGGAGATCAGGACCAGGTCGGCGGCGGGCGGCTTCTCCTCATCGACCGCCCAGTTTATGGTCGAGCCCAGACTGAGCAGAACAAAGATCAGGGTGGCCAGGAACTCCCCAGAGACTGCCCTCCAGAATTCCTGTGTCCAGATCCCTTTGAATGCCGCCATTACACACTCACGGTCGCATGAGGATAGGCACCTCCTGGTGGAAGCACAGAACAACACAAGAGGAGGATTCAGCTCTCGACATAGCCTCAGGACCGCTGGGGTTGCTGTCGAGCCCCTATGATTCACAGCATGAAGTCCTGTTTAGATGTGCTGTGATTACTGACACCTAATTATTATTATTTTTTTTTAAACATATATTTATTGATTTTACAAATTTAACACCACACAATTTACAAATAACATACTTAATTATAACCTCCCCCAAATTGAACTGTACCCTCCCCCAAATTGAACCTATGGCAGAAAAATAAAAAAATAAGAAAATAAAAAGAGAAAAATTCACTTAATAATTAAATCGGTGATAATATGTACTATGAAAAGACTAAATTAAGTAAATAAATAAATGAATTAAAATTGAATAAAAATAAATAAAATAAATCAATCAATCACAGACATATAACACACATTTCTCACAATAGAGTAGTCATTCCCACCACAGCTTTACACTTCCAATGCCTCTTCAATGTCACCATTTTTAACTAATTCCAAAAACATCTCCCAGATATTGTAAAACTCAGAAGCTTTCTTCCTAACTATATACGTATGTTTCTCAAGAGCCAAACTCGTTGTTAAGTTTTTCAGCCAATAGCCAAGAGAGGGGCAACTAACATTCTTCCAACACAGGGCAATCGAGCGCCTGGCTTGTAGTAGACATAGGTCAGCCATTTTTCTTTTTCTAGTAGATAGAGAACAATTGTCTGGGTAAACACTTAATATACACAATTTAGGACTTAGAGGCAAAGGCGAAGAGGTAATTTGAGAGATATAACGTATCACAGAACTCCAGAAATTTTGAATCTCCCCACATTCCCACAAGCAGTGATATAATGTACCTTGGTGACTATTGCATTTATAGCATTGGTCAGGAATATTGGGATCAAATTTATTTAACTTCACCGGGGTGATATACGTTCTCATTATCCAATGATACTGTATTAATCTCAGTCGAGTATTAATGGTTTGAGTTTGTGCCTTTGAACATATTAACCCCCATTCATCCTCTAAAATGTCCTCTTGTAAGTCTTGTATCCACTCTTGTCTCTTACTTTCAGAATTGTCTTTATGGTTTTCCACCATTAAATTATATAATTGAGTAACCCGTCCTTTGCTAAAACAATCTTGTGTGGAAAATATCTCCAAAGTGGACATTGGAGGTTGTTGCACTGAATTCTTTAAGCGTGCCCTAATAAAACTTCTAAGTTGTAAATACTTGAAGAAGTGTTTCTGCGGCACGTCATACTTCGATTTCAGCTCATCAAATGACATTAGATTGCTATCCTCGTAGAGATCTAGTAGTTTAACTATGCCCTTACTTAACCACTTTTTAAATCCCATGTCATTCTTAGCTGGGCTGAAGTGTTCATTGCCCCAAATTGGTGAAAAACAAGACAACACCAGGAAGTCGCCCAGATATCTATGTACTTCATGCCAGACTACAATAGTGTTTTTCACAAAAGGATTAACTGTGTTTTTTCTTAATGTCTTCAAGGGAGCAGAGTACAAAAAGCTATCCAGCGCCAAACCTTTTGAGGATAACGATTCAATTCGTAGCCAGGGCAGAGTTACCTCACTAGTAAACCAAAACAATGCTGCCCTCAACTGGGCAGCCCAGTAATACCACTGTAAATTTGGTAGTTGTAACCCTCCCCTATCATAAGGCAAATATAACAGAGATAGTCTAAGTCTCGGCTTTCTGTTATTCCAAATAAAGTTTGAAAACAGCTTCCAAATTTTTTGGAAAAATGAAGTTGGAGGAGCCAAAGAAATTGATTGGAAAAGATATAAAAATGTAGGTAATATGTTCATCTTGATTATATTTATTCTTCCCATTATAGAAAGAGGCAACGTTGTCCATCTTGTGACATCCTCCGACACTTTAGCTAACAAGGGATCATAGTTAGTTGAACTAAGAGTGATTATCACTGGGGTTATTCTAATACCCAGATAGTTAAAACCTTCTACAGCATTTACAAATTAGTGGGGTATTGTTGGAATTCTTCTCTCTTGTTCATTTAGAAACATAATAGATGATTTATCTTTGTTCACCTTAAAACCAGAAAAGCTACCAAATTGACTGATCAACTTTAAAAGGGATGGTATTGATTTCCCAAGATTTGAAAGAAACACTATGGTATCATCTGCGTATAATGCGATATGATGCTCTAGGTCCCCTGTCCTGATACCACAAATTGCAGGATGTGATCTTATTGCTATTGCCAATGGTTCCATGGCTATTACAAATAGTAAAGGTGAAATTGGTGAGCCTTGCCTCGACCCGCGAGAGAGCTTAAACGGCTGTGAAATCAAATTATTAGTAAATATTTCTGCGGATGAATCAATAAACAGAAGTTCAACCCATCTACAAAAGTGGTCACCAAATCCAAAGCGCCTAAGGACCTCTAATAGATAGGGCCATTCGACTCTGTCGAACGCCTTCTCCGCATCAAGTGCCACAATGGCAGAATCGGGCGACCCCTCACACACATGTACTATATTGAGTACCCTTCTCACATTGTGGAATCCCTGTCGATTTCTAACAAAGCCATTTTGATCTGTATGTATAATGGTTGGCAGGACCTTCTCCAGTCTCATAGCCAAGGCTTTAGCAATGATCTTTGCATCAGAATTCAAAAGTGAGATCGGTCTATAGGAACCACATTCTGTTGCCGATCTACCTGGCTTTAAAATAAGAGTGATCAGGGCACTTTGTAATGAAGGGGGAAGGTAACCTTGTTTTAAGGATTCCGTATACATATCTAATAAAGGGGCTATTAGTTTTTCTCTAAATAATTTATAAATGTCTATTGGGAGCCCATCGGGTCCTGATGCCTTACTGCCTTTCAAGTTGAGAATGGCATTGCAAACATCCTCTAAATCCAGTGCCTTATCAAGCTCAAGTTTTGTATCTTCGGGTATACAAGGAATATCTAGTCCATCTAGAAAAATGTTCTGGTTTACTGGATTCATTGGATATTCCGATTGATAGAGGGCCTCATAGAACGAGATGAAAGCCCGGTTAATTTCCAATGGATCTGTTACTGACACCTAATTTGCTTGGAGGATGGAGCATACGGTTCCCAACAAACATTCTACTCCAATGTACTAATCACTTCATTAGATTACTTCTATAGATTTTCAATTTTTTTTTGCTGTTTATTACAATTTTCCCCCAATTTAGTTTCCATTTATACCCTCTCTTTTTCATGTCAATTATCCCCTCCCTCGTATTAGAACCGAAACCGGTAGTGAGCGCTGCACCGCCTCCTCCGTCGAAGCCGAAGTCGAAGCCTGCCACCATAACACACAGGACTACTCATATATGCAACAAGCTCATTTGGCTTTGGCAGCTTGGGGCAGACAGCCAATTGCCGCCCCCTAGTGGCACTCCCTGTCGCAGTGGGCAGCGTTGGACGTTCTACCACTACACCACCCGGGAGGTCTCATTGTTGATATTTTTATTTTAACCTAGCTATTACCCATTCTTATGGTAATTGTTTGCCTTTGAGTAGTGGGCACACGGCGCATGGACTTCTACACTATACAGCAGACAAGTGTGAAGAGATTTATGAACATACACTGAAGAACAGAAAACTCAATGAAATGATTGAGTAGCAACATCTGATCTAAAGCAAAAAAAACTCACTGAAATTCACTACAGGAGGACTTCAACCGAGTTAGTTTCAGAAGAGTTCTATCTGAAATTATTTAAATTAAGTAGAACACATCTCTCCCTCTCTCTCTCTCTCTCTGAGCCTGATCATTTATTCAACTGGCACAGACAAAAAAAAATCTTCTTTTTTCTTTCAGATTAATTATTTCACACTGCTGTTATGTGTGAATGTGTATTTTATGCAGGGGAGAGGGCAAAGCCTTTAAAAGTTAAATCAGAAATATTTCATAGAAGCAGTAGAAAAACGTTTTCTTTTCCAACGATAGATCATTCTTTTTTTCAGCAGATTTGACAGATTTTACCTGTACATACCAAACAATCAGACCATACAAACGTACAGAGAGAGGGAAACTTTAACATTTGAAACAGGCAGCAGGCTACAGCACATCAAAAGACTACACATTTAAGACAGGACAAGACTTATATGAAACATTTTGACTGAAAGTACTTTTGGAAATGTCAGGCTTATCAAAAACAACCACACGCTTTGCATCCCCCAATATTACTTGCGCATACTCTCCCTTCATATTGTAATCTGTTATGGTTGAATCATTTGTGAACTGTCAGTTAATTGGCATAAATAACTGCATCCAACTAAATCATGAGTTATAATTCTAAGCTTCCCAGCTATATCTGAAACTAACGTTATCTAGATCTAACACGTACAAAAATCGATACATCAATTTGGAGCTTGTGGCAAAGGGTAATCGATAGCACGAAGCGGTTCTGAGGTCCATGAAGTTTGTGGCTCGTCGTTTCATCTTTACTTACTGGAAAGCTGGTGTGTCGTACACGGTTCGAGTGCTGCTGAGAACTCAGATGATCTTTGGGCTGAAGATTAATCGATGCGTTTGGAAACGGCCCACTGGGTACTTTCATAAGAAAGTAACAGGGTATATGCCCAACGGGGACACAAGGAGAGCAGAGTATAAGGGAGGAGACGTGTAGCTTCCGCCCACGCAAATCTCATCCAGAGACCTACCACTTCTGGCGAACAATGCTCATATCAGAAGTAAGACGGTTAACTTAAACATAACAAATAAGTAGCTATGGACAGTACAACAGGAATCATGACAAGGAGACGTTTTTGTTTCTATTTGACCTCCGATAATGTTCTTTTCCGTACAAATGTACCAATTTTGCGCAAACCGTTCCCAAAAAGAGAGGCGCGTAATGCAATAGCTACAGTGAAATATGAGCAGGTAAATCATTGTGCTCCAATTATGGAATGACACACTATTATTTTGCCATTATGTATTATGTTGCAGTCGACTACTTGCTCCAAACTAGCTCCACAACAATATTATCAAATTATTATTAACTATCGTTATATCAGATTGACATCGGTTATTGAGAAAACGCTTCTTCAGTCATTAAACTTGACTGGCACATGGCCATGCCTCTTTCTACAAATTCAAACGATAGTGTTCTCACTGATTACATTATAATGCATATAATCGATAACAAAGGGCAGAAAAAACTATATTTTCAGTATTAATGATTTCCTTGCTAAAAATGTAAAGTAAACTTAATGGACTGCTACAGGAAGGGAGAAAAGGTTAGAGGAAATTATAAATGCAGTCTTGAGTCTTACATTATCGCAGGCCGGTTCTAATCCATGTTTACAATGGGAAAACTGCGTGGTATAGTGTGAGCGCAATATTAGGACATCGCGTTATCTCCACAGTCTTTTTAAACTTGAACAAAATGTTTTGAACATGCTCCAAAGATTGCAAAATAATACACTGCGTTCTGTTTCAAGGGCCATTCATTTCAAGTTAAAAACAACCAAATGTGACAGCTCTGTCCTCAGTTGAGTTGTCTGGTTGTGTTCGCCACTCCAAAACATTAGGCTACGGGTTACCCTTAAATAAATGCGAATACCTTTTTCCACAAACTGTATCCTACGGTGTCTCTAAGCATGGTTTTCAGGTAGGCTATATTGACTAACATTGCAAAGATTGACGCCCAATTCTTGAATGGAGTTGGACTCCTGAAATGTACTCTGAGGATTTCCCCAGCCCAAGTATGGGCTACTTCTCAATAAGCATAAATATGTTGATGTTAATGCACGTGTAAAGATACAAATGTTGTCGTGAACGAAGTAATGCGACGGATCATAAATGCGTCAGATTATACAAATGTAGCATTCGCAGCCCCTTGCCCACTCACCTCAGTCCTCCCAGCGCCGCTCGCTCTGTCATGCCTCTTAGACGCGGGCCGATTGTGGGCTTTTATAGTTCCGTCTGGAAGCTCGGTACTTCACTGAGAGTCGGGTTACTGAGACGTCCATGACCAGGTCCTTGAGGCCGCAATGAACAATCACTGGAGAACGCGCTGCAGGTCAGTGTGCAATGGTACGCGTCCAGTCCGTAATCGAGCTAATAGAGTACAGTACCCCTCTGGGAATGGTCGGTGCCCAAGATTCCCTCTCTGACATGGCATAATATGGACACTGCGCACTGCTGGACTGATGACTGACAAGACATTTCTCCACTCCAGGATGCTAGCAAAAGGTGTTTAGATTTTTTTCTGGACACATGTCGACCTCACTAAAGGCAGGGAGAGATCTGTGGTTAATATATATAATAATAATAATAATATTCTATGAATCAGCTAGGAGTCTCTCCATCTTTATATATACATGCAAATATAAAATGCAGTTTTTAAAATCCAAGAGTTATGAGCAATTTATTTTATGAGGTAATTTATAATCTACTATGCAATATATGATCTTACTGATATTGGCATGCAATGCTACTGGCAAGCATTTCACTGATCAGAATCCAAAACCATTTGAGAGATTTTATCAAGCTTCTAAAAACGCTAAGCTAGCATTACTCCTCAACATTTCTCACAAGGTATTTTTTGTTTTTTTATACGATTTATCCCGTTTTTCTCCCAATTTGATAGCTAATTACCCGTGTGCTTAGTTCAATCCCCCTTAACCCTATATATAGTTCGCTGCCGTAGTCCTGTGACTGGCAGTGACATGGGCGTAGTGCTGCCTCCTCCGAGACAACGCTAGTCATACGGTCGACTGTAATTCTGGTCCCCCGAACCACTCCTGTGCGCAGCGAACTGTGTGTATCGGCTTCCCTCCCCCCTCCCTGGGGCGGACAGCCAATTGCCGCCCCGATGGTACTCCCGGCCAGAGCCAACTCTGGCGGGACGGGGAATCGAACACCGGTCTCCGTGGCCAGTGTCCTCACAGGGTATTTTTACCATTTTACAAAACAATTTTTTAATGTATTCTGAAGTTCAATTAATTAGAGACAAACTGTGATGGCAGCATTCTCCTGATATAACATTATATAACATATACCATTTAGCAGATGCTTTCACAGCGATTTGCGGTCTGGATAACTTGTTTTTCTGCTGAAAATATTTTTGCATATTTATGTTTAATATATATGTGTAATTTAGTGGAAGTGGTAGATAACTGTCAACAGACCAGGGAGACAAACAGACAGCATATAATTCAAACTCCAAACCAACTTTAATGATTAAGGAAGATATTGGAGAGGAGATCTGTGCACATAAAGTGTAAAATTTCATTACAATTTGTCATTTCAGTTTACATATACAGTGTGTTTGTGCAAAGCTCTACCAAGTTTCTAAATTACCTGGTCAAGTTTTTATTACTTCATTTCAACAGAGTCTTATTTGATAACATTCCAGTCAGGTTGTATTTATAATAAATTGATGTATAATCCTACATTTTCAAGTAACAAGACCACTGGCATCCAAAACCTTACAGTAAAAACAACTTTAGAACATTCATATAAAAAGAAAAACAAAATACCAACAGACAAAATCCCAACAGACAAAACAAAACAACATAAATCTTTGTTGAATCAATCATCATTTCTTTCAGAATTTTGACAGCGGTAGATATTTTTGTCCACAAAACTGCTTGGACTCAGTTTGGTTTTGACTTTAATTGAGAAACATTTACATTGTAGTATGGCTTTGTGTAGTTAAACATAAAATAATCCAAGTAAAAGAAGTCATATGCCCTTTGTCTTTCTGCGGATGATAGCTGAAGAATGTAATGGTCGACAACTAAGGGTGTAGTTCTTTCTTCGGTCGAATGCCTGTCTTTAAAAGAAGGGAACTTCAGATCTCCAGGGGCACCAATCAGCCCGAGGAAGTAATTGGCGTCTTGTTCCAGAGTTTCAAACTTGCCAATAAAGTTGTAGGTGATGAAGCAGGGGAAACAGAGCTTGTTCACGGACTCCCAGTGGATGTCCATTCCCACTGGCCGTTCGACGTCCAGGAGGTACTGCACAAACTCTCCGAATGTCACCCCTGACCCTGATTGCAAAGCCTCCACCGTGGCGTTCTCTCTGTACTTGCGGATTATGGCTCGCCCAAACACGGGGTGGTAGTAGGGGTTGGGCTGCTCAAACTTGTCCCGAAAAGCAGACACCAGCCTTTCCATGGGGTCTCTGACCACTATGACTTTGGTGAAGTTGCTGAGTCGCTCCCGGATGCCTTTCACGTCAAAGCTGTCCAGTTTCCTCAGGTGCTTCCCATAATGCACTGCATCATGGGAGATTTTGTCCGTGGAGGGCGCAAGGCCATTTAAGACCATCAGAGTCCTCTTCCAGTTGGAGCAGCCGGCTTTGGGCACCTCGCAGTAAAGGATTTTGTGACTCTCCTCCACGTATATTCGGGACACCATCTCCATGAGATCGAACATGGGGGAATGGTTCCTGTTGGACTTTTCACAGAAATTTTGGAGGAATGATTTCCGCCTCTCCTGCTCCTTCTGAACGACCGTCCATTGGGCCCCTTGAAGAAAATGGTGACTGAACATTCTTGGTGTCATTTTCAGTTCAACAGGGTCAGCAAGCTGCTTCAGCTGAGAGCTTTGCTGTGGTCTGATCTCTTGTGGTTTTATTAGAGTGCCTTCGGGATGGCTCAGAGTCACTTTGTGAGGGCCAAAAGCTGGGATTCTCGATCCATTGGAATTATTTTTGATAATTGGCGAAGGAATTATCTGTTGGAAAACAAAAAACAAAAAACATTTAATTGCAGAACTAGCTAATATAGTCCAGTGGATGCATATGGACCAGTCTGATGTTAAATTTGGGACATGCACCATCAGGTAAAGATGCCGTATCAAAAGGGGAATCTTTCTGGCTTTTCTGGGCTGGTCCCTTCAACTCTCAATATGTATTCCGTTCAATGTAATTTTTATTGGTAGAAATGTATCAGAACATTGTGTGATCCCAAATACTATTCAGAATTTCAGACCACTTAGAATTGAGAGTTGCTACAGGGGTCTATTCTTGACAGAGGACTTAAACTTAATGCTAATTGGTGTCATTTGTTTCAACGTATGTTGTACGATTGTCTTTGTTCCTACTTCTGCTGGTACAGTCATTTTGAGAACAAGAGCAAAGCTGAGTTTGTATATCACTATAGGTCAAAACAAACCAGGGCCATAATCAATGTTCCCATGCACACTTAACCAATAAGCTTGTCTGTCCTCGAATGATCCCTGGCTGATTTCAAAAGAAAGCATTCTGTATTCATCTAATCCTTTAGCTGAAAGGAAAAGCCTGACAAATGTGCTTTTTTTAACTGCCAAGACACAGACAATCAAATCTCCCAATTTAAAAAACTCTTATGTGATCATTATGTAAATTCATGCTCATGTCCCAAGGCCTCTTTTTCAACAACAGTGGACAAAACAGCAACTCCTCCCCTTCTTGTGCAGCCAGTGGAATGGGGAGAAAGAGAGAGGGGGAAAAGTGTGTGTGTATGCATGTCAGAGAGAGAGAGAGAGAGTGAGTGAGTGAGAGGGAGGGAGGGAGAGAGTGAGAGAGGAAGAGAGAGAGTGAGAGGGAGGGAGGAAGGAAGAGAGAGGGTGAGATGGAGGGAGGGAGCGAGGGAGGGAGGAAGGAAGAGAGAGGGTGAGATGGAGGGAGGGAGCGAGGGAGCGAGAGAGTGAGCACTGCAGTCCAATCCCGTATGAACACACATTCCCTTGTAAATGTCTATCATAGCTTCCTGGAGGTGCAATGAGGAGAGAACAGACTGCAGACTGAAGTTATTTTTACTCAGACTGCCTATTACCGGGGAGTGAGAGGTGTGCGATGTGCATGTTCCCGTCACACCTGAGGATTCCACTGATTTTAAATGCTTATGCCCATCCCCTATTTCACCTTTGACAGGTGGGGCCGTCAAAGGTGAGACAGTTAAACAATGAGCCTGCATGGGCTGAATGGCCTGTTCATTTTTATGTTCTTGTGAATGTTTAAGAAAGGTTATGGAAATCGGTCGAGGTCACTAAGCACACTTTTGTAATCCCATCATATAAAAATGACATACCTTAGGACTGTGGTGTAGAGTGGCCTTGGGATTAAAGGCTGAAAGTAACAGAGCATGATTTGAATCAATGGATTGTGCAGATTTAAACACACTTTCAACCTTAAAGAGAGGTAATTTAATTTGATCTTTTGTGATAACATCATTATGGCAACATGTATCAGCTACAGCATTTAACAATTAGGGTTCTAAAATGGATGATATTTAGGAAAATGCAACTAAAAGAGCTAGTTAAAAAAATAGCAGCAACAACAACAAAAAATGCACGAGAACCCATTTGCTAAGTTTTGGACAAATTTATGTTAACATTTATGAATGCATTCACATTGCATTCAATGCAAAAAAGACACATAATTGCCACTTAGCATGCACAAACATTTCTGTGCCCAGAACCCGGACAGAATGGACGGCACTTTTTGCAGATTATTAACAAATGAAAATGGAGTTACATGTTAATGCTAATTATAAGGCAAAATAAAGTTAGGTCATGAGGTTATGCATTTGATTATGCAAAAGGCCGTATCGCAGGACAACATGGTGTGTTGAATGGCATGCGGTCAGAGGTAGTATAGTATAATGGTTAGGGAACTTGGCTTGTAACTCAGAGGTTGCAGGATCGATTCCCCGGTGGGGCATTGCCAATGTACCTTTGAGCAAGGTACTTAACCTGAACTGTTTCTGTAAATATCCAGCAGTACAAATGGATTGTAAGATTCTCTGGGTAAGAGTGTCTCCTAAATGTGTGGTTATTTTCATTCTGAAAACTCCATTGTCTCCTCCCATCTCTCCTCTTTATATATGCCCTGTCCTCTTCAGTCCCGATTTACTGGACTCCGTACTCACTGTACCACATCAACAGAGAGTGTAAGACATTAACCTCTTACATGTTTAAGTGAATTTATCAAAAACGCCCAAAAACGACATACCCAAAAGTAAATTAAAGCTGCTCTTCAACCGCTTGCAGTATATGCATGGTTTTGGTCTCATTCAAAAGATAACACTCTGAATTTTTGAATTGCAAAACAGTCAGAATCACTAAGTGCCTCTGGCACTGTGTAATAGTGGTCTGAATGTGCTGAATTTGAAGGAAATAAATTCCGCCTGGAATTTTTTGTAGAAACAGATGCCTGCAGGTGACTATAGCTGGTAGGTATAAGCTGGAAAACACCATAGGAACATAGCATGAAGTGTTACCAAGTTCAGGTTCAAATTTCAGAACAAAACCTCAAAAATGAACATATTACACAGTTTTTTTGAAGGGTACCACCAGGCGTTCCCAAACTGTGCCATTTGGAGACTCCAAAGGGGCCTTTTCTTTCTTGTCTGAACAAATACAATTTTGAAATAAAAATAAAATTTGCATTCAAAAAGTATAGAGCATAAATAAAACACAGCAAACATGAACTATTTACAAAATCCCTGAGTGAGGTTATAGTGTCCTTTCTGTATTTTTTTACAGCTCATCTCACATCAGCAGTTCAGTCACACAATGAAACACAAAGGGGGGAGACACACATACACTTTCACACTTCCCTAGTCAAACAAAAGAGCGAGGGCACAAAGGGGGGGACACACACAGCACACACATACAATTCACACTTCACAGTCAAACAAAAGACAAACACAGGCACAGACTAATTTATAAGAAACTACCTTTTAGAAGTTAGTTTCACTTCACAGTCAAACAAAAGACTAAACTATAGTTTATTTATGTCAAAATATACAACAATATATGTTATAATATAATGAAATACTTGAATATTTCAAATTTTCACTCCGTTTCGCCATTACTAGATTATTCGCATAGCTGCGTAATCATAGGGATGCGCAATTACGCGTGGCCACTGGTAGTAGGGGGAATTATGTGAAATTTCGTTACGCGGCGGATAGAAGCATGGAAATTGATACACATGTTCCTTGGGTAATCCTAAGACATCCTAGAAGGGGTGCCCAAAAAAATCTTAAACAGGAAGTGAGTTATTGACGAAATTCAAAATGGCCACCTAAACTGTTGGCAGTTGACTCAAAAGACACCTAAAGAATCTCATAAAAGCATAAAATTTGGCACAAATGTCCCTTGGGTGATCCTAAGACATCCTACAAGGGGTGCCCAAAAAAATATTAAACAGGAAGTGAGTTATTGATGAAGTTCTAAATGGCCGCCTAAACAGTTAGCGATTGACATAAAGCACAAAAAGGACGTCATAAAAGCATATAATTTGGTACGTACATTGAGTGATCCTTATATATCCTAGAAGGGGTGCCCCCAAAAACTATTAAACAGGAAGTGAGCTGTTGAAGAAATTCCAAATGGTTGTCTAAACAATTGCACTCTGCATCTTCTTGCTTATTTTGCACTCTGCGTCTTCTTATGTATTTTGCACTCTGCATCTTCTTGTTTACATGTACACTCTGCATCATCTTACTTCTTTTGCACTCTGCATCATCTTGCTTAGTTTGCACTCTGCATCTTCTTATTTACTTTTGCACTCTGCATCTTCTTGCTTATTTTGCACTCTGCATCTTCTTATTTACATTTGCACTCTACATCTTCTTGTTCATTGCTGTCTAGTAGTGACTCACGTGTGCCAATTCACATGTTCCAGCACATTGGCATAATGCTGTGCAAGGTAACCCAGCATCCCGGCATCGACACTTTCAAGAACAGAGGGGCTCAGCTTTGCAGCCACACTTCAGGAGTTCTCTACAAACTTTGGATTGCAAGTAACCGCGGGAACTGTTGTGTACCTCTCAGGAAGAAGAAGGGTATCCTTTTCCTTTGGTTCAATGGTAATTTGTTCTCTACAAACACCCGTGTTTGAAAAGGTTGGAAATTGGAACACACTTATTCCAGTCCCATGGAATGATCCCTGAGCTGTGGTTGATGAAGGATTATGGTCTATGTTATCAAGTGCCCCAACAGTGAAAAGACCTTTCCTTAGGATAGCAGGGCAGACCAGGTCCTGTGCCATGTACTTTCAGACAGCAGATCCAAGCTGGGTTTCAACCTCAAGGACACGTTTGTAGTTAATACTGATTCCCAATGTGTTGAGGGAATTGACAGTGATCTTGCTTCTCGTTTGAGTGTGAACTTGAAGACCAATATAAAGAGGAAGAGGCGGCTCGTGAAGTTTGGAAGACCTTGATGGTCCTGTTGCATTAGCAGATCTTTTCTTCATATTGAAAAGTATCAGCTGAGAAATGGTTAGGCATGCCTGAGAAACATCGCTATCTTGATTAGTGACATTAGGGCCATTCAGTAGCATGGAAACCAGTGCCTTCAAACTGGGTGGGACGGAATCATTCTGACAGTTCTGTGGGAAGTGACCATCAAATTCAAACCCTGTATAGTCAACCATATCATTGCGAATTGATTTGACTAGTTTTGCAATTGCAAGTGCCTCTATCATAGTCACGAACCATTGTGCTTTCTTTCAGCATGGTCTGCATTCCATCTTTGAAAACAATTAATGTTGTATTTTTGCAAGACTGGTCCTGACATCCTGACTGGAAAATGATCCACAATTTGTGATTTAAGTCTGGTTTTGTTGATTGTTTTGTTGATACCAAGCCGACTTTCATATAAACCATGGAGTTCTAAGAGTTTGAAAATGTATGTCCCCCCTTCCAAGTTACTTTCGATGTATGATACCAATTCAGCAAAGACCAAAGCTTCAACACATTTTTCAGTTTCATTTGAATCTCTTTTCTCAGACCTTTGGATACTTCTGTATGTGTTTTTGTATTTAACAAGACATTCAAGATGGTATTTAGCTTCGATTGCAATTAGGTCCCCCCCTGAAATTTTTGCCAACAGAGCTGTGTCCTGCATTTCAGTGGCCATTTTCCGCAGACTGTTATCAAGATCCATTGTTGAACATTGACAGAGTTTACCTGTCTTCAAAGAGCAGAACAGGCACTCACTAGGACATGTATTTGAAATGGACTGGCGCTTGGATCGCCGCAAGTCTTCATCAACGGAGTCTTGTTTTCTTTTGTTCAGACTCTGACGCATTCGTAATTTCTCTAACTTTGAGAATGAAAATTTCAGATGGCATGACTTGTGCCATTTGGCTTTATTTTCTTCAAATGCTTCAACTGTACCACAACCTTTGAAATCTATCTCCACAGGCATCCCATCCAATTCCTTAAATTCTTTAACTAACTTAAGGAAAGTGCTGTACACCTCTGCACCGTTTCTTTGCAGAGAATCTGCTGGACACCTCATATCCCCTCCTCCCTCTGAGCAAATCACGCACACACTCCAGTCCATGTTTTCTTACCCTAACCTTAACACTGACCAAAAAAATAAAATAAAATAAAATTATTGGAAGTCGCTTTAGATAAAAGCGTCTGATAAATGACCGTAATGTAATGTTTGAAAGCCTTTAAAAAGGCTGTTGGTTGAATAAAGCTACTTCAATAGTAGGTCTCTACTCTAGATCAATCTAATGACAACTGAACAGAAAATGAGAAGCAGAGCAAATATTAGTAAGAAGACACACCCCCTTCCACTCACTGTCCCACAATTCGCTGATAGCACACTACAGGCGTCTAACTTTTACGCTAGTGACTAGATTTGACGCTAGTCAGTGACTAGTTTGACGCTAGTCAGGACAATGTGATATACTGCCAGCGTCTAACTTTTACGCTAGTAAGGACAATGTGATATAGCCTACTGTACTTCCAGAGTCTAACATTTACGTTAGTAACTACAGGCGTCTGTAAACTGTAAAAGTTACGGTAGCTCAAATTCATTCGGTGCCAATGGGAAACTAACCTAAGCTAGTTACATGCTAAATGTGAACTTCATAATCCAGGTGGGAGTGTTTTTTTCCAGCACAAAATACATAATTGAACCGAGCACTGTTCTGATATACTGCCTTTATTGATTAGTTAAGCCCCGCCCCCTCACACCCCCCTACCTCCCTTCCCCAAGGGTCAGTCCAGGTTCAGTCCAGTGTTTTGTTTGCAATGATACAACATTTCTATACATTCGCAATAGTACATCCAACTGTGTGCTTCTATCCACAACATAAGAAATTAGCCAATTTTGGGGCATTAAAATGCTAATGAGTTGTGCCCCAATAGAGGGCTTGATCTCTGGTCATATGAAGATTTTAACAATATATTATCTATAGATAATCATTCATTGGGTCTTTTAAAAGTTTTTAAAAACAATTATGTATATATGCCATTGACAGTATATCACTCAGAAAAGGATTCATTTGGAAGGTCATCTCATTCCGAGTGTTTTTTAAGCCTATGTTTGGTGTTTAAAGCTGTTTAAAATGTATTTAAGACATTTTTCATGGGTTATTTTGGGCAAATCCTTTAATATTAGTCTATTTACTATAAATGTAAAAGCTATAATTAGCACAATCAGCCAAAATGTCAGCATTATATCACTTTTTAGGAATCTTGGGTCTTTTCTGGCGGCCATTTTGGATTTCCCCTTTTAAAAAGCCTTTAATGGGTCCACATTTTTGGGCACCCCTTCTGAGATGGTGAGATACATCCTAAAGAGTGTGTGTACCAAATTTGGTGCTTCTATCCGCCGCGTAACGAGTTGGCCATTTTTTGAGCTTAATCCCCCCTACTATGGTACAATAAACCTATCCAGAAGTGAGTTTATATAGGACCGCTCAACCAACCAAATGTCGTTAGCTCATTGGATTAGCTAAACAATGATATGTGTCAGTTATCAGCTAAATCGGCTTCGATTTGATAAGGCTATCGTAAATCAAAGATAAGAAGGTAATGCCGGTGAACACGGACACGCATTGGCTATTGACGGCTATTGAGGCCGCTTTGGAGCTCCTATTTGGTCAAATGAGGTGTCATTCAAAAGGTCAGACCTGTCAGACATTTTTGTAGTAAAATATGGTAATTCTGAGATCCTGACCCGGAGTTAGAAGCTGAAAACTTGCAAGATTACGCATGTCTGTAGTGAAAAGCGTATTTTGCTCCAGCGGTTCCTGCGTGTTTTTGAAGGAAAAATGAGGTTTGGACTGTATATTTTACTGGATTGGATCGCCTGGACTCTTTGCCAATGTCACATAAGCGTTTTAGTCGGATTGTAATCGATCGGTGGATTACAATATGAATTTGTAGGTGAGTTGACTAGAATTTTTTTCGTTTGTTGGTTTGTTGTAGGTCTGACATAGCGGCTGATTGTACCTGCTGTTGTGATCTTATCTTGGAATAGTTTATATCATTCGAATCACAAGAATCGTAGCTTTCTAGCCATATAAGGCATGTGCACTTTTGTTAACGTAACTTTTCTGTATTTGGCCGAATTCGCGCAGATCGTATCTATGTCCCGCCGGCGGGACGTCCGAATTTTTAACTGCCTTTTTTGTTAGATTTGCTCTCATATCACTCTTGTAAACCTTTAACATTATCAGGTTAACTAACACACTGTCATGGCTGGAACACTGTTCACACAGTTATCACCCTATAGCACAGGGGTGGACAATTCTGGTCCTGGAGGGCCAGTGTGTGTGCAGGTTTTTTTTTCTACCAATTACCCAGGCTCAATGAGCTAATTAGTTGGATACGCCAATGCTGGTTCACTTGTAGATTAGTAACATGTTTCATATGGGAATTCATGGACTTATCAAGACATTTAGCAAAAATGTCAGATCACGTAAATGATTGGGGCTAATTAAATAATTAAGAGCAGAAGTTGGCATGAAATACAGAAACGGATATGGCCCTCCTTGCCCACCCCTGCTATAGCAGATATAAAAATAAGACTCCTGAAAAAATCTTATTGCTTGATGAACCCATAAACAAACATAAGCCAGAAATCCCTCTCACAATGCTGCTGTGGTAACGTGGTAGGATCTCCATTACAAAGTCTTCAGAGGGAAGAAGATTAAATGAAGTGATCACCTGGTTCAAATGGGAAATTAGTTTACGGACAGCGTGTAAAGCTGTTTTGGATTAAAACAGTAGAAAACGGGTCAGAAATGACAGTGACAGTGACGACAAAAAGGCAAGTTTTATATAAAAATGTAAAAAAGCCTCTGCAAATAGGAATTTTAACGAGGAGCAAATGAGGCAAGACCAAACAGAAAAGGAACATCAAAGCCATGTCACGATGAAGAAGTCAGTGCACTCTTATCTCAGTACAAGGTCAGATCAGAAATAGCTGAAGGAAAATCAGGAAAGACAAACAATGTCTGTTGCGGATTGCTGTGAGAATGTAGTATCGACACGGTATCTCAACCTTGCAGTCACACTGCTGTTTGACTCCAATGTCAGATTATATCAGTCATAAATCTCACACTGCCTTCAGTGTTTAACACACCCTCCCAACGGAAGGACTGTGATCCTTTCCACCAAAAAATCGGAAGCGAACACCATGCTTCGACTTGTCAAGTCCGATGAGAGCTTGAACAATAAATTGAGTGGTGAAGCCCCATCTGGTACCTTTAAAAACTGAAATATTAGTTATATAATATATAACTGTGAATACCCGATTTTAAAAATGCGTGTGTGGCAAGGAGAAGAGATGTTTGCAAATACGACCACTGCACTCATCATCAGCTAGACAGCTAGCGTAGCGTCAACATTACTGATGAGTCAATCAGCAGGCTTCAGTCCCATTAGAGGGCTCCATATAAACGCTCCATTTGGGACGAATGACATGAAGTAGTGATTTGTAGTAGTAGTGTTTCATTCATTTTGGCAGTAACCTGTATATCACAGGTCATATTACAATATTGCATTTGTATAAACACTTTCTATGCCTCCAACCACATGTAGGATGCAGGTGCCGTACAGAGGATACAGTAGGTTGCTGGTATAACTATTAATGACTGGAAAGCCAAACCATGTTTGGGACATCACTGACCACTTCATATCAACCAATCGAAGAATGAGATGCAACAAATGTCAACTGGCTGAATGGCCAGTGAAGCTTTACAATGTTTCGGGTGAATTTAGGGACAAGCGTTGGAAATTAGCATAAGCTATAAATGTTACAGTGCATCGGATTGTTGTTTTCACAATGCATCTGTAAATTTGTATCCATAAATTAACAATAAATAAAAACAAATGTAAAAAATGTAAAGAAATAATTAATTTCACTGATCCGTTACATAAATCAACGATTGTTAAAACAATCTTTAAGGATCTGTACTGCTTCTTTCCATTTCCTGTAGTTGAGAAAGGACAAAACAAATCCCATGTTGTCTAATTAAACCATTCTTTAAGAATGCTTTACTTGCAATAACTTATTAATATATGGAATTCTTCCTGGGTTAAATACTGTTCATTACCCTCAAGCTCAGTAAAGATCTGTTAGAGATATATTTTATTTTATTAATTAAAAGCCGGTGTTAATTCCCTGAATTCTGATTTGCATTTATACAATTTATCCTGGAATCAACTCAAATCTCTGTTGAAATAAAAATGAGGAAACTCATTTTCAAAGGCACCCCCTCCCCCTAGACTATGGCATTTAGTTTTAAGTGATTTGCTTAAGAAATCTTCATTTGCATTGCAAAACAGTTAGAGTTTTGTTCAAATTCAGCGATTCTCCATAACCGCTCTAATTGGAAGCTATTGTAAGAGTATTTCCAGTGGTGACCAACTTATCTTCGCAAAACTGAATTATGAAATGAGTGACCTAAATGTATTCTGAAAGGTAATTTTATTTACATTTTACAATTTTTGGTTCACTTTACGTTTGCTTTATATCAGTTCTGTAGGACTTTTAAGTTTGGAATGGACCTATGGCTGTGGTGGCCGGACCTCGCACTACACTAACGGTTAATTGGACGCCCTGTTCCGAGAGACCCCCTCTGCCTGCCAATCAGGGTAACTGCAGTTAGCATGCATCGTTCTCAGTGAGGCACCTCCTAATGCCTTGATCCGTCTGGATTAAAACCTATTCTTGAACATTACAAAGGGTGACATGTTTTTTATTCCTGGACGCTAATATATTGTGGAGGGTGGAATCCCAGGCATCCAGGACTTCTCCGCGAACGCGCTGGCCAGCGTTTCGCCGGACCCCACCTGACACGTACAAGGGACACGAAGGACCGTGAGGCTAACCCGCTTTGACAGGGGGGATTGGAGCTAAATCAGAACTTAACCAGCAGTAATTACCAGGGGAAACCACTCTAGCGTCTGGTTCTCTCTTCGAGAAAAGCACTTGGAGATCTTTATACGGTGAAATGTCACGGCTGTTCATTAAGGCGGCGAAGGCGCTCGCAAAAAGGTCAAGAGGTCGTGACAACTGACGTAAATCATAAAGGTACTAACTAAGGAAACGTCGCTGGTGAACTGACTGGCTGAATAAAATGCTCGGAGACACATCCTTGCATCATCGTTTGTGGCTGTTAGTCTATCCACACAGTTAATAAGGGTGGTATATTCTTGTGAAGACAACATTGGCGCAAGCCTGGCCTTCTGTTATGTATTTTATAAAGCAATCCACAAATAATATATTTCTTTAGTTCAAGGGTAGACAACCCTGGTCCTGGAGAGCCGCAGGGTCTGCTGGTTTTAGTTTTCACCTTAAAATCAGCAACCAATTTAGACCCAAGAAAGCAGGTGAGGGGAGTTGACTGTGTAATCAACTGCTGTAATTGATCAAAGTGCTGAAGATCAACAAAAAACTGCAGATCCTGCCGCTCTCTGGGATGAGGGTTGCCTGGCCCCTACTTTAATACATGCAAATAGAATTGGCAAAAGACTGCTTTGATCAACTGAGTACACAAATGCTATTTAAATGTAATTTTATATAATGATATTAGTGCCCATTCTGCTTCACTGTGTATTCAACAATCACAATCAAAGCCTGAATAAGCACAGATAAGGTGTTTCTATAACATCCATGCTGTACTGAAGTTGCTCTGGTGTGCACACACACGCACACAACAGCCAGGCACGTCAGAGATAGATGGCGTCTCTTTAAGACTGTTTGCGAGTCCCAGTCGGCTGTACCCACACTGCACTCGAGAAAAGCTACCTCAGTGGAATGCATTTAGATTGAGGGTACTCTTAGGCTAATTTGCTGGAGGCTGTCCAGTGCTTCAAAAGCATCATCTCCTAGTTGCCATGGTCACAGAGGACCGCATCCTTTCGCAGGGAATGACTGAACACTTAAATTCGGCTTCAACTTGTCCCTCTCACCAAAAGTATTTGCACAGTGAAGCAGTCCAGAGAGAAAAGTAATCACCTGCCAAAAACCTTGTTTTTTGCCATTTGCGTCAAATATGTGTTGAATTTCAGGAGCATTTGTTTATCTTGAATGTTTCGAAGATTGACACGCAGAGTACACTCAAAACATCCTTAAGATTGAGAGCATTTTAAAATTCTCACACACACACACACACCCCCAAAAAAAAAAAAAAATAAAACCAGTTAAAGTAATTTTAAAACCTATTACTCACCTAGTACCTATAAGGGGAGACCTGTCGTCGTTTGTTAGCAAGCCAATGTTCACTTATGGCTATTACTAGAAATATTGTTTTTCAATCCTTCGATCTGCTATGCTTGGCTGGGCCAAAGCTATCCTCATTATGCTGTCCTCACACACGGTCAAGTTTCCCACATTCCAGATAAAGGCAGCAGCCTTACAGAGTTGCGTAATCTCTTGGTTTGATGCGGGGCCAAATCATTGGCTTCCCTCTGCAGCCGGGACATGAAAGAGGAGTGCTTGCCTTGATTCTGATTGAACGGAACGAAGGAAATTTGGCTATCCCAATATGCTCTGATTGTGAGGGAGGCTGAAGGCCCTCTTGAATTCGGGCCCAATAATTACCCATGAGAGGAAAAACAGACCCCTGACTGTCAGGTCTGGTCATTGTGATGCGTGTGCATTTCCTGCGCGGTTCAAAGGACCCTGGGAATTGGGGGTTGTTTTGCTTGGGAAGAGGAGTACGGACACTTGCAGCTTGCCTGTACCACAGCATGAGACTCCTCGCCCTAGCATGTCTGCCCCTCTGCTCCCAGGCCTGTTTTTGGAAATTCACCTAGCAAAAGCCTGGATTCTTCATAGACAAACAACCCCCCCCTAACCCCTACCCCTATAAAAACAGAGTGGCGAGGGCAGGCTTCCCCCAAGCTTGAAGCACCACATGGACCCTGAATTCCACCGTCCAGCACAGAAGCTGGCCCCGTCCCTGCCTGAACTGGCCCCCTATCCTGGCTTAGCCTGGCCCCTGTCCCTGCCATACTTGGACCCCCTCCCTGCCTGAGCTGGCCCTCCTCCCTGCCTGAACTGGCCCCGCTAGATGAAGCTCATCGTAACGGTCACGGACCGTCCTGGTTTCAAGAACATCATGACCAGACTCCAGTGAAGTGCACCAGTGAATGTGAGACCGGGAAAAAAAAAAAGAGAAAAAAGAAATCAATGCAATCTTCATTCATGCCTTTTACCCTTCTGCAAGTTCAAAGCCTGGCAATCAAAATCAATACTAAGTAAATAAAATGTGTAAATACTGGGGTAAATATTCTGGAGTTCAACAAATGGCTTTAATCTTAACCGCCAGCATCAGGAAGGGAGGGCACAAATTACATAAGGTCGCTTGTCGGTCAATCTCTCGCCAAAAATCTAACTAGATGTGGTAAACAGGTACTGAACTGGGGAACACCAGAGTACGAGGACCATACGATACACACAAAAGCAATGGCAATTTTTAAAAACATTTACAGAGGCTTCTTTTGTTTATTTTCCATTTTTATGTATTTTCACACAGTGGTGCAGTGGATCCCGGCCAGGGCCTTTCTGTGTGGAGTTTGCATGTTCTCCCCATGCACGCGTGGGATTCCTCCGGGTACTCCGGTTTCCTCCCACAGTCCAAAGACATGCACGTTAGACTAATTGGAGAGTCTAAATTGCCCATAGGCATGAGTATGTGAGTGTATGTGCCCTGTGATGGATTGGCGACCTGTCCAGGGTGTATTCCTGCCTCTCGCCCAATGCATGCTGGGATAGGCTTCAGTCCCCCACAACCCTGACCAGGAATAAGTGGGTTAGATAATGAATGAATGCATTTTCACTTTAACATTTATAGTTTTAATTGTTGAAAGTATATATCCCTGTCCAAACATGTCCCCTGTGGAGTGAAAGGCTCCCAGTGCCCTTTGAGCTCTCTCTGTGAGTTAACCTGTCAGCCCAGCTCTGCCTGTCACACACGCCAGGCCTTGATCCAAATCGCATCAGACAACATAACCTTTGAACGCTCATGTGATAGAGAAAATCGCATCATCTCAGAAACAGCCTAACCTGTAGCCACATTCTGACAGGTGTGGGGTGGGGGTAAATAGTATAACTACCCTGAGCCAACCAACCCCTCCCCCGCTCCAGCCCCCGTTAACAGTCACAATCTTACAGATTCTTACACCACCTTGCACAAGTCACCTGTAATCAGCTTGTCCTTCATGTCCTTCCTTTCAAAAACAGCAGAGCATTCTTTCAAAGGACAGCGCAGAGGTTAAATATTGGATGTAAAATAAGGCTCAGATTTGTTGATATGAAAATAATAATACTATAACTGGAAAAGATTATGATTATTACACTGCATGATAATGACATGGGAGCAAGACTCGATCCTTTGCATGGCCATCCCCCTTTTCCTCTGTGGGATAGGAGGACTATTGTTGCGTTGTGTTTGGGACATAATGGATCCATGCCTTAGCAAGGCTTTTGGGGACTAAATCTGTATGATGTCATGGGGTGGGAGCTGTGCTAATGAATTGGGTGAGGGGCCACTGAAGTTAAGGCTCTTCTATTTTATTATTGTTTGATTAATTTGATCGTTTTATATACATTGTAAAGTACCTGCACATACAGCCACTCTTTATTTTTTAAATGTTTACAATATACAACACCATTACTTCATTGCTGATTGCATTATAAGACATTTGTCAAATGTTAGCACTTATAAATATTTGAGGCAATATTTCATATTTCTTTACCTGAAATGCATAAGCAGGGCATCAAATCATGTCCCAATTTATTCACGTTTTTATGGCCCTTTTATGAATCAAAGACATTTATTAGTTGTCTGAGGCCTTCTCTGATGTCATCGTTACTAAACAAGAATTACTGCAAACAGAATGTTGTAATTTCCCAGAGAGTGAAACACATTAGAGGTAGAATCCAATAAACTCTTTTAATTACAGCAACTAATGGACGTGGAAGGATTGTGTCCCATTCTTTTCATGGGAGTGTGTTTGTGCAAAGAATTACACAAAGTCAATACTTTTGAAACACAGAGGCACATATGCTGTCCTTTCACTGCATTCATATGAGAGAGAGAGACAGAGAGAGAGAAAGAGAGAGTGTGTGTGACACCATAGCTCAGAGAATTAGACCCAACCAAATTATTAACAAACAAAAATAAATATACATATCCCATTGGAATGAAATGACAAAACCCCCAAATAACCATCAATGCTATTTGGCTCTAAACAGATGGGACACTGTGGCCGACTATCTGACCATGGTGACTGATATCAAACTAAGAAAAACTGTGACAATGTACAGACTCAGTGAGCACAGCCTGGTCACCAGAGGCAGCACCAGAGATTTTTTCTTGCCTGTGCTATGGTGGGGCTTCAGGTAATTTCTTGGTGGTGCTATTATAATTTCTTGCTGGTGCTACTGCACCAACAAGCCCCCCCCTTTATGTCATATTGTGTGTTATGTATAAAAATTTATAACTTTCTGTGTCTTATGTAAATCTGTCAATGTGTTATGTCTGTCATTGTAAATGTGTGTTTTGGCAATATGAGAGTCATCTTGTCATGCCAATAAAGCAATTTGAATTGAATTGAATTGAGAGGGGGAGGAAATGGAGATGGAGAGAGAGAGGGAGTGAGTGAGCGGGAGAGGGAGGGGAGACATAGGGCCCTATTTTGGTGAATTAGGATGGTGTCGATAACGCAGACGCAAAGCGAAGGTGGTGGCGCTTTAGGGCATCTAACGCAATTTCGTTAATTTCATGATTTAGGATGATAGCGTACCTCCGGCGCAGTTATAAAAGAGGTTGGATTAACTTTAAAAAAATACATGTGGGTGTGGTGGGGGTTTAGTTTCATAATGGCCAATCAGAACACCTATTTTTTATCCCTTTAAATACCAGTGCGCTAACGCTAGAGCAAATTGGCAATTTCCTCACATGGATGACAGTTTTGCGCGCTGGGCCAGGAGCGCTTCTCAAAAGAAGGTGCGGGAGGTGCTGAAAAGTTGGCCCGCGAATCAGAGGAGGAAAACAAGGCACACATTAATTTGTTATTTTCATGATTTGAGTTTATATTTTGAGACCTACATTGTTTTATTTTACCATCTCTTTTTTCCTTATTTGTAGGTTTTCCAACTAAAAAAACAAAACTTTTCTTTTCTTCTAAGTTCATGTAATTGTTAAATGGAAAGCAATAAATAACAAACTCACAACTGCAACTGCAACATCACAAACTACCTGGATATTAATGGAGTGGACCCCCTTCTGATTCACATAAATGATACCGTGATCAGATGCACATGTGTGCAGACCCCAGGGAATCCACATTGCGTATAAAAATCCTGTTTAGTTCTCTGCTGGCTGTCGGGTGTAGGAAAAGTAATAAACTAATTTGCATGTTGGACAAGACTGGAAGAAACTGCATGTACAGCCGAACTGGCAAACACCGTCTACCAAACCCAGGGTATCGCTCACGGTATCGCCTTCGCATATCGCCTATCACATTTTCTGTAGTGCAAATGGAAAGAATAAAACCCTTTCACATAAGAAAAACAATGTGCATACAAACATATATTTATTTAACAGGTGTGTCTTACTGAAATCGTTTTTAGCTTAATTGATTACGTTTGCAAGTTACCCATGGATTGGACGATTTGCCTCAACGTGGGGGGAAATTCACAATATTCACAAAACATTCTTATGTGATTTCAGATAACCCTATGTTCATATGTGCGCATCAATAAAGTCACCAAATTGCACAGAGCGCCAGCGTTTGCGTTAAGAGGTGGTCTATTTGGACGTTAACGCAAACTCATTATTTGACACCAAACTTGCATAGCGCCGACTGTTTTCATTGTCACACCCCCTATTGCGCTGCCCAACCCATAGTCACACAAACACCTTCATTGCACACCACGAAATTGCCAAACTCGGCGGAGACAGGAAATATTCCTTTTGCGACAGACGAAACTGGCAATTCGCCTGCGTTAGGGCATAACGCTGCTTAGCGCCGACACGTAAATAGGGTCCATAGTCTTTATTGTACCCTAGGCATGACAGTGCTCCATAAAATGAAAGTAATACAGAATAAATCCATGACACTCTGTCACACTCATCCATGTAAAACAGACTTTTCTCATCTCTGTAAGTGTGAGAGCTCTGCATTCTAACCCTTGGCCCTGAAAGATCTCCTTTCCTGTGAAACATGCTCACTCTCTGACCTGAGTTAAAGGGCACTGTGACAGAACACTACGAATGGTCACCAAAGAAAAAATCATTAAATTAAGTGTTTTAATTATGTCCCAGTGTTCTTAATGAAACATATCTTCTTATGCTTGAGTGCAGTACACCCACAATGAAATTATTATCCTCATTATGTTAGAACAGACATTTTTGCATGCCATAATCCTAATTAGGTCAATTCTACCACTGACATGAAAAAATGTTTTAGTAGAGTGTCAAATATTTTTAGTTACATTCATAATTTTCCTGTGCTCCGAAACCTCTGAAATTGAATGTTGTCCAATCAATCTGACAACCTGGTGACACGTTTAATCTCTCAACATGCCATCCTGCAGCCATCTCTCTTGTGTGAAAAATAACTCTTGCTGTGTGAAATGTTCGTACGGCACCATTAAACACCTCTGAGTAACTGTATTATGCTGGAGTTGAAAATGTACCCACACTTCAGTCACGGCACAGCGATACTGTGCGTAGCAACCCGGGCTTTTGCTGACACATTCCTGCATGCAGTCTTCAAGGGCTAGTCAAATTTAGCCACGAGAGGTTAAGTGGTGGGGGTAGAGCACACATAACCAGCCACACAGGATTTCAGTTCATTATATGTTTTCACAATGATCGTTGTTAGTCAGCAGGTGGTCACAACTGTGCTCACAACTCGCAGAGCTACTTTACGTTGCTGAATTGGCATTACCAGTTGGCCTGTAGTTTACTTAAGAAAAGCACTTTTAAGAGTTTTGCCACAACTCGCTCATTGTTTGTAACCTAGAAGGACACTACATGCAGCATAAAACACAAATTGAGCTAAAATAAACCTAATGTTGGCCCTTTTTCTCATGCTTGGCACAAACGCAAGCTCCTCGTGGGCGACTGCCGCAGTCACAGGAAAGCGTAATGGCTAAGCAGCCATACCATTCTCAATTTTCCAACTGGACTCTCAAAGTGTCCAGTTGAAATAAAACAATAAATGAATGTAGTTTTCCCCTCAAATGTTAAGCCGGTACTATATATTTAAATTCACGAAATACCTGATTTAATTATGGTATATACTAAAAATGAGTATATATCATAATTAAATCAGCTACCTAATTATGGTATACACATTTAGCAGACGCTCTTATCCAGAGCAACTTACACTGTTAACATTTATTTACATACAATCCATTTATGCAGCTGGATATTTACTGAAGCAGTTCAGGTTAAGTACCTTGCTCAAGGGTACAACGGTAGTACCCCACCTGGGAATCGAACCAGTATCCTTTTAGTTAGCCCAGGTCCCTAACCGCTATACTACACTGCCACCTCTTACACACATACATACATTCGTATTGTAACTAGCCCTACACAGCTGGATACTTATTGAGAAGCAGTGACATACAGGTAACTGACAAAATAAAGGCAACATTTTGGTAACTCCGGGGCAGTGCGGGACACAGAGTCACAGCTGGGCGGGCGGGGGGGTTTCGTTGGAAAGGGGAGGGTACCAGCCCTGTCCCGATGGACATTTGTGGTACTGCACCTGTTTAAAGAATCCCTAATTTACTGAAGTGTTGCCTTTATTTTGACAGTTACCTGTGTACAGTAGACTAGAAAAGATATCCCTCTGCTTATCGTTGAGTTTTCCTGGAGTTCTCACTGGTGCTACCACAAAAGGACAGGGTGACCCCTGGGCATCCATAAGCCACTGTCCTTCCTGGAAACTTGCAGCTGCGCTATTGTGTGAGTCGGCCGACTGCTGATTTATCTCCCAGCGAGGGGGTAACAGCAGCCCCCTGAGTATTTAACCCGAGTGCCCGATGCCAAAAGCCCCCTCCCTCTGAACCCTCCCCCCCCCCCCTCCGATAGAGGCAGCACTGGCACGCTGCTTCTTTAAGTCCGGGACCAGTTGCAAACAGCGGGCGATTCTTCAATCTGGCATCTCCGAGTGACTTCCTCTCCTGGGAGTGCGGGTGAAATTGATAAACAGTTTCTCTCTCCGTCTCTCTCCTCCTCTTCCTGCGGATGTGCGGAGCGGAGTAATTAAGGCTGCCTTCGGCCTGCCAAGCCTGAGCGGAACGGAGAGCCACGGCGATGGGGGGCTCGCCGCACGCCACCCTGCGGAAGGGAGGGGGGGCGGAGCCTAAAACCCCTCCACGTACACCATTTCTGGGCCAGCTCCAAACTTAAATAATGTGATGTGACACTGCATCGGGCTCCGTAACATGCAGCCGGCAAGCCAACAGCACGGTTTTGGGCTTGATATCCTGCCACACACACAGCGCAGATAAGTTCTTCTTCTTCTTCTCTGGGGAACACCAGAGGGGTGCCACCAGAGGGGTGCCAAACTCACCCATCTGTACGGTCACTACGGTCGCACCTCGACCAGTCAACACAAAGGCCACGAGACCAGATTGCTTCCTCCATTTTTTTAAAATTCAAAAATTGAAAAAACTTTTTTTGTCCTTTAAAAAAATAACTACATACATTTCAGGAAAAAAAGGGGGGTTGAAATAGTATCACCACAGAAATAATAATAATAATAAAAATGAAAATGAATAAATAAAGAAGTAACTAATTCCTAAATTTTTTTGTTTCTATCCCATTTTAGTAGCCAATTAGACCTGCCTCCCAGTTTGCTGCTGTAGTCCGGACAGTGACGAAGGCAAAGTAACGCCTCCTCCGCCGCCTCACCAGGCCGGCACTCCCGCCCTGTCGGCTTCCCTCCCCCCTCCCAACAGGGAATCGAACCCCGGTCTCCATGGCCAGTGTCGAACGTTGTAACCACTGGACCATGCGGGAGGCCCCGTAATTCCTCCATTTTTTGTTGTTTTTGATTTTCTCCCATTTTCTCCCAATTTTGTAGCCAATTAGACCCGCTATTTTACGTCAATCCCCCCTAGTAATGTGAGTTCGCTGCCATAGTCCTGCGACCGGTAGTGACGAATGCGAAGTGATGCCTCTTCCGAGACGTCACTCGCCGAGCCGTCGACCGTACCCCGGTACTACAGGGCCACTCTTATACGCAGCGAACGTCACGTCGGCTTCCCTCCCCCTCCCTGGGGCGGAGGGCCACTACTCCCGGCCAGAGCCGACACTTGGCGAGACGGGGAATTGAACCCCGGTCTCCGTGGCTCGGACGTTTTAACCACTGGACCACGCGGGAGGCCCGTAATTCCTCCATTTTAAAAGATTTTCTAGCTCCCAAACTAATAGATACAACTCTCCTGTGAGGACAATTGGTCTGCAGAGGCCAGCTCTGACACAAGCTGTCACTTCTGAAGTATAATGGTCAATGTGCTTTGTGGCGATAGGCTAATGTCTGGCCATGGTGACGCCAGGGGAATCAGACCAGGTTACAGCTCGATGTCTGCCATACTTCATATGAATCTCTGAAACAGTAAGCATCACGACACTGCAGCTGCAACACAACAATAACTGGTGACCTGGCACCAAGTTTACAGGCTTTTATCAGACATTACATTTCCCAGCTATTCGGGCCTATCTCATTTCTTCTCCAGATGGTGTCTCTCCGCTGGTCTGGACTACCATAGACTGAGTCATTATTCTGCTCGTAAAGGTGACCACCACGGGAGTTTGACAAGATAAGACACACAATTAAGTGGTAGTTCTGTTGTACATACCAATCGATTGTATTAATCTACTGGTGCCATCTGAAATGCAAGCAAAGCAGAACCTCAGTCCTGTGGAAATGCCTCTGCACTACAGGAGAGGATGCTATTGGAGGACCTCAGATGAATAAGAAATTAGAGCACCACCCCCCAACACACAGACACCCACATACACCCAACACCCAGCCATTACAAACACACATAAACCCAACACCCACACACATACACACACATACCCACTCACACGACCACACATACACCACACACACACATACACCCCACACGCACACACACACAGGCACACATATGCAAACACATACATACATAGGCACACACACACACACACACACACACACACACACACACACACACACACACACACACACACACACACACACACACACACACACACACACACACAGATCATTCTCTTTATCTGAGCTGGATGCATCCATCAGTCCAAACACTGATTGGCTTTTCAAGACATTCGGAGTCACACAATGCTGATTAATAACAACACAGGTGATGGCACATGATTTACCAGCAGATACAGTCATGTGAAAACCACGGCATCGAGGAAAGGGAATGGAGTCACTCTGTGAAATCAAGAAAAAAGAAAATGGAGAGGAGAGCAAATTTAGGATTGCGCGCTTATGATGTCAAACATCCTAGTCTGGGTGTGGGACGCACACACACACACACACACAGACACACACTCAAACACCCACACATATGCAAACACACACATGTACACACACACACACACGCACTCAAACACCCACACATGTACACACACATACGCGCACACAGCTAAAACAAGCACAGAGTGTTTGCCTGCAGACTACAGGAGTGCATCTTTCTTTGGAGTGAGCAGTGTCTCTCATTACTCTTCCGTTGCCGGGACGGGTTGTCAAGCCACCCGCAGCTCTGTAGAAGCAGACACAATCCCTCTCTCTTTTCCTGGGAGGAAAAGTGGGCATAATTTTACCGCTTCAAAAAAACGCATTCAGACTGAAGACGCTCTTTTGACAGCTTCAGATGCTTCAAAGAAACGCACCACAAAATGCCCAATCCGGGTTGAGCTAAGCTCGCTCCATTCCAATCTTTTGTTGGCCACACATAACAAACAAGCATCAAGCAGCACGGCACTGCCCACCAACACATGTAACATTAAGTGGATCTGCCCTAAATATGAACATATTTAAACTTCTGCATTTTATAGATCACCTTTCAATTTGCATATTCAGTTTCATGTAGTGCACACTTTGGCACTAACCAGGGCACTGCTACTGATGCCACCTGGTGCATATTTGGCATGCCGACGGGCGAATGTTTAATTTAAAACACTGACACCGGTGTCACATTATTTTAAAAATGTTCCATAGAGCGCACTGCTGAGTGACTGATCGTCCCATGCAGCAAAACACAGGAGCCCCCACTGAGACTAAAGCACCACCATAGTCCTTATTCAATAGACAGGGCTTGTGAAGCCAATGGAGATGTCAATGTTCCAGGACTAGGGAGGATTTACATGGATGGTTTTACAGGGTTGCAATTGCCCTGTGGGCTCACTCCATAGTTTCACAATGTATTTGCGACAATGGGTTTAGAGTCAATGGAGCACAATCGCATTCTGGGCAGGTGAGATGCAATTTTAAACGACCGTGGTTATTGTTGCCATTTGGCGTGGTGAGCAACAGAAAATGTCCGACAAACAATGAACACAAGCTGATATTATGGGCTCAATTTAGGCTGGGGTTGATGTTTGGCTGCTCCGCTGGGGATAGTGGAAATGGAATCTGACACAATCAAATATTTCATAAAACAAAAAATTCATAATTGAGTTTACACAGTGAGACATTGCCTGCAGGGATATATTGCAGCTAAACAATGGTAGAACACTGATCAGTTGTTAAAAGCTCACACTGTAAAATGCAAACTTCACGACCTAGTTGTCTGCGAGAAGAAAAATGCTCCCAGAGACAACGGTGACAATGCAAAGAAACTGACGGGCCTCTTAGACATGCCTAAAAAAATGTGACACCGCATGTCGTCTGAGACGGTCGTTATGGTGGCAACAATGACGGATGCCTTGGTAATGGAGTAAAAAGTTGCTTATGGATTGGAGGGCACTGGAAAATTCTTTCATTAATAAGCCCAGAAATGCCTTCAGGAGAGAAAAAAAATAAAGAAGAAAAACTGGCCACAGTTACAGTACATTTCTGATGGCACCAGCTTCATCCAGTGTCAAGCCCCTTTCAGAAATGGCACATCTCCTTCTGAGCTGCAGTCCCCCCTGCGTCTCCAGAGACGGTCTCTCATTCTGCACGGAAGCCGCAGGAATTATTGGTGCAAACGACCAGATTCATCATTTCAGGCTAACGCTTGACACGCTATTCAATGGAGTCGTTTGCACAATGCTTAAGCGTACGTTCACGCTGCTGCGGATAAACACAATCCAAAGGCTAATAATCGCGGTCATTATTAACCCCCTGATGTCCTGGGGGAAGCTGGTCGCAGATCGCTAAGACAGCGTTAATTCCCATAAGGGGAAAGCGGGCTGGGCTTCCCACACTTGCTGCCTTCCACATGCATTAGCTCCAGTGCTGGGGATCTCGGCTCTCCTCTCCTCCCATTACTGCAGCACAGTGATACAAGTACAACCACATTATTCTCCCCTCCGGACCCAACGGGCAGATACTGCACAGCAAATGAGGCTCGCAGGCTAGCGTTTCTGCACGGCTTGTCTCCATCCGCCCCCGTCATGAGCTTAGGTCCTGAGGGTTCTTTTTACCCTCCCTCTCTCTCTCTCTCTCTCTGGCCCCCCTTATACTATATTAGCGTTATTGTTAGTGCATGCACAGCAACCAGCACGAAACACATTCTCCTTCATTGGCCTCTGGGGTCACACAGTCTCGTGCTGTTCCGTAATGGATATCGGACGGAGCTCTCTCGGAGCCGATAGGGCACAAAACGATGACCTGCTGCTGCTGCCCTGGAAACAAGAGTCCCCATTGGCCACTTATTACCTCGCTCACCCCCCCAACTGAAATTCCACAGAAATCACATCTATTCTTTGGGTGGATTGGTCAGAGAAACCACAGGTTCAGACAGGCAGTTTGTTTCCTATAAACACCATCATATCAGATGGGGAGGGGGCATTGCTAAAAGAAGCTGGGCATGTGTCTGCTCTATGCCGGCGTTCATCTCACGTTTCACCGGGTCAGTGTACGGTGCCGGCCCACCTGCTGTGCCACCCCTGCCCCCGGTATCACCCTGGACATCATCGCGGGTGGCCAGCACGGAGAGAGGGGCGGCCTGCATTCCTGCCCCATTCATAACTGTCACTCAGGGCATTCCGGTTAACTGGCCCAGCCGGCAGCAGAAGACCGGATGAACTCGAGTCCATGCCAGGGCGCGATTCCGGCGCCTTTCTCTCTCTTTTGACTCAACTTTAAGGGGAAGGCCAACAAAAGGGCCGTACTGTATGCATCAGGATCCGTACGGCACAAACGCTCTCCGTGCGGCACAAACGCGAGCTCCTCGCCCCAGTTGCCGGTGCTCCATGTCTGAAAGGTGACTCTCTGGAAGGGATTCACTCACTCAACATGTTCCCTAATCATAAGTGAGTCTGCAGAGCTCTCTGGTGGCTGCAAACAACATTTTATTTAGAACATGGCAGGAAGCCCTTCGGCTCGGCTACAGGAACATTCCTTTTAAGCGACTTTCTCAAAGCGTGCTTCTGATGAGGTTCTTGCTGTCCTGCCAGTGTCAATGTCGTCAGAAAAAGGCATTTTGCCACTACGCTGTATTTAGGACAACATGCTTGCAATACACAAATATACAACATGATTCTTTTGAGTGGATTTACTTTATGAACTATGAGTGATAGATTTATGCTTGGCAGCATTCACTTCAATTCTCATATTTATTTGACATTTATTCATGGAGAATTACGTACATCAGGAGAGTTGTATTTGATAGTGGATGCCGGATTCCCTGCCACATCATGCAACAGCGCCCGCTCTGGTCGATGTTGTGCCTACGGTCTGCATGCATAAACTGCGCAGGATGTGCAGCATTCTGGTGTGTGTGTGTGTGTGTGTTTTTATTGTACATATTATCTTGTACTCCAGGTCACTGTAAAATAGAATACATTCTCAATCAACTTACCTGAATAAAGGATTAAAAACAAAGCCCAGCCAATGGGCTGCAGAAGCTAAAGGAATCAGTGGCTGGAAGGATGAACTATTCTAGTCTGCCCCCTCCCAAGTTGATGGAGGATGGATATTGCAGCATGCAGACATGGGACAGGCTTACTAATACGATTGGGCTCTCTAAACTGGGGAAATAAATAAAATTGTGATAACAAGTTGATCAAACTTTTTCTATAAGGATGAGTTTGTACTACTATACACTATGCTACCAAGTAAAATGTCAATAAATAACTATTTGACCTTGATGTTTCATTAAGGCTGTATTGCATCGTACTGTATATTCACATAATTTGTCAAAAACAAACACATAAAAACAAATACATCACTATATTTCCCCAACCTTTTGAAAGTGAAGAAATGGGGGAAGAGCCAGCACTCCCAAAAATAGTGACTTGGACAGACGAGAGCCTTGTGTTGTTTCACCTCTTTATTATCAAAATGCATTTCAAAAACAAGCTTAGAAGTACATGTTAATGTGATTTGACTAGTTAGCTAATGGAGGCGAACTAGCTGAAGCACATCTTCAGCTGTACTTCTAAGATGGTTTTTAAAAAATCTTTTTGATCATACATTTCCACCATTTGTTTACAAGAGGTGGAAGAGGTCTGGGTGACGGCTTTTGGGCCTGGCACCCCACTTGAAGCTTCTTTGTTCTCTGCACCCGGTCCATCTTTCAAAAGAACAATTACCTACATATAAAGAGGTTTGTTTAGATTAGATTAGGGTTTTTAAATTACATTGAGAATTTGGGAAGGAGAATCACGTGTTTAAAATGCATTTTGAAATGTGGCTTCAACGGTTTTCAGTGGTCTGTTCTAAAATTTGAAATACTAACGCTGAATGCTTCAACATTCCATTCAGTGAAGTGAATATGTCTAACAGCAAGAAAATATGAATCCATGTTCATATTGACATATAAGCAGCTGAATAATGCATGCGTTTTGCCTAATTTTTAAACACCATTTGACTAAATTTAAATTATTGTTAGAATTATATGCTGCTGTGGCCATAGGTAGAGGTCACTTGCAAATACGTAGAACTTATTGTACAGTAGATATGGGAAGGGCACAGAAGTAGATATTTGAAGTGGGATACCAGATGGCAGTCTAGGTAATGTAGAACCGATGACAGTAATATTTGTAAATCTGGTTTTCATAACTCTTAGAACATCTGGCAATAATAAGGAATGTGACTTCTGAGACTGCCAAGCTAAGGTTCTTACAACTTAATTTGCGAAAATATCTCATTGTTTCACATGCCCACATCAGAGCTGGAAAAAAACTGGTTTATGCAAGGCTGCCTACGTATTCTGGCCTAACCATAAACAAAACCCTCCAATTCTTTTTACAAAATGCACACAATGCGTATAAATAGGGTATACAGTCTGCGAGTTTATAGTCCTTGGAGACTGTGTGCATCTCTTTTATATATGTGTAAAAGTTTGAAAAATAGGGTTTGAATGAGCAGAGAGGGAATAGACGGGGTGGGAGAGAAAGGCTGGCTTTTATGTGGAATAGTTTGCATTGAAATGAAGACAAATAACCCTTTACAGAGTCAATATAAAATACAAATATCAATAGCCTTCAAGTGTAAAATAATTCTTCTTTGATATAAAAAAAACTTGGTGTAATTTAAATAAATGTTGACAAAGGCCCATCTAATTTTTTAGAAGGCATGCCATCCTCCCCAACGAACATGCATGTGAGCACACGTGTACACACACGCAAACAAACACACATGCGCACATGTGTACACGCACGCACACACACACACACACACACACACACACACACACACACATGTGCACGCACACATACACACACCCACAAACACACATGTACACACATACATACACACACAAACATTGCTGTTGCAAAAGTACATAAGGTTGCTGGTTCTTTTTTATTTGTGGTTGTTTAGCAACCAAAACATCTCTTATAGTTCAACTTCAATCCATCAAGAAGAAGTTTTGTCGACAAAAAAATCTGCCAGATATTTGTTTCTTCCAGTTTACACAGCATCAGAACTAATTGGCGAAAACAAAACCGTGACCAATGACACAAGTGACTTCTCAATCTGCTGCTGCTTTGTCACTTGTCATTTTCATATTAATTAACACTGCTTCAGTGATTCACCATTCAATGATGGGGGCAGGGATCAAATTTGAATTCAGTGATAAAGAGAAATCAACAATCTGCAAATGTATTTCCCCCAAATGGATGAGTTATGGTCAGAAGCATTTTTAAACTTGGAATGCTTCAATGACTCCTGTAATTAAGATCTTACTTTTTAATACTGTCCATGACAGAATATCAATTAAAAAAAATGAAATTTACGGTCATTCCCTTATTGACATAAACGTTACTGCTTGGTTATCAATTCATCCAAAAATGAAAATCATTTACAAGATGCCCTTATCTGGGGAACAATGCAGAGATCGGGCAGAAAATATTGGGATATGGGAACAGGGGTAGGGGAGAAAGAGGGAGGTAGAGCAGAGCAGGGAGAATTTAGAGGCAGGTGAGTTGGTGGGGTTAACAGGGAGCTAAATCAGGACTATAGCTTTGAATTGAATCCAGGCAGCAGACATATAACCGGCAGAGGGAGGTAAGGAAGGGGGCGATAGGAGGGGGAGGAGAGGAGGGGGGAAGGGAACCTGGGGAAATGGCAGATTGTGCTGCTTCCTCTCTCTCTGTGTCAGTGACTCTCTCTTTCTCGCTTTCACTCAGTTTGATTCCACTAGGAGTGGCATCTAAAGATGAACAGGAGCTGGCACTGATCTGAACCCGAAAAAGCACACGGAGAACGGCGTCTAAATTTCTTAAATATCTAGAATAATGTGAGTCTACCAGCAAAAATGACAAACGCATCCCCTCATTTTATTCTTTGTTTCTTGACTCTTACTACTGTTGATAAGGGATTTTTTTTCTCTCTCTCCTTGCCTTTGTTCAATCATTTGTGTAGCCGCGCTTGAGAAAAATGCCTGAAGACTCCTGCAGCACTGTGTCTTTCGCCAGCAGTTGCTGTTCACCTAATTAAACAAAAGGCGCGAGGAAAGTTCACAAAGCTACCTGTAGAGGGAGACAGCGCACTTTGAAAAGTGACCCAATAAGCAATTTCTCTGTGTTCATAAAACACTTCACATAGATTCCAGGACCCAAATGAGTTGTCTAATGTGGAAATTATGGGCCCAATTTTTGCAGCAAACAAACAAAAATCCATTAGTATCAACCCAAAAGGACATTGACATTCCTCACAACAGCACCATAATGGCAAACCTTCAGTGGAAAGCTATCAGGTATAAATAAACCTAAAACCTTCAAAGAAAAAGGAGCATTTTGTGGACTCTAACGTCGACAAAAAGTTCAAACACTGTGTCAGTCCCGACTAATAAAAAAAGTCTGATTAAATAATAAAAAATAATGTTAAAAAATGTTTATATATGCATGTGTGCGCATTGACGCATATATGAATAAATACAATGCAATGAAACAAAAACAAATATATACCTTCTTTAAAGTAATTTGCTCGTAACTTTCAGCCGAAGTTCTACTTTTATGGTTTACCTAGACTGCTTTAGGGGCTTCGTAATCTCCAAGGCCAGACTGCTACCGCAACGTTCTTTCAATACGCGAACGCACAAGGGGCGGCGCCGAGCCAAATTATTTCTGCTTGAACTCACTCAAGTATATGATCCACAAAAAGGATTGCCATAGTTTCAGCTGGAAAATAAAATTGGGGTATGCCGAAGACACCAATATCTAGCACAGGAGCGCTCACATCACACGAACGCTAATGACTAGCAGACATGGGAAAGCTAGGGGCAGCGGCTTCCTGCTCATGTGTGGGTGGCTCCTGTGGTGTGGAGGACGGCTAAATTGAATGCGTCTTTGCCGAAGAACAACCTGTCCTCCCCCCCTTCACCATTTACTAGCACACATTCATTAAGAAAAAAATAATCTTGTTTGCTATCGTCCCTCCCTATATTACCTCCCTTTTTAAAATTGGTAAAAAACTTGAATCGCCAAGAATCTCTGCAATTATATTGCTAATAATAAAGGTAACACTTTGTGTGTGTGTTTGTGTATGTGTGAGTGTCTGTTGTGGGATGGGGGAAGGGGTGTTGTTTATGATGGGGTGGTGAGCCTAGAAAGTTGAGGGGTTAAAGAACAAGCATTTAAGTGTCTTACAAAGTCACACTCAATCTTATTTAAATTCCCTCGTGTGCACTGGATAGCTGTGTAGTACGTATATTTCTTTCAAACAACCTTGTTTTTTCCATGAAAGACAGATACACACACACACACACACATACACACACACACACAAACATGAACACGTGCATACACGTGTACACACATACAGACATACACAACTGCGCATACAAGGGAACCCTGGGAACATAGCAACAACAATGGCTCTCCTTCCTGTAATCAATTAGAAAGAGGACATTTTTGACCTCAATCTTTACGTTAGACGGTGAAGTCTCCACAGCCGTCTCTCTCCTCTCCGTCCACAACACGCCTAAAAGCACAGAAGTGGTGAAGGAGTTCTCAATGTTCTCCGTCATGTTCACCGGGAGAGTTTACTCGGCCCTCATTTTGGCAGGCGGCAAAACAAGTAAAAACTATACAAAATAAAAAGATTCACAGTTTCTCCACTCTGGACCAAAGGCTCGGGGAGTGACCCGTGAGTGACGGGCCAGGTGCGGCCTGAGGTCAGCGCTCTGCACCAGCAGCTGTGACAGCGCTCACCTGAGACCGTACACCTGCTGAGAACACGATACCTGCCGGGCCCCCCAGCGAGATGGCCGTGGCCGTGCCGCTCACGGTTAATGAGCAGTCGCCACGGGAACCATGGGCTGCCACACGGATGGCAGGAAGACGTGAAAAAGAAAAATTAGGGGGGGAGGGGAGGGACCTGTGTGATGTCCTTTTCCCCACAGAGGGGGGCGATGACGCATGCACACACCTCATCCACTCATTATCTACCCTTCCCTTCTTCAAGGTACCCATCATTCCTTAGCATGAGAATGATAAAACATAGTGGACAGAGTGGACAGGTAACCAACTTGACTCCTAGGCTCAAATGAAGATACTGAGAGGAAAGAAACTCTCCACCTCTCTCTCACAGATGGAGAGTTCACAGGCAGATGGCGGAATGGTCTCGTATCCAGGCTAAATTACAGTGCCTTGACCCTGCCCTCGCCCGCTGTCTTCATTTCCCTGCTTAAAATAATTGCCTGTCAAATACTGTTTAGACAAAATATAGGGTACCTAAAGCGGCCAAAAAAACGCTTTTTTGGAGATGAAATGCAGAGGGGAATTTTCCGCTCCGTCACTCCACGGCGGCCAGCGAAGGGCTACAGCCTGACAGGGCGGTCTCCTCGGAAAATGAAAACAAGTTTTGCCTGTCAGGCAGAGAGGGGGAAGTCCTCATCGCTGAGGTCTCTGTCACTTTACCGAGAGGAAGTGGTCAGCTTTTGAAACGGATGGAATAACAAACGGGATTGCCAAAAGATTGCACCCTCCCTTCCCCCTCAAGAAAACCAAATAACACACCTCCCCCATGTGGCAGTGCTCCTATCCCCATGAAAAATGTAACGTCCCCTTATAGCGATCAGATTACAGGGTTATATCTGTCCGTGATCGCCATTGGCAGATGCACATATGGGAAGTGGTTCGCTTTCTTAACGGACAAAATAACAACCGAGAGTGCACCCCCCACGAAAAAAACTAAAAATCCCCGCCCCCCCCATATGAATAAAAATACATAAATAATGAAATGCCCTGTGTCCAGTATCATGCCGTCTCATGTGCCCTGATACAGGAGGAGGGATCCTGAACAGTAAGACAGATGGACCGTGTCCCATTAGTGTGTCTGTCCAATGGCGGTGCCCTGAAGAGATATAACCCTGTAATGTGAGCACTATAAAAGAAAGTAACATTTTTTATGGCCAGAGGAGCACTGCCACACTAATGCGAAGGCACAATTTATGTTCACAAGAGCACATCATTTATTTTTATATACATAAACCAGCAAGGTATACATGCCATAAAGCTCCAAAAGATGACGAGATACAAATGTAGCCCTATACGAAGAACATATGCTCTTCCTGTAACACAATTAAAAAGGACAGAATTCGTATTACACCTTCGTATTATACCAGCTGTTGGAATCTTTGAGACTTTACTTTTTCCCAACTGTTTTTTTATTTAATAACCAACTTCAAAAGATGCAAGTATCTAGCAAGCACTTTGATTATTATATATTTTTTTTACATAACTGATGATGGATTTCTAAAACCCATTTACAACAAGACCATCATTAAATTACTTTTTCAATGTGTGCTTCAAAACAATAAAATAGGTTTTTGATCAGTGATCCCCGTAAGAAAACTGTTAACACCACAGTGAAGATTGCAAGTAATAATGGATTCCTTTAGATTTTTTCAACATTATAAACTATAAGAACCTTTAAAAAAATATTACATTTTCTTTTTAAATAAAAGTTTTAAGAAGGGGTGCTAAGCGAAAATGTTGATTGAATCCAGGTCGCCGTATAAGCTTATGCAAAGCTTACTGCACCTAAAATAGTAAAAAATAAAGGAAGCACCAACATAAAGTGTCTTAATAGGGTGTTGGGCCACCATGAGCTGCCAGAACAGCTTCAATGCACATTGCCATACTCTACAAGTGTCTGGAACTCTATTGGAAGTGCAATACCATTCTCCCACAAGAAATGTCATCATCTGGTGTTTTGTTGATGGCGGTGGAAAACGCTGTCTCAGGTGCAGCTCCTGAATCTTCCATAATTGCCTGTTTTGAGAGTGAGTTTCTGGTGACTGAGATGGCCATGGCATACAGTTTACATCGTTCTCATGCTCATCAAACCATTCAGTGACCACTCATGCCCTGCGGAAGGGGGCATTTGTCATCCTGGAAGAAACCCCTCCCATCAGGATAGAAATGCTTCACCATAGGATGAAGGCGATCACTCAGAATGGCGTTAATTTATTGGCATTTACCTTGCCCTCTAAAGGGTTAAGTGGACCTAAACCAATGCACCCCACACCATAACAGAGCCAACAGAACCCTTCAATTAGTTCTGTTAGGCCTTTTTGTCAATGGCCTTTCCCTCCACTGACTCCAGTTTCTCTAAGGCAATCACCGTGAACTAGACCTTTCTCACTGTCACAATAAAGTTGTAGTTAATTTTCAAAAGCGACTTTGCGCACCAGTCAAATCTGCTTTTTTGGGGGTGGGGGGGGTGTCTACCAGCCAAGCCCTAAAAACACGCCACGAGACTTCAGGGATTCCGCCCTGAAAAACCTTTGTTATGTCACCTCTCAAAATGTAACTTCCCTTATTACACAGCTGCTTTGCACACTCAGTGCGGGATTGTCAAATCGCAAAACCCAGAAGCGTGGCCCTTATAATTATCGCTAACGAGCTGGACCGCACGCTTTTGACAGGCTACAGGTCTAATAACTGTAATAATGACAGGAGTTTCTGAGTGAAAGCCAGACCCTGACCCCTTTGTAATTTCCTCCTTTCTGAAAACCATCTGTTGAGCTGAGACCTAAAATAACCCCCGCTCAATGAGCAGGAAATAGGCAGTGCTACAGCTACTACTGTTACACCAGTGAAAGCAGAGTAAAACAATAATACATTTTACTTGTAAAGCGCTATTCATTACAGAAAGTCTCAAAGTGCCGCACAGTACAACAGCTAGTAAAATAATGCCTAGCTTTTATCCCTAGCTGTGATTGTTAAGCAGCTGAGATTGCATTACGAGTTCATAGCATGGTCACTGTGAACTGCGTGCGTTAGCCCGGCAGGGTTCGGAGTTGGAAGAGAAGTCCTCCGCAGGCCGAAGACGTTTTTCTCTACGCCTGCACTTTCTTTGTTTTCTCCCTTCTTTCCCATTTTGGAGGCGAGCTTGCCCTTCACCGGCGTCGCTTCAATTAGTTTGATGTGCTGCCCGCTGACCTTGGCCTATCGCAGCGCAGACGCCATGCATGGCTGCCTTTCGCACACTAACTACTGTGCTGCTCTACGACTTCTGCTGTAAGACTATCGACGCGCGACCTTCCTGCCCCGTCCTTCCCCTTTATCTTTTACAGCCTGGAGCTACCTGCTGGGCGCCAGGGAGCGTACAGTAGGTGACGGAACAGTGGCTCTCTCCTGGTGTCTGGGTGGCTGAGTGAGATCATTGGCCGTTTCTGTTTACTCTGGAACTGTGCTGGGGGGGGGGTGGAGGTTAGGTGGGTGGGAGGTGAGAACAGTTTTCTTTGCAGTACAGATTTTAACCAGGGAGAGGTGAAGCCCCTGTGTGGTTAAAGGCTCGTTTTACAGTGTCTCCAAACAGACCGCCTCATGCCTCTTGTTGTGCTGTTATTGAGCTACTGCACGCCTTGAGAAAGGGGTGCGCGGCGCTAAGAGGGAGCCTCTCCCCGCAGACGACGTCCGGCACCAGCACTTCAGCTTCCTCTCCGACGACGGACGCGCGAGGCAAAACGCCCCCCCTCCCACTCTCTCTCTCTCTCTCTCTCAGCTCTTGATTGAATTTCAACGTTCGCTTGTTCTGCCAGCACGTTGTGTTTACTTATTTATTTATTTCGTTTCTGTTGTCTCTCACCCTGCCAGCGACGAAGCTGAGAAAACAACGCTTGTTCCGTGTGGTGGTCAGCCAAGGGCTTTTCTTCTTCTTCTTAAAAAAAGAAAAAGGCTGAAACTGCCATGTTTTTTTTCCTCTTCTCTCTCCCACATGGCTCAAGCCAAATTCTAATTATTGATTAAAATAATGCCTGTGAGCACCCCCTCCCAACAATGAGGGAGGCAATTTGGCTTGTGCGGGAGGAATTTGCCCTGACTGGAGTGTTTAAGTCCGCAGCTCCAGGGGACAGAGCCCACTTTATACGGACGTGCCTAGGTGGGAAAGAGATCTCCATTAGTGCACAATATCCCGTTGCCCCTCATATTCATACCCCCCCATGGTTAAAGAGAGGAAGACTCCCCACTGCCTGCACACCGATCTCACTGAGCTCGGCTAACATCGCAGGCGCGTCGCCCGCAGAGAGCACAAACGCCACCGCTGCGAGACCCGACGGCGCCCGAAACCCAGTAGGGAAACGCGCGGAGGAGTTTGAGAAGTTCTTAACGCCGCGCCTCGATAAGAGCGCACGCGGTACCTGCCTGCCCGCCGAGACCTGGCCCCCTGCATTTCGCACACGTGCTCAAACTTGATGCGAGTGCCTTTGATGGCTGGAACCACGGGGGTTGTGATGATAATCCTGCACAGCCCCGGTGACGAGCAATGGCTGAACGTCGTACATCAGAGCGAGCCTTAACTTATTTTGACAGTAATATCCGTGCTGCACTTAATCATTAAAAATGAATTGATTAGTGTGACACGGGCCCACCCACATGAGACTGCTAGCGTAGCAAATGAAGCTGCCTCTTAAATCATTCTCCAAAGCTTTTAATACATTGTTTACAGTGCTGCCTGGATGCTAATCTGAGTTGAAAACATAATGAGAAATTACGTCTACAATGCAAATAAATCCAGTAACAAGCACGCAGGAAGCACCGGGCTGTTTAACGAACATGCGTCTTAGCATCAACTCTAACTGTGTCTGCACTGCTGCATTACCAATGTTTACTTCACTGTTATTTTTGCATTCTCTATGCTTAAAAACATATTTTCCATATTTGTATTGGTATTTGAATATGTCTCATATTATGTTCAATGTATAGGTCTGGATTCAATCAACTTTTGGCCTTAACGTTGACTTACAACTCGACTTGCCAAAGCAGAGACAATTTATGTAATGAATTTTGACCATTGCGGACCCCGCCAAACTGTGTTTGTAAAATGGAGCGCTGGCAGTTAATTGTGTGTCTAATTTAAGGTGAAATGTTGACTGACCCCAGAACATGTCAATAAAATGAAACTGCCAGATGAAAGATAGGAGACATTCTATGGATACGATTAGTGTGAGTTACGGAATGCCAATGAATGCACTCAATACAGCACCAATGCACCTTGAACCCAATGATCAAAAGTATAAAATGACAGACCGCATGCATTTCAGAAACTGTTTACTTGATTTGCAGTGTCGACTTCAACAGAACCGCGTTGACAGTGTTGTTAATGTTTTTGCGATATAAACTCAAGCCTACGCAGATATTTGTAAGGCCAAACGCTTTACATTACGCATGATGCCAAATCTCGCACGACACATCCGACCTACATACAAAGCTCTCCGTGAAAATAATTTATTGCAGATTCCAGACAGACAACTCCCACACAGTAACAAAGCTCTCAGGTTATTTACGCTCCCATCTTGTCTCACATATAGAAGATCGTACTATAAAGGAAAACCCTTAACTGCTATTCAGTGAAAATACTCGTGGAGTGCATTTGGTATTGACATTAACCTCCGCATTAAAGTTCCTTTTCTGCAGTCCTTTTATGGTGGCCATGTTTTCTCCCAGGTAAATAACCATCCGTCGGCCTTGGTAAACTCTTCAGAACCCATCAGACTTGTATAGACACATTTTCTGTTCCTTCGCACGGAGTGCTGAGTGCTTTGTGGGTAGTGCTGGCTCTGGCTGTTTGCAGAAGTGTGCGAGAGGCACACTGTTTGTGCGGAGTACAATGCACTCGGATTTCGATGAGACTCGTTCGTTCCGCTCTCCTCCCATGAAGGTATAACCCTTTTCCCGTAAATTATGAAGGATAGACGAGCTTACCTCATCTCCCAGCAGATGATATGTCACATTAAGTGGATCAATTATGCCAGAATGTTTGTACAGTCTTTAGTGCAACGTTAATGACTGAGACATTAATATTGCACAAAGAATTTGCAAACCCCAGATTGGACAGGCCATTAACCAAGATCAGAATGGTAGGATGCTCCCGGATCCCAGCTAGATGGCACTTCTTCGAATAGCTAGACCCAGAAGCAACACAAAGCCTTAAATTCACACGCATGATGTGCAAGGGGTACGATATCTGCAGAACCGTCATCACATACAATAAATTACCAGTCCATATTCACTAAACTGCTGCTACCATTAGTGTGCATGAAATGTGCTAAAAGTGGGGGCTGCTGAATTTTGCAGGACACACGTATTGCCTATGTATTTTTGGAGTTAATATAATCCCCTTTATCCATGTGGGTTGCCATGAGAACTACTTGAGTATCTAAACCACAACACAACCACTTGTGAAGGCATTAGCAATGACATAAACAAAACGACAAACATGGCCCAGGGGATGGGATATTATACGATGGGTTATTATCGAGCAATATTGTAAAAACACACTTTACAATGTACAGGAAACACGAGCCTACTCGAGGAGAGCAAGATGGAAATTTGAAAGGCCTTGCGAGGGCCATGTCCCGTGTTCCGGCCGGTCCTTATCTCATTGCTCTCACCACATCCTTCAGGTCTGAGGAGTAGACGCTGCTCACGGGGTTACGGAGCGAGCAAGCAGAAATGTGACTCCGCGCCGCTCCTATTAAAAATAAACTTGCCAACTGCCACAGGATCCTGGTATCCCTGCGTCACGTTTGCTTTTTAAGCTCCCGTTCCAAAAATAAACCAAACAAATAAATAAATAATTAAATTAATAAAAAGTGTGATACCAGGCTCCCTGAGGGCGCTTCATCCTTTTGGCTTGAGGGTCCGCAACAGAGAGGCGATCCTGGTTTGACCTTGGGAGGAATGCTCTGCCTTTCGAGAGTGGTCCATGCTTGTAGGAACCTGCAGTACATGTATCCTGGAGAGGAAATATGTTGGCCATCTGGCAGGAATTCTGACGTGCTGTGACTTTAGAACAACATGCCAGCAACGTGAGTTGCAGGGTTCAGAGAGAAAGTGCTTTTTTAGCATGAACCACCCCCCCAAAAGACTAATTCCCCTGCTCTTGTAATGTGCAAGTAGCCCATACGAGAGCCGTGCCTCACTTTCAGCTCTGCCCTAAGGGAATGTGCAGCTCAATGCATTCCCAAGGTAAAGCAACATGAAGACGCCACCACCGCCGCCGCTGGTTTCGATACAGAGACAAATCACGCAGGGTTTTAATGAGATGCATTTGCGCTTCAATTAAATGATAAAAACCTCTTTTTGCCGGGACCCAGCAGACTGTTTACTGCATGTTGCTTTCACCTAGTAGGGAAGAACACAAATAATTGAGGTTAAATATAGTTCATGGCAAGAATGTTTATTGTGCGCTTAAAAATTGCAGTGCCAAAAAAAAATATATATATATATATATATATATATATAAAAAAAGAAAATTTAAAAACTCTTCCTGCTAACTGGGATGAAAATGGTTTCTGCGGCGACGGAGGAGGTGGTGGCGAGGCTTTACTTATTTGTCGGCGCGCTCGCAGCGGGTGCGTTGTTCTTCCCGTGAACCACAAACCGCTTCGCGGTTAAAGAGACTTAGTCGGCCAGCATTTCCGTTTCTTACCGCCGCGATTCATCTTACAGACTTACCCTCTAATCTTCCCTCGGCTGATACGTTCCCGCACCGTTGCCACGACGATTAGAAAAACATTATCATTGCATCACCTACCTACCCTGTACATCAAGACCTGGTGCTCGCGGTTTCTCATTAATGGTGGGAGTAATGGAAAGCCACTAGTAAATTAGGATTGGAGTGGGGGGGTGGGGTTGAAAAAAGACACAAATCCCTGTGCTTAGCTCCAAAACCAGCCCACTCTCACAAATTCGTCTTATCCATGCAAGGATAGGTGTCAGCTGAGAGAAAAAGCCCTGGCACAATGCCCCCGGCTCTGAAAGACTGAACAGTGTGGAGAATATAAAACGTTATTTCTTATTTGCCCTGTCAGGGAGGAAGGAGGGAGGGAGGGAGGAGGTGAACATGGCTGAACTGTTCATTACACAGCCCAGAGAGAGAGCAGAAATGCGTGACCAACTTCCGCCATTAATGCGAACATGCATCTTCTGTGCGAAGGGGTCGCTACTCACCGCATGCTGACACCAGGGCGATTATAAGAATTAAACAGTATTTGCCTCAAAGGCCATCATTTGTCAAGATTCTTCTTTTGTCAACTGAAATGATCACATCAAATAACATGTACAATGCCAGTGGATTATGGAGCAATTACAATGCTCACCACTAATATTTCCACCTTCCCCCGACAATTCTATTTTTGCATCGTGGCAGCTTGTGTGGTTTCAGACACAAAATCGTCAAGGCCACGAGACTCAGTCATGAAGTTCCAAAACTGCAATTAATTTCTTTCACAAAACCACCAACCTGCCATTTTTAGAAGAAGGGAAAACTTCACGCAGCGATCTTTAGCTTTACTGCCTACATGTGTTCTTTTCTCAGAAGAGAAAGTAACTTTCAGTCGTTCTTAAAAAAAAAAAAGATATTTCTCCTCTCTGTATCGGTTTCATGTCAGAATACCCTGATCAAAAAAACGTCTGGGCACCGGAAAGCATCTTCGTCTCCGCGGCTACGCCGTTTGCCCGTTGCTCATTTTTTACATGCCGCAATCAAAGCGATCTCCTCTGGAGGATGCTGGCAGCGCACAGGGACGTCCGCGGCCAATCACAGCTTCTGACCCTTCGTTCCCTGAATAACGCATAATAATAATGTATGTCTGAGCGAAATCTTGTTTAATTGGGCTTTTTCGGTGAGAAAAGAAAGAATCAAGCGGAGGATAACAACAGGAAACGTTTTCTGGTGTGCGTCTGGCTGTGATAGCAGCTCTTAACTTCAACATTTTATATAGCACAGCAGGTGAGCAATTATGCTATCCTTTGCGTGGCATGAGTTTTCTATGAGCATCCTGTAATTATTTACATACATGTATATATATATATATATATATACAGTATATAGGTACAGCTTTATGTCCCACCAAACACACATTCACACACAAACACACACTAATACTGTCCTGGATCCCGGACATCTCTGGCAATCTTCTCTATGCAGCAAAGACCCTTTGAGGCTGATCAAGAAGTCCCCCCCTAAAGCTTTCTCCCTGGCATGCATCCATCCATTGGTGCTCCAACATGAGAGGTACGCACTGTCCTACACCCCCTGGGAGTTTGTGGACTGATTTCCCTTGCAAGTTTGACCTTTTTCTCTCTTTTTCTCTCTCTCTCTCTCTCCCCTTACTTGTCACTCATTTACAAATAAGCATCTGAGGTGCAGTCCATTCGTCCTGTTGCTGTCCTTTTATTGTGACATTTCTACGGCGTGATCGTCAATAATGTGTCACTCCACATCTCCGCCCTGATGAGGGGATGACTGTGTGGCTACTTTTTCACAGAACTCCTTCACTGCACTCAGGTTTATATTTATTTCAGCGCTCTTTAAGAATCGTCCTTATGCATTATTAGTCACAATCTTTTGATTCAAAATCTGCCAGAATGCTTCTTTTCTTTCTGTTCCGTAGAGGGTATTAAACATTCATGGCTGTTTTGACACTTCCTTGGAATTGAGAAACCATTCTTGAAATATAACCTAATGGTATGTTAATGGTATGTACTGTGTTTCAGGTTCTATGATACTGATTACTGACTGCTTTTGTAGGGGGTGGGAGGATGACGATGTGAAGGAATGACATGGAGTTGTTTCTGAATGGTATAGTATATACGGTATGTGGTATGGTAGTGGTATAGTATAGTATAGTATGGTATATATGGTATATGGTATGGTAATGGTATAGTATGGTATATACGGTATGTGGTATGGTAATGGTATAGTATAGTATAGTATGGTATGTGGTATGGTAATGGTAAAACACAACAAAAAAAAAAGCACAAATGTCCTGTTCCCACATAACTGTAGCACAACTTGCTCTGCACAACCTCACCATCGACCTCTCTGAAAGTACAATGATAAGGAAATAAGAATTGGAATCGGAAGCACAGTACATCCATGCACAGTAACCAGCAAAATACAGCAAACCTGTCAGCACATGTGCACAAAGGTACTGAGCACACCCAAGAGGATCTACCAGGGGATTTATCATCAGAGACGATCCTTTTGAATAGGAGATTGGGAATCAAATAGACCCTTTGTACGAATTTGAAATGTATTCGCTGGTGAGATACATTTGTAGTGTGGGATGTTAATGTTCCCAAACACCATCCCAATGAAAAATTCATGTGAAAAGCATGGCACATGCTGTCCCAAAATAAGTCACATAGAAGGGTACCTTTAGCATCTATTTTGTCACAGAGAGGAGAAATAATATCCTGAGTGCACAAAGGAGGATCAATAAGCGGACAGATGGGGCCTGGGCCCCGGGGCCCCCTCCCACCAAGGGCCCCGCGAGAGGCCCTGCCAACGTGACAATGTTTCAGATTGCCAAACATTTTTTAGAGCACAGTAGTAAGAAAGTTTCTTATTAATCCACCTTATATATTTCAGAAGTCGATGTGCCTTTATATTCAATATTTTTGAAGTAACTATGATGGTTAGCCTACTAACCCTAAGTATATACCACTACCATTTCACAGAAGTGACATTATTACCAAGTAGCTCTCCCAAAAACTGCTTACTTTCTACATTATTAACTATCTATATAGTTCCCATAGAATATTTTACATAGCCTTAACTGACTACTTAAACAAATAGATTTTAAACCTAATACTTCAGCAATGTCAATTCTGTTGGTTGTTGTGGAACGCATGCGTAGTTGGTAAATTAACCAGTATAGGAAATCTAGAAACAAATCTATTTATGCATTAATTTCCTTTCTATTAAAAAAATCGCTTGATATTTCTCACTATTAGTTATGAACGGTCATCTGGCAAAGTGAGACGGTCCAAAGAACTCCAGGTACTTTCGTTGTCAGGTGTTTACTAACACTACCTCTCGTGCAGTGATGTCAAATCGCTTAGTATACCTTTAATATAGATATGAAAAAATGATAAGAACAATGTGAACACACTGAAATATCTGAAACCCTTTTACACTCCAAAAATATCAATTAATTGGCTTTTCAAAATATTATGCAGTGACAGTATATAAAAATGTCTAATAGCACCATTTTAGGATGGATTCTGTCATGTATAAATAAAAATGGCAAAAACAGAATTCAGTGGCTTAAGCCACACATAATTGAAATCCCATTGCAAAGAATTGTGTATTCTGGCTGTTCCCAACAAGAAATATAGATAAGATATACTGTACATTTCATTGTTTTTGAGAGGATACCTGGCTACACCACTACAATTTGCAAAGAATTGTGGGATATTTCTACTGGTCTAGAAAGTGGATCAGATTTATTTTTGAGAATTTGCACACCACTAGAAAATGTCTGACACCCAAAATAGTGGACTATATGACATATAGGGGATGCTTTTGGACATTGCCCAAGAATCCATTTTAGGACCAACAACTGCAAACAAGCAAGGAGGTACACACTCCAATGCCATTCCAAGTGCCGTTCCAGTTGTAACTCCCTGAGGACTGGCTCCCTCTGTGGGTGGGGGGAGGGACTAACACTCTCATACCGGATTCTCTGTGCTCCAAGTTAATATTCCCAACACCTCTCATTGACAACAAGATCCCACTGATGTCACTTCAAACAGGTCTTACATTTCTCTGTGGTATCTCTGATCGCCTGCATCACTCCTCTCCTGCTTGCAGTCTCGTTCCAATCATCTCTGCATCTGCGCGTTGATTACTCAACCTGTCTGTTGCTTGGTTACGCAGGAACACTAATCTGAGGGAGACAACTCCATTGTGCATAAATGGCTGGGGGGCTTATTGAGGCTCCAGAGAAAACGAGACCTGCGATTTTCAAGATATGGGACTCCTAAAAGGTTTGAAAAAGCATATGAAATAAGAGTAGTGTGGAGAAAGGCCTTGGAATCCTGCTTTTTACTACACGGTTAAGCTTTTAAGACAATTTCTGAAAGCAGCAGAACGGTTCTCAGAACAGCGGTTTAGCAACACTTGTCAATGTCAATGTCGAAACAACAGGACATACACATAACTGCAAAAAATTATTGAGGAGACACTTGAGTAAATGAAGGATTCTTGCAGCTCTGTTATGGTTTGGGGTGCATTTTCCTGGCATGGTTTAGGTCCACTGGGAGTGGTCTCTTCCAGGATGACAATGGCCCCATCCACTAGGCACCAAATGGTTTGATGAGCATGGAAACAATATAAACCATGTGTCATGGCAGTCTCATTCACCAGATCTCAACCCAATTGAACACTCATGGGAGATTCTGAAGCAGGGCCTGAGACAGCGTTTTCCACCACCATCAACACAACACCAAATTATGGAATTTATTGTGGAAGAATGGTGTTGCATACCTCCAACAGACTTCCAGACATTTGAATCTATGCCAAGGTGTGCTGAAGCTGTTCTGGCATCTCATGGTGGCATAATAAATAATAATACATTATTTAAAAAGGAATAATAAATAAAAAACATCAAAAAATCAATAATAAAAGAACCATCCAGTGAATAACCATTCATTCAAACATGCACATTATTTCAATGTGTTTATCTTAAGCTTTTGACCGAAACTCTCTGAAAATCACATTCTTTTGCGGAGAAAATACAGCAATTTTAAGAATTTGAATCAATTATTGATTGGAATCATTACATTGCTGTAGTCCTAAGGTTTAAACTCAATGCACTCTCAAACTTAATGCGCTCTCATTTTGTAGCTATGAATCTTAGTATAAATTAACTAGTACAGTGGTAATCGGGATCTCATGAAAACATAATTTTTTCTTCTTCTATGTCTGCTTTCTGAACGATACATCTCCTTTACACTGACCCGCTATCTTTGGCCTATTTTGTGAACTCATTGATTTTGGCCTTTCTTTATTTCAAACACTGTTGATTTCCCCCGCATTGTATTATTTACCAATTGTGCTAAGACGTGCCCCTATCAAATTTTAATAGTATTTCCAGTTTTTCAATGGGAAGTGTGACTTTTTTTCAGCTTAATGCCTGCCGTTTTGCATCAGTGATAATGAAGAGCTTGATATTGATAAGGCATCATTTCTACTTACAGTTTCTTATCCTGTTCGGTTAACCAGTCAGTCCAAAACATTGGTTTTCATGTCTGAGGTTCTACTGCAGGACTATTTAGCTCTGGGCCTCGATGGCCACAGTGATCAATGATTCGTTTTCCTGCTTGGTCGAGGAGGTGAGCTTATTAGTGAAATCAGGCGGTGTGGTGCGTGGCCGAAAACCAATACCTGCGAAATACCAAAGACACTGTGACCCTCGACGCCTGGAATTGAATAGCCCTGTTCTACTGTACACAGAGGAGATAATGAATGCACACTACACGCCAGTACATCAAGGGAGCAGAGCTCCTGTGCACTGTGATGGACAATGTCAGAGACGCTCGATTACCACTCATGCCAGTGTGACAGGAGACGGGGAAATACCAATCTTGTCAATGACACTGTCCGACCTGTGAAGAGACAATGTTTTCCTCGCAGAGGAGGCGTCCTCATAAACAAGCCAGGAGAAGTGACGGGATTCTTAGTGAGCGCAACATGACCAAACTCCCCAGCGCCTGTCCTTCACACGTTCCGAGGACTTCTGCGCCACTGGCTTTTTATCAACTGACAAGAGATGTGGTTGGGAGTCCCACGACCGATTGGGAATTTCAAGCCATTGCCTCTTTTCACTCTCAATTGCACACAGAAAATAACCCGTCAGGACGTGAGTAACTAAGAGCCTCGGAGCAGCAATGATTGCAGGAGTGACGCAAGGGGACAGGGTGACGATGACTGGCATACACACACATATTTGAATAATTCTGAATGCGGTTTTTGGAAAACCTTTACATGTGTGAGTATGAGCAATGCTGTACGGCGCTTTAGTTTATTTTCAGAAATAACCCTCGTTGTGCTATCAGCGTTGTTGGAGGGCAGGGAAGGTGCAGTGGTGGACTACTAATGAGCTGCAGCCCATGGTTGAAACACCCTCACTTAAGTGATCTCTGATATTAGTAGTTATATATAATAATTAGGGCTGTCAATCGATTAATTAAAAAAATCTAATTAATTACATGATATGCTGATTAATTAATCAAATTAATCATAAATATTCGCATATATCAATATTTGCCGGGAAAAGCCCCCAAATGAAGATATTTTAATTCAAAGACATTACATTATTGTGGCAGACGAGTAAAGCATTGAATAGACATTACAAAAGGTGGATTTAGAAGTCAATATATTGTTTTATTTCCATATCTTCAGAGGTTTTCACAAATTACGTGGTTTTTTTTTCATTGAACATAAGCCGCAATTTGAAACGCTTCCATTAACCCCTTGTCTTCTACCATAACAATTAGCCTGCAGTCCACAGCAATCCATTTTGCAATCAAGTTTGTCAATCTGTCTGAGGTAGATTTACTCATTCTGTGATGCCTGCTCTCGGTAAGTGTGGCTTGGCGAGGTGCTTTGCCTGTAGTAGCAGCTGGGGCTGGGCTGACTGCAGAACTGGCAAAAACATGCTTTGCATTGAGGTGATACTTCAAGCCTGAATTGCTCCGATGGTACAAAAATTCCTTCTTGCAGAGAATGCATATGACTGTGTTCTTTACAACGGTTCCATCTGAGTGTTACAGGTTTCCTTCACAGTATTACAGGTATGGTACACAGCTGCCTGCAATGATGTTTATTGCTGTATTACCGCACTGATCTCTTGCACACTACTGATTGTTCCTACCATGTATTTATGCACATCTGGATAAGAGCGTCTGCTAAATGCTTAAAATGTAAATGTAAAATGAGTGTTTTTTGTAGGTACATTTTCCATTCAGAGGACCAAGCAGAGTTCGGTCATCCGCTTCCATCATGTTCGCAGCCTGACACCTTTTTGGCTTCAGTTAGACACAAAACATAGGATGAGAACACCGCTTTGTGTTAACCTTCATGTTATGGGACTGCCCTCTTGTTGGGCTGCCCTATGATAATGCCTTTATGGAAATTCAAATCGGTTTGGTTATCTTATGTCCTGCACCTTTAGGTTTTGGACAGCTCAGCGGCAAGGTTACAAAGGCCCAGTTGGGCCACTTTGAATGGTGGATAAAAATGGCACATTTTGCCTGCATAGACTGTGTTTGATGATTGTGGTGGTTGTGTGGGTATTAAATAAGGATTCATTCCCCCGATGTTCAATTCAAATGTCTGTGAATGACCTGGGAACCCAGTTACAAGCAGCCTTCACTGGGAAACATTTTCCCCTTTGTACACCCTTTATGTCAGGGTTACACAGTGTAATTGTTCTCGTCAAACATAAAGCGAACGCAGTTTGTAACAACAAGCAAAATAAAGCATTTCGTACTCATCAGACATGCCAGAGTTCACAACAGAGTAATCCCTCAGCTTGTCAAAGCCTGTTTATTCACACTGTGTAAAAGAGAAATAAACTAATAAAGCAATAAAAAAACCAAAGACATTGACAGAACCAAACAAATAAAATGAAACAAAAAACCCCCACACGTTTGTTTGCTGTCCCAAGCTGTGCGCTGCTTTGTGACTCCTTCATCAGACGGCGTCTGCTTCTTTAAGCGTAATCCGTCACTTTTTTTGCTTTTTTTTACCCCACCGTCATCTCAGCCAACGCACGAGGAAGCCAAAAACCAGAGTGTCACACAGCTTAGGGATTTGCAAGGAGACTTTCATGGGGGGGGATGAAAGCAGGAGGAATTTACGTCCGTCAAAATTAGAGGACTCTCCGGAAGGCCTTGAGGAGAAGAAGCCTTTGTCTGTCCCAGCTGCTGGCTGTGACACTGCAGTCCAACTGCACAGGAATCACACTGCACACACGCCGCGATACCAGTACTTGCGTTTTGGGTCTTCTGCGTGAACGTTTCACCCCCAAATGCGTGTTAAATTAGGGGAGAACTAGAATTATCTTCTGTTAGATTCTGTTATTGTCTGATAACAGATCATCACAAACATATTAAATTTTTTATTTAGTAAGTTTTTTTCTGCTGGTCTAACACACATTTTTTATACATTAATAATAAAGGCATTTAAACAATGCCTTTTCCTACATCTACAAATCCTACAGTGAGGAGCAGCCTTAGCAGGCTGGGACACTTTGTGTGAACTGAATTATCTTTTTGGAATCTTGCTCTCAAGTTTTCATGAAGGTGTATGTCCAAGTTGACCACTAATGCCCCAGTTACAACCTTCTCTATATAATCGTTTGCATATGGTTAATTGCTGTTTTGGTAATAGGGTCGTAGCCAAATGTCAAAAAGATGGGCTCTGTTCTGTAAATGTTCAGTATTTCTTATTTATGTCAGCCTACATGGCATCAACTTCAACCCTCAACAGTTAAGTGAAGCCCAAGTCTTTAAATTTAGTAATCATGATCATTTTTAGACCTCATTTTAACAGATTTAAACAGAAAACTCAAGGCCACACTTCCATGCATTAAAATCTGCATTAACTGGTTCTTTCACACTCCATAGCTGGGAACAGTGGCATGGATAATACCTCATTTGCACGCCTGCTTGATGAAGAGAATGTTATTTTAGTCCCTCTTCTTCTCAAGATGTGCCTCCCTACATATTGTTTTGAAAAAGCTACAGAAGTAAAAGAACAGGCTAATTAGCTTGATTGTTATCGGCTCTTAGCGGCCACACAATGCCATGATTAATATTTCCAGACTTCCATTCACCAAGCATGCATCCCCTTCACAGAGCCTCCCTTCATAAGGCCTACAGAGGAATGGAGCATATTAAAACTTTAATGAACACGTCCAACACCAAAAAATGTTTCGAACACGGCTATCAATTTTTTTTTTAAAGAAAACAATCCCAGCTGGCAAACTGAAAAGAGAAAACACAATAGAACAAGGCCTCCTCCTGGCACTAATTTATATTTTCATGGTTTTAAACATAACAGAACAGAAACAAAAAGGGGGAAAAAAAGATGTTGATTCTAAAGATTAACAGGCCTCTCAAACGATGCAGAAAAACAGAATTTCAGTGTCCTTGAAGCTTGAAGGTGATCTCAACAGCGCACAATGCAGCTGACAGGAGAGGAAGATAATCTGACGAAGAACAAAGACAGATAAAGGATTTCATTTCCACAAAAATAAAACCCGCCCTGCTTCATTATCAGTACATATATACACACGCACCCCATAATGATCTGAACAAACTGGCTTGACAACAGATGAGAGTTAATGAAAACCAATATGCTTCCTTTATTTGGCTGACCGCGACATGCTGCATTTTGGCAGGAACGACAGAAGGAGAGAAAAAAACAGCGAAACGATGCTGCCGGCCTTCGCTTACCCTGAGGTTGGAGATGTGTCGTACGACGGAGAGCCCTCCGCACCAAGCGGCAGAGGAACGTCGTAAAAAATAAAAATAAAAGGGGACGACGAGGCGTTTGTGAAATAGACTGTACTTCATTGTGGGCCTCCAGAGACCGGCAGATGCCTTCTGCTTCTCAATGCAGAGGATACCCGTGACAGAACTCACAGTGGCGGCCAGGGACTTGGCCTGTGCGGAGCTCATTTACACTGCTCCCACCGCTGTCTATCGCCATATCGAGAGACTTATGACATGACTTCCTCCACGCGAAGGCACATGCATCCATCGGGGGGGAGAGGGGGTAATAAATAACATGGCACACGGTGTTGCGGGAATGAGATTGGTTTACAGGAGTTTAATCGTGGGACTCCTCGAAACTGAAATAATTACTCCCATTTCTCCTGCAATATTGTACCCTGTGCAGGGGGGGAGGGGAGAGAGGGGGGAAATCCAACCCTGGCAACAACACACAGAAATTGTCTTTCCTTCAGGAACCAGAGAGTGCTTCTAAACACTGAATGAAAACGCTAAATCCTTTATGCTCCTTGCGCTCCAGGTAAGTGCAAGTGCTCCTGTGTGAGTTCACGGCAGTAGAGCCATAGTCTCAGTGGAGCCCCAATGACTTCTCTATACAACACAATATCACTGTAACATACACACAGAACTCACATTCCCTGAAAGGCCCACAGGCAGGGTGACCAGTTGTCCAGCATTTTGACTCCTTGCCCTGCCCTAAGAATAATAACAATACGGATATGACCCCCCCTCCCCAACAACAATCAGCACTGCAGCCCCCCCTTCACTTCGTTATCTTGATGATTCCTTTGTCATCCTGCAATTTCATCCAGCTTGTCCTGCATTTTAATCTGGTCCCTATTCTATCGGATTCACTGGATTCTATTTTTATTTAAACATTTATTGTTTTATTGAGCACCTGTTGGAGATCTTGGTTGTGTGTGTTCTCTCTTTGCACATGTCTGATCACCCTACCCACAGGTGTCCACTACATTAAATTAGTGAGGCAAATAATTTGTTGGCTACTGTGGATATAAAAAAAAAAACATGGGCAGCAGAAGGGTTTTTCGTTTTTCTACCTTAAATATTAAGGACAAAGAGGGTTTCATTCTCCACATCGAAGTTTAGCTGAGAAAAAAAGGAAAGCTTAACATTGAAGGTAAATCACACCTACTCTAAATTTATTCTCTCAGCTGTGCATGGAAATTCTCGTCCTTCTGACAAGTTGGGCAATTAATGGATTGAATATCAAATGAATAGAGTATACGGGCTATGCGAGTTCACTTTTTAGAGACATCAGTCATCTAAGTAATTGCTGTGGATGTAGATATGAATCCTTTAAAGCCAGAGAAGTTTCCATGCTCTCCCTCTGAGCTCAGTAGAGAAAGAGAGAGAGAGAGACAGAGACAAACTCCATTGTGCTTTATGGCTTAAAAAAAAATTGAAAAAAAAAAGAATATATTAACCGCCCAATTATCCTATCATTTCTTGCGACCTCCAGAGAAAGTTATTTTTCCACATAACGAGCTTCTTCCCTCTTTGCAGATAATTTATTATCTCGGCGTGAGTGAGGGTGTCCTCGGCGGCTCACGTCGCCTCGCTCTGCGGCGTCGGAAGAGCAATTACTGAAAGGGGGGAAACACGTGCTAACTAATGCTAATGCTAATGCTGTAAACCCTTTGAAAGTGCTCATCGGAAGCAGAGCTCACACCAAGCACTTGTTATTCGTGAAGTTGGTTGGAAGCGGCACAACAACGTCTGTAAATTGCAGCTATTGTGTATTATTCCTCCCTGAAACGCTTTTTCATCTTGTTTGAATCTGCAACAGCGTGATCTTCCACAAAGAATCAGAAAGGTAAATAGTGACTGTGCCAAACACAGTACAAGGGTCCCGTCTTACGAAATCAAATTCCACACTTAATAATAATAATAATAATAATAATAATGTTATTTATAATGTGCTTATCCAGCAAAATTGTGCAAATCACTACATAGGGAATTTAAAACTACATGGAAAATGAAATGTACAGGTAACAAAGGTAGTTAAAGAAACTATAAAGAATAATGAATTGGCTACTCAGGTAAACTGCTCCAGCTGTTTGGAGCTATAACAAAGGTTTTTAAAAGGGAATCTGATGGGCCACTCTGTAGAATATGTAGTTAAAAGAGATATAGTCAGGGGCTAGTCCATGTATTGCCTTAAAAGTCATTAGTAAAATCTTAAAATCAATTCTAAACGATAAACTGGAAGCCAGTGTAAAGAGGTAGTATAAAACATCAATTTTTTGTGAAAAGCCTGGCAGCTGAATTTTGTACAAGCTAGAGCTGATGAACAGAACCACTTTTTAAACAGTATAGTTTAATGAATTACCATAGTTCAGTCTTAAGGAGATAAAAGCATGTATATAACCTTCTCAGTATTGGTAAAAGACAGATAAGATCTGATCTTGGTGATATTTATCAACTGATGGCAACATGACTGTACAACTTTTTTTTATGTGAGGCCCAAAATGTAACCTAGGATCGAAGACCACATTTAAGGGTTTAATTCTTTGTTGTTGCAGCGATTATACTCTTATACGTACCCACACATTACTGAACCATGCCCGGAAATCACATAGATGCTGGTAGCCGCCCAGCCCCTTCACAGTATAAATGGTGTAATTTTACAGGCTTCAAAGATATATTCTCTCAAAGAGCAACTTATCTTTTCTGCAAAGATTTAGGTGCTGGGAGGATAACCCTCCCTCCTCACCCACGAGACTAGCCATCAGAGCTCAGCTTTGCACAAAATTCACAGGTTCACATATCGAATACGCTACAATAGCTTTCCCCCCTTTTCCAGAGCCAACTTAGATGCTTAGATTTAAACACGGAAGAATTCCATGGGTGGAAGGGAAAAGAAAAAAAAGAATGAAAAAAAGAGAGATAAGAGCATAATTACAGAGCAACTTGAAATATAAAATCCACTCACAATGGTATCATAACAGCTTGAGAAGAGCAGCACTAGGCTAAATCCTTTTAAAATGGCTTTTATAGCTATTTACTGTCAAACGAGGGGCCGCCATTATGAACGCCTTGCTCTTCAGGCATTATACAGAACACATTGTGCTCAAAGCTTTTCTTTATGATGAAAGGTGGCCTGTGCCACTTTCCTCAACAAACTGTTGTGGCCCTGTATAATGCTGCTGGCGATCTCCTTGTAAAGGCGGGCGAAGCCCAGGCCCCTTTTGTAGGAGAGGGGCCTCCCCACCTGTCTGTTAACCAGCCTGTCCCTGTGACCTCACAGGTAGCGCCGCTGTCACAGGGTCCATGAAAGGATTCAATGTGGTGATTTATTAGAGCTTGTCCAACGATAAAAGCTACCGGCGTCACGTCAAGGCACCGCTGTGGATAAGCGGCTGAAAGATGAGTCATTCCAAAGGCGAAGGAAATTGTATCAAAAAAAGAGTAATGGCAAAGGCCAAGGCCAGCTTTTGAATTCGTTTCAAAGACTTTTCTGTTGCTGGCTCATTATGATGGAAATTGACACAACGATGCATAAAGTGTGATTCATTTGTAATATGGTACCTGGACAATGGCAATGAAGATGAACCCTACAGTGCAAGGGGAACAGCTCCCACATTATATAGATTAACTAAAGATGAATGTCTTCAAAGCTACGCTGCCAGCTCTATTCTGGTTAATTTAAAGTGCCCAAGAATCGAACCCAAGAAAAGTGTTTGGCTGCCCATTTCAAGCATTTACATATTGGCCTTATAAACGGCTCCAATAATAATAACAAATTATAAACTTCTATAATAGCTGGATGAACAAGTGAAACATAGCTCCCAAAATGATTTTACTTGTCTCCGACAATTATTTTACTGTACAGTAATAATGTGTGGCTGCCGCATTATTTGCTCAGACCATAATCGCATTGCTCAAGTGATTTTTGGACGTGCCGGTCGGCTGGTCCATGAGTACTGAATGGATTTCTGGGCTAACAGATTTCAAACATAGTAGAAACCGCCAAGCTACACAAAAGGTATAAAACCAAGAAGGGCGACTGTGTAGAAGGGGATGAGTCACGTGACAATAGCAGAAAGACTACAATTGAAATTGATATTTTCTAAACATTGTGAAATCTGCCCCATAGGGGGAAGGCATGAACTAACCCAAGTGCATTTTATGATCCGGCGAACACTGTGTGAACTGCCTGTATTTGACTGCTGCCTCATCCACTACGTCCGGATAGAGAGGAGAATTAAGTCCAATGCACATGGAAAACCTGGATCAAATAGTAGAGAGTTCACTCCAATGATCTACAACTGGTTCTGTTTCCCATGCACTCTGATTTATCATGTTTGTCTTTGCCTTATGTTGGATGGGATGGATATTGATTCTGGCACCCCATCAAATCTACGGTGCAAATGCTGATTGATTGATTGTTTTTCTTGATTTTATGTAAGGTGACCTTAAGTGTTAAAGAAGGCGCCTGATAAAATAACATTTATTATTATTATATTATTATTATGAGTTGAATGCTTAGATGCAGGCTAGACACTGCCTTGCCCATCAGCACTTTGTCAAATAATGTAAAATATTGATTTTCCCTTCCATGGCATCTGCTAAAAACACTCGATAATTCCCTGGTCCAAAAATGACCTCTCTACCTTTCCGAGTTTGAAACAAGAGATAGCAAAAAAAGAGAACAAGCAAAAGAATTATACAGCAACATTTTTGGCTCTCCACCTTAGCTGATTTGCAGTGAGCATTCTGCCATAAAATATCTTCTGTGCATCACCCAGGAGGGTGCTACACAATGGTGGTGGTTGAGATGAGGTTCCCCCTTCACTGTAAAATTATTTGGGTCCTCAAAAAGCACTATATAAATGCAATCCATCATTATTATTATTAACAATTCTCTTTTTTAATAATAGTCTTTTGTACAGCGTGCACGTGATCAGTATTGTATCTTAACAAACTAAGTTCTACAGGAATGTTAAAAAACAAGTAGGGGAAACCTCTTGGCATTTGCAAACTAATTTCTGCAGACATAAGGCTCTTCCCTTGTACTTGAAACCTCCTGATGTACTGTAACACTGATCGCTGCCCACACAAACGATCTACAGCACCTGCCGTTTGATCAACAACTTTACAGTACGTCCCTTTGAGAATTTCAGCGTGAATAATAACAGTCTGCTGTCTCGGGTGACGCAGTCGCACCCAAGGGAGATGGGACGGGCGTGCATTTCTCAGAGGCGACCCCGGTAAGGTAAAGATCAGCAGTTTCACAAAGATGCTGGAAAAAGAGGATCCCTCCATGACACCGAACACAGTGACCAGTGAAATGAGATGAGAGAAGACCTTCATAACAGACACTGCAAAATAAAAATACAGAGGAGTACAAATAAAAGTACCAGGAGTAGAAATCCATTCCAGGAATCCTAGCATTGCACACTCAAAGGGATCAACAGAGACTGGCTAAGGTGACCAAAATAACTTCCAATTTTTCCATCGTGCCAGCTTGATGTTTTAGTATCACAGTGGAAAGTATGCTTTGTGTCTGGTTTCAAGTTGGCGATCAAATGTCCATCTTTTTTAAACTCAGGGATGAAGGACATCATGGATGCACGTTGCACTCCTGCAGGGAAAAAACAACGCTTCTTTTGGAAAGCCTTCCATCATTACTGAAATGTCTATATCTAGACTGTCCCAATCTGTTTTTTTTTTTTTCAAAAGGCAGATTTTCTTCTTCAATGTTTGAACCACCAGATTTATCATTTCAAACCAGTGTGAAATCACGTCTAAAAATGCTCCTACATTTTCTCAAGTCGGCCGGCGTTAAAACCATGTTGTTAACTAATTTGTATTAATGATTTGCCCGCTGGCTCGCAGATCCTGGGCTATATCTTTTTAGAGTTGGCAGAAGAAGGTCTGTTTTAGCAATTCTTTAACTGGAATGGAGCCCAGAGTCATTGGCTACCACTGAAAATACCTGCATTACTGTCAGCCTTACAAAGTCAAATCACCTTGGGCAGAGAGGAACCAGATGAATTCTCTATCTTTCTTTTCCAACTGAAAGGGAAATTTCTTCTGAAAACAGGAGAAAACACGAGCCTTTTATTGTGAAGCCCAGTACACTGTGGACTAACACGCTTTTTACAAAATACCCAGAAATATCTGACCAGATATGTATTAAATTATTGACGTGTAAGTTTTAATTCTGATCTGTCTGAGTTTGCCAAGACTTCTGAAATCTCTCTATATGCTTCATAATTCATGTTTTCTGCACTTAAATTAATTAAATTAAAATAAACTCCACTACAGCCTTGATTCTACACACACCAAACTTTGCAAAGTTATAGCCCTATGCCTGGACTAGGTTGCTTTGTATTAGTTTATTGAAAAAGCATTGTCCCTATTGATGAACAAGCTTTTATCAAATCCCTGCAATTTGAACAAACTGAAAAACCTTCATGACTGGAAACCTGGCTAAGCCATGCTGCTCCTGCCAATCTGTCAACTAGCCAACCAAGCAACCCTTGAAACTGAAAAGCCATACATCTGTTGAGACCAGATTCGGAGGCTTTTACTGTGTTCTAATGACATTACATAAGTTATTTGATTTTTTTAAATACAAAGTAATACAAACAAACAACAACAAAAAAGTTTATGTCTTTATGAATACCCCTGTTCTATTTATGAGTTCTAGCCTGATGGGAGTGGTTTCTTCCAGGATGACAATGGGCAATCTGCAGGGCACAAGTGGTCACTGAATGGTTTGATGAGCATGAAAACAATGTAACACATATGCCTTGGCTGTCTCAGTCACCAGATCTCAACCAAATTGAACACTTATGGGAGATTCAGGAGCAGTACCTGAGACAGCATTTTCCACTACCGTCAACAAAACACCAAATGATGGAATTTCTTGTGGAAGAATAGTGTTGCATCTCTCCAATAGAGATCTAGACAATCGTAGAATGTATGTCAAGGTGCATTGAAGCTGTTCTGCTGGCTCGTGGTGGCCCAACGCCCTTTTAAGACACTTTATGTTTCCTTTATTTAGTTAGTTACCTGTATTACACATTAGTGCTCTTGTACTAACTAAATGCCCTGCAAAGTTCAGTAAAATGCTGGAAAAAAAGGTTTGTTCGATGCACACTCTTAGTTATCTAGTTACTATTACTATTATCTAGTAATTATTCTAATAACAATCTAGTTATGTATTTCTCATTGAGCCAACAGAGATTTACTTCATACACTCACTTACAGGCCTGCTGACTGATAACACTGACTTTAATATTCCATTCTTTGATGCATGTCTGAATTAAATTCCAAACAAAAATTGTAATAGTCCTTAAGAGCTTTGTGTAAAATACACCTCCCTACTCTATTTTAAATTCTATAAAAAAAACAGAAATGGTAATCTTATCTATTGGCGTGTTTGTATGCATCATGGTGATGGCAGATACATTTCCTTAACAGCGTGCATAATTATGGTAATATATCAAAAACAAACATATTTTCCAATTCCCCTGCCATACCTCTTTCCTGAGGGTGGCATTCTAATGTGATTTGTTCCTAAGTGAAAGTGAGGTTCTTTGCCAGGAGGGACGTCTTAATTGAGGCGGATTCGCGGAGGACATTTCACAATGGAATTAATATTTAAAAATACACAATCAAAACCCTTTAAAAATAACATCAAAACGACCGTCTATTTCCCCGTTTGTGTTTTACATGAATGTGTATGGGCTTCTACGAGGTCTTCTACATAACAGGCTCCGTAGAAGCATGCTTAGGGATGCTCAAGCCTGAAAATGGGTCGCTGTGGTATGGAGATGACAGTCTCCCCCGGGAGAACCTCTATTTTTGGTCAGTGGGAACACAGAGGCTGGCACACCACTTTCCCCCAGGATCTCTGGCAAAGATCACGGAACCATCAGAACTGATCTCTGTAGTCACTGTGCTTCAATCGACGGGTCGTGTACTGAAGGCTGCATTAAGAAACGAGGCGACTCAAGACATACGGAACCTGACACTAAAAGTACAATATAAAATAGAATAGGCATATATTAATATTGAATATTTCGATTTTTATCAGAAAAAAAGTTTCCACTGTTTCCAACACTTCCTCTATTTTGCGTTGTTTGGAGTTTAAATATGTTTTAAAATGCAAATGCAATTTTTTAAAAAGGTGACATCACAGTACATTAAATACACACTCACACGCACACACAGTGTGCAGTTGTGCGCTGTGTGATTATCTCTGCGCAAGTCAGTTACGTGTCTGGCTCAAAAATTACATGTGAAGAGGAGAGGATGAGGCATAGAATATTTTAGAGAGGGATTACACAGAATAAATGTAGGCTGTATTTTTATCTATTCAGGGTAAAACAGCCGTAAGAAGATGAGCAAAAGTGGGGAGGAATAGTCAAAAAATAGTCTGGATATCATTTATATAAGAAGAAACTATATGAATGTTATCATCAAAAGGCAAAGCTCTGATCCAAAAATAGGATAGATTGACACATCCCCCATATCATTGTTTCTGTGGGAAACGATGAAATACGCTGTTCTTTTTTAAATTGCCGGTGTGCATATTCTATTAAATAATTCATGCAATCAGGACCTTCGATACTGTTTGTTGAGCAGAGTGGTAATCATCAGAGGCTTCATGCTCTAGCAGCGTAGAGCCACATGCCTATGACTCTATGCCTTTAAGTAGAAATGAAGTACAGCTATTATTTTGTACATTTTGGGCAAAACACCACCATGAAAGTTAGCAAAGTGAAAACCTGGTTGCCCCTACAGATCAAGCTTTGTGTGTGTGTGAGAATGCGACATACATGCATACATGAGGGAGGGAGATAGTGTGAGAGAGAGAGAGAGAGAGAGAGAAGCAGACAGAGAGAGAGAGAGAGAGAGAGAGAGAGAGAGAGAGAGAGAGAGAGAGAGAGAGAGAGAGAGAGAGAGAGAGAGAGAGAGAGAGAGAGAGAGAGAGAGAGAGAGAGAGAGAGAGAGATGATGTATGATGAATAAGCAGAGCACATATTCTTTTTTTATTTCTAATTCTTATGGAGCACCCGCAAAATGTCCCTGGAGCCTGAACCACTCGTTAATATAAGAAAGACAGCATGAGAAATACAGAAATATGGCATAAGAAAGTATCGTCATTTTTTTTTTAAACACAGTAAAACATCACATAGCACAAGTATGAAAATCAATGCTTCTTTCACATGAAATATGGGAGTACTGCTCTGTGGCACTACTGAACTTATTAAAAGGCTTAAAATTGTAATAAGCATGTACCTGTAGATGAGTCCTGAAAGCAGGGAAGCATGGAGCACAATGGTGGTGCAAGTATGAATATTTTTACATAATTCCTGACGGTTTCCAGGAAGGAAATGAGGTACATTACTATTCCCTTTCTTATCTCTTGTACTTTGAAAAAAATCAGGGTGAATGAAAACATTACAACATTATATACAGTCAAGCCGGAATGTCTGCACACCCCTTTCACCCTCTCCACGTTTCATTGCGTTACAGACTTATTCTACAATAGATTAAGTTCATTTTTTGTCTCAAAATTCTACACAAAATAGCCCATAATGACAAAGTGAAAACAGGTAAAATATCATATGTACACAAGTGTGCACACCCTTTGATATGACACCCAAAAGTGAGCTGAGGTGCATTTTTGTTTCCACTGATACTGCTTGAGATGTTTCTACAACTTGATTCTAGTCCACCTGTGGTAAATTCAATTGATTGGACATGATTTGGAAAGGCACACACCTGTCTATATAAGGTCCCAAGAACCCAATGGCCACTCTAAGAGAGCTTCAGAGTTCCTTTGCAGCGATGGGAGAACCTGGCAGAAGGACAACCATCTCTGCACCACTCCATCAGGCCTTTCTTGTAGAAACATCTCAAGCAGTATCAGTGGAAACAAAATGCACCTCAGCTCACTTTTGGGTGTCATATCAAAGGGTGTGCACACTTGTGTACATATGATACTTTACATTTAGATTTTTAATAAATTAGCACAAATGTCTAAAAAACATTATGGGCTATTTTGTGTAGAATTTTGAGACAAAAAATGAACTTAATCTATTGTAGAATAAGTCTGTAACGCAATGAAACATGGAGAGGTTGAAAGGGGTGTACAGACTTTATGGCTTGACTGTATATATATACATATATATATATATATATATATAGAGAGAGAGAGGTATAGAGGTATAGGTGGGGAACGCATGGTGCGTACAAGAATAGAGTGATAAAAGCAGAAGTCTACTAAGGGGCATTTTAACATCTAATAGAGATGAGTTCCTAATCAACTAATTCCTTGTCTTTTTTTAACAGAAAAAATATACATGATGTTTATAGTAGAAGCCCTGAGTCAGAGTTTTTTTCTTAAAAAAAAAAATGATATCCAAACATTATATAATCGTGTGAGACTTAATAACTTTTATTCACCTTTAAACATTTCCTGAACTAAAACATTAATTTTGAATATGCTTTAGAATATGACGTGATTGCATTTTTGCCACACTGTGATAAATTGGAATAGCTTAAAAGACGCTAGATTTGTCACCCGCAATTTGTCAAATGTGTGTTTAAAGCAAAGGCCAAGTAACAAGTAACGGATGTTAGTTAGCTAGTAATATTGTGTACCTGGTTCCTGAGTTTAATTTGTCTTCACCCCATATTTTATTTTAACTATATCTGTCTCGTTTAGAAGATAGAAGATACTATCGAAACGACTGCCGATGCCTTGCCCATTCTACCATACAAACAGAATTTTGTTTCCATGTCCTCATATCTGTGTCTGTCTCTGTCAAATACTAAAGAATGTGTACAAGCTACAAGCTCACATAACAAGTTACAGTATCCATAACATAAAAATAGTTTTAGATCGAGAGGCACAACCTGTTCCAAAGGTTGTTCCTGTTTTTGGGCTTCATATGAAATCATATAAGCCTAATACGTTTTCGTACGTGTTTCATCTGGCGTTTTTTATACCATCATCCCAGTAGCTGTGGCAATAACGGTATCTCAAGCTTGAAAATGTATTTTTTCAATTAAGATTTCTATTCAGTTCAGTAATTGTTCGGGGCTTACTGTGACCTGCAAAAGTAGTCAGAGGGGACTCAAGAAATGAAAGCATCACTACTGTTCTGAGGGAATAAAAATATATAAAAATGGGGGCCTGCCAAGGACGTTGACATCATCAGCAGAGCTCAGCTTTTTTCCCCAGCCGGGAATGACACTGGTGAAGAGGGCAGAGACAATAAAACCAGTACAATAAACCCAATCTAATAACAGTGTCTCCCCCAGACCCCCCCCCCGCCCAATTTTTTTTTTTTTTATGACAAAACTATTTTCATATGAATGAGTACTGTTGGACAGTGATGCACAGGCCAAGCTGAATCAACATGGAACACGCTGAGAAAATGTTATGTGTGCACGGCGTATGCAAATGCATAGACTTGTTACCAACAACGGCCAGTTTGAATCCAAAGGCCCAATCCACTGTTTTAAATTTATTCAAGTGCACTGCAACACAAACTGCTAAATACTGTACATAATTTATGCTCCGAGACCTTGACCTCTTTGATTTTGCATGCACAGTAGTGGCTCCAGTATTTAAATGCAGTATCGATCAGCGAGGGCAAGGCTGGAACATCGGCACTGTCTGCAATGTACACGCTCATAAACATTCTTGTGGACTGAAGGCCTGGGCACAAGTTGTGCTGACGTTACATTACAGAATGTACGGATGCAGCTGAAATAATGTGGCAAGAGCTCCTGTAACCTTTTTCACAGCGCAGAGCGAATACAACACAGGCTGCAATCATTTGTTAGGGTTTCTTGTGAAAAAGCACTGTATTTAAATAAGAAATACTTGTCTGGCCATCTGGCACCCGGGAATGTGCTAATACATTAGCTATCAAGGGAAATGTGACCTTTTGTTTGGCTTACAATAACCATGTGTTCTTTTTTCAAGACAGAAAAAGTTCAGACAAAAATTGGACTTTTATCTTTGTGTTTGATATTTTTTTAAACACAAATATAGAGTAGACACCCATGTAGACGGCCCTGAGACATGGTTCACAGTTTGAGTCCCAGTGGCGTCAGTCTTGGAGAGACAGAAAGAGAGACAGAGAGAGAGAGAGAGAGAGAGAGAGAGACAGACAAACAAAGAGGGAGAAAAAGTCTCCCTCCATCATCCAAACTCTGGCTGCACTTGGAAACAAAGGCAACGTCAAGGTGAAATATTCTCCTGATCAATGCAGTGAAAAGAGGCACAGCGGCCTGAAGGACGTCCACATTTTTCCAATAATAACAGAAGAGCGGAGCCATGATTGAGGCTCGGAAGTATCTTTTACAGCAGCGGACCTGGCTGGCTGCAAGTCAGTTCCCGGCTGTCCGGTAATTTTTTGAGCGTTGGGAGCAGAGGCGGAGATTCGGTCAGACGCAGTGGTCCAGTTTCTGAGCGCTGTCTCTCCCTTACGCAGTCAACGTTTTGAATAAACAAATGAGGGGTGGGGTGGGGGACATTAATCATAGCTGTCCGCTGCTCCCCCCGACCTCAGCACTCCTGGCCATTGGCACTTAGAAGAACTAGCCCCGGGAAGCATATCAAACACCAGTGCTATTGTTTGTGCGCACGCAGCGCAAGCCGACAAGGCGGAACGCGAGCGCGAGAACATTGCTTACTCTGCCAGTCCCTGAAGACCAGGGGTGACAGCAAATGCAACCAAGGTGAATCACTACTCCGCTCTCCTCAAAAAGAAAAAAGAAAGAAAAGGATTGGGTTTATGTTTGTAATTTCTGAATGATTTCCTACTAAATCTACTTTGCCGAGATGACTGGGGCTGTGGGGGCGACAGGCGACAGACAACTCGACACAAGGCTCGGCATGACAGGAGAGATCCAGGGTTTCAGGTTCTACAGATAATAATCTCCCAATTTAGCTTAACACTGAAAACTACTGAAACTTCCTAATTATTTTAGGTATCCCCCCTCCACATATAACTGTGTACATAATCTTTCCAAAGTATGGTCACAGGTAGTGAACAAAAACAAAACAGAAACACAACAGCGTTCCCACAGTGAAGGGTTCTGGTGAGTCTGTAATGGCGTAGGCCGCACTCTCCTGACATGGTTGAGGTTCACTCATGCCCTTAGATGCCAAGCATTGCCGAATGGCACTGACTAATCATCTAAACCCCATATTAGCCAAAATACTGTATGAATAAGTAATGTACACGTATTGGACAAAACAATGGACAACTCGTGTAAAACGACTTAATATGGTGTTGCACCACACCGTGTGGCCATTAGAGACTACTGTATGCGCCGTGGCGTAGAGTCTACCAGCATCTAGAATTCAACAGGAGGAAAATGACAACACTCTTCATATTATATTATGTCAGGTTAAAAGACACCCCTCTCTGCAGGAACATAATGCTCCTGCAGAGAGGGGTGTCTTTTAATATGACAATGCCCTGTCCATACAGCACCAATGGTTTTAGGAGCATGACACTGACGTTATCCTTGTATCAGGGCCTTCTCAGCCACCAGACCTGAACCCAATCGAGCACGTATGGGATATTCTGGAATAATGCCTGACAGCATTTCTCATGGAAGAGTGTTGTAATTTTCCTCCTGTCGAATTCTAGCCGCTGGTAGACTCTGGTAGACTCTCCATGCCACAGGTTTTGTTGCGCACTACACCAGGTGATTTCACTCATTAGCTCTTCTTCAACTGGAACCTAATTTAAATCACGGTGTAGTGGTGCAACACCATATTAAGTAGCTTTACACAAGTTTTTCATTGTTTTGTCCACTACCTGTACATTACTTATTCATACAGTATTTTGGCTAAAGCGAATGTGCCTCTTATTGCATTTCAGAAAGTAGGCATATATTTGGCTGTGACACATGCCTGTAAAAAAGTGTCAGCTCAACATCTCTTAAGCTGACCCAACACATACAGCAAGAAGCATTCCCCTAAAATGGCTGCAAATGCACTTTACATGGCAGGCAGCTATCAGCTGTGAGTATCTAGTAATAACAATGCCACAGACACATAACCCACTCAAAACAAACCCTCCCAAATGGATGCACAATCATGTTCTGAAGGGGCTCTTGATGAAGTTTGAGGGAAAAGTCTTCAAAGTCACGACATTTCCATGCCCCCAGTCATCAAACGGCACACTCGCACTTCCATTTCATTGTGGCACATTAGTTCCAGATGGACAGGTGCTACTTGCATTTCCACATTGTTTACCTTTGGGCAAAGAGTTTCCAGTCCAAAAACAAATAGCTATTTTCACAGTCTGTCACTTGGAGTCGTCTGATACCCCACACAGTTATTTGGTGTTTTCAGGGTACGACATCCACGTCCTTTTCAACGCACAAGTAAACATTTAATCATGGACCCTGTCTGAGGAGAGACTGTCCCACTTCTACACACGTCCCCATAGGGCTTAAGTATTAAAGAATACAGGCAGAAGTGTGGGGAGAACTATTTCCTGTAACAAAAACAAGACAAAATAAAAACTGAGAAAACAACAAATATCAGCAAATCCCAACATACTGTGGCAGCCCAAGGGGCTGCACAAGGAAATGGCTGCCGGATCCTTCAACACAGGGAAGCCAGAAAAACTACATTTCCCAGCAGGCCACAGTTACACCTGAAGGAAGTCAAACAATTGGGACTAATAACCAGCTGAAAGCCATTTCGAGGCCTATTTAAAGGGCTGATCCTGTTACACAGTGAAAGGAGTAAGAAAGAGTTTGAATGTGGAGAGAAAGAAAAGAAGAAAAAAAAAAACATGATGTTGTTTGACCAGCCGGGATTTAGAAAGAGAGAGTTTGAGTGTTTTTTGGATACTGTGTACTGCGTTTTGACTGGATTGTTTGAGGACCCACCTTTGGATATCGACTACAGACTGGATTGCGGAACGGAACTCGATTTTGTAATTGGATTTTGGACATTGACAATGAGCTAAGGATTGCAGACTTTATGTGTTTGTATTCCCCCAAAGACCCCACCCTTTGTTTTGTGTTGTCAAGATAGTTTAATAAATTATTGTTTTGCTTATATTACTGCCTCCTCCGTGTTCTTTAACATTACATTACATTAAATTACAGGCATTTGGCAGACGCTCTTATCCAGAGCGACATACAACAAAGTGTAGTCCAAAAACTATTGTAGCTATTTGTTTTTAACTTGCCTACGCCCTCTGCAAGGTCCGTGCGTGTCGCCCAACCCCTGGGGACACCACAATACCTATTGGGACATCCAGTTATAATTGCAGTCCCATGCCATTGCTATCATGTTCGCTATCATGGCTCTTGTAAACACGGCCAATTCACACACCCATAAAATGTGAGTGAATGGAAAGTTAAGGACACATAAAAGTAAAAGACCATTTCACCATGGGTAAATAGAGAATAAAATATGGAATCACACTGACCAGTGTCATGGATGGTTATTGACGAAGACGGCTCCATGTCAATGGCACAGCAGCTTGTGGGCCTTAGGGCACTGGGCTTGGACAGGGGTATAGCCGTGTACCTAACCTCAACAGTGTCGTGTGTTGAACGTGACCTACTACACAGTGTGCAACGCTTCTGGAAAAACAGCCCAGGCTGAGCAAATTAGCGCCGGGGAGCGATGAAAGCACCCATCCTGTCAGCCGCGGAGCTCGGAGGAACTACCTCGACAGATCGTTACGAACATGACATGGGAACAGCTAATCCGTGTAAATAAGGCAAAGTACCGGGGCTGCTGTTCAGCCCCAGCACTGACAGGGACGACAGGGCGGTGACAGCCACAGCCCAGGAAAACCGCTCACTCTCCGTACCAGCAGACAAGACGACTCGCGTTTACAGTACTCCTCAACAGAGAGCATTATTTTGTTCTTCTGTTTGGTCTAAGTGAAACGTCCTTTAGACACACAGGGATGTCCCTCTCTTCCTCGGGGCCACTCTGTCTCACGCTATGGAAAGATGGACATAATTCCGTTTTCATTAGTATCATTGATTTAGAATGATTAGAAGTATCTCCTTCCACAGGTCTTTTTTTAAGGAGAATCGGTATAACTGGTTACCTTAAAGCCACATTAAAATCTTTCATATGTATAAATAGTTAATTTTCCCATGAAAATACCCATGAAAGAATGTGTCATGGTCAAATTGAACTGGGCTGCTCTCACTTAAGACCAGAAAATCGTGGATGAGGTATGGGTAATATCATATGGTAAGCAGGAAAAAAACCCTGCAAAACTATTACATTAATTTGCAACCTAGACCATTTACCATTTGATCACTATCACAGATGTACTGTATATGTGTAACATATAGCATGGACATGTTAAATGTGTCAACTACATTTTTTTTCTGGCTTCTAAAGAGAACAGTGGCCTGAGAACAGGGTGCTACAGATTCGGAACACTGATATCTTACACCAATAGTTATTACTTGCTGCTTTGCAGCGCATGAAGCACCAATATTATTTGTGCAATTTAAAAGCCATAACAACCAAAATTGGTGCTGCATATTAGTGGACCAGGGGGTGAAGTCATGCTGCAATGATCTCTTCCCATCCACCAACATTGACTTGGTGGGTTTCAATATGTTTCTCCTTGCATTACCATAATGCATCTGCTGGACTGACAAAGCAGACCAATTGGCTTTGACTAATGAGTTATCTTCCCCCCCGCAGATTGGGATGCAGAGCGATGCGTTTTGGTTTGCCGGGAGATGGACAGCCTGTCATTGACTCTGTTATACGATAATGGCAGTCACGGAATTCTGCTTTAATAATGTGGAGTGACGCTTTATCGCTGGCTGTCAGATGGAAGAACGCCTCGTCTAAAGACCTTATCTGGGCTCCCGGGCTTTGCCTTAATCAACGGCTAACACAGCGGCGTGGCTGTGCGAGGAGCCGCGGGCAAGCAGGCTTCTGCTAAGGAGGAAGTAGGCCAAAATCTGTGGAGCAACACCACCGCCGTTACACTCCCACTAACGACGGCGTCTGTGCAGTACGTCAACCCAAATGATCAACAGTCCATCAAAAATAGTCATTTTAAGAAAGAGCCAGCATCAATTATTCAGCTTGACATTAAATGTTTTTTCCTCTGCAGCTCTCAGCATTAGCCTTTTTTAATTAAATAAATACAGTATGTGGTAACAAGAAAATATATTTATTTGACAACTGTCCAGTGAGTGAATTAATTTACTGGGGTTGGGGTAAAATGAATATACACTACCAGTCAAAAGTTTTAGAACACCCCCATTTTCCAGTCTTTACAGAAATGTAAGCAGTTCAAGTCCAGTGAATAACCTGAAATGGTACAAATGTAAACGGTAAACTGTTTAGGTTACCAAAAACTGAAAAATAAAATAAACTTTTGACCGATAGTGTAAATCCAAGTAATAATAGCAATTTAAAGTCATTGACACTAGATAGACCGCAACAAAACATAAACAGCTATTGCAGCAAGTTTGTAATTTGCAAGGAATTTGATTCCATCTGCTTTGCGTCAGGATATGCATACTGGCTTTCTAACTGATAAATTTTATTGAGCGCATGTAGGAAAAAATGTACAAAGCACATTGATGAAGATTTAAAACAGACACATAAAAATCAAAGTATCATGAATGACACATAATGTAAACACCAAAATGAACACCACTGTTCATTTATGTACCAAAATTGCATTTGTATACCTATTTGTATACATTTTTAATTATCCTTTCCGATACCTTGTGAATTCCCGCATTTGACATTATCGCAAAAAGAAAAAAAAGACCCGTGGACCTCTTGAGTTCAAGCAGATATCTCCACCACTGCTCTGTGTGTCCCTTGTTAACAGACACGTTTCTCTGAATGACCAGTGTGCGGGATTCTTCCCCAGAACAATTCTCTGAAACTGCTTTAATGAAGCCGAATATAAACATAGATATCTATGCAGCCATCACCAAGATAAAAACAGAGGCATCCTAGTTAAGACAACTTTTCTTTTTTCTCCACTTTTCTGTCAGCAAGAAATACTTTCTCCAAAGAGACCTGCCTTACAGAACCTATTATTAACTATAACATACTTCTATTATTATTTGTTATGTGCAAATACAAATATTATGTTAATATGACAATGGATGACCCCGTGACACCTCTATCTGAGCTTTACCCAGGAAATGCTAAGTTACTAATACAAAATAATTTTATCTTGATAGATTTTGATTAAACTGCCAACAGCCTCTGAGATAGGGAATTAATATAGATGCCCTTGCAGATATTATTTCTCTTGTTTATTTCCACATAAGTTTCACACATCCTCCATTTCATAATAGCATTCCATATAATTTAGATTATAGTGCCGCCATTGTATCAAAGTTCAATACTCTATTACTTTTGTTTATGTGAAATACCCTTTACTTTTATTAAGGTCGCTGGTTCTGTTTTTCAAATGTGCTCAAGCCAATAATGGCACAGCATGATTTACCCGTGGACCCAAAGAGAGGTAAATATTCCTCCCTGAGCAATCAGTTTCTGATGAAAACAGAACAATTTTGCCTTTGACTCTTCAAAACATTTTTAAAAAAATACAAATTAAACATCCGTGATAGAAGAGGTGGAGAGGGTGAGGGCCTGCCAAAAGTGTCAGTTGTTTTACCGTGGCTGTCCAAGGGTGTTTCACATTCAAATAATTATTGGGGCAAAGAAATAAAGGCACTAGGCCTGTGCCCTGAAGGTTACAGACCAGGACCACATGTGCGACACTGCCGTTATACAACTGCCAAAATAAAGGCTATATTTTGGTAAACCCGGGGGGGTCACTCAAATGGCCCTGGGCTAGGAGAATCCCAAGCAGGCGGGCGGCCTCGTTGGAAAGGGGAGGACCGGGGGCCTACCCAGTGGTACCAGCCCCCCACCAGACATTGATGGTACTGCACCCATTTAAAGGATCCCTCATTTACTCAAGTGTTGCCATTAATTTTGGCAGTTAACCTGTACATTCAATTGTCATTTTTCTAATTGGACTGTAGCAATTATATTTCTACTTTACCATTCTGTATTGTAAATTGTAAGTTGTGGTGGACATGTTTGCCCTGTTGACATGTCTGAACCAGAGATCCACCCCCATACTAAACAGGGCCCAGCTCCATCACTGCGGTGGCATTTTGCACGTTTCAAACTGCCCTTTTTATTGCTGATAAAATCATTACAGTTACTTACCCTCTATTTGTGTTCTACAGTACAGCAATTACTATGCAGGCCTGGAATTTTCAATTCATTTTCACAATGGTATCTGATAACGCCAATGATAAATTCTGGCCCTATCTAAGCCCAAAATCCTGAAAATGGTTACTTTTGTGCTGTGCAACAAATATTTCACTGAGTGAATTACTCTGACACCTAGAGTATAAAACACACACAACATCAAATTCAAATGTAAAACCTAGTTATATTTGCAATAATAAAGGGAGTACACAATTCTAGATTGTATCTGACACATGAATTACTCTGGGGAAAAAAATGCGACTCCAGCTAAGGATTTGTATAGAATATATTCTTATATAATAGTGGCTATTAATAATGCTACATGAATTGAGCCAGCATATAATCATTACAACACAATCAAATGATGCTAAAAAAAAAGGTCACTTTAAAGATCATTGTAAATATTTATATCAATCTCCAGAGACAGAAAATGAATATAAATGGGTCCCTTTACTAGTGAGCCAATTGAGTCTCTTAGTGTGTCGTGCAGACGGCAAGACATGACTTTGACATGAGGCACCAACCATGCCAAAAGTCTATTTGAGACTGGTGGGTGTGGGTGTTGAAGAGTTAATGAAGGAGGTGGGAGTTGAGGATTAGCAGTGGGGATGAGTGTTGCGGCTTACTGGAAGAGGTGGCTGTGGGGTAGTTAGTGGTGGAGGAATCCCCCATACCCGCCCCCGCCACTCTCAGACAGACTTTTTGACACGTTTTGTTCGAACCGTGCACCAGACCTACACAATCAAAAATATAGGTACAATTAGGGTACATTTTGTTCCTCAGGGTACAAATGTGTTCATTGTACCTTCAAAAGTGCACATACAATCCTTCACGATATGGTTTTGTACCTTTTCCCAGTGGAAAAAGGTACAAATCAAAGGAAGGTACAGATATGTACCAAGGTAGGATAATGAATCCTTACTCACACTGGCAGCCAGGTTGGAATGAAAATTGGCTTGTACTGCAAGCAACATTATTTTTCTTGCAAGGGTACAATTAAGTTCTTCTGACTAAAGGTGCAATTCAGCACCCTACACGGGTATTGCCACAGTGACAATAATTTGTACTTTAATAGGTACAACATGGTACCATTATTTCTGATTGTATATTACTCAAACACATCCTTACCATCATAGTTTCCCTCAACGATGACTTGCATGAAAAACAGAAGACCCAGCACTCCAAACATCAGTATGAGGAGGAACACAAGCTTCGTGTTCATGTTGATGGCAGAGGGCACGGAAACCGAGATCCGATCCTTCACATCTTCTCATGTTTCATATCTAAGGAAGGTGGAATTCAAAATGACAGAATAACATTATTCAAATCACGTAGATTCTATTTGCAATTACTATACCAGTGTCTGAAACTAACGTTTTGTTGAACCAGCCACTGTGAAAAACTTGGACATTTTACCAGACACTATTTTTTCACACAATATGAAAATGGAAATCGCAGAACCACATGAGCATGCTTTGTAAAACATTTTTTAAATCTTTATTTTAAGACAAAATAGATTTCACAATGCGATTAAATGAACAAACAATAGTAATTACAATATTTTTATTTTTTTATTTAATGAAGGCAGAGCTGCCAACGTTAGCTTCCACTTCTCATTAAAACACAGTTTCTTTATTTAGGATTTGTGGGAGTTGGAACTTGCATGTATGTTTTGGGGTATGTTTTTTGTTTTTTCAGCGGCTTGATTTCTACACGACAATGTGTCTGGTAAATTGGTTCCATTTACCTGACACTGACATAATCTACCCACATTTGGCAGGTGGTCGGGTGCTAGTTTCATACTGCTAATATGCCTATATTTGGTTCATTTAGCAGATGCAGATTTTACATGCAAATTGCTGCAATACTGTAGCCTGAGAGACAGAGCTAAGGACAGAGCCATGCATCAAGTAAAATCTACATTTCAACACTCCATCAATCTGCATAATTGTAATGATGGGTTCCCCTTAGGTCAAGAAGCTGTGCCCAGGTGAAACTGCTGCCATGACAAGTTAATCACTTGAGAGACAGTAAAACTGGCTCATTATGACTCACAAACAACAGGTAGCCAATCCACTGCAGTCATTCCAGGTGAATGAAAGAAACTTTCAACCACTCTTTTGTCAGATTTTTTCAAAACATCTCTTTCTCATGCCATAATTTCTTCCACAAATGTGCATATAAATAGAAATGTTCTCAATTTTGTGGTTCATTAAAAAAATGATTGCATAATAAATACTGTAAATAAATATTGAAATAAAGTTAACTGATACATAGGCTACATATAACAAAAATAGAGAAATAAAATTAAAGACACAATGGCCTGTATTTAATCAACATGAGTCCTTAAACCTGACTTCAGTATTTTTCTTCACAAACACTCTTTGGTGAGTTAATTTTGGTGATTACTGACCTTGCCAAACTGTGTACACTTCAATTTACTTATTGTACACAGTATTCATTATTGAGTTCAAGTTCACAGTGTGAAGGTACAAATTTTGTATTAAGTTGAAATGCTAGAACATCCACGGGACATGCAGACACTAAGTCAGTGGGACGCTGCAGGTCAGAAACAAAGGCTTTTCACACCACAACTTCAAAGGAACATCTGTTCTTTTGTGACATTTCCCCCACGACAGGAAACCTCCTTCCCATTGGTTTAAGACCCTTGGAGGGCTGTTCTAACAACCTGTTTTATCTTCATGTTGGTCCATAGCTCCAATCACCTGTAAGTTAACGCCCTGTTACTTCCCCCTTGTGACTGTTCCCTCCCCTTCCGTTGTGTTGGATATAAATATCCATTTGAATTTGAAGGCGGGAGATTTGCTGTCCTGCGTGACACGGGTCTCCGTGCAGCTGTTCGTAATTAAAGCTTTAATACTGTTTAAAGAAATTCTATCTGATCCTACTGAGTTTTAATTTCCACGACAACAGTTAAAAGTGAAGAAGTTCTCTGGAAAAAAATTGAACTCAAGCTCTAAAAGTTTTCTGTAGTACTGTTTGGCTGTGCTCAAACAGTGCAGCAGAAAATGTAGGACATCAATCCAAAAATGTGAGTGTTTTCTTGAATTGCCACGAATAATACCACCATCACACAACGGGTCATTACTCCAAAATAACAGATACTCAGCTGTGCTCATGAAAAAAAGATACAAATGCTTAAAAAATGCAAAAACAAAACTCTCAACAAAACTCTAAGACCACCGCTATAATGGTGCACAAAATTAATTACATTTACCAACTTTGAAGACAGCATGAGTCATATGAGTGATGGTAGAGTGGGGCTTCAAGAACTCCACAATGGGTGGTACTACTAAGGCCTGTCAATTACTGACTCATATAAACCAATCAGAAGGTACTGCAGTCCAAAGCAAGGCACTATGGGTTTTTGTGACTGAGTCATTGAGAGCACATGATAGCTCCACCCATGCCTCGGCCTCTTGTCACTAGCTAATTTCGAAGGGCATATATTCTACATGGCCTTACTTAGTGCCATATACCAGTACAGCGTTTGTCCGTACTTCACTGAACACAGTGTGATTTGGTTTGTTTTTCATCTCACAGTGCCTGAGAAAAAAATGTATCTGGCTTTCGCTGAGCAAAGTGTATGCGTTGATGTTAGACTATAACCTTCAAAAAGACACAAATTAATTGCAACTAATACATTTGATTACCTTAGGTTGTCCATTTGTCTTAGAGAATGTTAGCATAAATATCATAAAATAATTTGACTGAAATACTGACCAATTTGGACTTTCTGTTTTCTAAAATAGCTTATATGCTTACCTTCAAGTCTGAAAACCGTAACTCAGGATTAAAAAATACACAGGGCGTCAGTACAAAACAGACGGAAATGGAATGGCTGCTACAATTTAGGTCAGCTTCAACGCAGCCCTCAGAAGGTTACCTACAAAATCAAATACAAGCAAATACTGTCTCATCAATATAGTCTGAACGAAAATAGGAAATCTCATTCATGTTGCTAACTTTACATCTTGCAACAATCTGTGCTGTTTTCATCCGAACTTCACGATCAATAGGATGCTACTGTTCTGTTCACCTTTTCGTAACACTGCCTCTTGGAAATAGAATGAAAAAAATACATCAAACAATTGAAGCCCTCAACCAACACAGAAAACAATGAGGCATTTAAATGTAATGTACCTTTTAGCTAGTTGGTAAAATGTGTGTTGACGAGATGGATTCCTTTGATTCCAGTGGCATAAAAGTAATTCAGTTTATATAAATTCTGAAGAAAAAAAATACATTATGAGGAAAAAGAAGATAAAAAATAAAAGCAGAAGCTTCTGAGTTTCTAAGAGATGGACGAGTTAGAAAGTATTAAGGAAGAAAGTCAGGCAAAAAGATACAATCTCGACTAAGCTGTTCAGAGTGGCCTTTGAAAGTGCAGCCGTGGAGAGTGGATTTAGAGGTGTGTGGGGAATGCGGGGATTAGAGATCAATAATAGGAAATGTAATCAGTTGCCTCTGGCCACTGACATTTAGGAACAGCATCTTTAGTGCCACATTAGGTTTTAACTCCAACAGGCAACAATGTCCTGAAACCAGCATCAAGGAAGTAACCTCACCAACAGAAAAAGATGCTGCGTACGTGAAATTTGAGTACAATTTACACTTTAATGTGACTTACAACAGTGCAGTAATATGGGTAGAGATTATCGTTAGAGCTATCGAACGGTACATTAGTCTACAAAATGGAAAAGAAAGATTAATATAATTTAAAAAAATAAAAATTCAGGCCATAAAATAGGTGAGTTTTCACTCTTTTTTGGAAGGTAGTTCGAGATTCTGTGGCCCTGACTGAGTGGCGAAGGTCATTCAACCGTCTAGGGACAAGGGCAGAGAAGAGGTGGGGCCGTAGGCAGCGGCTACCAGATGTGCCGAGAGACGGTGTACAGTCAGCTGGTCAGAGGAGGCCGATCAGAGGGATCTGGAAGGGGTGTAAGATGTGATCAGTGACTGAAGATAGGAGGAAGCAGTACCCCTCATGGCCTGGTACGCCTGCACCAATGACTTGAATTGAATACAAGCTACAACCAGGAGCCAGAGAAGAGTGTTCAGGAGTGGACTGACATGAGTTGAACACCAGTCGTGCGGGCGCATTCTGGTTGTAGCGACAGATTAGTTCCGCGATGGCCTTCACCATTTTTTTTATTGCCGTTGGTGGGGTTACTTCCTTGATGCTGGTTACATTTCGTACATGAAGTACAGAGATGGCCTATCGAATATTCGAGCTCTGTTACAGCGACAACAGAAAACAACCTTGATCGGTCACAATTTTCTAGAAACGGAATACATGTAGGCTATATTTTATGTTATATGCAGTGTTTCCTGTATGCAGTATGCTATTTGTAGATTAGGTTACAGGCTTAAACTCATATTTTTGACATTAAACTGATCAAAAGTGAGACAGCGCATTTTCATTTCCTCAGTTACATGAAATATTGAAATAATGAACAAATCACTAAACTACACATGCTTCTGAAAAGAAAATGTAGGGCTCTTTGAGCTTTGAATTGAATTGTTAACTCCTAATTGTCTCCATTTCTCCTTTACCGGCCAGTGTACACAGACGTGCAATTACAGCTCATCAGAAGATAGTAAGTGCTGGAATGCCTGCTTAAGAGCTCTAGCCCTGCATTAAAATTTGTCACATGGCACTCTTGTGAGACTTAATTTAATAAAAAGCAGAATAATCCCATGGCGCAGGTTCTCAGCTGATCTGATGTGTACAGCATATTTTAGTCACCGTTTCGCACTACGTGAACTACGTGAAAAATAACAGCCAGTGCATGAAGGTTACTGTGTCAAAAATAGATGCAGTATCAATGTTTTATGGTCTCCAGCTAAATGGGGGTCATGCCTGTGGAGCTCAGTAGAATGGACACCCGGTTTTTAAGGTGCTGAAATAACCGAAAGCAGCAAAATAACAAAAGAAACGTCACCCATGTTTCTCTTTTTATTTAAGTTTGACAAGCATTTCGGCATCAAACTGGCCTTTGATTTGATGAAATGTAAAGAAAATAGAAAAAAAAACTGAGCTATCATTATTTAACCCTTTGAGGAATAAGTCTTTTGAGAGTTCTAGTTCTAATTCAGTGTTCTATTCTGGAATTCGACAGTTCTTTGAGGATGCCATTAGCAGACCTTTATGATGTCATCAATTAGAATCAACTAGAATGTTACGGCTTGTTCTAGAATAAACATCACAGTGTGAAGGCCGATTTATACTTTACGCAACAAGTGTCACATGACACATCGCGGGATAAAAGTGATGCCAAAACGACAGAAATGTGTTGCAGAGGAGCGTCATGGAGGGTGTCGCGTACCTCCAAAAAAATTAAAGGTTGCAGACGCTGTCATAAAATGTTGACATCTGGTTGGTTGGAATGACAAGGTAAACTCTGTTGCCATGGAGATACAGAATACTACTTCCATCTGACTTTGTTTTGATGCTATTGCAATGGACGGCTTTGAAGAATTGTTAGCAGAGCAGGTATCCTCAAATGTATAACTCCTCAAGAAATAATTATATGATAATGATTTGATTCAAAACCTCCTCTTCCTCTGCCAAATCCAACTCATCATCCTCATGGTTAACATTAGCCATCTAGCTGTTAACCCAACCAAATTCTTCAGCCATGAGAGTTGAGCATTCTGAAAATGATGGCAGTTGACCAAAATGAGTCGCAAATAAATAAATATGAGTAATTGCTATTCATATCCAAAATGTGGGTCTTATAAGTCCCTTTGCATCTCCATGCTAAATGGGGTATGCATTATCTGAAAATCCATTACTCTTCTTGTAAATTATATATATATATATATATATACAGTGAGGTCCAAAACCACTACCAAGATATGTTTGTTTTCATCATTAATCAAAAACTAACACAACATTTTTACTCAGGAGAACAATTTGACCTCTAACTACTTCATTAAGCTCTGCTGACATAATTACAAACAGCTGCAAAAACCTTTGCAAGGGAAATTTTATTTTTCAAGATTAAAGCACCTGCAGTAGCAACAAGAACACATAGAGGACCATATTAATTACGTCAATATCTGGTATTCATTGTTACAAGACCAAAACAACTCACACTGTGCATTAGGAGTGTCCATGTATTAAACCTTAAATGAAAAATAAGGTGTCACAACATTTTGAGGAAATGAAAGACAATGGTGTGCAAACAAAATATTTATAGATATTTCAATTTCATACCATCCTTTCTCAAACAAACATTTTTTTTTGTATCAATGTTTTATGAAATTCTTGAATAACATTGATTTTGTTGAATGATGAAAACAAACAGATCTTGGTAGTGGACTCAGACTTTTGGACCCCACTTTATACATATGTGTATATATATACACTACCAGTCAAAAGTTTGAGTACACCTTCCATCTGGACTATCGGGCACTCCTTCATTCTTCAGCAAGATAACGACCCGAAACACACCTTGAAGTTGTGCAAGAACTACCTGGTGAAGGAGGAACGTGAAGGACAACTCAAACTGATGACCTGGCCTGCCCAGTGTCCAGACCTCAATCCCATAGAAATTGTATGCGACAAACTGGACAGAAGAGTCAAAGCAAAGCAACCCACAAGTTTCTCTGGGAATTGCTGCAGGAGAGCTGGGAAGACATATCGGGTGATTTCCTGCTGAAACTTATTAACCGAATGGCCCGTGTTTGTGAGGCTGTTATCACGGCAAAGGGTGGCTATTTTGAGGAATCCAAGATTCAATTTTCAATATAATTTTCTTGAACATTTCTTTGATGTTCATTTTGTTCATTGTTACATGTGTTTTTTGTCATTTTAAAGTATTTACATAAATGTATACGGTGTAAAGCATTGTCAATTATGAGATAAACCTAGTTTCCAGCAGGTGTACTCAAACTTTTGACCGGTAGTGTATATACATATACATATCGAGACGCAAGAGTCTCTGCGGCCTGTCTAATTTCCATCTTAATTGGTTATACTTTCAAACTTTTTAGTGTGTGTGTGGGTGCATAACACTCCCCAATAGTCCATCTCCATCCAACTAATTCATTAAAATGTCTGTTCCAGTTCTTTTCAGTTTCCCCAAGTTGTGTCCCTCAGGAAATATTCAGTGTGAATGTCTATTAAATCCACAAATGTGCACAAAGTGAAACAAAGTAATAAGAGCAAAAACTTAGGAGGAGGACAAGCAAAGAAAAAAATATCATTTGATTCCCGCCTTTGTAGGTCTCGCTGTCTCTCAAACAGTAGTGGATTCAAAACTTCAAAAGTAAAGTTCTGGTTTCACTCCATCATTTGGAAGAGAAAACATAATAAGAAACCATAAAAAATAAAAAGAATGCAGTAAGAAATGATTGGCTGTTTTCGCTTATAACTCCTTGTGTGGCATAAGGAAGAAATTACATCCCTCAAATCCACTGGGGTGTTCTGTTGATCAAATGTATAGCGCGGAAACCTAATTATCTTGCCGGAATACTGTTCCTTGGCCAATTATTCCGCGAGCCTTGGAGGAATTAATAAAAAGACCGCCAGAAAGAAGAGTATCATTACCAAAGAACTAAACACGTTTAAATTATCCCTTGCCACGAGGGACTCTCCAGACTGCTCCTGCTGATGGCTGGCAGGCAGGTGGGGGTGACTTTCTGTGAAATGGATTTCCCAACAAATACACAATGGTCCGCCAAACACTTTCAGATTAGTGTCCCAATAATGTTTTATATTCAACGGTCGGTATTATGCACGACTCTTATTCATCCATACAACCGAAGGTGATTCGATAATAAATAGCATTGTCTATTTCCGCAGATGCATTATGTCCTTCGGGTGCCACGGGGTGTACTTCTTCAGTGCAAAACAACATTTTGAACTGAAGTGACTAGGGAGCGTTACTATAGCTACTACGGTAGTCAGCTGGATAGATGTCGGTATTAGGATCAACAGTAGTATAATCAAATTACAAAACAAAAACCAAGAGAAACGATGCAATTATAAACCAAAATGAAACGATTTTAAAACCTCCCACGTTTGAAAACTTGTTTTCTACATCATTACCAGAAAAGCCGACGGAGCTATTTAGCTGCACTGAATATAACAGGCAGCGCTAAGAGTAATGCGGGAGAAGTAGCCTATTAGTGAGCCAACTCGTGATGAATATTTTTAACAGCTGAATGGCAGATTGAGAAACCTAGGGAAACTGTACAACCACGGCGAAAAGCGTGCACGTAAGTATCAAGACAGTGAATGATAAAATGAATCTTGCAGCGAGAGAACAGGCACTGCATATGGTTCTGTAACACTTCACAATCCTAAGAGTTTGTTCATTTCACTTTCGCTCACGGAAGTTCCGAGTTGCGCGTATAACGTGACATCAAAGTGACAAAGTCACTAAAAAGTTAAATATATTCAAAACTAACAGCAAACCGATATGGTAAATACACCCAACAAGTAGGCTAATACATTACCATTAAGTTAATGAATATCCAGTGTTATTTTCCAGTGCTCTTTGGCATCGCTCTCTGTCCTGGACGAAACTGCATGGCCCTATTAGCGACACTCCCACTTTTCACCAAATGGCAAATGGTTAAATATAAAGGAATCCCCTTCGCGTGCTCTAACTGCCAAGTTAAGCGATAGGGAGCACTGTAGGGGAACAGCTGTTGGCAAACAACAAATAACGTAAATACTGTGTTTCGTCTAATTTTGTTTTTACAGCAAGGCATTCGAACAAATGTCTCCCTGATACACACTTCGCGGGGTAGTGTTTATTTTTTCATTGGCTTTTTCCTCACTTAGCCTAAGTAAAATACTGGCGCTACATAGGCTACTGTTCGCTCATATATTATTAGTTAATCATTATTTAATTGACAAAGGTTTGATGTTAAGACAGAAATCAAAATGGATTCAATCTTCAAACCTGGGTTTGTTTTGAAAGTTACAAGAGAGCAAACAAAACAACCAGAAGTCTAAATTCTGAATTCACACACTGGAGGTTATATATGACTCCAGCGGGATGGTAACCTAAGGAGGGTGAGCTGTAGCTCTTCATGCGGACAGTGGAGCTTAACTTGGATTGTGACCTGACTGTGAACTCGAATTCCTTGCTAGCGGACGGATGACACAAACGGCCAAGTCCAGTCACGCACTTCTCTGTCTAATTTCTTTCTCCGGTGTAATTACTAGACAGGATACAGACATTCAATAATGAATAATGTAGGATAACCATGGAGTCAACGAACTGGGACCAAATCTATTTATTTATATTTTTATATCAGCTAGGCTATATATTGGGGGACATTTTGGTATCTGAATATTGGGGGGGATTCCCCAATATATATGGTCGGGGAACTTGATGTAGGATAATGGTTAGCGAACTGAGCTTTTATCTCAGAGGTTGCAGGTTCAAAAGGCTGTTGTTAACCTTGAGATAACCTGAATTGCTTCAGTAAAATGTCCAGCTGTATAAATGGACTGAATGTAAACACTGTGTAATTCCCTCTGGATAAGAGCATCTGCCAAAATGGCTAAAACATATAAAATGTAACTCTAGATACATTTTGACATAGCTGTGTATTGTAAACTAGTTTTGTTCTGTAAAATGTGCAATGCACAACTAGTTCTGTGCGACTGATCCGCGCTCAAGTACCTAGGAGTTGATGTACATAGTTCCGGTCATAGGCATGATATGCATTTGAGCTACATTTCACCCAGATTCGTCCTTCCTCCTCGAACTGTGCACCCACAGCAACTAACCTTACAGAAAATGCACTGCCTCAGCAGGCGTCCTGTATTTCAGGACAGTGACAGTGTGGTGCACAAATCCAATACCGAAATCAAACTCCATCTCAAAATGCAGCCATCATCTTAACATTGAATGCATTAGGAAACCTGTTTGGGCTCCCCCCCCCCAAAAAATGTTTTGTGACAGTTCCAAACTGTTAATCTATGGCTGAACAATAAACAATTAATTTGTTTGCGCAACCTTCTCCCCGGGCAACAATTAGTTTAGGTACTACCCCGTGAGCAATTCCTGCATATAGTGCACACAAACACATGCAGTGCTCTGGAAAAGTAAATACACCGCTGAAACTGTTTTACTTATTTTGGATATATGGATATTTGATCTTCATTCCAACAATATTGATAGATAAACGTAACCTAATTGACCAAATAACACAAACAAATCACACTTTGTAATCATTTATGCAATTAAAATAAACAGAATTGCAATTTCCTTGTTTGGAAAAAGGTAGTACACCCCCATATAGCTTTATCATCCCATGAAATGGATGAAATTAGAATTAAATTCACCAAAAAGGTATAAATGATTAAAATATAATTCAAGTAATTTGGAGGACCCAGCCTTATCAAAGATCAAGCCAGGTTTGGCCTTACCCATACAGATGTGTGGTAACACATCATGCCAAGATCAAAAGAGCTCTCTGAGGACCTCAGAAGGATTGTTGATTGACCATTAGTCTGGAAGGGGTTACAGAGCTATTTCTAAGCAATTTGAAGCAAATCATTCCACTGTTCCGACGGATAATCTACAAATGGAAGAAATTCCAGACCACTGGCAATCTGGAAAAAGTTTGTCCCACCAAATTCAGCCCAAGAGCTAATTAAAGATGCTCAAAGCAGTCGCTAAGAACCTCAGGTTAATATCAAAGGGTCTGCAGGCATTTCTTGCCACAATCAATGTCAAAGTACATGAGTCAACTCTTCAGAAAGAGACTGCACAAACTTGGCCTACATGGGAGGCCAGGAAGAAAGAAGCCTCTGCTATAAAAAAAGAATACAAATGCAATATGAATGTGAAGTTTGCCAGATAACACCTGGTTGAAGAGCAAGACTACTGGAACAATGTGCTATGGACAGATGAGTCAAAGGTGGAGTTGTTTGGCCACAATACCCGACATCATGTTTGACAAAGATGGAACACTGCCTTTGAACAGAAGAACCTCATACAACTGTAAAGCATGGGGGCAGGGGCATTATGGTTTGGGACTACTTTGCCGCCGCAGGAACTGGCCAGCATTCTATCATTGAGTCAACCATGAATTACAAAGTGTACCAGAGTATACTTGAGGAGAATGTGAGGCCGACTGTCTAAAAGCTGAAGCTGAACCGAAAATTGACCTTGCAACAGGACATTGATCCAAAACATTCAAGCAAATCCATAACAGAACAGCTAAAAATGAATAAATTGAGAGTTATGGAATGGCCGAGTCAAAGCCCAGATCTTAATCCTACAGAAAAGCTGTGGGGGGACTTAAAGCGGTCCGTATATGCAAGGAAGCCCAACAGTTGAATCAGTTCTGTAAGGATGAGTGGGTAAAAATTCCTTCCAGTTGATGTAAGAGACTGATAGACTGTTACAAGAAATGCCTGCATGAAGTTATTTTTACCAAAGGAGGCAACCCCAGCTATTGAAGCTAGGGGTGTAATTATTTTTTTTATGTTAGATTTTTGTTGAATAAATGCATATTTTGTCTGTGTTATTTGTTCAGTTGGGTTACCTTTATCTGTCAATACTGTTCAAATAAAGATTAAATATCTGTATGTCCAAATATGTCAAAACGGACAAAGCTTGGGGGTGTACTTATTTATTCACAGCACTGTATTTAAATATATAAATATATATATATAACGTTACAGAATACACAAGCAACTTTTAAACAATTTAAATCAAAACTTATTTATCACTGTAAATAAATATTATATGTAAATAAATATGTATTTCTCAAATAGTTAAACAAGGTATATTTAACCCAAAGAATGTGTTTTATATTTTATAAAACTGTATGCTACCATCTCGTTAACCACAGTCTACTACTGAAGCGATTAGACAAAACAATAGTAGGCTATGTCTGAAAACTGAGACCAAAATGATCTATTATCAATCGAATATTGGCAGATCTAGGACCAAAACCAAATCAACCTAGGAATGGAATGAAACAGTAGAAAAAATCAATTTATAGTAGAAGCAAAATTATGTGGAAAACGGGACCATTTCTTTCACTTTTTGGGACACTGTTGTGGCTACCATTCACTTTAAGAAACATGAGAAAGAACATGAACCGAAACTGATGTCATGTGCTGTTGTTTTTTCCCCCTTTGTTTCACCTGAAATAACATTTATCTGATCACTGGTGCCCCATAATAATAAGCCTAATACAAGCATTGAGTGTTGCCACATTTTGAGGAAAGTCTTTCAGGATGGAATATACTCAAATAATATCACTGTGCCAATTGCATAATACATACTGTATATATTTTAAATCAATTTCATCATTATATCATTAATCATTAAATAACTGGATAGTTTTTTGTATCCTTTTAATCTTTGCCTCTTTAATGATCTCTTCAATGGGTGTTATTGGCACCGATGTTACTGTGCAACTGAGAATCACAAGTACCCATATATCTGATTATAGCCGGGGTAAATCTAGGAGAGCACAGCATGCTACCTTTAGCAATGGACTGTTTTTAGTTTTTTTTACAATGCCTACTACCTTTGGTGTTGGTTTTATTGAACATCAGCCATGGCATGCCAAACCCTTAGCTCATAATTGTCCCTTTCCTCTGCCCCCTGGGGAGGTATCTGTCACCCAGTCCGAGTGATCATCTTCATCTCCCACCCGAGACACTGCCTCCCCTTAATTGCTCCTCTCGATGCCACCATTACTGCTAAAATAAAATGTGTGTGGGGGGGGGGGGCTGCCAAACACCGGTTTATCTACTTTCTTCTGGGGCCTTTCCCTTCCCGGTTTTAGTGGTAATTGATGCTTGAGTTCAGCCAGCAATGATTTGTCGGAGGGTTTACCGGATGAAGTGTCTGTATGTGCATGTCGTGCATGCTAACGAGCACACTCAGACTGAACACATGTACATGCACCCCAAAGGAGTAACACGCAACTATTTCTTGCTGTATATCCAAATCCAAAGGCTTATTTATAGCACAATTAGCATTATATTCCTGATCTGACTTAGGCCTGGATTCAATCAACATTTGTCCATAACTTTGACTCCGAATTAAATGCAATTGTTAATTTTTTGGTCTGCAGAAACACAGTTTGGCGAATGGAGCATTAGCCAAAATGAACTCGCCAAATTGTGTTTGTGAGGAAGAAAACGAGCACTTGTATTTAATTGTGAGTCAAAAGTTGTGGAATAATGTTGATATAATCCAGACAATAGAATGATTATAAGTACAAGAATGATTGTCAGAGTTGGCTTTCTGTATATTCTGTGGCATGTGTCATAAAAAAGTACAGATTTCAGTTATTGTTGCACTTTGTAGTCAGTGTCCGTACACTGGACAGGCAGATCAGTGACTTGCAGAGAAACATGCATGCTTGGTCTGTACTTTTGACAAAAGATGCATGTGGAACACAGTGTTTCATAATCACTGATTGGTGGATTGAGGTTGAACCCATGGATATAGAGTTTTGCAAAACAAACAAATTTACATCAATAATTCACGCTGTTCAGTCAGCGCACAGCAGAGGTCTGACAGCACTGTGCCAGACACCATGATGTGAGCGTGTGTGCGTGTGAGAGAGGGAAGGAGAAAGAGAGACTGAAAGAGATGTAGAGAGAGGGAAAGAGAGTCGATGGGGGCAATGGAGCCTTTATTTCAAGCGACATATCAAACAATCATTCAATTAATTGCAACAGTCATCTCAATTAATCACTCATTTGGAGTGACCCTGGACAACCAGCTGTGCTTCTCAAGCCACATTGCAGCGATCACTCGGACCTGCTGATTCTCCCTCCACAACATCCAGAGGATCCGACCATTCCTCACCCAAGAGGCCACACAACTCCTGGTCCAGGCCCTGGTGATCTCATGTCTGGACTACTGCAATTCCTTGCTGGCAGGCCTACCGGCCTGTGCCATCAAGCCACTGCAACTAGTCCAGAATGCCGCCGCTCGTCTGGTGTTCAACCAGCCGAAGTTCACCCACGTCGCCCCTCTACTCTCCTCTCTGCACTGGCTCCCCATCGCAACACGCATCAGATCTGCTAAATGCTTAAAATGTAAAAATGTAAAATGTAAATGTAATTACCACTAAGGGCTCTAGTTTGGGGAGGATGGCAGCGAAAATGCACCTCGACAGTAGTATAACTGCTAATTTCGCCCTTCACAAACATAATATTTCTTGCCTCCACCCAGTTTGGTCATTTCATGGTTGACAATAAAGGCATTTGCGTCAACATGGGTTGGACAGCGTGATGGGGAGCATGTCCATAAAAACATTAGGTGCTGTGCAAGATAATTGGTTAGAATTTTCATTCACACAGACCACCTATTAACTCAAACACAGGGTGTTATGTGCTAGTTTGGTAACATTATTAATGGCAAAATATGAACAGATAGGGCAGATATGCGATGAATACCCCATCACACAAGACTCTTTGTAGATGTTCTGTATTTCACCTCACTCTGAGGCAAATTGTTCAATAAACAGCTATTTTAAATACAATCTGTATTCAACTAAGCAGTTCAAAGTAGTTGAGTTTTGCACTTGTAAGGAGTGATTCAATACACTTGAATGAGAAAGAGACCGTCTCTACACCTGTGTAATTGTATAAGATATGTGTTTTTTTCATACATATATCTATGTATGCATGTATGTGCACTGGTTTCTGTTATGTTGAATATTAAATGTTCTCTACAATAAAATATAGGCTACATAACTGGCTGGTGTATCATAGGGCTGATGCTAAACTGATGCTATTTTTGCAGATTGAACCACATAGTTTAAAATAGTTGAAACAGAGTTTGAAAACCTAAATTGTTGAAACTACAGTAGTCGAATTTCAGCCTACTTTTCTCAGCTACTATTAAAGCATATTATCCGATATATTACAAGTTCAACTTCCAAATTAATCACGTAACTGAGCAATTTGTGAGATAATTATGGCATGCAATTTCAGGCTACAGGTACATACATTCAAATTATTTTTAGACATCAAGCTAGCCATTGCTTCTGTACACAGCAAATTCAATTTAAAAAACTAAAGATAAGTGGCAAGATGTGCAAAATGGTCTTACATTTACATTTTAAGCATTTAGCGGACACTCTTATCCAGAGCGACTTCCACAGTTTACATTTCTTTACATACAATCCATTTATACAGTTGGATATTTTACTGAAGCAGTTCAGGTTAAGTACCTTGCTCAAGGGTACAACGGCAGTGCTCCACCTGGGAATTGAACCAGCAACCTCTGAGTTACAAGTCAAGTTCCCTAACCATTACACTACACTGCTGCTGTCTTGATGTTTTTTTGTGTTTTTCTGATGTTTCATACCTCCACACTTACCCTGAACAGCATCATTGTATTGTTTTATACTGATGAATACCTAGTAATAGACCTACTAACCAACTAATTATGAGTAATACCTCATGAGTTGCTAATTGTATAATTATTTGTGCTGATTGACAAATGATTGCTGCTGAACTCTGAGTGCCTACAGGGACACCTGGAGTATAACTGCTGAAATTCAGCTTGACAGCCCAGATGGTCACGTGCTCAAGATTTTCCACGGGCCCTAATTATACTGTATATTTATTTTCATGCCAATCTAGCACAATTCAATTTGATGGTCCCAATTTACATTGTGGCCCTAATACCTCTGTAGTTACACTGTACCTGTCACGGCAGGGACCAGAAAACCAGGCGCGGACCCAGAAATGCAGAAACTTCTTTTATTAGGTGGACAGGCAAAGGTCAGGCAGGAGTAATCAGGGCAATGCAGAGATCCAAAGGATGGTCGGGGACAGGCAGAGTTCGTTGCGGGCTTCAGGGGTATCAGGGGCAGGCAAGGCGTGGTCAGTGGGCAGGCGAAGGTCGAAAACGAGAAGGCAGTCCAGGGAACACAGGGAGGAGCGGGAACGAGACTGGGGTAATGACGAACACTGGAGCACGAACACGAACACGAACACGAACACGAACACGAACACGAACACGAACACGAACACGAACACGAACACGAACACGAACACGAACACGAACACGAACACGAACACGAACACGAACACGAACACGAACACGAACACGAACACGAACACGAAGCAACAAAACGCTGGGAAACAGAGATAACGCGGGAGAGTAACGTGAGCATAACGCAAAGCACAAGACAATCTGGCAACGACATGGGAAAACACACAGCTTAAATACATTTAGACATAACGAGAAACAATCAGGAATAAACATGAATGCAGCTGACTGCAATCAGACACATGAGGAATTAAGTGAAAACGATAATACAATAACGAGACAATCAGGAAATGAACAGGGGAAACGAACAGCTAACTACATCAGACATAACGAGAAACAATCAGGAATTAACAGGAATGCAGCTAACTGCAATCAGACACATGAGGAACAGGTGAAAACGATAATACAATGACAAGACTGGGAACAGGTAAGTGAAAGTGAAAACACGGACCAGACAACCAGGAAAACATGGAATAAATGAAAACACTTAATTACGGGGAACACGAACACGAGACGTGACAGTACCTGTACTTACACATTGTTACATAGTACTTACAGCTTAAAAACTGTTTGCAGTTTAAGTAGTTACACATGCGAGTTAACCCCTGGTGAGAAATATTTAAACATCTGATTACATCTTTCTACTCATTCACAGTAATTACCTTTGAGCAAACAGTACCAAATTCGTATTTCTGTTGTGTATGGGTGGAATGCTAGTGGGTACATATAAGCTTAATTCATCCACATAAATATCAGCAGTGCTCCATTTATTATGGACCCGTGTTTGGGACGGTACCATGAGTGTGAAGTTCCTTGTGTTGATACACTTGTTAGTTACAACTCTTGTTACATATTTCTTGTTACACATGTGTACTTCAATAAACCGCACAAATCATAGTTACACATATGTAACTAATTAAACCGCAAACAGGTTTTATGGTAGTAAGTACTATGTAATAATGTGTAAGTACACAGTAGGTACACACTTAAGTAGTACCAGTGGTGGGCCGTCAGGGCCTGCAAGGCCTTCTCTGCTGGCCTAAAAAATATCTGAATCACAGACTGATGTTAATTATATTTTTTCCATGAATACTTATTAAATAATTCCAAATGGTCTGTCCGCTTCCTTTCATAGCTTTTCTGGTTGCGCTGCTTCCAGACGTTTATTTTCATATTAAAGCATTTAACCAATCACATTTCAGCCATCATTTGTTGCCAGGGTCAAATAAATCTGCCTGGAGGCCTTCACAATCAGTTCTGCAGGCCCTGTAGCATAAAATAAGTGTTGATCAAACTGTTGCTTCAACCAATCAGATTTTGAGTTGGGGACACGAAGGCCTTCTAGAAGGCCTAGGTAACGTCAGCGTATTCACACCCTTTGATTGGATAGTCAGAGAGTGTCTGACTATGATGTAATGTGATTGGTTAAATGCTTTAATATGAAAATACACGTCTGGAAGCAGCGCAATCAGGGGAAAAGCTATGAAAGGAAGCAGACAGACCATTTGGAATTATTTAATAAGTATTCATGGACAAAATATAATTAACATCAGTCTGTGATTCAGACATTTGAGTGGACATTTTCAGCCCTAAAGCGAATTAAAACTTATGCCAGAAATACGAAAGGGCAGGCTCGACTTTCAGCATTAGCTTCGATGGCGATAGAAAAGGAGTTCTTGATGGAACTGAAACACACGGATAATCTGTACGACAGAGTAATTGAACTCTTTTTGAGGAAAGAAAGGGGGATGGATTTTGTGTACAAATAATAAGGATTTTTGGTAAGTAAAATGTTGCTATTTTCCTAAATAATATTGCAATTTTATGAGGTTATTATTGATGATTTTTTATGTGTGTCACAGCTGTAGCACCCCGGGTTTGTTTCTTCAGTAAAGGCATTTATTCTGGATACACGAGTTATCTATCTTCGATGCAACGGCAACGAGTGTCTGTTCGGTTTGTTTTTACACTTTGTTTATTTATCTTTCTTCAGTCATGTTTCATTCTCGTTCTGTTCCACGTCTGTCATTGTTCCTGTTCGAGTTCCTCTCCTTGTCTTGTCATGCACTTCGGGAAATTCTATGTTTCGTTTTTTAGGGAGGAACGCATAAAGAAATCTGCGTGCGAATAAAGCGGAACGTGAGAAGCGTACAGAGATAGGACGAGAGAGAATGACAGCGATAGTTAGAAGCGTGAGATAATTAGTGATTAGTAGTGTTAGTAACTTAATCTAAATCCCTAATGTTAGTAGATTAGTTGGTTAGTACTATATACATCTAACTAATATATACAAAGTGTAATTAGAAAGTAAGAAGGAAGTAAAACGAGATTAGAAACGAAGACGGAAAAACCGAAACATAGAATTTCCCGAAGTGCATGACAGAACGAGAATGAAACATGACTGAAGAAAGATAAATATACAAAGTGCAAAAACAAACCGAACAGACACTCAAAACATAACAATAAGATGGCTTTTATAGCCATAAAATAGTTATTGAGGGGTGGATTGATTCAGACGGAGCACTACTGAAGGCCTAGGTGTGAAATGCACGGCCCGCCACTGAGTAGTACACACTTATGTAGGTACAGTAAAACAACCCAGGTATTAGGGCCACAATGTAAAGTGGGAACAATTTGACTTTGAGAGAAAGAGAGTGGAGCTTGGGAATGGTATGAGATCTATAAGCTGAGAGATCCTAACTTTGGGTTGAGTTATGCTTGCCGGGGAGCATGCTCTACGCCATATGTGTGCATGCTGTTTGTGTGCAAGTAGTGATAGGAGAGCTGCTTCAAACTCCCTTTATATGCCAATCCTCTCCAATGTTTGTTACATGACGTGGGTGGGTACGGGGGGATGTGTTCCTGTCATGGGTCCTCAAACAGAACAATAACACATTAAAAGCACAATGTCCTCTAGGAATGGCGTGTCCCTGTCATTTGACATGACCTACACCACTGAGCCGCTGAAAGCTGTGATACGTGGTACGAGATTCACCCCAGCGGAGACATGGGAACTCATGAGAAGAGGGAACAAAATACATTATTTTCCTCTATGTTCAATGAAGAATGACAAGCGAGTAAGCAGCTGTAATTCCCAGGCCTCATCCTCATACCGCTCATTCCCGGTCTGTGACCATTTAATAAGGCATGTTTGTATTTATCATTTCACTGAAATCCCAGTGATAGACATGCTAGATTGCAGCCTGGCTAATCCATGCCCACTGTTGTCAGAATTCAATATGTCAGGATGTAGTAATGTGGCTCCATTGTGCTGAAACCAAAGAAATGGTTATATAAATGGTAATGATATATAAATGGCTTAAGGCCGGTTTGTAGTCGTGTAACTATCTTCCTTGCTGCTGTCAACACCTGATCTGTACTGGTTGTACTCTGCATTGTGCCTTATCTTTCATTTTAAATCCACGCCATTGGTTTGTGTTTGCCTCAGTATACTTTCTGTGTAGCTGTATTACATGTAGATGTGTTATGAAATGATATATGACATACGGCAACTATGCCTTTAAATGCAAATTCACACAAACGTGCTGGAGAAAAACATGGGAATTCACTTCTTATTATTTGTAAAAATGCTGCAGATTTCCTTCTTAGTTCTCAATGACAACATTTACATGATTTGTTTGTTTCCGATACAGGATAAGTCTAGAAAAACATGCTTCAGTGTAGCTCAGTAGGTAGAGCATGGTGCTGGCAACCCATTGGGGAATGTGTATGCATTTACTACTGTAAGTTGCTTTTGGATAAAACCGCCTGCTAAATGTTGTATATAGTATAAACGTACAGTTACTGTGTTTATAGGATTGTTGAACATTGCCTGCCCCATGCTAAATAATAGTTACCTCAGATGAACCCAGGAATAAAAGTCAGAAAATATTTACCTCAGATACAGAAAGTATGTACTGTACACCAGCCCACTGTATTTTCTATGGTGTTATGTAACCATGACAATAGTGTCAGTGTGACCGGGGTAAAAGGTCACCCGGCAGAGACAATTGTCATTCTATACAGAGCAGCAGTGGGCAACCTCAAAATATAAACTCCATGGCGACATCACATTTGTCAGTGTATTTGTTTTTTTTCAAGGACCCACAACTGCAATCAAACAACAATGCTCTTTATGTTCTCAATGACAAATGTGCTTTTATCATTTCAGCAGGAACATTTTTGTAGCCAATTTGTATCCCTCATTTTAAATTTTCTTCTCCTAATCTGAAATTCCCAACCGTGCATTCCCGCCCCATTGCTGCTACATCCTCTGCCAATTTAGGAGAGCACAGGCTAGGCACGTGTAGTTCTGCCAGCCGTTGCTTGTTTTCAATCAGCTGTCTCCCACTTTAGCAGTGCAGCCATTGTGGTAGAGGACATTTCATTTGCAGCCATTTCAGGCAGACTGCAGGCGTCCGAAAAGCCAGCGGAGTCAATCTTTGTGCAATAGAAGTAGGACTAAGAGTAGTGTCTACCATCTGGATGACTTTAAATAATGCTTTTGTCACAGTTTTCTTCTCCCCACAAATGCCCCTTGGCTCCACCTCAGTGGTAATGTGCCTTTAGCTATCACTGGGTTTAAAAGGGGTTTAAGGTGTTGGATTATTGTAACTCAGCCAGGGGCCCAGTGAGTGAAGACTACTGTTTTAGATGTGTTCATGAATATTTTACTGTGCACAGTAATGGTATTTTTAAAAACAACAAATCCCCAGACAAAAATGATACTTTTACTGAGAAAGGCTATTTTGATTAAAACTCTTAAAATGTGACATTAAAGCCAATGCTTCAGGGAGAAAACTGCATTTTCCCGTTTTAAAGAAATGACTCACAAAGTTTGTACTTTTTTTCCTCAATGTTATATTTTGATGAACAAAATACTGTAATGTCAGTCCCCTGACTGTATTTCTACCAACAATTATCAAATTATCAACAAATTATATGTAAAATAGACAATATTAATGTCAGTTTGATCTTTCTGTGGCCCAATCCTCCAAGTAACCACTATAAATATTAATATTTTTAGGATTGTACTGGAATGTAAAACCTGTTAATTCAGACAGCCACATTGGTACAGTATCACTTCCATTTAACGGTGCTGGTTCATTCTCTGAAGGTTTACATTTTTACCTACAGCAGGCCTTGTTCCCACATAATGTGAGCTGCGTGTAATGTGATTCAATCATTTGATCATTTCTCAAATGTTCTGCTGTTTGACTGTACAACTCCGGCCTGCTAGCTCAAGCTCACTGAGGAGTCTGTGAAAAGGAAAGAACAAAGAGCGGTGAACACAGCAAGAGGAAAGAGAAATCTGCTCCTGCCCATTAAAAACCCTAAAATCTTAAATCCATACAGCTGGAAACAGTCAATATTTAAGCAGACCTGGATAAAACACTGTAACATACCCCATTATGTGAGAACCATGAGACACTGTAGCATACAGAACCACAAGGCATTATAACATACCAGAACCACGAGGCATTATAATATGCCAGAACCATGAGGCATTATAACATACCAGAACCACGAGGCATTATAACATACCAGAACCATGAGGCATTATAACATACCAGAACCAAGAGGCATTATAACATACCAGAACCACAAGGCATTATAACATACCAGAACCATGAGGCACTGTAACATCAGAAGCATGAGGCACTGTAATATACCAGAACCACGAGGCACTGTAACACCAGAACCATGAGGCATTGTAACATACCAGAACCATGAGGCATTATAACATACCAGAACCATGAAGCATTATAACATACCAGAACACGAGGCATTATAACATACCAGAACACGAGGCATTATAACATACCAGAACCATGAGGCATTGTAACATACCAGAACCATGAGGCACTGTAACATACCAGAACCATGAGGCATTGTAACATACCAGAACCATGAGGCACTGTAACATACCAGAACACGAGGCATTATAACATACCAGAACACGAGGCATTATAACATACCAGAACCATGAGGCATTGTAACATACCAGAACCATGAGGCACTGTAACATACCAGAACCATGAGGCATTGTAACATACCAGAACCATGAGGCACTGTAACATACCAGAACCATGAGGCACTGTAACAGACCAGAACCATGAGGCACTGTAACATACCAGAACCATGAGGCACTGTAACATACCAGAACCATGAGGCACTGTGGGGGCGTACTTCTATCTAAGTTGCCAGTAATACTTTTTTCTTTTGTATCTGCAGAGACATACAGCTGCTACTGTAGCTAATCTGCTGGTCACCTGGGAGCCGGGAGTTTATAATAGCCTCATTATAGAAGACCTTTAATTCATTATGGAAGGGGAACCTGCACAGGAAACATGAGTGGGCTGCTCTGACGCTCTTCCCACAATAAATAAGAGCAACGCTGACACATCAAAGAGAGGGGTTAGGAATGTAACATTCAACGAGCCCCCTGCACCTCCCAGCAGCCCAGGGGTGAGGGGAAAAAAATGAAACGGATGCCGTCCATTCAGCCCCGCCAACCCCCATCGGAGGCAAAATAACAAGAGGGCATGGAGGGGTGTGCCACTGTTAAAACATAAAGGAAGCACATATCACCATGGTTCTGTTGCAGAGATCAGAACCTGTATCAAAATTTAAGATCCACCATATAATGCTATAGAGTTAATGTTGAGCTCTGCATATAGCAACACAGCAAAATTAAGAATTTAGAAATCTATCTTGCTCTACCCGCAGGTTTTTAAGAATGTCATGCTTGCATGAATAGTTCTGCAAACTGAATTAAATTCAACAGAGTTGCTATCTTACCGTTATATTCTTGGGAGTCGGAACTCAATTAATTTATAGTCATTTTTTCATAATACAGCTCTCAGAACCAATTAAGGCAAAAACGCAGGTTTAATAATGTGGCATGGTGTTACAGATACGCGCGTACGGCAAGCCCGATTCTGTCACGTTGAAACGGAGAGGCGAGGCCTTGGTTGAGACACGCAGAAAGGCATTTTGAGAGCTCTTAGCACATTTGTTTTCTCAGCGTTGCTTGTCTTTTCATCCGTGACTAATGTTTAATGTTGAGGGAACTGGAATTCAGAGGAAGTCTCCACTGGAGGAGAGCGAGGGAACTGCCCTAGCAGCGGATATGATAGTCCAATTACTGCATATAAGAGGAGCCAGGTATCGGCCCTAATTGTAACACAGCAGCTTATTAAGTTCTCCATGTGGCACTGACAGCGGGAATACAGCACTAATGCAAAGCAAATCTGGGCTCGCATGATTCAGGCAAGTGAGTGCAAATGTTTTTTTTTTAAAAAGGTTATGAACATGAAACATGAAACGAGTCAAATCTATAAAGTTCTGAGATGTAAACAAAAAAAGTTGGAGAATGATAAAAAGTTCAAAATGATTACAAATATTATATCTAACATACTGTATATAACATGTATTCAACAATACTATGCTAAATAGGCAATGCAGACAGCTGGCTGCAGTTTATGTAACACATTATAAATGATAATATAGTTGGCACATGTATTTAGAATTGCCTTAATTAAATGAGATATAATAGAAAACTACCTAAAGCTGATACAATGTGATATGTGAAGCTAGTTTTCATGTATGATGTGACTGCATTATGACTGAATAAAGGTGATTTATTTAAATTTTGGCTTAACCTAAAAAAAATGTAAGACTGATATAGACACTCAAAAAGCTGAGTATACAAATAATAATAGAACTTACTGATAAAATCTAAAATGTGCTCATTGTTTACACTGACAATCTTAGTGGATGCTAGGAGTTCCTATACTGCATTGTTTTTAAAGGTGCTTTAACACTGTAAAGGAATATAACTGAGCACAAGTTATAAATTAAGCTCAGATATAAAGAAACTCACTGCAGCAGGCGGAATATGAGCTCGGTGACTTTACCTTGTCTTCTCGGAATGTATTTATTTTTTCGCTACCCAAGCAACGGGTGAGGCCTGAAACCCCACACACTGTGCAGACACCTTTGCTCATTGATTAATCATGAAATCCAATAAACACATTTTCCTCCAGACTTTCATTGGCCCTGCCACCCTGTTAGGTGCCTATGGTGACGCTGGTGTAACACACGGCGATAAGTGGTAATAAGTGGATTTGTCACTGACCGCTCAATAGTTAACGAATAAACGCATCTGAAACAGCGCCAGAGCTCGATACGGGTTCCACGATTGCATAACGATGGCTCTGACATATCTCTCGCAGCGGAGTAAAGTTTAGAGAAGTTTTCTAAAAACCTTTTTTATGAAGTTTATATATATATACTCTCCCATTCCTTTCCCCCTCCAGATCCAGATCTGATAGAAGCATGGCATGCCCTGGGGTTCCCTCCGGGTTCCCTAACGGATAACATGGATGTGCTTTTGTACGTTCTGTACAATGTGCTTTTTCCAGAATTATTATGGAGGGGGAAGGAGGTAAAATCACAAAGAGAAAGTGAAGAAAATGTGCGCTGAACTCGAGAGCAGTACTGTATTCTCTGTTTCATCTGGGGGAAAATACATGTAAAAGACTCCGGGCTCACTTACATTGCCCGGGTGGAGCGTAATGGCTGATAACACAAAGTTATTTTTCCTCACAAAATTAAAAAGGGATAATACGCTCACTGGCATATCTATTCTGCCTCAGAGTACATTTTGTGCATGTGAGTGTGTGCGTATGTGTGTGTGTGTGTGTGTGTGTGTGTGCATTTTCTTATTTTTTGACAAAAAAGTCAGTTTGCAGTGACATTGCTTGCAAATAAGGACTATTCTGGTGCCCAATATTAAATATATTTTCCTTTTACATAAAAAGAAGGTTGCAGTAATGCAGTAATGACAGGACTGCTCTATAAGCACTGTTATCTGGGAATCAAGGCATTGCAAATTATAAGTTAATCATTGGCCCAGTAATTTACAAAGCTGAATCCCATTTAAATATATTTCAACATCAAGATGGCATCATCATTGTGTATAGCTGATGGGGAAAAGAAGAGTAGCCCCTATGCACCATGTAGGTGAATTTCCGTATTTCATGACAAGGAGACCCACCACCCCCAGTGTCTGAACCTTTGTATTTTTAGAAACAGTTCTTTTTTTTCCATTTGTGTTTTGATTACATTCTTGTAATTAAAATGGTGGGCACATTTCACTGGCTGGATCTCCCAGGCGCAGCCACCCAGAGACGGTAGAGTGCTCTCGACTGCACCAGCCATCATTTATCATTTATCTGAATGCATGTAACACCTCCCCTCCCTCCTAATTATCGCTGTGTGCTGGTGTGAAAGAGAGTCAGCCAAGGGCCACGCTGCAGTCCCACCGCATATAATCACGGTCGAGCCCGTACGTAGGTGAGAGGGAAAGCACAGAGAGTTATTCATGGAGACAGGTGTGTTCTTGGGACCGATGGGATTGAGGCCAACCGTTGAGGACACCCCGCACAACTCAGACCTGATTGTGTCTCCTTTCAAAAAACTCATAACCTCTGTGCTTGAGATGAATTATATCCTGAACTCTATTTTTTTCTCATCACCCCCCCACCCCGCTCTTCGAAGGACAGCTTTATTTCAGGGTGATACATTGTTAGCATTCGAAACATATTCACAATTCACAAATAGATACAAATTTCTATCCCCCACCCTCCCTCACCTCCGTTTATTATTGCTCCCCCATCCCGCTGGTCCTGAACCTCTAACCAACCTCCCCAGACTAAACAAAAGAAACAAAGAAAGAAAGAAGAAGCAATGTACCTTTAAGAAGACACCATTTCATTTGAATGGTGTGCATGTTCTTTTAACAGCATTTTAAAAGCATGGAGAGATTCACAATGAGAACACAAGTAACCCTTCAGTCATTTGATCAAGGCAATAAGAGCCCAGAGTGGGGTGTCGTAAAAGATGTGGAGCGGGCCACAGTTTCATTTTAGGTCTCCCTTTTAGGTCTCACTCAGTTGAACTCTGGGTGTAAAGAGATTTCCTTTCTTGGGGATATAGACATGCCTCTATAGCTCACATTTTAGTGTCTACAACATCTCATTAAGGGGAGCCTTTTAAAGATGGGCAATGGTTGTAATTGTGCATATTTGTACACATACAAAGTGCCTTCTGGAGCACTTCATGGACATACAACGTATATATATATATATAACAAAGATGAACCTCTTTTGTCCAAATAACCACACATGTACTCTTGAAATTAATTGACCTCCTTTGCCTTCACTAGTGTCAAAATGAATCCCAATTTAATTAAAATAAAATGTGAGGGAGCAGACCAGGCCTTGCGGTGAAGAGATGGGAGGTCCGTTCTACATCTTTTCGCAGTGGGGGAGCCTTTGATTCCAATAAGTGGCAGTTGGCAATTAAAGAATGAGGGTGAAAAGCCACAGGGTGCATCCAGGCTACTGATCATTATTGCCTTGTATGAAAGGGATTTATGACAGGAGTGATCTACATTACTCAAATTCTCATAAAGCACTTCCTGATGACTTCCAGTTCAGAGATCTTTTATATATTTTTTCCTACGGCTCTCTGTCAAATGATCTGGCAAGAAAAGTGAACTCTGGCACTGCTAGTGTCCAACATGACCATTTCATGATCTTTTCATTTGAACTTTGAAAAACAATGTGTGTGTGTGTGTGTGTGTGTGTGTGTGTGTGTGTGTGTGTGTGTGTGTGTGTGTGTGTGTGTGTGTGTGTGTGAAAGAGAGAAAGAAAAAATATATGTATGTACAGGTAACTGCCAAAATAAATAAAACATCAACATAAAGTGTCTTAATAGGGCATTTGGCCACCATGAGCCACCAGAACAGCTTCAATGCACCTTGGCATAGATTCTACAAGCATCTGGAACTCTATTGGAGGAACGCAGCACCATTCTTCTATGAGCAATTCAATTATTTGGTGCTTTGTTGATGGTGGTGGACAAACGCTGCTCCAGAATATCCCATAAGTATTCAATTGGATTGAGATCTAGTGACTGAGATGGCCATGGTATATGATTTACATTGTTTTCATGCTCATCAATCCATTGATGTCTCCCCCAATGTCCAGTCATATCTGCCCCCCCCATAATAATTTGTAGATATAAAACAGTCCCTTTCATTATGACCCCCACAATATTTAATATGTGGTCACGCCATTGCATTCAGTTATAATTAAAGCAAATG